>OY728146.1:2000070669-2001362336 GCA_963277665.1 Viscum album | reverse complement strand
ATATTTATTATTTTTTTGAACCTTATCTTCTTGTTTTATCTAGTATTTAACTCATTTACCTCACACTATTATATCAAGTATTTTATATATTAAGGTTTAATATAATGACTATAAAATTCCAAACGACCCATAAATTAGTCCTTGATGAACTTTTGAGACTTATAAAAAATATTTTTCTGAATATTAGTTTTTTAGTTATTTTATATCATTTAATAAAATATTATTTATTTTAAAATATCAATATTTCCAAGTTTGACACTATTCATAATTTTTCCTTACACAAAAAAATTGGATAAATTAGAACCAATACTTATATAAAAGTAATAAAATCTCTAATTAATTAATTAAATTCATGTATGACATTAAATCTCTAAAATGATATATATTTTTTAAATTATAATATCATTTATTTGATTGTTTGATTAATTACGCAATTAATGCATCATTATTGTGTCACAATTTAATTTTATTAGATATTTCATAAAAAATATATATAAATTACCATACTTAAGAAAAAAACATAACATTAAAATGACTATTTATATTCAAATATATCCTCTAAATAACCATATAAAAAATGTAATACTTATTAAAACATTGATGTGACATATTGGAAATCCCTTAGATGAAAATACTATAAAAGTATTAATGTTATAAAAGTCGATCCAAGAGGCCATAAAATTATTCCAAAGATTTTTTTTTTCAAAATACTTCATCTAATATAATTAGGACATCTTTTAGTGTAATTTTATAATACTTATATAGAATCCATTTTTTTAATTTTAAAATATATAAATTAAAGAAATTAGTTTAAAAATAATCTCAATGATGGGGTGAAAAATTGAGTTTAAAGTTTAAATCATTCAAAAGAATAAAACGTATTTATATATAAATTAAATGTAATATTGATTCCAATTTCCTACATTGGTATAAATGATAAAAATAAAAATATAGTTATTATTTAAAACCATTCTTTAATATAATTTAATACTATAAAATATTTCGATGAAAAAAATTGTTTTCAATTAAAACGTAGTATTTTCACTATTCATCAAAACATAAAACTTATTATAAAAATACCAAAAAATCAACTGATGTAAATTGTCATATTTTTATTTCAATGAATATGATTATTTTGTATAATATAATATATAATATCGTCAAAAATTGGATTTAAAATGAGTTCTCTATCAAAAGGTGATAAAACTTCTTTAATAAAAATATTGGTTTTAATGCTTAATATTAGGTTTGTTTATATCTTATGAATATAAAATATATTTTATAAATATCAAAAATATTTTATTTAATATGTAAAATATATATTTCATTGATTTCATTTAGGAAATAAATTTAATTAATTAGAATAAAATGACATTGTGAACATAAAAATTGAAATTTATAAAAACATTTCCTAGATATTCAGTTAGATACTATATTAATATATAATCACCTTATAATAGAATTAATTCTACAATATATTTTCATAATATAGTTAATACTATTCATAAATTTCAATTTAACATCTAGTTTATATCTTATTATATTAATTAATAACATTTTAATAATATATTTTCGTTCAGTAAAACTGGGCCTTACGTGTAACGCAAGCCAACTCAATGTTGTGTGCATAGTAAGATTAAAATGGTGTTGTGTATAAATCAAGAAATAAAATGAATTATATTTATTAATAAATGATTTTTTTATAATTTCCTAGGGTGTTACACATTATATATCCATTTAAAATTCATATAGATAGTGAGAGAATTTTTTAAAATAACATTTTATCATTTTCAATTATAAAAACATTCTTTCATTTGATTCTCTGTCATATATGTTTATTAAACCTCAATAATCTTCCCACTATCAAATCACATCATACCACACATTAAAATTCATGTCACGCGTCACTCAAAATAAATTTAAATATGGTTTTATGTCATAGTTGAAAAACTGCATATATCATCCTAGTCTTGGAAAAATTCTATCTATCCACATGGTGAGAAATAAAAATTTATATAATCACAAAAATGATAAGGTAATTTTATTTCCTGGGTGTTTTTGGAGAAAATAACTAAAAAATTAAAAGGCTAAAAATTGTAGGTTAAAATATTTAATAAAATGTATAAATAATCCTGTGAAATAATGGAAAATTTTACACAAAATTAGTATTAAAGGATTTTAATCCCATTCTATGTTTTCTTAATAATGTCATTGAATGAAATAAAAAATTTAATGAATTATTTAATCCTTATTATTTGTTCCCGTATATATATATATATATATATATATATTTCATTTTTTTTAAACATGATGAGATAAAAAATGTGTATAATGAACGAATAAAAATTCCAACAGTTTAATTTTTAATCAAGGAAACGAGTCATACAAGTGCACAAATGAATAATTCAATCTCATATACTGTCTTTTTTCCACTCATTTTTTTTGATTTTTTTTGATATTTCTCTTTTTTAAAGATAATGACATTTGAATAAGAGAAAAAAATAGATGATAATGAATTATTCCCATTCTTATTTAAAATTAAAAAATTAATGATGAAAACCTCAATCATCACCCCACATTAAACTAATTCTAAAATAAAAAACATGAAATATCCTTCCCAGTCACTCATACTACAGATAATCATGAAAAACTATTAATAGTGAAGGTAGGTAATGTAAAATCATCTTGTAATGTGTATTAAACCTATTATAAAATTTGGGTATTATAAGGTCTAAATGAGGGTTGATTTAAAGGTTTGGTCATGTAAAATATATTTGCAGAGACAAATAAGTTCTTCAATCATATTAAAAAACATTAATTAAATCCAAATATTTGGAAAAAATAGTCATATGTTTTAATCCTCAAAGAAGTTACAAGTTTCTCTAATGAAAATGAGGGTATTAGGAATAATATATCAACAAGTGTTTACAATACCTATTAGGATTTAGAAAATAATTTGGGTTATTATTTTATGGATATAGTTTTCATATTATCTACAAAATCATATTTATTTTTTAAAAAAGAAATGTCAAAGAAAAATTTCTATATCAATAATAATTTAAAAATATATTATTCATGAATAAAGTATAATTTTTTAAATTAAAATAATGAGTAAAAATGATCATGGATATTAATTTTACCAAAAATTACTTAAGAAAAAAATAAATAAATACAAATAAAAACTCCTAAAATAGGTTAGATACCCCATATAATAAATGTTACTACCCATATATGAATTGAATAATTGAAAATATTATGAAAAAGACATAATAAATTAAAGAAATACAGATGTTTTTTTTCAATATATTTTATAATGATTTAATATCCTAAATATCACCTTTTACAATCTACAAAACAAAAACTAACCAGCGTGATAATTTTATTAGATGAAAGACTAAAAATAAAGGGAAAGGGAAATAAGACTTGGTTTAACCCTCCACGTGGGTATTAGGTTTATAATTTCATTATAATGAATATAATATTTTTAATCCCCAATAAATAAATGGATTTGGTTTATTTCATATGAACCGCCACATTTTTTTCTTCCAATTTGAATTCATACATACTGGATGAAAATTCTCTCCTAACCCATGTACCATGGATACCCCCCCCATTAACAATGAGATATAAATTTTATAAGTTTGATGGAAAAGGGGAATTTCATTTTACTTACCTCCTTTTAGAACTTAATATATAGATTCATTCGATAGTATCTTCTACATTAGTACTAAATATAAAGATTCATTAAAGGGGAAATTATAAAATAGTTTAAATTGAATAGAATCTAAAAAAATGTGTTCAAATAAATTTTTTTATCCTTAATATGTACATATTGTGAGCCTTTATTTTAATTAAAATATAATGGTAACTCTTAATCATTGATTTAAAACACTATAATCTCCTTGTTGTTAAAATTTTCTCCTTATAATACATTATTAAGAAAAAATATTATCATTGATTCTGAAAAAAACCAGTGTAGTGAATGAGATTTTTTAATTATGTAAAATTAATAATAAGAGAGTATAAGGTTAGTTACACCCCATTAATTTATTTGTTAGAATCATTTTTATTTTTATAAGGATACTGGGAGGAAATATTCATTCTGAGGTATTTTTTTTAAAATATAAATTTATCATCTGTAATATATTCTTGAAGAAAAGGAGTAAGGAATAGAATGGACACTTTAGTTTTCCTTAGCACTTGGTTATAAAACTCTAGAACGTTTTTGGAGAACTCAATCAGTTATCTATCCAGGGATTTAAGAATTTTATATTCATGGTACACTTTAAGATCATTGAGGATCTCTCTAAAACCCTCAACTTGTAATGTTATATATGGAATCCCCTCACCCATATTGAATGGATTAAAATAGTTTCATCTATTGGATATGGTGAGTAATAATATGTTTCCATTTTTTAGATTATTTTTTATGATGGGGAATAAAATATCAACGTAGTGAATGAAATAACAAATGTTCATTTGGATCCCTAAAAATAGAGCCATATTTTTAAATGACTATCAATGGTTATAAAAGAAATATAATTTCTAATTTTATTACTAAAGATTAGTGGATGATTGGTTTTGTCTCTCAAGGACCCTTTTTTATCAATCTATCACCTTTCCTTTTAACACATTATATTTTTGGGGTTTTCAATCATGTATGTACAATTATCTTAAACCTGACTCTATTATTTTTTGGTTTAGCTCTAAAATAATATGAATCCTTCATATAAAGGATATGTTAAGATATTGTATCGATATAGTATTTAAGAGAAAAATTAATGAGTTAAATAATTGTGAGAATTAAGTGAAGATCTCTAACTCTATGTTAGACTTCTTTAATGACCACCATGAAAGAGAATAGAAATAATTGATAATTTATTCTAACCAAAACAATAAAACTATAAACTACTCTAATATCTAAACTATGTTTATATACTCATCCTCATAATTATTAGAGAGTTTCGTGGTGGGAGAAATTAAAATAAAAATAAAAGAGTGACAGAAATATTTTTTCTTAAAAATGTATGAAATGAAATGTAAAGTGAATAAATTATAAAACCATATCCAAGTCACAATTTCAAAGTCTAGGTTCCAAAATGTTTTACAATAAAGGTAATATGTGTTTAAAATATATACAATATAGATTCAATGTTAATGGGGGTAGCTTTATATGAGAAGGGATTGATCCAGGACATGCTTGGGAACACTTCCCATATTTTAGTTATCCAAAGCCTTCCATGATCATTTAATATTTCTTATTTATAAAATTTTCTGTGATATTTTTTAATTATTCTACCGTGTATAAATTCATAGAGTCTATAAAACATATGAAAAATATTATTTTGGCTAAGTAAATAGTCCAAATTTGTGATCCCTAAAAAGTCTATTGTAACTTACCTTGTGTGAAACTGATGGATCCTAATGCTTCAAAATAATCTTCATAAATATCCTCCATCTAATTAGAAATGATTCACACATTCTTCCTGGTGGGTTGATGTTGTAGGAATGGGTGAAATAATCTTATTAAATTGTTTGCAATACCTTTACAATGATTTTATTACACAATTCTTCTTCGTCTTGGTAGATAAATATAATCATAAAACATTTCCAATATTCGTTATGTAAAAAAATGTTGTATAGCATGATGTAACTCTTATGGGAGTTAAACAAAATATTACATATAACATATTGAATCTTAATAATTTTAAATTGTTTTCTATGTCCCCTATTGAATCTTTTGGGAGTTCTATAAGTTAGAGAGAGTGAAATGATATAGGGATAGCACCACTTGTTACTCATATCTGATCCTTTGTGATGTGGGTTTAATATTCCATCAAACTTATTTAATTTTACATAAGTACACATATTTCAACATTGAGTTAATTTCCTGGAGTGTTTGGATTTGGGGGGTTAATCTAACATAACATTCATTAATTTTTTAACTCAACTACTAGTTGAAATATTAAATATGACATGAGTGATGGGTATCATAGTTATTCTTTCACAACACCATAAACCCATCATTTACTTTTTCACATCCATATGATATGGCTGATAAATCAAACATAATCAATTCAGCATGATTTATTCACAAAAGGATTCTTTCGTAGGATTAATAAGATGCGAGGGACTACCCAATAGAGTTAATCATACATATATTCCAAAAATTTAATTAAATCACATGTTAATTATTAATATCACATAATTATTTTTTTTACAAAAAATAGATAAAATTTATTTAAAATATTGTTCATTAAAAATGTTACCACAAAATAATTATTTAAACTATAAAAACCCATATTGAGGAAATTTTGTATAAAAAATTCTAAATTAAACCTATAAAATAAATATATGATTATTACCTTAAAATTACTAAGTTCATGGGAATTAAACCATTTATTTAAAAATCTGAATTAATAAAAATATGTTATCTTTCATCAACTCTAATGTAGAGGATAGAAGATAGGGATACTCTTACAAAATGAATTTCCCAAAAAATCAAATCTTAGTTAACAAGTGTCCTGATCGAAATATATCTACCTATCTAGTTTTATGAGTTATTCAAACATATTTAGTCCCTTCTCCATCTATTCATATGAGGCCAGTTTCATTCTCTTTAAAATTATCAGAAAATGTTATATCTATTGCATTTTATGTTATAAAATTATTTAAATAAGTAAAATTGAAATTTTAGTCAATTTTCACAATAAAGTCTAAATTTTCCCTATAACCTTAAAAATGTAGTAATTTCCAATTAGTATGACCTTATAGTACATAACCACTTTACAATGTCTTGGTTTCTGGTTTCATCTGACCCCATCAATGCCTCCCCATACAATATAGGTTTCCAACTATAATTATGTGTTTTATGTGTTACTATGGATCAAATATACATTAATACCAGAATAAAAAACCAATATAAATAACTAAGTAATGTCAATAACAGATAATTATAGAAATTAGAAGCAACAAAACTTATCCATGTCTTATATAATGAAATGATGAATAATACAATCATATAACCCAATTGATATATGACTGATTAGATCATATATAAAAAGATAAATGATTATATGATATATGTAGAAACACATTATGTGTGTGTGGGGGGTGGGGGTGAATCAGGTGGGGATAATCTTTTACTAAATTCTAAATTACTTTTTAATAATTTTTCCACTATTAGTCTGTAATCCTCCATTACTAGTAAATAAAAATTGATTTATTGACTTTAAATAACTTGAAACATACACATGAAATGAATAATAGTAATCTAAAGTGGAGCATATATTATCTTTACATGTTTCTGACTTGATATGGGAAGTTGATACCTTTCCTTGATTGAAATCATATAAGTCACAAATTTTCCACTAATAATATTATCATCAATTTAAAGTGGATTTGGAAATAATCATCTAGAAACTATAGTTCACCACACACATAAATAATATCCCACTATATTATAACGTCTCTTGAAAATATTACAACTTCCTACAACCTCTTTATATAAATATCCAATCTTCATGAGATGTCATTGCATCTAATATTCAGATATGATTATTCTTAATATAGATTCTTATAAAAGATTTTGGTTTTATTCTATAATTATAGAAACATAGTCTCTACAAGACAACCTAATTACTATATATTACTTATAATCTATTGATTGCTATTTTCAACTCAATATTTAAGGTCTTCGACAATCAAAATTTATTCAATAGATCTTCCTACACATCAAAATTTCATAATTATTATTCTTCTTCCATTATAATAATTGTTCAACATTGGGTATCATAGGAACATATTTTCTTATTCTTTTTATTATTCTTTAGATTATTTAATGATATAAATTATCTTCATAGAAATGATTTTAGGTTCTCTTTTTTTCTCCCTTAAGAGTTTTTTTTATTTTTCACACATATAGAGAGGTATTTACAAAAATTGAACACACACTAAATATTTATTTCATCCTTATAAAAATTAATACTATAGTAAATCAAAATATATTTTCTCTATATTTTATATTGAAAATATATATAAAATTATTCCAGTGATCCTCCTCTTATTTTCCTTAACAGCATTATGTGGGTGTTTTCCCATGATCTCTATTTCTTTTTTCAACTTTTTCATATGGGCGTGTTCCCATGATATTATGATTTTATTTTTTTACTTAAATATCTTTTCTCTAGAGGTATTATATAAATACCATTTTCTTATTTTCTTTTTATTTCATATATTCAAAATAACTATCATTTTTATTCTCCTAGAAATTTTTAGAATATTCTTCTAAAAATATCTCCACAAATGTCAAATTATAAATAAAAATTCATGCAATAATTAATTCATACATCAGAACATGATGTTATATGACACATCTCATCATGGTATGAGTAATCCATTTGAACTTGTATATATATAAAATTGAATCTATAAACATCAGATATAATCACATCTTGAAATTCGCATTCCCAACATTATTAAAAATTCTTTTGTGATATTTAAATCCAGCGAAGTTTATTTCAAACAGTATCTCATTTCATTTCTTAATTTTCTTATTCTAGAGGTTCCTCACTTATACTTCATTGATTTTCTGAAAATATCATTCATCTTTTATATTATTATCCATATATTGAAGATTATATATAAATTATATACTTAAATAAACAATTTTTGATAATTTTTTAATCAATGAAACAAAAAAAAACATAAACTAATTAAGTTACAGGAACTCATTTAATTCTTGTTCACAAATACTAATTTTAAATTTTCTATATTTTAAAATCCCATATTAATAAAATATTTATCCTATTATCTTCTTATAATTTTATATTATTTAAAACAATGACTAAAACATGGGTTAAACAAGAATCATGACATTTTGGTATTGAATAACAGATTTAAATCTTATGATATTATTTACTCTTCAAAATATTAATTCTAGAATCTATGATTTTTATCCATCAGCATTCTCAAATTTTTTAAATGTTTTGGGATTAGGGTTACTCTTATAAAGTGTATTATTACTATTATAATGTTCTAGTTTACTTTTTCCAAGTCTGAAATACACATCCAAACCCATTATACACTCTTATGATATTTATATTTGTCATTCTTCTCCATCTAGTTTCTATTCTAAATTCAGTACTACTATAATATTTAGACCATTACTATTTAAAATAATGAACTTACTCTTTTTAAATCATCAATACTCTAAAAAAGTTCCATGGATTACTCTTTTAATGTCTATGCCTTTTTCTAAATGTGTTTGTTTACTCTAATAGACTCTCAGTGTACTGTTATGAAGTAAAACCCATTATTGTGAAGTAATTCCTTTTGTATTTTCTATTTTTATTGTTCTATATGACTCTTCTAAATTTATTATTATTCAAATTTCATCTTTAACACTAAATTCCAAAAATTCATTCATAACAAATCATAACATCTTTAATTAAACATTGGGCTTATTAAATCACCAAAATATCCTTAGAACAACTTTAAATAACTATAGGAATTATCCAAATAATTCTAATCCACTTTAGCTAATTTCTGATGCATTTTTCATCATTTAAATAATCAATATAGTGTGTCGCACTAATATGTTCTATCTTAATATATAATTTTCCTATCACCTTTCACCAAAACATCATATAGGTGTATTTATTTTTTTATATTTAGTATCCATCATGATTGATAAAACAAAAATGGTTACTCCATACTTTAACCACCTTATCCCTAAATCATTTAATTTCTTTGAACCTTTTCTATTATTAAAACTTCACTAGTGTTCAACAGTTAGTTCAGTAACCAGATATTTCAAGTTATATAATATCATGTTCTAGATTGTTCCACATTGTCTAATATCATTTTTCATTAATTTATATGATGAAAAGATCAATAATCATCTGATTTTAAGTGCAGTTATCATGAATCTATCCGGCTATATATTCAAGGATAAGATCCCCTAAACCTTATTTACCCATAAATTCATGGAAAAAGTATTCATATTATTTATCATATGGATATTTTCCGCATCACCCAATACAATGAAATATATTTTAATAAGATCATTGAAAAAAAATTTAATTGAAAAAATACAACCAACACAATCCTATTGGAAATTTAATCTTACCCTTTTAATTTATGGTTAAGGACAACAATTATATCATATAAATTTATTTCAATATTTCTTTGGTAAATAATAGTTTCCCTTCTTCTTCTTATTGATGATAAATAAAAATGGGAATGGTCTCCCCCCTCACTGATACCATAAGTCAATGATAAGTTCTTCTCATATCTTATATTAAAGTAAAATTATTGGTAACAAAAAATGCATACCACACACTTTTCATCATAATCCATGATGCAATCCTCACCCAAATAATATAATTTGAGTTTGAGTACAAAAGTATATCCACACCGGATGAATAATCAACTGACATATAAATGTACTATATGATTGATCCCACATTGAGGGATGGATATTACTAAATAAAATTTCTTAACATGATGAATTCATGTCGAAAGCCTTCCAGCAAGATTAGGTAATGTAATTTCAGGCATTACTCGTAGTCCAACCTAGGAAACCCTTCACCCGGATACTCTAACTGGGGAGAAATTTCACCTAGGTTACCCCACTAGGGATGCTATTCACTCAGGTACCCCCACATGGGTGAATTTTCTCCTAGGCACCCCTAATAGGAAAACCCCTCTCTCAGGTATCCCTAATAAGGATCAAATTTTTTCATTTCCTCATATTTGGGATTCAATAAATCTTGGTCTTATACTTGGGCTCCAATTCACCTAGGTACCTATACATGGGCTCTAACTCACCTATACCCCCTACTTGGATTCCTATAACTATAATATATACCTCTATTTGATACACTTCTCTTATATTTAAAAAGAATACTTGAGTTGATATACTATTATTGGAACCGAAAAAAACCTTTACATAGCTCACTCACTAGGATGAACCATATATGGACCTCATACTTGGTATAAAACCAAACCCTTAATACCTTCACCAATGTCACTAACCAGGAAAAATACTTTAGGGAATCACTAATGAATATCACCCACCCTATTTTTTGTTTTTATCCCTTTCATGTTCTGAAACTCCTTACTGCATGAGGTTAAACTACATTGACCGGTCGTGCTATAGGATATTATATTACACAACTCAAACTACATGATTTTTGTTTCCTGGTCTCATATGATTTGTTACACCACTCTTTCAGGTGTAATTAAAACATTTAAATACAAATTTACACTTTGTGATGAACATATGATGTAGTTTACCTTTCCCTTATATGATGAGGATATGACAATTTAATCCTTTCCCTTTTTTGATAAGCATAATATGGCCCAGTTTTCCTAATTTACCTTTATTTATGATAACCCTATTGGTTTATTCATATATACATTGAGTTTCGATTCTATTATTTCTCTCTAAATTACTTTGAGTCAAGATAATCCTCTTGGTTAGAATATATGACCCTCCAACTATGTTTATTCCCCAATATTACCAATATTCATTCCTTGTCATATTACTAACATAAAAGAGGTTTATAATAGTATCTTTTCCTTCCCTAGGTGCATTCCCTAACCTCTATAGTCTTCCTTCATTATATAGTTACCAAAATTTAGGGTGAGGATATCATTTTTGTCCCTCCTTCTAGGTGAAATACTTAACCATTCCCTATTATATTTAGTTATAGAAATACATTAGGGGCTAAAAATGGGTACACATGTTTATGTATAACATCAACCATCACTAGGAAAGTTTCACCAATATACACTATATAACATCAACCTAATTGTATTTTGTCCTTGCAATATGTTCGTAAAAGTTATTTTGTGTCATTTTAAGTTTCACTAAATTATATAGTTTTTAATTCCCTATTAGGAATACATATGAATCTATTATCATGGTGATTATATCAACAACTTAAACATATAAAACCTCACTAGATAGTGATAAACTCTATAATTCCCAACAATGCATCTTTAAACTATATTATTAAAAAATAAAAAAGGAAAGATTGAGAAACATTAATACATGAAAATATTTACATAGCCACATATATTCAATTAGATCATTAGAATAATGGAAAACTATCCCACACATGTATTGGGTTAGGAATGATTTTTAAAAAAAATTCTATAAGGGAGACCAACTGTATAAAATAATTCCCCCTTAAAATATGTGGATGATCCCAAACTCCTATCCTCTTGAACAACACACATTTTAAGGTATGACTGGTAATGTCTTAGTGAATAACTACATTTTGAAAATAAGTTTTAAACCAACTCAAAATACCAAAATC
Organism: Viscum album; assembly: GCA_963277665.1. NCBI lineage: Eukaryota > Viridiplantae > Streptophyta > Magnoliopsida > Santalales > Viscaceae > Viscum > Viscum album. The sequence continues at coordinate 2,001,350,010 of OY728146.1, read as the reverse complement.
TAGGAAGATATTTAAAACAAACATTTTTTATTCCTTTTCCTTTTTACATTGTGGTGAGAATTATTTAACTCTACATAAGATAAAGGTGGTACCAAATTTTTCAAAGAAATTATCCCTGAACCAATCAACTATATGTTTACATGGCCTAACCCAATGTAGAAAACAATATTGAATAATTTGGACAATAAAGTGGTACACATCGAATCCTCAATATGATATTAATTGATATTCACTTATTTGGGGGTGTTTAAATAGATTTACAAGATGTTTTTTTGAAACATAATTCATTTTAACTAAACACATAGAAACCATTCAGGTGAAAGTTAGTTTTTATTCCCCCATTTTATTTGAAAATTACCCCTAGAGAATCAAAATAAACAAAAGATAAAAAATTTAAATACTGATTATCATACCTAAACCATATATTTTCATAGGGGATGTGTAGATTCATAAGATAACCATAAAATGATAAAAACTATTCAAAATTTCTCTTCCATGGTCCCAGATGCACCCGATTTGTGTATACATTTTCACATACTTTATTGAAAAAAAGAACATGTTTTCAGAAATTACGTACTGCTTAGGGGACAAATACTTTAATTTTTGTGATCTTGTTCATTTTCCAGAGACTTATGGACAAATAAAAAAAATGGAGGAGACTGAGGAAAATTTACAAACTACACAACATGTACCTATATACACGTCGTGTAAATCCAGACTCAGACATGGATTGACCAGGACAAGTACATGCCCAAATAATCAGAATCTGGTACACGCCATGTCCACATTGTACACAACGTGTACACCCTTCTAGAAGTAGTTGGTGGATGAGAAGAAGTCTACATGCCCATGTGTCCGGTTAAAGGGAAGACACCTTGTTTAAGGTATACACATCGTGTACGCCATTCTAGAAGTGGTTGGTTTTCGAAAAATGAGACTACATGCCATGTATGGTGGTGCTACACGCCGTGTGTATCTACCTACTAGGCGGCACCATATTCCAAGTCACAGATGGCATGTTAGGCCTCTTACCGACGGAGAAAATAAACGCAAAATCACATTCACAACAGTACACACCATGTAATTTTTCCACATGCCATGTTGTTATTTTTTCTATAAAGGGAGGCCTAGGCCTCCGGTTTAAAAGGGTGGTCTGTGGAGAGAAAGTGTGGAGAAAAGGTTGATGGTCCGAACGAGAGAAGCGCTGCCACCATACTAACACTATTCTACCATCTACCCGAGAATCATTACCTACCATCCTTTATCCACGGAAACATCAGATCCTTATTAAAATGCCCTCATGATTTCTGTAAATCAATTTTCTGAAGTAGTGAACTAGATTTCTTGAAAACCTATGGATAGAGTGTATATATCTTCGATTGAGTAAAACTTTTATTTAAAATTTCTTTAGTGCTTACAATATTATTTGTGATTTAGATCATCAAGTGGCTTGCTTGTTTTTGAAAGGTTGAAACATGTGTTAAAAGATGAAGAAAATATTTAATTGAATTATATATGATGCATGATTAAAATATCTCCTAAACTGAAACTATTTGTCTCTTTTTGGAATTTTGTCCTCTAACTTAATATTTGATTTTCTGATTAACTGAATTCATTCCTTTTAAAATATTAACTCTTTTAATTAGATGTTGAGATTTTCTTGAGGGCATGTAAATGACTACGTATGGGGGAGTTTGATGCACTTGATTTGTGTATACATTTTCACATAAATTATTGAAAATAATAACATGTTTTCAGAAATTATCTACTTCTTAGGGAACAAATAATCTGATTTTGGTGATCTTGTTCATTTTCAAGAGATTTATGGCCAAATACACAAAACGGGGGTGACTAAAAAAAATTTACAAACTACACGGCGTGTACCTATATACACACAATGTACATCCAGACTCATACATGGATTGACTAGGACAAGTACATTCCCAAGTAATAAAAATCCAGTACATGCCGTGTGCACACTGTACACGCCATGTACACCCTTGTAGAAGTGGTTGGTGGATGAGAAAATGTCTACACGCCCATGTGGAAGGATGAAGGGTGTAACGACCCAATGTTTTTCAATGGAAAATTTCCTTCTTATATCTATGTCATAAAAACACAAACTAATTAACTACTAAGTGACAAGTGACCTTTAAACATAATCTTTTCACCCCTATGTTTCGCATTTTAAAAATCCAACATTCACGGTTTTGTTCAAGATAGTTTTTGGAGTCCAATGAAACACAAATAATTTTTGGTGGATAGTAACTTACCCTTATGAATAGTAACCTACCCTTATGAATAGTAAATAAGAGTAACATTACCTATGAATAATAAAATAAAATTTAGACATCATAGAAAGTGATAATTTGACCTTAGTAAACGTTTTTGGTATTTTATAAGTCATAAATAATTAATTATAATTAATTAATTAATTTAAAAGAATATGTATTTTCCTGAAATATATTCATAAATTATTTTAGATAATTTTATAAGACCCAAATTAATTTTTCAAAGAATTGGAAAATCAGTTTTAATTTTAAAAAATGTATTTTTAAGTAAATTATGTTTTTAATTAAATATTAAATTAATAATATTTAGAAAATTATTTTCGAAAAATGGAATTCATTATTTGATTCTACACGTCGAAAAATGGTTGGGGTAAAATTTTGGGATTTTTCTGAGTTACTAGAATTTTTGATGAATAGTATAATACATTAATTTATCATATAAATACATTTTAATTAAAAACCACTATTCCTGACATCACAAGTGATGTAAGCACCCAAATCCAGAATTCACAAGTCAAATTTACTATTCATAGTCATCCAAGACTCACTATTCCTTGTCTTAGGTGAAATTAATAAACTAATCAATTTTATATTAAGGAAACGCCTCTCCCCTCCACTATAAAAGCCACACTTCACCCCCTCTTTTCCTCACACCTCTCAAGCTCCATGCCTTCTCTAAATTCTGCCCAAACACCTTCCCTAGCTCATCGCCCACGTCCAAAAGCTTCTGGTCTAATCAAAATACCAAGCCTAGCTTCCTTAAAGAGGATCTCAAGAGGAGGATTCTAAAGGTAATTTCTCTCTCTCTTCTCCTTTAATTTCCTTTCAAGCTCAAGTTCCTTTCTTGATCTCTCTCTATCTATCTTCATCCATATTGTTATGTAAATCCAGTATTTTATATATACTATAATATTTTGATTCTAATGTTATATTATATCACCCCACACCCTTTCCCCCTTCCTTTTATTTTATTTAAGAGAACGTTGTTCATGTGGTGATAATTTATCACCTTCAAAAACAACATGCTCTCTTCTTCCAATTATACCTTCAACCTGGTCATGAAACCATTTTTATGGTTGAACCAGAATGTTTTATATGTATTATGTTCTATTTTATGTTCTGGAAATAACCTATGTCCATACTACTAAGTGAAAAGTTAAAATGACTTGGTTGTGATCCAAAAACCGCTCAAATTAACCCAAATAATCTTCATTTAATTCTAATCTAATGATTCGTCCACATGGATATAATATAACTCATTATAAAATCATTCAAGCTTCTGTAATATCATTAATTACATGTAATATCAGTTCTGGATGTTTACCCATGATCTACCCAAACATCAATTTAAGAATACAAGTGGACCGTTCAAGAAAACCATAAAAACGAACATCCCCGAACAATGTTTTTAAACTCTATAAGTCATCCAAAGGAACATAATATGAAATAATGAAACCAGAATGAACCCTATTAATGTATAAAAGGTTCTGGAATTTATAATTAATGAATATAATTTCATTATAAAGGACATTAAAGAGAAGGAGGCATTCGAGTACAATGTAAGGGGAAATCTCGAACCCAATTTTCTTCCTTCGGGTTCTCCCTCTTTCACTCCATTTTTGATATGGTTACTCCTAAAAGGTATTTTGTTCATCTTTTCCCTTACTTTTCTGGGATATATATGTTTTTCATTGGTTTTTATTTTCATCAAAATGTTTTCCAAAAGAACTCTTCTTTCATGATCTCACCTTTTACCTCTCATTCAAGGTTTATGGTTCTTATATCAAGTATGTTGTTCCCTATTTCTTTTGGGAACCCAAAACTTATGAATGTGTTATTATGAGATGAAAACCATTCCTTTCCATCGGTTATTTATGTACATGTTTGATATGTGTTCTATGTGGCAAGCATGATAATGATAATGTTATGATGTGACGGGTGCGCCCGGAATTATATAGCGCAATATGAATGTTTAAATGTGACGGGTGCGCCCGGAATTATATAGTTCTCCAATGCATTGGGTAAAGTGATGAATCTCATGAGTAAATGTGAAATGATGTGTGAACATGATGCTAGCTTTGTTCACAAGTATGTGTGGTAGTAAACCACTAAGACATGATGTTTCATTTTTATGCTTTGCCACATTTCAAGTTTATTGTTTATGCTCCTCTAATGTTCAAGATCTTCTTCCTATGTCATGATTATGCTCACCCCATGCTATATTGTTCTTATCTATCCTCTTATTGGGCTTTATCTCACCCCTTTTGATGTATATCCTCAGGTGGCTACATGTACTAAGGATAGGACAAGTGCTACTAAGAAGCTATAGAAGAAGAGATTAAATGAATTTTTATGCTTGATGTTGTACTTGTTATGTGTTGTCCTAGTTTTTCCAAGACACTAAACCTCTGTATCCTCCATGTGTAATACTATTATGTTGTTTATCTTTGAAATTATGTAATAGTAATGTAAAAAAAGGTCGGGTCTCTATAGTTGGTATCAAAGTAAAGGTTTAGTTAATTTGGGAATTAGGATTAGTGAACCCTAATGAAAACCTCTAGCACGAGACTAAGTACAAATATGCACACAAGGATATTTACATAGGGATCCCATATGTTATGTTTTTGGTATAATTTTTTAAAAGGATAAGTTATTCATGACTTGTTTACTTATGTTTTGTTCTAAAATTTTCTATTTTAGAAAATGGTGGGAACCAGGAGAAATCAGGCCAACAACTCTTGCGAAGGCCAATGCAACGATTGCCCGAACGACATCTCCAATGATTTTGGAGGTGGAGTTCAAAACTTCATGGAGATGCTTACCCAATTATCCCGGGTTATGAATAATAACCATAATAATGGGGAACGTCCTCCTTCACCAAAGAGGGACCAACTAGCTATCGAATGTTTTATGCGGCAACGACCACCGACGTTTTGTGGATCTTCTGATCCACTAGTTGCGGAACAGTGGGTCAACTCCATGGAGAAGATCTTTTCTGTTCTTCACTGTTCCGAGACGGAGAAGGTGACTCTAGCCGTTTATCGTCTAGATGGAGAAGCTGATCAATGGTGGGCTTTGATTAAGATCACCAAGCCAAGGGATGAAATTGAAGAGATGGAATGGGAAGACTTTAAGATAATGTTTCTTAATAAGTACTTACCACGAAATCTTCGCACGAAGATGGAGAGAGAATTCATAGAGCTCAAGCAAAAAGAAGGAGAATTTGTCACAACCTATGAAGCAAATTTCACAAGGCTCGCAAGGTATGCTTCGGGTTTTGTCATCAACAATGATAGAAAAATTGATAGATTCTTTAGTGGATTAAAACCACATCTTCGAAAAGCTCTTGCAATTCGAGACTTTGGGAGTTATGAAGAAGTTGTTCGGTGTGCTCTCAAAGTGGAGATGGAGTTTGGAGAATGGTCCCATGGCTATGGTGATAAGAAAAGAAAGATGGAGTTTCAAGATGGTGGATCTAGTGATAATGATAGGAAGAAAACACAACGACCCACTTGCCAAAAATGTGGGAAGTTGCACAATGGGAACTACCACAAAGGGATGGGGAAATGATTCAAGTGCGGGAAAGAAGGACACCTAGCTCACGAGTGTCGAAGAGACATGAAAAGGAAGGATAATGTAGCCGATGAAAGGAGAGAACCACTAGTGGTTCAATGCTACAACTGTAAGGATCTATGGCACTATTCAAACCAGTGCACTAAACCTCGAGCTTTCGAGGGTAATCAGTGCCAGCAACCACCAAAGACAAAGGAACAAGGGAAGGATTATGCCATCACTACTGTGGAGGTGGAACATGATAATGAAGTCGTACAAGGTACACTTCCTATTCACTCAAGAATGGAAAAAGTCTTATTTGATTCTGGTTCTACGCATTCCTTTATATCTTGCATGTTTTCTAGAACTATATAATCGAAGCCCCGAAACCTTGAAGTAGAGATATCTGTAAAAACAGCAAGTGGTGGAATCATTGCAACCCAAGTGTTTGATTCTTCTCCTGTTGACGTATGTGGGAAGTATCTTCCGGAAAATCTCGTAATACTTCCCTTGGTAGAATTCAACGCTATAATGGAAATGGATTGGCTCTCGTTATATAGAGCACATATCAACTGTCGGGAAAAGGAAATATATTTTCATATTCCGAACCATCCCATGCTCCTCTATAAATGCAAGGAAGATCATGAATCTCCTTTGAGAAATCCTTCAATGGTGTGGGTGATGATTCCCTATGAAGAAGTATACCTTGCCCAAATGGTTGAGTCAAAGGAAAGTTCCAACCTTGAGGAAATGCCCATCGTAAGGTAATACGACGATGTATTTCCCGAAGAGTTACCCGAAATTCCCCTGGATCGTGAGGTAGAGTTCTCAATTTAACTCATACCCGGAGCTACCCCTATCTCAAAGTGCCCCTATAGGATGGATCCTATCAAACTGGAGGAGTTAAAGAAGCAGCTGCAAGAGCATCTGGACAAAGGGTTCATACGCCCTAGTGCATCACCTTGGGGTGCGCAGGTGCTCTTTGTGAAGAAGAAGGATGAAACCATGCGGCTGTGTATCGATTATCAGGAACTCAACAAGATCACCATAAAGAACAAGTATCCTCTCCCAAGGATTGATGACTTGTTCGATCAGTTAAGAGGAGCTCAATAATTCTCAAAGGTGGATCTTCGTTCTAGATATCATCAAGTAAAGGTGAAGAAGGATGATATTCAGAAGACTGCCTTCCGTACAAGGTATGGGCACTATGAGTTTTTGGTGATGCCCTTCAGACTTACTAATGCCCCTGTAATCTTCATGGATTTGATGAATAGAGTCTTTAGACATTACCTCGACAAATTTGTGGTAGTGTTTATTGATGATATTATCATTTACTCCAAGAGTAAGGAGGAACATGAAGAACATCTAAGACTTGTGTTGGCGACATTGAGAAAGGAGAAGTTGTACGCCAAGTTCAGCAAGTGTGACTTTTGGATGAATCAAGTCATGTTCTTGGGGCATGTGATCACAAGCGAGGAAATTTCTGTGGACCCTTCAAAGACAAAGGCGAATGAAGAATGGCCCAGGCCCTCTAGTGTCACAGAAATCCGTAGTTTTCTTGGATTAGCTGGGTACTACCGACGTTTTGTGAGAATCTTCTCATGATTGTCAAGCCTGCTAACTAAGTTAACATGGAAAGGGGTAAAGTATGTATGGACGGAATAATGTGAGGGAAGCTTCAAGGAGTTAAACAGAAGGCTGATCACTGCACCTATACTCACACTACCGAAAAGTGAATAAAGTTTTGTGATATACAGTGATGCTTCAAAGAAAGGCTTGGGTTGTGTACTCATGAAAAATGATAATTTGATAGCCTACGCCTCCCGACAGTTGAACATCCATGAGCAGAACTACCCAACACATGATCTAGAGCTGGCAGCCGTGATTTTTGCCTTGAAAATCTGGCGGCACTACCTTTATGGTGAGAAGTGTGACATATACACCGACCACAAGAGCCTAAAGTATATATTCACACAAAAGTAGCTCAACATGCGTCAAAGGAGATGGTTAGAGCTAATCAAGGATTACGATTTCTCTATTAACTATCATCCTGGAAAGGTGAACAAGGTAGCTGATGCTTTAAGCAGGAAAGAACCTGCTACTCTATCCATGTTGAGGATTGAGAAAGACCCTATCTTCTTGGATAAGAAAAGGATGGATTTGGGAATCGTAAGGGCAGGGGATACATCCTACCTTGCCCAAATAATTGCACAACCATCCATCCAACAGAAGATTAAGGAAGCACAAAGGGATGATGTGGAGATACAAAAGAGGGTGAATGCAGTAAAGGAAGGGAAGCTGCAAGTGTTCCACATCGACGATGATGGTGTGATTCGGTTTGGAATGCGCATTTGTGTGCCTTCATCACCCGGAATAAAGAAGGATCTATTGGATAATTCACATAGCTCAACTTTCTCTATTCATCCTGGAAGTACCAAGATGTATCGTGATCTCCGAGAACACTTCTGGTGGGATAACATGAAGAAGGAGATTGCGGAATATATATCAAGGTGCTTGGTGTGTCAGCAAGTTAAAGCTGAGCGGAAAAAGTCCAAAGGTATGATGCAGCCATTGCCTAGACCCATGTGGAAATGGGAAAATGTCACTATGGACTTTGTCATGGGTCTCCCGAAAACTTCAATAGGAAATAATGCGATATGGGTTGTGGTTGAACGGCTCCCCAAGAATGCCCATTTTATCGCTATTCGGGAAGACCTCTCACTTGAACAACTTGCAAGGATATATGTGAAGGAAGTAGTGAGGTTGCACGGTGTTCCACTGTAGAGACCCGAAGCTTGACATAAATTGACATTACATTACATTTGCGGAATACTTAGTACATAACAAAAACACACACACAAGGATCGTAATAGTTTAGTGTCTTTGGAAACTCGGAATATAATCTTCTAATCCTGGTGATAGATCTTCAACATCTCCCATAATGATCTTCCTTTTTTTTATACCTAAAACCTTTCTTTATATCCTGGGGAAAAGTAAACATAAAAGGGTGAGCTCAAATGCTCAGTAAGGGTAAACAAAAGAAATATCAATCACATCATATACATAAGCACATAACTTTTGGAAATCTTAACCTGTAAAAGAGATCATAATTTCATAACCTGGGATAACTCATGGAAGTGAAATGTAATCACAATAATCATAACATAAAACATTAAACTTTGTGGCATGCACACATAATCATAGAGAACCATTTTTTGTTAGTCAAGACTCATTTCCAAGACTATCTTAGTGGACAAAGTCCCTTTCTGAACCGAGTCACCCTCGTTTCAGTCCCGTTTCACTGAACCGGTATAAACAACCATTCCAGCCATGTCTATATCATGAGATATAAAATCATTACCCAATGAATTGGAGGGAGATATAGGTCCCACCCATCTCATAATGATACCATTCTTATGTGTGCCACAAAATCATAAACCATACATCATTGAATAACCCATGTAATAAAAATGGGAATCTTAAACATCATGTCATCATAAAACTATTCATATATGATAAAGGAATTCATAAAAATAATTCCATCACAACATAATCAAATAAATGTAATAATATGGATAAAAACAGAACCATTTATCATCTTAGATGGAAAATAATTTTGATAAAACACTTGAACTTCATTCTTGAGGAAAATATCCTTTCTACTTCAAAAAAACTATTCCTTTCTTAACATGTCATAAAATTTTAAACTTAAATAAGTTGATTAAAAATAAACTTGAAAACTTGTAAAGGAAGCTTCTTGGAAATAATGTTTTAAAAATCCATTCATGCCGTATAAGTAAAAACAACATTCTTCGTACTTTTGTCGAAAAAGTCAAAAAGTACCTCGTACGAAAAATGACAAAAGATTCCTTTCACATCCTTTACTAAAAACTCATAGAAGGGTAAAATTGGATTTAAAAATTTTTAGGTGGATGGAAATAATATTACATATTGAGAAAACATGGATGTGGATGATAAAATACACCCCAGTAAATAGCAAAGTATAAACAATCTCGGATAAAAATGAGATTGTGATATTTTCCTTACCTTAAGTCCGACTTGCTTTGTAAGTGTCTGAACCTCCTGTATAATGATTTAAATAATGTTATTGACTTATTCCAGAATCACATTCATTGTTATGATATCATATATGGTTCACTTATGACTTTATATTACCCGTTCTTTTGTAATTTCCATGTTAAAGAGCGTTTTGGGTAAAATTGTTTCATTTGTCGTCCGTGTTTCGACTTGTAATTATTCATATGATTACTTAGATCATGATTACTTAATTACTTAATATAAAACATGATTTATATATATATATATATATTCAGAATATACATATATATAATAAATCATTAAATGGAAAGAAATACACCGTTCATGGAGACGGTAGGTCGTACGTATGCATGAGCGCTGTTTTCGTTTCCTTATTGAGTTGAATGGAATTAAGTAGATGTCATACATATATATACACATAAATCCAGTATCATTATTATGTCATATATTTCATGATTACTTATTATATATACTTTATAATCATTCATGAATGGTTAAATTGGAGAATGAATCTCATCGCGTCGTGGAGACGGTAGTCCGTACGTACGCACGAGCGATGATATTGTTCTGATGATCGTGGGACTGTATTGGAGTGTATTTATACTATTTAAGAATCAACATCACTTTAAAATAATAATATATAGTTATTATTTACACCATTATACCCATCCAAGTAAGGTGGTGGTGGAAAATAGATTTCACCACGGCGTGGAGACGGTATTCCGTACGTACGCACGCGCGGTGATTTCGTTTTCCGTAGGATGGATAGATGGTGAAATAGGAATGTTTCATACTTATAATAACATATAATTATATCAGTGATACTGATGTTATTAATTCATAATGAAAAAACCTAATAAGAAGAAGTGGAAGAAGAAATAAAGGTGAAAGAATCGGTAACGGAAATTACCTCTTCTTTGAAGCGCCTCTTTGAGACCTCCTATTAGGGCACTAAAATTGGTTTTTGAGGAAGACCAGAACCTCTAGGATGTTTCTAGGGAAGTGGAGAAGAGAATTTGGCAGGGGTTGGACTATCTTGAAGGCTCAAAGTTGTGTGAGGAAGAGAGGGAGGAGGTTCCCTTTTATAAGGGAGGAGAGGGGCACCTTTGGAATAACTAAAAATATTATTTTATTATAAAGTCAAGTTCGGTTTTAAATAGCTCCAAATTGATTTATTTTGAGTCCAAGGTGGGGATGGGTCAAAATCCTCTCATACAATAGGATTTAGAAATTTTAGGTTATTATTGTAACCTTATCAATTAAATTTAACTCTAAGTTAAATAATTTAACTTTTACCGTGTCTTTTTGTTTTCTTACACTATATGATTAATAAACTTACTATATCAAGCCAAAAGAACATAAAGTTGTTTATTATTAATATATATAATCTTATCTATGTATTTTGGACGAACCTTATATTTTTAGGAATAAAATAACAATTAATAATATAATATTTGTTTTAAAAACTATTTTATGTCAATTTTGACACTATTTGGTACATGATTTTTATGAAATTCATAAAAGAATGATATGTTCAAAAAAAAGTTCCTTAAATCAAAAATAACATGTCATATTAATCTAGAAAATTATTGTAAGTCATAAAAAGTCTCAAATTACATTTATTTGGGCATTTATAACATCAATTATGTCAATATTTCATTAATAAGACAATTACTGCATCATCTTTGTGTCATAATAAATGATAATCATTTAATCCCTAAAATTATAAATAAATTCCTATGATGTAGATAATTGTATTAGATTTTTGGAGACTATTCATGTTCGAATTTTCATGAAGTTTATCACTAGATTAAAATTATTATACTTATAAGATTTAAGAAAGTGACATGTTGTCACATTCTTTGGTTTTAATAATAATTAAATTATTTTCATTGAAAAAATTTAATTAAATGAATATAATCCGACCCTTAGGTGATATGGGTCATCTTTTAGTCAACCAATAGGATTTTGACATTTTTAGGGTAATTTTAAAATATTATATTTACCCTTAATTACTTGATTTACCTTTAACTATGGTAAATAAAATTTACCGTAGTTACTATTCATAATGCCCAAAAATAAAAAGTAGCTTATTAAAATAATTTTTACCCACTGATTCCAAATATGGAATCCATTTTTCCAAATCCAATTCACAAAATATGCAGAAATTAAATTAAAATTTATCCCGTTGTCGAAAGAAAATGGGTTTTTCTTTAAAACATTGCAAAAGATTGAATTGATTTAACCTACGAATTCAAGGTAAAATAAATGATAATGACATAAATTATATTAAATGGTAAAAATATATTCTATTTATACTTTAAAACCATTAAATATTATAATTTAACCACATAAGATATTACGATGAAAAAGTTGTTTTTAATTAAAATATAGCGTGTTTTTACTATTCATTAAAATATGAAAGTTATCGGAAAAATATCAAAACTTTATCTAATGTAAATTTTTATATCCTGATTCAAAAGAAGAATTTTTTTTGTCAAATTGAACTTATAAACATGTCAAAAATTAGATTTAAAGTGGGTGCGCCATCAAAAGGCGGCAAAACTGCATTTTTTGAAAAATACTTATTTTACCCGAAAAATTTATTTTGTTCTTATACCATGTTCTAGAAAATGTGTAAGATGAATAATAATGTTATAAAATTCAAAATTTAATTAAAAATATTCATAACGGCTAGTTCATGACAATATTATAATAATATATCGTTGTTTATTAAAACCCAGTATTTCGTACAACACACGCTATCGAGGAAGGTCGCGATTGCATGTAATGCAAGCCAAGTCAGGGTTGCGTGTTGTGAAAGAATCCTTCATTGTTTCGTATAACAGAATCCAACCATATTTCATTTATACATTGAATATATATATATATATATACTCAATGTTGCGTAGAATAACTATTATCAAAATTTTTTGTAACACGATCCAAGAATAGTGTTGCTTATACTGCAAGCTAATACGGTGTTGCGTATAGCGCAAGGTAATCTTGGTGTAGAATACAACACAAGACATTAATGAAATTAAAAGAATATTTTTCATAAACTCTCGGGGTGTTACATTCTACCCCCCTTAACATGAATTTCGCCCTCGAAATTCTTCGGGGTTATAAATGGTTTACTATTCGAAAGTTTCTTTAATCAAAACCCCCATCGTAAAAAGGAATACCAAAACCAATCTTTAAAAACAAAAGTATGAAACATAACGGTTACCCAAATAAACTAATCACTGGGTTTCCACATAGGTGAAAATATGGATATGGAAGAGAAATCTAACCATCATGTTCTGATGGAGAGTGGTAGAGAACATGGCTATGGAAAAGCTAGCAATCACAAAGACATAAATTTGTGACGATCTAAGGTACCATCTGGTTCATCATATATAAGAGCACTAAGACAACATTTTTGGTTTTCAATATCATTTCCCTAATGTTGATGAAATTGGAATTAGAAGAAATACTTCTGTGATTTTGGTATAGTCTCACCATTTGTCATTCTTTGGACAATTTCCACTTCATCTCTTAAAGAAATGAAGATGAATTTGTCATTCGTGATGTGTTAGAAGATCATGTGATAGAATGATGGGTCATTCCATCTCTTTCAAACAAAAGGTTAGCAAAATTTATAAGTCCATCTTATGGTTAATCGTATATGGTTCTAAAAATGAACTTATACTTCATATATCATACCACTTAATAAAATAAAACTAGTTTCTACTAACCAGGGACTTTCTGTAGGCCAGTGGTAGGCGATAAAGGACAGTCGCACTTCGGTTGTGGGTTCGATTCCCACAGCCTTGTCCGACGCGATGGGCTGTCGCCCGTCCTGCAGGTTGTCCTTTTTCTAAAGCTATATTACTATAACATCACATCAATAATATCGAAAAAAGTTTTATCCTAACTTATGTCCAACATAATCCATTCTAATATTTAGGCTTATCTAAAATACTTCGGTCCATGATCATAGTATAAAGAAAATTATTACTTGAAATGTCACAGAACAATCACGTGAATGCCATCATTTATCCCCCTTATATCATAAGATATATCTTGTTGGTCAAATTACAAACATGTGAATACCTTAATCATGTATTCTCTTGAAGAATGAATACCCATTGAACCTTAGTGAAAACATGAATGTAGTTAAAAATTAACACTTTCCACATACCAAAATCCTCAAAATTCTATATACTCAAACCATGATATCACTTAGTCCTTATATCAATCATGAGCTCATGAATACTGTTAAGCATTTCATTTTCTCGTTTTCCCTTCATTATGCGCATATCATCTTATTTCCAAAAATATCTCAATAACTTTGAATACCACATTAGACCAATACATAAATATTCAAATACTCCATGATACAACATTATTTTGGAATCCCATTACATAAAAACTTAATCATTACACCACATCGTTTTCATATTCAACATCGCCAATAGTGATCGCATGTGACTTCCCTTTGTCCTTTGCCTTAAGCGGTTGCTCATTTCGATCATCACTAACCCTTGGATTAAGGCATTTATTAGCATAATGCCCCATTTCCTTGCACTTGAATCATTGAAGTGTTGGTGGTGCGTTCTCTGCAGTGTTTGCTTTATTCACATCATTAGAAACCCTTTTTCCATTACTTCGACACTCAGCTGCTCGATGACCTTCTTTTCCACACTTAAAACATTTTCTAGTCCCTTTAAGAAAATCTCCACCATGCTTCTTTCCACACTTTGTGCATAAGGAAACATTCATCTTCTTTTCACCATTATTCTGAGATTTCTCCTTGAACTCCATCTTTCGTTTCTTGTCAAAACCATGAGATGGATATGTAACACCAACTTCCATTTCTACCTTGATAGCACAACGCACAATTTCTTCATAGCTACTGAAGTCTCTTATAGCTAATTCCCTTCGAAGACTTGGTTTTAAGCCACTGAAAAATCGATCAACTTTACTTTTAGGTTGGATGATAATTCCAGATGCATACCTTGCATGTCTTGTAAAATTTGCTTCGTATATACCAAAAAATTCATCATCCTTCTGCTTCAGCTCAAGAAACTCCTTTTCCATCTTTGTTCGAAGAATACGAGGGAAGTACTTACTGAAAAACATGTTCTTGAACTCGTCCCATTCCATGGACTCAATTTCATCTCTTGGCCTCGTATTCTTGATAAGATTCCACCATTGATCAGCTTCACCTTCCAAACGATATACTGCTAATATGACTTTATCATGCTCAGAACATTGAAGAACTGAAAATATCTTTTCAGTGGTACTGATCCATTGTTCAGCAACAAGTGGATCGGAAGACCCACTGAAAGAAGGTGGACGTTGCCTTATGAAGGACTCAATAGAATATTGTTCCCTGCTCTGCTCATTTGGAAGTCCAGAATGATTCATAGCTTGTGTAAGTATAACAATAAGATTTTACACTCCATCTCCCATAACATTTGTTTGTTCAGGAGGGAAATCATTGCATTTTCCATTGCATTGATCAACACGGTTCCTTCGGGTTCCATCCATCATCTAAAACCCAAAAAGAATAGTGTGAGAGGAAAAAATCATGCTAGGGAAAACAACATAATAAAGGGGAGTACCTTCAATATCTAACATCTTAGGTTTAATTCTATGATCATTAGCGTAATTCTAGTACTATAACCTATTCATATACTTAACCTTAGGGACATCCCTAGACTTAGAAATACCTTAGAAATATCTTTAGGGATCTCACTAACATTTTTGCATCCTAGTTTCCAAAGGTTGACTAAACCTTTCCTCTGATACCAACTGTAGAGACCCGAAGCTTGACGTACATTGACATTACATTACATTTGAGTAATACTTAGTACATAACAAAAACACACACACAAGGATCGTAATATTTTAGTGTCTTTGGAAACTCGGAATATAATCTTCTAATCTTGGTGATATATCTTCAACATCTCCCATAAAGATCTTCCTTTTTTTATACCTAAAACCTTTCTTTATATCCTGGGGAAAAGTAAACATAAAAGGGTGAGCTCAAATGCTGTAAAGACTCGTAAATTTCAAGGAAATTTTTTTCTTAATTTTCTTTGGAATTTTACAAGAACGCAGTTTCTGACGGCGCCTGATTCCGAGGCCCGGTGTGCCCGAAATCATTTTCTGAAGTTTGGCTCGGGTACGTTCAGTGAATGGATGAGCGGATTTTTCTAACTTTTGAACCGGTGCCCGGAATCGAATTCTGAGGGCACCGATGAAATCGCAGCGCCGATATTCGCTTAGAAACGCCTTTTCCGGAGTTGCGTTTGCTCGGGTGTGGTTTTTAATTTTCGGGCTTAAAGTTAAGAAATAAAATAATTTTGCGACAGCTTTATTTTATTTCACTTAAGCCACATGGAAGCCACTTGAAGCCACTTAAAGGAGGCTTGAACTGAGTTGAACTGGATAGGATGCTATCCAGAAATATCCTACCCCCTTGGTAGGATATTTGTGAGGTGGGGCCCGCACGAGCCCCGCAGTTTCTTTCCGCTAAGAAACGCACCCGTGAAAACCCGTCTTAATGAAAGTCAACCGACGCGTTTTCTAAATTCTTAACAGGCCATTTAATTGGGCGGTTTATTTCGTGAATTAAATGGGTTGTTTCTTTCGTGAATTAAATGGGCTGTTTCTTTCGTGAATTAAATGGGTCGTTTCTTTCATTGAATTAATTCAACGAATTGATGGATCGTTTCTTAACCAGTTTTTCAAATTCATTGGCGTAATAATAAAATAAGACCAACGCTTAACCTCTGGTTATTTGCGCTTGAGAAGATTTGGGAGAACCCTCACAACTTCTTCTCCCTCGCGAAGAACGCGAAGAACGCGAAGAATGCGAAGAACGCCGAACCCGGAAATCGACGACGCCTTCGCCCGAGACGTTCTTCCGATCTCCGATCTCCGATCTCCGATCACCGACCATTCGAGGTGAGTGCTTTCAGATTTCCTCTCAAGTTCTTTTCTTTGGTTTTAAACGAAACACAGATTTAAATATTAATAATTTAAATCTGTTGTTCTTGATTCGTTGAGCTCGCCGACTCAACGCCGGAATCTGCGACGACGCGACGCCTCCCCGCGACGATGCGACGATCGATCTCTTTCGCGACGGTCTCTTCCGCGAAGAACGCCCGCGCACGACGATCATCAAGGTAGGGATTCATTTTGGAAAATTACCCCTTTTTAATTTTCTCGTGAACGTTCTTGAAAATTAAAAAGCCGGTTTTCAATGAACAATTTTATTTTAATTAAAATTGGTGGATCATGTGTTGATCGATTTTCTCCAGGTTGTTTATCTCTAACGCGGAGGGTGCGGGCCGAACGAACACGGCCCGACGACCCTCCGCCGTTCTTCGTTTTGTGCGGATTTGACGGTCGACGACGGAACGTGCCGCAGCGGACGGTTGATGATCCCGCAGTAAAGAACGGATCCCGGGAGGAGCAACGGCGCAGACGGGAAAGAAAACGGGCCACCAGAGCGACGCCGGACGAAATCCGCTGCGGCTGAAGCCGCGGCGGGTGGCGGCCAAACGGACCCGCGACGCGCGGGTCCGGTTCATCCGGGCGGACGCGGCTCAACGCGTCCGCGGCTCGCCAGCGCGGCCCGCACGCGGGCCGCGGTCCTTCCTCAAGCCGCGGGTCATTGCCCGCGGCTTCCACCCGCGCGGCTCGGCCAAGCCGAGCCGGCCGAGCCGGACCGGCCCTGGCCGGGCCGGGCCGGGCCAGCCGGGTTGGGCCCGGGTCGGGTCGACCCAGGGGGGGGGGGGGGTCGGCCCGGGTCGGCCCGGGCCCGTACCCCCCATCTTCGGACGTTTTCGTTCAAACGCCCGTATCTTGAGCTTCATGCCTCCAAACGACTCACCGTCAGCGGCAACGCGATCCTTGGATCGAGACGGTCGTTTCGGTATATCGCACTCAAGGTTTCGGAATACTTTGAGTTCGGCCGGGTTGGTTCGTACACGAGACCAACCGGGCCCTCGGAGCGGAAACACTCATATCTTGAGCTACGGACGTCCGATTGACGTGCCGTCAGCTTTGTTGAATTCCTCTAAGTGAGAAGGATCTTTTGGCATACTCCGCCCGAGGTTTGGACGCATGTGGAGTGCGGTCGGGTTGGTTTTGCCTTAAAAACCAACCGGGCCCCTGGGACGAAAATGCCAATATCTCTCAGACCGGGCGTCCGATTGACGCGCCGTCTGCGACGTTGAGTTCCTGTTGACGATACAGATCTTTTGGATACATCAACTTTGGACTTCGTGTCAGTTGATGTATCAGCCTCTCGGCTCGTGGAGCGGACCTTCCCGAACGAGCTTGCTGTGTGCGGGAACCCTAGTGCTGGCTGCGACTGCTACTTCGACAGCGACGACCGTGCAGAGATCCTCAGTGGACTGCGGTGACGACTGTGCAGAGATCCTCCGTGGACTCCGACGACGACCGTGCAGAGATCCTCAGTGGACTGCGGTGACGACTGTGCAGAGATCCTCAGCGGACTGCGACGACTACTGCACTCAGCGATCCTACGTGGATCAGTGCTACCGATCCTGTGTGGGTCCGATCCTGCGTGGGTCAGCGCTCAGCGGTTCTGTGTGAGCCAGCGCCTACAGGTCCTGCGTGGGCCCGGTCCTGTGTGGGCCCGATCCTATGTGGGTCATCTCTCAGCGATTCTGTGTGAGCCAACTTCTACAGGTCCTGCGTGGGCCCGATCCTGTGTGGGTCACTGCAAGGTTAGTACCTATCGATCCTTCGTGGGTCCGACAACTTAGATGGTTCAATGATCATCTTTATCGTCATCCGAAGAAGTATACCTGTGTGAGCTGAATCTTGTGTTACTCTCCTTTGTGGATTGTGTTGATCTATCCTGTGTGGATTTACTGTTTACTCTCCTTTGTGGATTGTGTTGCTCTATCCTGCGTGGGTATACGTTTTGCTTTCCTGTGTGGACTGGGTTGTGCTTGGGCTCGGACGTTGGAGCCGAACGGGAATTGAAGACTTAGGTATATGTATGGGCATATACCTAAGCCGTGTCAGATGTTACTTTGTGATTGTATCTTTCCTTTGTGGATTATCCTTTGTGGATTTCGGGAGAGCTTCGGGGGTCTCGGGGTCCCTACTGAGTAGCTTATACTCACCCTTGTACGGGCTATGCCCGCACTTCGTGGTGTTGGTTGCAGACGACGGACAACGCTGATCGTGGAGGAGGCGTGCGGAGCAGGTCAGTACCTGGAGGGGGACCACTGGGCGGGACGTACTCGGAGCGGTTAGGTGGACCCGAGGAGCAGTGGAGGCTATCTGTACCCACCCTTCAGGTGGGACTTCCGGAGGACGGCTCGACGCTGCAGTTTTCCCTTTTCAGTTGCTGTTTTTCCTTTCAGTTGTACTTTACAGTTGGGCTTGTATTTCCGGCCCCTTTTTACTTTCAGCACAGCTTGTACAGTTTTACTTAGTGTTTACTTTTCCGCTTGCTTGCCCTGTGGTGCTTGTTTACTTTTCAAAGGCAATGCCTTCCCTTTTTGTTGGGATTTACACCTTGGTGCTAGTCGCCAGCCCCTGGCCTATGGAAGGCGGGCTTGGGGTAGTCACGACACGGGCCCGAGGACGGGTCGTGACAAATTGGTATCAGAGCTGGTCGGTTCTACCGCAGACTCTGATATTTCTTCTATGTGAAGCAAAAGTGTTTAGTGTATTGAGTGTGGTTATCAGTCCAGGGAGTCCAGTGTTGGTGCGGCGGCCGACGTATCCATACACCAGGACCCTGACTTCTGATTCCTGACTTAATGTACGAAAACATTGTTTGCATGTGTGTTTCAAGCTTTCTTTGTGATTACTTGTGTCAGCTCACCAGGTATACTATTCTGACCGTGGCATACTTGTTTCCTTTTTAGGATGGCACGACGATAGCAGCCAGCTAGGGTTCCCAGAGTAGGGCGCGACGACAGCCCGCCGAGCGACGAGGCCTCGGTACAGGGCCCGTTGACAGCAGAGGCACCGGCGATACCTTTACCCGCCGAGCCCCCGATGCTTCCAGCACTGGAAGCTGACGACGCACGACGCCTCGGAGCTCTGCACGAGTTCCAGCGCCAGCGACCACCCAGGTTCCGTGGGGAGTCGGACCCCCAGGCAGCCGAGGACTGGCTGGAGGCGGTCGTCCGAGTTTTCAGGCTAGTGAGGACGCCAGCAGACCTCATGGTGATCCTCGCGGCGAGCTTACTGCACGCAGCAGCCGGACGCTGGTGGATCCTGATGCTCCAGGTACACGATGAGGCCTCCCTCATCTGGACGGACTTCGAGAGCCTCTTCCGCTCAGAGTTCGTCCCGGCCACCCTCCGAGCGGTGCACATCCAGGAGCTTCTTCAGCCGCGGCAGGGCAGCTTGACGGTCGCTCAGTACGCGGCGAGGTTCACCGACCTTTCTTGGTACTCGACAGACATGGTACGGGACCCCTTCTTCCGGGCCCGGACCTTCGAGCAGGGTTTGAGACACGAGATCAGGGCATCACTGATCTCCCTCAGCATCCCGACCCAGGAAGGGGTACTGGAGCGAGCCCTCCTGATCGAGAGCTTCCTGGCTGAGTCCACAGCGAGACCCACCGCAGGGCGGCAGATAGCGGAGTCTTCGGCAGCTGGTAGCCGGCGGATGACTCAGGGTTCCAGGCAGACCAGACCTTCCGGCAGGCGACCTCGGGACGCTGGCTCAGCAGTGCAGGGCACCCGGCCCGGAGCCAGCCTTCCGAGAGGCAGACAGTGCTACGAGTGCGGCGGGCAGGGCCACATGGCTCGTGACTGCCCGACCCGTCGTACCGAGGGGCAGCATACGGTGGAGGGGCCACCCAGGCAGAGGCAGAGGGTCGACCGTGGCGGTCCGCAGGGAGGAGGAGGACGAGGCAGAGGAGCTGGCCGAGCAGCAGGTGGTGGGCGACGCTTTGAGGCTCTGCCACCACCACCACCAGGAGGCCCGCCCCGACCACAGGGAGCTGGCGGGCAGAGACAGTCTCAGCTCCAGGCAGCGGAGGCCTACGACCACGGCGCGCCAGAGATGATTCGAGGTACGATCTGTGTCTATTCCACCCTTGCTGCAGTTCTGATAGACACAGGAGTGAGTCACTCTTTCATAGCCACTGCCCTTGTTCGGAGCTCGGAGATTCCGACAGAGCCGTTGGCTCGATCCTTGCGGCTAGAGACTCCTACGGGAGCAGACTCGACGATTACGCACTGGTGCCGGCAGTGTGAGCTTACTCAAGGAGGCGAGAGCTTCGGCTGGGATCTTCTTGTAGCAGCGTCGAGGCCTTACGACGTCATTTTGGGCATGGATTGGTTATCTACGGTCCATGCTCAGATTGACTGCTTTAGGCGCAAAGTGCGATGTGTGCGCACTGACGAGAGCAGGTTCACCTTCACCGGCGAGAAGGGAGCCTTAGCAGCACAGGATGGACTCACACAGAGGAGAGGTCAACCCATCACTCATCAGTTGGCTAGCCTCATCCTGGGAGCAGTTGACGTGCGGAGTCCCAGTTTCCCTGCAGTGGTGGATCAGTACGCGGACGTCTTTCCCGACGACGTTCCAGGACTACCTCCTCGCAGAGAGGTAGACTTTTATATTGACCTGTACCCCGGGACAGCCCCGATATCCACTCCAGCATATCAGATGGCCCCCGCTGAGCTTCGAGAGCTGCGAGTACAGTTGGAGGACTTGCAGGGCAAGGGGTTCATCCGACCCAGTGTTTCGCCCTGGGCTTCCCCGATTTTGTTCGCCAAGAAGGCGGACGGGAGCATGCGACCGTGTGTCGATTATCGTCGCCTGAATCAGGTGACAGGGACGAACAAGTATCCGCTACCCAGGATTGATGATCTCTTCGACCAGCTCAAGGGAGCACGGTGGTTCTCGAAGATAGACCTCAGTTCAGGCTATCATCAGCTTAGAGTTCGAGACGAGGATGTACAGAAGACGTCCTTCAGGTGTCGGTATGGCCACTTCGAGTTCTTGGTTATGCCTTTCGGTGTGACCAATGCTCCAGCAGTGTTCATGAGCCTCATGAACAGGATCTTCCAGCCATACCTTGATCGATTTTTCATGGTCTTCATCGACGACATTTTGGTGTACTCGACGACGGAGGAGGAGCACGCCTACCACCTGCGTGTTGTACTAGACACACTCCGAGAGCACCAGCTTTATGGAAAGCTCTCGAAGTGTCAGTTCTGGTTACGTGAGGTCCATTTCTTGGGGCACGTCATTTCTGAGGCGGGAGTTGCAGTGGATCCCGCGAAGATCGAGGCAGTGCTAGCTTGGGAGCCACCCACGAGCGTGACAGGGGTGCGGAGTTTCTTGGGCCTAGCCGGATACTTTCGGAGATTTGTGATGGACTTCTCCAGAGTTGCGGCCCCACTCTCAGCATTGACGAAGAAGGGGAAACCCTTCGTGTGGTCAGACAGATGTCAGCAGAGCTTCCAGGAGATGAGGCAGAGGTTGACCAGCACACCTATCTTGAGGTTGCCTGAGGAGGGAGTTGGTTACGTAGTCTACTGCGATTCATCAGGGACCGGACTCGGGTGTGTCCTGATGCAGGAGCGGGCCGTGATTGCCTACGGATCACGTCAGTTGAGTCCTCATGAGCAGAACTACGCTACCCATGACTTGGAGTTGGCAGCAGTAGTCTTTACCCTGAAGACACGGAGACACTATCTGATGGGCGAGCGCTTCACAGTCTTTTCTGACCACCAGAGTCTCAGGTACATCTTCTCTCAGAAGGACCTGAACCTGAGACAGCGGCGATGGCTCGAGTTTTTCCAGGACTATGACTTTGAAATAGTCTATACTCCTGGGAAGGGGAACGTGGTGGCTGATGCCCTCAGCAGGAGGACGGGCATCCAGCTACTTGAGGAGGCGACAGAGCAGCTAGCCACTTTGCAGATATCCTTCGTGGATAGAGACGGAGCAGCCTTCCTTCAGTCTCTCACAGTCTCTCCTCCACTTCTTCAGCGGGTCAGAGAGGCACAGCATGGGGATGTTGACTGTGAGACGCGGCGTGCATAGATATCCTCGGGACAGGCACCTGATTGTTTCTCCCTTGGAGCAGAGCACGATGTCCTTTTCAGAGGACGTACCTTGGTACCAGTCGCCTTACAAGAGGAGGTGTTGAGAGAGTTTCACACTTCTCCGTTGGCGGTACATCCTGGAGTGGCGAAGATGTACCAGGATCTCGGGCGACAGCACTGGTGGCCGGGCATGAAGAAGGCTGTGGGAGAGTTCGTTTCACGGTGCCTCACCTGCCAACAGGTGAAGGCAGAGCATCAGGTACCAGCAGGCTTGGTACAGCCCTTGAAGGTCCCGGAGTGGAAGTGGGACAGGATATCTATGGACTTTGTGACTGGACTTCCACGCACTTCCAGAGGTCACGATTCCATATGGGTGATTGTTGACCGACTCACCAAGTCGGCACACTTCTTACCCATCCGAGAGCAGGGCACAGTGGAGAGCTTGGGGCATCTCTACGTTCAGGAGATTGTATGACTTCACGGTGTGCCATCGACCATCGTCTCCGATCGGGACGCTCGTTTTACTTCCCGGCTTTGGAAGGGGTTGCAGGAGGCGTTCGGGACGCGACTACGTCTGAGCACCGCCTTTCACCCTCAGACGGATGGTCAGACGGAGAGGACCATTCAGACTCTTGAGGACATGCTACGTGCATGTGTCCTCGACTTTGGTCGCAGCTGGGAGGACCACCTACCCTTGGTGGAGTTCACGTACAACAACAGCTACCACTCCACCATCGGGATGGCACCCTACGAGGCGTTGTACGGCAGGCCTTGCAGATCTCCTTTGTGCTAGACAGACCCTGGAGAGTCAGCACTTGTGGGACCAGAGATGGTCCGGGCCACGACAGAGAAGGTCCAGCTCATCCAGGAGCGGATGAGGACAGCACAGAGCCGGCAGAAGTCATATGCTGACAGGAGGCGGAGGCCACTAGAGTTCGAGGATGGTGACCACGTCTTCTTGCGGGTCTCACCTCGACGTGGTTTGAGGAGATTTGGCCGAGGCGGCAAGTTGTCTCCACGCTTCATCGGGCCTTTCCTGGTCCTCAGCAGGATTGGCGAGGTGGCTTATCGCCTGGCTATGCCACCTCAGTTGCACCGGGTGCACGATGTCTTCCACGTATCCCAGTTGAGGAGATACGTGCACGACTCGACGCACATCATTGACTATGGGGAGCTAGACGTGGATGATGGAGCGACTTTTACGGAGGTCCCAGTGGAGATAGAGGATCGACAGGAGTGGGTCCTACGTGGGTGATCGATTCCTCTTGTGCGCATCAGATGGCAGCACGGGAACCTCCAGGAGAGCACTTGGGAGCGGGATGCTCAGATGCGTGCTCAGTACCCACATTTGTTTCCCTAGTTTTTGATGTATCTTTACGGGGACGTAAAGTCCTGAGGTGGGAGTAATGTAAAGACCCGTAAATTTCAAGGAAATTTTTTTCTTATTTTTCTTTGGAATTTTACAAGAACGTAGTTTCTGACGGCGCCTGATTCCGAGGCCCGGTGTGCCCGGAATCATTTTATGAAGTTTGGCTCGGGTACGTTCAGTGAACGGACGAGCGGGTTTTTCTAAGTTTTGAACTGGTGCCCGGAATCGAATTCCGAGGGCACCGATGAAATCGCAGCGCCGGTATTCACTTAGAAACGCCTCTTTCGGAGTTGCGTTTGCTCGGGTGTGGTTTTTAATTTTCGGGCTTAAAGTTAAGAAATAAAATAATTTTGCGACAACTTTATTTTATTTCACTTAAGCCACTTGGAAGCCACTTGAAGCCACTTAAAGGAGGCTTGAACTGAGTTGAACTAGATAGGATGCTATCCAGAAATATCCTACCCCCTTGGTAGGATATTTGTGAGGTGGGGCCCGCATGAGCCCCGCCGTTTCTTTCCGCTAAGAAACGCACCCGTGAAAACCCGTCTTAATGAAAGTCAACCGACGCGTTTTCTAAATTCTTAACAGACCATTTAATTGGGCGGTTTATTTCGTGAATTAAATGGGCTGTTTCTTTCATGAATTAAATGGGCTGTTTCTTTCGTGAATTAAATGGGTCGTTTCTTTTGTTGAATTAATTCAACGAATTGATGGATCGTTTCTTAACCAGTTTTTCAAATTCATTGGCGTAATAATAAAATAAGACCAACAATTAACCTCTGGTTATTTGCGCTTGAGAAGATTTAGGAGAACCCTCGTAACTTCTTCTCCCTCGCGAAGAACGCGAAGAACGCGAAGAACGCGAAGAACGCCGAACCCGGAAATCGACGACGCCTTCGCCCGAGACGTTCTTCCGATCTCCGATCTCCGATCTCCGATCACCGACCATTCGAGGTGAGTGCTTTCGGATTTCCTCTCAAGTTCTTTTCTTTGGTTTTAAACGAAACACAGATTTAAATATTAATAATTTAAATCTGTTGTTCTTGATTCGTTGAGCTCGCCGACTCAACACCGGAATCCGCGACGACGCGACGCCTCCCCGCGACGACGCGACGATCGATCTCTTCCGCGACGGTCTCTTCCGCGAAGAACGCCCGCGCACGACGATCATCAAGGTAGGGATTCATTTTGGAAAAGTACCCCTTTTTAATTTTCTTGTGAACGTTCTGGAAAATTAAAAATCCGGTTTTCAATGAACAATTTTATTTTAATTAAAATTGTTGGATCATGTGTTTATCGGTTTTCTCCCGGTTGTTTATCTCTAACGCGGAGGGTGCGGGCCGAACGAACACGGCCCGACGACCCTCCGCCATTCTTCGTTTTGTGCGGATTTGACGGTCGACGACGGAACGTGCCGCAGCGGACGGTTGACGATCCCGCAGTAAAGAACGGATCCCGGGAGGAGCAACGGCGCAGACGGGAAAGAAAACGGGCCACCGGAGCGACGCAGGACGAAATCCGCCGCGGCTGAAGCCGCGGCGGCGGCGGCCAAACGGACCCGCGGCGCGCGGGTCCGGTTCATCCGGGCGGACGCGGCTCAGCGCGTCCGCGGCTCGCCAGCGCGGCCCGCACGCGGGCCGCGGTCCTTCCTCAAGCCGCGGGTCAGCGCCCGCGGCTTCCACCCGCGCGGCTCGGCCAAGCCGAGCCGGCCGAGCCGGGCCGGGCCAGCCGGGTCGGGCCCGGGTCGGGCCCGGGTCGGGTCGACCCAGTTCGGGTCGACCCGGTTCGGGCCGACCCAGGGGGGGTCGGGGGGGGGGGGGGGGGTCGGTCCGGGTCGGCCCGGGCCCGTACCCCCCATCTTCGGATGTTTTCGTTCAAACGCCCGTATCTTGAGCTTCGTGCCGCCAAACGACTCGCCGTCAGCGGCAACGCGATCCTTGGATCGAGACGGTCGTTTCGGTATATCGCACTCAAGGTTTCGGAATACTTTGAGTTCGGCCGGGTTGGTTCGTACACGAGACCAACCGGGCCCTCGGAGCGGAAACACTCATATCTTGAGCTACGGACGTCTGATTAACGTGCCGTCAGCTTTGTTGAATTCCTCTAAGTGAGAAGGATCTTTTGGAATACTCCGCCCGAGGTTTGGACGCAGGTGGAGTGCGGTCGGGTTAGTTTTTCCTTAAAAACCAACCGGGCCCCTGGGACGAAAATGCCAATATCTCTCAGACCGGGCGTCCGATTGACGCGCCGTCTGCGACGTTGAGTTCCTGTTGACGATACGGAACTTCTGGATACATCAACTTCGGACTTCGTGTCAGTTGATGTATCAGCCTCTCGGCTCATGGAGCGGACCTTCCCGAACGAGCTTGCTGTGTGCGGGAACCCTAGTGCTGGCTGCGACTGCTACTTCGACAGCGACGACCGTGCAGAGATCCTCAGTGGACTGCGGCGACGACTGTGCAGAGATCCTCCGTGGACTCCGACGACGACCGTGCAGAGATCCTCAGTGGACTGCGGCGACGACTGTGCAGAGATCCTCAACGGACTGCGACGACTACTGCACTCAGCGATCCTACGTGGATCAGTGCTACCGATCCTGTGTGGGTCCGATCCTGCGTGGGTCAGCGCTCAGCGGTTCTGTGTGAGCCAGCGCCTACAGGTCCTGCGTGGGCCCGGTCTTGTGTGGGCCCGATCCTGTGTGGGTCATCTCTCAGCGGTTCTATGTGAGCCAACTTCTACAGGTCCTGCGTGGGCCCGATCCTGTGTGGGTCACTGCAAGGTTAGTACCTATCGATCCTTCGTGGGTCCGACGACTTAGATGGTTCAATGATCATCTTTATCGTCATCAGAAGAAGTATACCTGTATGAGCTGAATCTTGTGTTACTCTCCTTTGTGGATTGTGTTGAGCTATCCTGTGTGGATTTACTGTTTACTCTCCTTTGTGGATTGTGTTGCTCTATCCTGCGTGGGTATACGTTTTGCTTTCCTGTGTGGACTGGGTTGTGCTTGGGCTCGGACGTTGGAGCCGAACAGGAATTGAAGACTTAGGTATATGTATGGGCATATACCTAAGCCGTGTCAGATGTTACTTCGTGATTGTATCTTTCCTTTGTGGATTATCCTTTGTGGATTTCGGGAGACCTTCGGGGGTCTCGGGGTCCTTACTGAGTAGCTTATACTCACCCCTGCACGGGCTATGCCCGCACTTCGTGGTGTTGGTTGCAGACGACGGACAGCGCTGATCGTGGAGGAGGCGTGCGGAGCAGGACAATACCTGGAGGTGGACCACTGGGCGGGACGTACTCGGAGCGGTTAGGTGGACCCGAGGAGCAGTGGAGGCTATCTGTACCCACCCTTCAGGTGGGACTTCCGGAGGACGGCTCGACGCTGTAGTTTTCCCTTTTCAGTTGCTGTTTTTCCTTTCAGTTGTACTTTACAGTTGGGCTTGTATTTCCGGCCCCTTTTTACTTTCAGCACAGCTTGTACAGTTTTACTTAGTGTTTACTTTTCCGCTTGCTTGCCCTGTGGTGCTTGTTTACTTTTCAAAGGCAATGCCTTCCCTTTTTGTTGGGATTTACGCCTTGGTGCTAGTCGCCAGCCCCTGGCCTATGGAAGGCGGGCTTGGGGTAGTCACGACACGGGCCCGAGGACGGGTCGTGACAAATGCTCAGTAAGGGTAAACAAAAAAAATATCAATCACATCATATACATAAGCACATAACTTTTGGAAATCTTAACCTGTAAAAGAGATCATAATTTCATAACCTGGGATAACTCATGGAAGTGAAATGTAATCACAAAAATCATAACTTAAAACATTAAACTTTGTGGCATGCACACATAATCATAGAGAATCATTTCTTGTTAGTCAATACTCATTGCCAAGACTATCTTAGTGGACAAAGTCCCTTTCTGAACCGAGTCACCCTCGTTTCAGTCCTGTTTCACTGAACCGGTATAACCTACCATTCCAGCCATGTCTATCTCATGAGATATAAAATCTTTACCCAATGCATTGGAGGGAGATATAGGTCCCACCCATCTCATAATGATACCATTCTTATGTGTTCCACAAAATCATAAACCATACATCATTGAATAACCCATGTAACAAAAATGGGAATCTCAAACATCATGACATCATAAAACAATTCATATACGATAAAGGAATTCATAAAAATAATTCCATCACAACATAATCAAATCAATGTAATAATAGGGATAAAAACAGAACCCTTTATCATCTTATATGGAAAATAATTTTGATAAAACACTTGAACTTCATTCTTGAGGAAAATATCCTTTCTACTTCCAAAACACTTTTCCTTTCTTAACATGTCATAAAATTTTAAACGTAAAGAAGTTGATTAAAAATAAACTTGAAAACTTGTAAAGGAAAATTCTTGGAAATAATGTTTTAAAAATCCATTCATGCCGTATAAGTTAAAAAAACATTCTTCGTACTTTTGTCGAAAAAGTCAAAAAGTACCTCGTACGAAAAACGACAAAAGATTCCTTTCATATCCTTTACTAAAAACTCATCGAAGGGTAAAATTGGATTTAAACAATTTTAGGTGGATGTAAATAATATTACATATTGAGAAAACATGGATTTGGATGATAAAATACACCCCAGTAAATACCAAAGTATAAACAATCTCGGATAAAAATGAGATTGTGATATTTCCCTTACCTTAGGTCCGACTTGCTTTGTAAGTGTCTGAAACTCCTATATAATGATTTAAATAATGTTATTGAATTTTTCCAGAATAATATTCATTGTTATGATATCATATATGGTTGACTTATTACTTTATATTACCCGTTCTTTTGTAATTTCCATGTTAAAGAGCGTTTTGGGTAAAATTGTTTCATTTGTCGTCCGTGTTTTGACTTGTAATTATTCATATGATTACTTAGATCATGATTACTTAATTCCAGAATATAAAACATGATTTATATATATATATATATATATATATATATATATTCAGAATATACATATATATAATAAATCAGTAAATGGAAAGAAATACACCGTTCATGGAGACGGTAGGCCGTACGTACGCATGAACGCTGTTTTCGTTTCATTATTGAGTTGAATGGAATTAAGTAGATGTCATAAATATATATACACATAAATCCAGTATCATTATTATGTCATATATTTCATGATTACTTATTATATATACTTTATAATCATTCATGAATGGTTAAAGTGGAGAATGAATCTCATCGCGTCGTGGAGACGGTAGTCCGTACGTACGCACGAGCGATGATATCGTTCTCATGATCATGGGACTGTAATGGAGTGTATGTATACTATTTCAGAATCAATATCACATTAAATAATAATATATAGTTATTATTAACACCATTATACCCATCCAAGTAAGGTGGTGGTGGAAAATAGATTTAACCACGGTGTGGAGACGGTATTCCGTACGTACACACGCGCGGTGATTTCGTTTCCCGTAGGATGGATAGATGGTGAAATAGTATTGTTTCATACTTATAATAACATATTAGTATATGAGTGATACTGATGTTATTACTTCATAATGAAACAACCTAGGAAGAAGAAGTGGAAGAAGAAATAAAGGTGAAAGAATCGGTAACGGAAATTACCTCTTCTTTGAAGCGCCTCTTTGAGACCTCCTCTTAGGGAACTAAAATTTGTCTTTGAGGAAGACCAGAACCTCTAGGATGCTACTAGGGAAGTGGAGAAGATAATTTTGCAGGGTTAGGCCGAGCTTGAAGGCTCAATGTTTTGTGAGGAAGAGAGGGAGGAGGTGCCCTTTTATAAGGGAGGAGAGGGGCACCTTTGGAATAACAAAAAATATTATTTTATTATAAAGTCAAGTTCGGTTTTAAATAGCTCCAAATTGATTTATTTCGAGGATAAGGTGGGTATGGGTATGAATAATCTCATCCAATAGGATTTAGACATGTTTAGGTTATTATTTTAACCTTATCAATTGTATTTAACTCTAAGTTAAATAATTTAACTTTTACCGTGTCTTTTTGTTTTCTTACACTATATGGTTAATAAACTTACTATATAAAGCCAAAAGAACCCCAAGTTGTTTATTATTAATATATATAATCTTATCTAAGTATTTTGGCCGAACCTTATATTTTTAGGAATATAATAACAATTAATAATATAATATTTGTTTTAAAAACTATTTTATGTCAATTTTGACACTATTTGGTACATGATTTTTATGAAATTCATAACAGAATGATAAGTTCTAAAAAAGTTACTTAAATCAACAATAACATGTCATATTAACCTAGAAAATTAGTGTAAGTCATCAAAAGTCTCAAATTACATTTATTTGGGCATTTATAACATCAATTATGTCAATATTTCATTAATAAGACAATTATCGCATCATATTTGTGTCATAATAAATGATAATAATTTAATACCTAAAAATTCTAAATAAATTACTATGATGTAGATAATTTATTATATTTCTGGAGAATATCCATGTTCTAAGTTTCATGAAGTTTATCACTAGATTAAAATTATTATACTTATAAGATTTAAGAAAGTGACATGTTGTCACATTCTTTGGTTTTAATTATAATTAAATTATTTTCATTGAAAAAATTTAATTAAATGAATCTAATCCGACCCTTAGGTGATATGGGTCATATTTTAGTCATCCAATAGTATTTTTACATTTGTTAGGGTAATTTTAAAATATTATATTTACCCTTAATTACTTGATTTACCTTTAACTATGGTAAATAAAATTTACCGTAGTTACGATTCATAATGCCCAAAAATAAAAAGTAGCTTATTAACATAATTTAGACCCAATGATTCCAAATATGGAATCCATTTTTCCAAATTCAATTCACAAAATATTCAGAAATTAAATTAAAATTTATCCCGTTGTCGAAAGAAAACGGGTTTTTCTTTAAAACATTGCAAAAGATTGAATTGATTTAACCTACGAATTCAAGGTAAAATCAATGATAATGACATAAATTATATTAAATTGTAAAAATATATTCTATTTATACTTTAAAACCATTCAATATTATAATTTAACCACATAAGATATTACGATGAAAAAAGTTGTTTTTAATTAAAATATAGCATGTTTTTACTATTCATTAAAATATGAATGTTATCGAAAAAATATCAAAACTTTATCTAATGTAAATTTTTATATCCTGATTCAAAAGAAGAATTTTATTTTGTCAAATTGAACTTATAAACATGTCAAAAACTAGATTTAAAGTGGGTGCGCCATCAAAATGCGGCAAAACTGCATTTTTTTAAAAATACTTAATTTACCCGAAAAATTTATTTTGTTCTTATACCATGTTCTAGAAAATGTGTAAGATGAATAATAATGTTATAAAATTCAAAATTTAGTTAACACTATTCATAAAGGCTAGTTCATGACAATATTATAATAATATATCGTTGTTTATTGAAACCCAGTATTGCGTACAACACACGCTATCGAGGAAGGTCGTGATTGCGTGTAATGCAAGCCAAGTCAGGGTTGCATGTTGTGAAAGAATCATTCGTTGTTTCGTATAACAGAATCCAACCATATTTCATTTATACATTGAATATATATATATATATATATATATATATATACTCAATGTTGCGTAGAATAACTATTATCAAAATTTTGTGTAACACGATCCAAGAATAGTGTTGCTTATACTGCAAGCTAATACGGTGTTGCGTATAGCGCAAGGTAATCTTGGTGTAGAATACAACACAAGACATTAATGAAATTAAAAGAATATTTTTCATAAACTCTCGGGGTGTTACATCCACTCTCGATTGTCTCTGACCGTGATCCAAGGTTCACTTCTAAATTCTGGAGGAGCCTTCAACATGCTTTGAGTGCTGAATTAAATTTCAGCACGGCCTATCACCCCCAAACTGATGGCCAGTCTGAAAGGACTATTCAGACACTTGAAGATATGCTAAGATCCTGCTCTCTTGAATTCAAAGGTGGTTGGGATTAACACCTTCCATTGGTTGAGTTCTCATACAACATTAACTTCCACTCGAGTATTCAGATGGCTCCGTATGAAGCTCTTTATGGGAAGCGATGTAGAACTCCAACCCGTTGGGATGAAGTTGGAGAACGAAAGCTACATGGTCCCGATATTGTTCAAGAGATGATAGAGAAGGTTCATGTCATCCAGAAACACATCAAATCTGCTCAATGTAGGCAAAAGACCTATGCTAACAATCGTCGAAGGGATTTGGAGTTCGACGTTGGAGATAAAGTCTTCCTTCAAATATATCCATGGAAGAGAGTCATGCGATTCGGGAAGAAAGGGAAGCTAAGCCCAAGGTACATTGGCCCCTTTGAGATACTTGATCATATAGGAGTCGTGGCCTATCGTCTGGCACTTCCACCGAATATGGCTCAAGTTCATGATGTGTTTCACGTATCACTACTGAGGAAGTACATTCCAGACCCCTCACATGTACTAAACTCAAAGGTGGTACAGTTGGAAGATGATCTCTCATATGAGGAGCAGCTGGTAAAAATTCTGGACCGAAGTGATAAGGTTCTACGCAACAAGACAACCCGCCTTGTCAAAGTGTTGTGGAGGAACCAAAAGTTTGAGGAAGCAACTTGGGAACCGGAAGAGGCAATGAAAGAGAATTACCCTCACCTGTTTGTGTAAAGTGAAATTTCGGGGGTGAAATTTCTTAAGGGGGGAAGAATGTAAAGACCCAAAGTTTTTCAATGGAAAATTCCCTTCTTATATCTCTGTCATAAAAACACAAAGTAATGAACTACTAAGTGACAAGTGACCTTTAAACATAATTTTTTCACCCCTATGTTTCAAATTTTTGAAAATCCAACATTCACGGTTGTGTTCAAGATAGTTTTTGGAGTCCAATGAAACACAAATAATTTTTGGTGAATAGTAACCTACCCTTATGAATAGTAACCTACCCTTATGAATAGTAATATGAACCTTATGAATAGTAAATAATAGTAACATTACCTATGAATAATAAAATAAAATTTAGACATCATAGAATGTGATAATTTGACCTTAGTAAACGTTTTTGGTATTTTACAAGTCATAAATAATTAATTATAATTAATTAATTAATTTAAAAGAATATTTATTTTCCTGAAATATATTCATAAATTATTTTAGATAATTTTATAAGACCCTAAGTAATTTTTCAAAGAATTACAAAATCAGTTTTAATTTTAAAAACTGTATTTTTAAGTAAATTATGTTTTTAATTAAATATTAAATTAATAATATTTAGAAAATTATTTTTGAAAAATGGACTTCATTATTGGATTCTACATGTCGAAAAATGGTTGGGGTAAAATTTTGGGATTTTTCTGAGATACTAGAATTTTTGATGAATAGTAGAATACATTAATTTATCATATAAATACATTTTAATTAAAAACCACTATTCCTGACATCACAAGTGATGTAAGCACCCAAATCCCTAATTCACAAGTCAAATTTACTATTCTTAGTCATCCAAGAATCACTATTCCTTGTCTTAGGTGAAATTAATAAACTAATCAATTTTATATTAAGGAAACCCCTCTCCCCTCCACTATAAAAGCCACCCTTCACCCCCTCTTTTCCTCACACCTCTCAAGCTCCAAGACTTCTCTAAATTCGGGCCAAACACCTTCCCTAGCTCATCCCCCACGTCAAAAAGCTTCTGGTATCATCAAAAGACCAAGCCTAGCTTCCTTAAAGAGGATCTCAAGAGGAGGATTCTAAAGGTAATTTCTCTCTCTCTTCTCCTTTAATTTCCTTTCAAGCTCAAGTTCCTTTCTTGATCTCTCTCTATCTATCTTCATCCAAATTGTTTTTTAAATCCAGTATTTTATATATAATGTTATATTATGATTCTAATGTTATATTATATCACCCCACACCCTTTCCCCCTTCCTTTTATTTTATTAAAGAGAACGTTGTTCATGTGGTGATAATTTATCACCTTCAAAAACAACATGCTCTCTTCTTCCATTTATACCTTAAACCTGGTCATGAAACCATTTTTATGGTTGAACCATAATGTTTTATATGTATTCTGTACTATTTTATGTTCTGGAAATAACCTATGGCCATACTACTAAGTGAAAATTTAAAATGAGTTGGTTGTGATCCAAAAACCGCTCAAAATAACCCAAATAATCTTCATTTAATTCTTATCTAATGATTCATCCACATGGATCTAATATAAATAATTATAAAATCATTAAAGATTCTGTAATATCATTAATTACATGTAATATCAGTTCTGGATGTTTACCAATGATCTACCCAAACATCAATTTAAGAATACAAGTGGACCGTTCAAGAAAACCATAAAAACGAACATCCCCGAACAATGTTTTTAAACTCTATAAGTCATCCAAAGGAACATAATATGAAATAATGAAACCATAATGAACCCTATTAATCTATAAAAGGTTCTGGAATTTCTAATTAATTAATATAATGTCATTATATAGGACATTAAAGAGAAGGAGGCATTCGAGTACAAGGTAAGGGGAAATCTCGAACCCAATTTTCTTCCTTCGGGTTCTCCCTCTTTCACTCCATTTTGATATGGTTACTCCTCAAAGGTCTTTTGTTCATCTTTTCCATTAATTTTCTGGGATATACATGTTTGTCATTGGTTTTTATGTTCATCAAAATTTTTTCCAAAAGATCTCTTCCTTCAAGATCTCACCTTTTACCTCTCATTCAAGGTTGATGGTTCTTATATCAAGTATGTTGTTCCCTCTTTCTTTTGGGAACCCAAAACTTATGAATGTGTTATTATGAGATGAAACCCATTCCTTTCCATGGGTTATTTATGTACATGTTTGATATGTGTTCTATGTGTCAAGCTTGATAATGATAATGTTATGATGTGACGGGTGCGCCTGGAATTATATAGCGCAATATGAATGTTTAAATGTGACGGGTGCGCCCAGAATTATATAGCGCTCCAATGCATTGGGTAAAGTGATGAATCTCATGAGTAAATGTGAAATGATGCGTGAACATGATGCTAGCTTTGTTCACAAGTATGTGTGGTAGTTAACCACTAAGACATGATTTTTCATTTTTATGCTTTTCCACATTTCAAGTTTATTGTTTATGCTCCTCCCATGTTCAAGATGTAACGACCCAAAATTTCATTAATGGAAAATCCCTCTTGATCCAGTTAAATGTTTCTTTATGAAAAAAAAATGTTTTTATAAGATTTCAACTTCTTTAGTTTAACGTTAAGATTTGTGACCGTTACTTTTATAGCCGTTGAACAGTGATCATCTGGGTAGTTTAAATATAAGGCTTTAACGAACCAATTTTCTACTCAGACAAAGGAAGCGATGACCTCATCCAGTAGAATTGCCCCTTACGAAGCCCATTTGTCGGAGCTCGGAAAGGAGGTGGCGTCTTTGGGCTTTTCCCTTGACCAAGCCCAAGCTGAGCTTCATCAAGTCAAGCTCGAACGTGATCGTCTACGGGAAAAATAGAAGTTGATAGAGATTACCACTCGAGCGATGTTATCCGAGCAACCCCAAGAGTCGGTCACCATCGCACACCTTACCCTTAGGTCTTATGCGGCTATTTTAAGGGGTTATGTAACAAATAAGTAGCACCATGTTCATGTACATTATTTTTTTGTATATAATAATGAATATAATTTCTAGTCATTTTTGATACTTTGTAATTAGTTTTTAAAGTAAAAATGGTGTTTTTAGTGATTATTTAATTAAGAATTATATTTTATTAAATTAAAGGATTTTTGAATTAAATAATATTTTAATAAAATATTATTATTAATATTAAATTAATTTTTATTAAATATAAATGATCTTATAATTTTATGAATGCAATTAAAATTTCTATGTAGGTTCGAAAGCCATTTCTGTCAAACCCGTGAATTTTTTTATAAATGTCGGTTTTTATTTTAGAAGTGAAAATTCACATATTTAGAAAATTATTTAGATAAAATAAATATTATTTTTGGAATCAGGACGTCGAAATTATCCAACGGTGAATTTTTCATAATTTTCTGAGACAGTCAAATTTTTGGGTAAAAATTAAATACCATTTAAATATATAATGTGTTTTATGACATCATAATGACCAAATGGTGATGTAATAAAATACCATAATCCTTATGTTCGGCCAATATATGTTTTATCATTAAAATAATGAGGTTTTGGGTTTGTTTGACTCACTTTTCAAAGCATTAATGGAGCCCTCAAGACTTATTCAACACTTTGCCTTTTTAAATTAATTTCCATGGGAGTGTGACTCACCTCCACATAAGCAACCCTAATTTTTTAATAAGTTCGGACCTTGGCCTTGTAAAATATTGTTTTCCTCTTTCCTTTTCCAGAAACCATGGGCAAATACCATGGGGTGGTTTGTGGTTTGGACTATTTTAATATAAGGGGTCCCAAACCTAAATAATAAAGAATTCTCTCTCCTTTCCTATATAAACCCACCCAAGCTCCCACTTCCTCCTCACTCAAAGCCCTTGAAGTTCGTCCAACCCTTGCCCTACTCTCTCTAGAATCCTCCCAAGGTGCCCCAAGCTCCCAAGAAGCCTCTCACAAGCCTCTCTCTAGCCTTTGGAAGCACACTTCCAAGTAAGGGGTTTTCTTCCTTTCTCATTTTTTTGTCAATTTTCTTTAAGTTGTATTTCCCTTTTTATTTCAATTATGAATGTTGGGGTATGGTTTCGCACCTCCCCCATACTGCCCTCTTATTGTTTGAGTGATGGGAGAACCCTTTCTCTCTCATTAAATGCCTCCCATGTACACCCGTTACTATGCCAAAATTCCGAAAGGAACTTCTCTCTCTTCTTTTACATTCAAGAAATACATTTGTATCATGAATCTAAATTTCATTTCTATTGTTGGGAAATGTATATATATGATCTCCTTACTGTCCATTACATGTAAATATGATTAGGAACCCCTTTCTCTCTCATCAACCTTTTTTATGAATTCTTATGTCATGCCGTTACGCTGCCGAAATCGCACCGATTTTCTAAGCCAATGTCTTTGTGTAGTGAATACCATGCCCATTTCTCCATCAAGGGTATTCACCTTTATGCACATTTACATATTGATTATAAAGTTTCATGTATGAATTCCACTTTCCTTTATCGTGGAAGAAATGATTATGTTTTATGAATCCATGTTTTATGATCCATGTGGCACACTTATGCATGAAATGAAATGTTTAAGAAGGGTGCGCCCTTTATAGCGCTCCAATGCATTGGGTAAAGTATAGTATCATGATATGCCATGTGCAATGAGTGTTTACTCATGCTAATTCAAGTGCAACGAGGGTTTACTCGTGCTTCAAGTGAAATGAGGGTTTACTCATGCTCCATGTGAAATGAGCCTTGGCTCATGCTAATTCAATGTTAAGTGTTGTTGACACATTTCCATGTTATAATTATCATGCTTTATCATGCCTTTATGTTCATGTCTCTCTTATGCTCTATTGATATGCCTATTGCCTAACATGTATTGTACTCCTCATGTTATTCATTGTGTACTCCCTTACCAGGCTTTATAGCTCACCCTTTTCTTATGCATGTCCTCAGGTTATCCCATGCAATGCTAAGTACGAAGGAATGTAGTGGTCATGTAAAGGAAGTTTTCAATAAGGATGTTGTATTTCAAGTTTAAATTTTTTTATGTAATGATCCTAAGCCCCAAATACACTAAACCTCTCGATCTTCTTTGTTGTATCATGTGAAGTTTTATGTAATAAAGCATGTTTAAGTTGTAATAAAAAGCAGGGTTGTCATAGTTGGTATCAAAGGGAGGTTTAGTTATTTTTGGGATTAGGAAACCCTAGTAGAGCCTTAGATACAAGACTAAGCATAATAAAAACATCCCTAAGTTTTGGTAAATACTAAGTAAGTGGTTTATCAAACAAATACATCCCTGTCTGGATACGAGCAGGTAGAGGCGGCTCTGGCACAGATGTATCCTAGGGGTAAAACCCGAAAACACCGCTTTGAGCTAGACTCGAACGGGAACTGGTGCACGACAACGGGCCTTGCTGCACTCTTGGTTACGACACTCCCGGGGGATATGTTTTGATAAATTCACAATCTTAGTATGAACCCTTATTAAGGGAAAAATGCCCCTAAGGATATATGTTAGAAGGAAGATCATGAAAAGCCTGGATTGAATCCTATAGACTCATTAGTTAAAGAGATTAAAGTTTATTTATAAGTCATCAACTTTTGTCTTTGGATTACCCTTTATGTGTTACCCCTAACTTTCCTTTTATTCCAGCCAATGGCCAGTAATAGGAGAACTCGGGCTAACAACCGTTGTGAAGATCAGTGTGATGATTGTACTTATGAGATGCCCAATCCAATGGGAGCGGGAATCGCGAACTTTGTCACGCTTCTCTCTCAGCTAACTCAAGTTTTGAATAGAAGCACTGGTGAAGAGGAACGTTCAACCCCCCCTAAGAAAGAACAAGTCGCTATTGAAAGCTTCATGAGACAAAGGCCTCCTACTTTTAGTGGATCATCTGATCCCACGATTGCTGAACAATGGATCAACTCTATTGAAAAGATATTCTCCATCCTCCAATGCTCTGAAAAAGAGAAGGTTCTCCTGGCGGCTTATCGTATGGAGGGTGAAGCTGATCAATGGTGGACATTGATCAAAAATATGAAGCCTGAGGAGGAGATCGAGGCTTTGGAATGGAAGGTATTCCGGAAGATGTTTTTCGATAAATATTTTCCACGCACCCTCCGTCTTAAGATGGAAAGGGACTTCCTTTACCTCAAGCAGAAAGATGAGGAATCTGTGGGAGCGTACGAGGCAAACTTCACAAGGCTTGCACGATATGATTCCGGCTTTGTCGTTACCCCCGAATGCAAGGTTGACCGCTTATTTGGTGGGCTGAAGCCTAGCTTGCGGAAAGCATTAGCGATCCGTGACTTCGACAGCTATGAGGAAATTGTCCGATGTGCCCTCAAGGTTGAAATGGAGATCGGAGAATCACAGGGGTATCATGGGGACATGAAGCGGAAGGTGGACTTCAATGCTGGTGGTCCGATGGATAAATCCAACGGCGCTAAGAAATTCCAGCACCCCACTTGCCAAAAGTGTGGAAAGAAGCACCCTGGAAATTGCCTTAGGGGGACAAGAAAATGCTTCAAGTGTGGAAGAGAAGGGAACCTAGATGTTAACTGTCAGCAAGAAGGACCCGTGGCTGCAACGGAGGGGAGGAACGCTCCGTTCGAACCTCAACGCGTTGTTCAATGCTTCAAATTCAAAGAACCGGGTCATTTTGCGAATCAATGCCCTAATCCAAGGGTTATCGGAGGCAATCAACAACCTCCAAGACAGCAAGGAAGAGCTTTTTCAATCACTTCTGCCGAAGTGAACCCCGACAACGAAGTGGTGACAGGTACGCTAGTTATTCATTCAAGAATAGCAAACGTACTTTTTGATTCAGGTTCTACGCATTCTTTTATATCTCAAAAGTTTAGTAGAACAATCCCTGCACCACCACAAATCATGGAAGTAAAGATGTCGGTGAGTACGGAAAATGGGGCAATCATTGCATCCCATGAGTATAAGTCCTCCCCTGTTATAATATGTGGATTAAATTTCCCAGCGAACCTCATCATACTCCCATTGGTGGAATTTTATGCAATTCTTGGCATGGATTGGCTTTCCTTATATAGAGCCAACATAAATTGTCGGGAGAGGGAAATCACACTCTATATGGAGAATCGACCCCCGATTCTTTACAAGTGTCAGGAGGAAGATGAATCTCCTTTAGCTCCATCATCTCAAGCATGGATATTACTGCCTTATGAGCATGCATATCTGTCTCAGATGATTGAGTCCAAGGAAGAAACCACCCTTGAAGAAATGCCTATTGTGAGGGAATTCGCTGAAGTATTTCCCGAAGAACTTCCTGGTCTTCCTCCAAGAAGAGATGTTGAGTTCTCAATTGAACTTATACCTGGGGTGCTACCAATATCCAAGACTCCATACAGAATGGATGTGGTTGAGCTTGAAGAACTGAAGAAACAACTACAGGAGAATCTGGATAAAGGGTTTATACGCCCAAGTGCATCACCATGGGGTGCACCAGTCCTCTTCATCAAGAAGAAGGATGGGTCAATGCGGCTTTGCATCGATTATCGTGAACTTAACAAAATCACGATAAAGAACAGGTATCCTCTCCCAAGAATAGATGACTTGTTTGATCAGATGCGTAGAGCACAATACTTCTCCAAGGTCGACTTGCGGTCGGGATATTATCAAGTAAGGGTGAAGAAGGAAGATATCCCCAAGACTGCTTTTCGTACAAGGTACGGGCACTATGAATTCATAGTAATGCCTTTTGGACTCACCAATGCTCCAGAGATATTCATGGACTTGATGAATAGAGTCTTTAGAGATTACCTAGATAAATTTGTGGTAGTCTTTATAGATGATATTCTAATATACTCCAAAACCAAGGAGGACCATGAGGAGCATTTAAGAACTGTACTGGAGACTTTGTGCAAGGAGAAGCTCTATGCCAAGTACAGCAAGTGTGAGTTCTGGTTGAAGGAGGTCTCATTCTTGGGCCATATCATCACAAGCAATGGGATATCTGTGGACCCCTCCAAAACAGATGCAATTGAGGGATGGCCGAGGACAACATCGGTAACTGATATCCGTAGCTTCTTGGGGTTAGCTGGATATTATCGACGATTTGTGAGAAACATCTCACGATTGTCCAACCCTCTTACCAAACTAACTCGAAAGGGAGTAAAGTTTGCTTGGAGTGATGAATGCGAAGAAAGCTTCAAGGAGTTGAAAAGGAGGCTTATCACTGCATCTGTGCTCACTTTACCAACAAGTGGGGAGCTTTTTGTGGTATTCAGTGATGCTTCGAAGAAGGGCTTAGGATGTGTTCTGATGCAGAATGATAAAGTGATATCCTATGCCTCAAGGCAGTTGAAAATCCATGAGCGAAACTATCCAACACATGATCTGGAGTTGGCGGCGGTGATCTTTTCCTTGAAAATCTGGCGGCATTATCTCTATGGAGAGAAATGTGAGATATATACTGACCACAAGAGTCTTAAATATATATTCACACAGAAAGAGCTTAATATGCGCCAGAGAAGATGGATAGAGCTCATAAAGGATTATGACTGTTCAATACATTACCACCCTGGGAAGGCGAACAAGGTGGCGGATGCCCTAAGTAGAAAGGATCCAGCAATTCTATCAATGATGAGAATTGAGAAGGATCCAATCTTCTTAGACTTGATGAAGATGGACGTGGGAATCATAAAGAAGGGAACATAATCAATCCTTTCACAAATGATTTCTCAACCATATCTTTTGGAAAGGTTAAAGGATGCTCAAAAGGGTGATGCGAGAATCCAAGAAAAAGTGGAAGCTATCAAAAAGGGAAAATCCTCAGAGTTTAATGTTAATGAAGAAGGAATTGTGCGGTTTGGGAAAAGACTATGTGTTCCATCAAGTTCGGAGCTGAAGAAGGAACTTTTGGATGATGCACATAGTTCAAATTTCTCTATTCACCCAGGGAGCACAAAGATGTATCGAGATCTCCGAGAAAACTTTTGGTGGCATAATATGAAGAAGGAGATCGCTGAATATACATCAAAGTGCCTGGTGTGTCAGCAAGTGAAGGCAGAAAGGCAGAAGTCTAAGGGGATGATGCAACCATTGCCCATACCAGAATGGAAATGGGAGAACATCACTATGGACTTCGTCACTGGACTTCCAAGGACATCCAAAAACAACAATGCAATCTGGGTTATTGTGGATCGTCTTACAAAGACTGCACACTTCATTGCTATTCGAGAGGATTTCTCTTTGGATCAACTGGCACAGATATATATCAGGGAAGTGGTACGGTTGCATGGAGTACCACTATCTATTGTGTCGGACCGAGATCCAAGATTTTCCTCTATGTTTTGGAAGAGTCTTCAACATGCTCTGAATACTGAACTGAACTTCAGTACGGCCTATCATCCTCAAACTGATGGCCAATCCGAGCGGACTATCCAAACACTTGAGGATATGTTGAGAGCGTGCTCAATGGACTTTAAAGGAGGATGGGATCAACATCTTCCTCTAGTTGAGTTCTCTTATAATAATAGTTTCCACTCGAGCATCCAAATGGCACCATATGGAGCCCTATATGGGAAAA
Organism: Viscum album; assembly: GCA_963277665.1. Classification (NCBI taxonomy): domain Eukaryota; kingdom Viridiplantae; phylum Streptophyta; class Magnoliopsida; order Santalales; family Viscaceae; genus Viscum; species Viscum album. Next base: position 2,001,307,458 of record OY728146.1, on the reverse strand, counting down.
GGTGCAGAACACCGGCATGTTGGGATGAGGTCGGTGAACGTAAGCTGCTTGGACCAGAAATGGTCGAAGAAATGGTGGAGAAGGTGAAAACCATTCAGCAGCATATCAAGGCAGCCCAAAGTCGATAGAAGAGTTATGCAGATAATCATCGACGATACCTTGAGTTTAAAGTCGGAGACATGGTGTTTTTACGCATATCTCCGTGGAAGAAGGTCGTGATGTTTGGAAAGAAAGGGAAGTTAAGTCCAAGGTACATCGTCCCCTTCGAGATTCTTGATCGTGTTGGGGCTGTGGCCTATCGACTAGCACTTCCACCTACTATGGCCAAGGTGCATGATGTCTTCCATGTATCCCTCTTAAGGAAGTACATACCAGACCCTTCACATGTACTCTCTTCCGAGGTGGTACAATTAGAAGACGATCTTTCTTATGAGGAGCAACCAGTGAAGATCTTAGATCGTAGAGGAAAAGTTCTACGAAATAAGACAATGCCCCTCGTCAAGGTGTTGTGGAGAAACCACAAGTTTGAAGAAGCAACTTGGGAGTCGGAGGATATGATGAATCTAAGTTACCCACATTTGTTTTAGTGTGGGAAAAAGAAAATTTCGAGGGTGAAATTTCTTAAGGGGGGAATGTTGTAACAACCCAAAATTTCATTAATGGAAAATCCCTCTTGATCCAGTTAAATGTTTCTTTATGAAAAAAAAATGTTTTTATAAGATGTCAACTTCTTTAGTTTAACGTTAAGATTTGTGACCGTTACTTTTATAGCCGTTGAACAGTGATCATCTGGGTAGTTTAAATATAAGGCTTTAACGAACCAATTTTCTACTCAGACAAAGGAAGCGATGGCCTCATCCAGTAGAATTTCCCCTTACGAAGCCCATTTGTCGGAGCTCGGAAAGGAGGTGGCGTCTTTGGGCTTTGCCCTTGACCAAGCCCAAGCTGAGCTTAATCAAGTCAAGCTCGAACGTGATCGTCTACGGGAAAAATGGAAGTTGATAGAGATTACCACTCGAGCGATGTTATCCGAGCAACCCCAAGAGTCTGTCACCATCGCACACCTTACCCTTAGGTCTTATGCGGCTATTTTAACGGGTTATGTAACAAATAAGTAGCACCATGTTCATGTACATTATTTTTTTGTATATAATAATGAATATAATTTCTAGTCATTTTTGATACTTTGTAATTAGTTTTTAAAGTACAAATGGTGTTTTTAGTTATTATTTAATTAAGAATTATATTTTATTAAATTAAAGGATTTTTGAATTAAATAATATTTTAATAAAATATTATTATTAATATTAAATTAATTTTTATTAAATATAAATGATCTTATAATTTTATGAATGCAATTAAAATTTTTATGTAGGTTTGAAAGCCATTTCTGTCAAACCCGTGAATTTTTTTATAAATGTCGGTTTTTATTTTAAAAGAGAAAATTCACATATTTAGAAAATTATTTAGATAAAATAAATATTATTTTTGGAATCAGGACGTCGAAATTATCCAACGGTGAATTTTTCATAATTTTCTGAGACAGTCAAATTTTTGGGTAAAAATTAAATACCATTTAAATATATAATGTGTTTTATGACATCATAATGACCAAATGGTGATGTAATAAAATACCATAATCCTTATGTTCGGCCAAAATATGTTTTATCATTAAAATAATGAGGTTTTGGGTTTGTTTGACTCACTTTTCAAAGCATTAATGGATCCCTCAAGACTTATTCAACACTTTGCCTTTTTAAATTAATTTCCATGGGAGTGTGACTCACCTCCACATAAGCAACCCTAATTTTTTAATAAGTTTGGACCTTGGCCTTGTAAAATATTGTTTTCCTCTTTCCTTTTCCAGAAACCATGGGCAAATACCATGGGGTGGTTTGTGGTTTGGACTATTTTAATATAAGGGGTCCCAAACCTAAATAATAAAGAATTCTCTCACCTTTCCTATATAAACCCACCCAAGCTCCCACTTCCTCCTCACTCTAAGCCCTTTAAGTTCGTCCAACCTCTGCCCTACTCTCTCTATAATCCTCCCAAGGTGCCCCAAGCTCCCAAGAATCCTCTCACAAGCCTCTCTCTAGCCTTTGGAAGCACACTTCCAAGTAAGGGGTTTTCTTCCTTTCTCATTTTTTTGTCAATTTTATTTAAGTTGTATTTCCCTTTTTATTTCAATTATGAATGTTGGGGTATGGTTTCTCACCTCCCCCATACTGCCCTCTTATTGTTTGAATAATGGGAGAACCCTTTCTCTCTCATTAAATGCCTCCCATGTACACCCGTTACTATGCCGAAATTCCGAAAGGAACTTCTCTCTCTTCTTTTACATTCAAGCAATACTTTTGTATCATGAATCTAAATTTCATTTCTATTGTTGGGAAATGTATATATATGATCTCCTTACTGTCCATTACATGTAAATATGATGAGGAACCCCTTTCTCTCTCATCAACCTTTTTTATGAATTCTTATGTCACACCGTTACGCTGCCGAAATCGCACCGATTTTCTAAGCCAATGTCTTTGTGTAGTGAATACCATGCCCATTTCTCCATCAAGGGTATTCACCTTTATGCACATTTACATATTGATTATAAAGTTTCATGTATGAATTCCACTTTCCTTTATCGTGGAAGAAATGATTATGTTTTATGAATCCATGTTTTATGATCCATGTGGCACACTTATGCATGATGAAATGTTTAAGAAGGGTGCGCCCTTTATAGCGCTCCAATGCATTGGGTAAAGTATAGTATCATGATACGTCATGTGCAATGATTGTTTACTCATTATAATTCAAGTACAACGAGGGTTTACTCGTGCTTCAAGTGCAATGAGGGTTTACTCATGCTCCATGTGCAATGAGCCTTGGCTCATGCTAATTCAATGTTAAGTGTTGTTGCCACATTTCCATGTTATGATTATCATGCTTTATCATGCCTTTATGTTCATGTCTCTCTTATGCTCTATTGATATGCCTATTGCCTAACATGTATTGTACTCCTCATGTTATTCATTGTGTACTCCCTTACTGGGATTTATAGCTCACCCTTTTCTTATGCATGTCCTCAGGTTATCCCATGCAATACTAAGTACGAAGGAATGTAGTGGTCATGTAAAGGAAGTTTTCAATAAGGATGTTGTATTTCAAGTTTAAATTTTTTATGTAATGATCCTAAGCCCCAAATACACTAAACCTCTCGATCTTCTTTGTTGTATCAAGTGAAGTTTTATGTAATAAAGAATGTTTAAGTTGTAATAAAAAGCAGGGTTGTCATACAAGATCTTCTTTTTATGTCATGATTATGCTCAACCCATGCTATATTGTTCTTATCTATCCTCTTATTGGGATTTTAGCTCACCCCTTTTGATGTATATCCTCAGGTGGCTACATGTACTATGGAGAGGACAAGTTCTACTAAGAAGCTATAGAAGAAGAGATTAAATGAATTTTTATGCTTGATGTTGTACTTGTTATGTGTAGTCCAAGTTTTTTCAAGACACTAAACCTCTGTATCCTCCATGTGTAATACTATTATGTTGTTTATCTTTGAAATTATGTAATAGTAATGTATGAAAAGTTCGGGTCGCTATAGTTGGTATCAAAGGATAGGTTTAGTTAATTTGGGAATTAGGATTAGTGAACCCTAAAGAAAACCTCTAGTATGAGACTAAGTACAAATATGCACACAAGGATATTTAACTAGGGATCCCATATGTTATGTTTTTGGTATAATTGTTTAAAAGGATAAGTTATTCATGACTTGTTTACTTATGTTTTGTTCTAACCTTTTCGATTTTAGAAAATGTTGGGAACCAGGAGAAATCAGGCCAACAACTCTTGCGAAGGCCAATGCAACGATTGCCCGAACGACATCCCCAATGATTTTGGAGGTGGAGTTCAAAACTTCATGGCGATGCTTACCCAATTATCCCGGGTTATGAATAATAACCATAATAATGGGGAACGTCCTCCTTCACCAAAGAGGGAGCAGCTAGCTATCGAATGTTTTATGCAGCAACGACCACCGATGTTTTGTGGATCTTCCGATCCACTAGTTGCGGAACAGTGGGTCAAATCCATGGAGAAGATCTTTTCTGTTCTTCGCTGTTCTGAGACGGAGAAGGTGACTCTAGCCGTTTATCGTCTAGATGGAGAAGCTGATCAATGGTGGGCTTTGATTAAGAACACCAAGCCAAGGGATGAAATTGAAGCGATGGAATTGGAAGACTTTAAGATAATGTTTCTTAATAAGTACTTCCCACGAAATCTTCGCACGAAGATGGAGAGAGAATTCATAGAGCTCAAGCAAAAAGAAGGAGAATCTGTCACAACCTATGAAGCAAATTTCACAAGACTCGCAAGGTATGCTTCTGGTTTTGTTATCAACAATGATAGCAAAATTGATAGATTCTTTAGTGGATTAAAACCACATCTTCGAAAATCTCTTGCAATTAGAGACTTTGGGAGTTATGGAGAAGTTGTTCGGTGTGCTCTCAAAGTGGAGATGGAGTTTGGAGAATGGTCCAATGGCTATAGTGATAAGAAAAGAAAGATGGAGTTTCAAGCTGGTGGATCTAGTGATAAAGATGGGAAGAAAACACAACGACCCACTTGCCAAAAATGTGGGAAGTTGCACAATGGGAACTACCTCAAAGGGACGGGGAAATGCTTCAAGTGTGGGAAAGAAGGACACCTAGATCATGAGTGTCGAAGAGACATGAAAAGGAAGGATAATGTAGCCGATGAAAGGAGAGAACCACTAGTGGTTCAATGCTACAACTGTAAGGAGCTAGGTCACTATTCAACCCAGTGCACTAAACCTCGAGCTTTCGAGGGTAATAAGCACCAGCAACCACCAAAGCCAAAGGAACAAGGGAAGGCTTATGCCATCACTACTGCAGAGGTGGAACATGATAATGTAGTCGTACAAGGTACACTTCCTATTCACTCAAGAATGGAAAAAGACTTATTTTATTCTGGTTCTACGCATTCCTTTATATCTTTCAAGTTTGCTAGAACTATAGAATCGAAGCCCCGAAACCTTGAAGTAGAGATATCTGTAAAAACACCAAGTGGTGGAATCATTGCAACCCAACTGTTTGATTCTTCTCCTGTTGACGTATGTGGGAAGATTCTTCCGGAAAATATCGTAATAATTCCCTTGGTGGAATTCGACGCTATAATGGGAATGGATTGGCTCTCGTTATATAGAGCACATATCAACTGTCGGGAAAAGGAAATATATTTTCATATTCAGAACCATCCCATGCTCCTCTACAAATGCAAGGAAGATCATGAATCTCCTTTGAGAAATCCTTCAATGGTGTGGGTGATGATTCCCTAAGAAGAAGCATACCTTGCCCAAATGATTGAGTCAATGGAAAGTTCCAACCTTGAGGAAATGCCCATCGTAAGGGAATACGACGATGTATTTCCTGAAGAGTTACCCGGAATTCCCCCGGATCGTGAGGTAGAGTTCTCAATTGAACTCATACCCGGAGCTACTCCTATCTCAAAGTGCCCCTATAGGATGGCTCCTATCGAACTGGAGGAGTTAAAGAAGCAGCTGTAAGAGCATATGGACAAAGGGTTCATACGCCCTAGTGCATCACCTTGGGGTGCGCCAGTGCACTTTGTGAAGAAGAAGGATGGAACCATGCGGCTGTGTATCGATTATCGGGAACACAACAAGATCACCATAAAGAACAAGTATCCTCTCCCAAGGATTGATGACTTGTTCGATCAGTTAAGAGGACCTCAATACTTCTCAAAGGTGGATCTTCGTTCTGGATATCATCAAGTAAAGGTGAAGAAGGAAGATATTCAGAAGACTGCCTTCCGTACAAGGTATGGGCACTATGAGTTTTTGGTGATTCCCTTCGTACTTACTAATGCCCCTGCAATCTTCATGGATTTGATGAATAGAGTCTTTAGACATTACCTCGAAAAGTTTGTGGTAGTGTTTATTGATGATATTCTCATTTACTCCAAGAGTAAGGAGGAACATGAAGAACATCTAAGACTTGTGTTGGCGACATTGAGAAAGGAGAAGTTGTACGCCAAGTTCAGCAAGTGTGACTTTTGGATGAATCAAGTCACGTTATTGGGACATGTGATCACAAGCGAGGGAATTTCTGTGGACCCTTCAAAGACAAAGGCGAATGAAGAATGGCCTAGGCCCTCTAGTGTTACAGAAATCCGTAGTTTTCTTGGATTAGCTGGGTACTACCGACGTTTTGTGAGAAACTTCTCACGATTTTCAAGCCCGCTAACTAAGTTAACAAGGAAAGGGGTAAAGTATGTATGGATGGAAGAATGTGAGGGAAGCTTCAAGGAGTTAAAGAGAAGGATGATCACTACACCTGTACTCACACTACCGGAAAGTGAAGAAAGTTTTGTGATATACAGTGATGCTTCAAAGAAAGTCTTGGGTTGTGTACTCATGCAAAATGATAATGTGATAGCCTACGCCTCACGAAAGTTGAAGATCCTTGATAAGAACTACCCAACGCATGATCTAGAGCTGGCAGCCGTGATTTTTGCCTTGAAAATCTGGCGGCACTACCTTTATGGTGAGAAGTGTGACATATACACCGACCACAAGAGCCTAAAGTATATATTCACACAAAAGGAGATCAACATGCGTCAAAGGAGATGGTTAGAGCTAATCAAGGATTACGATTGATCTATTCACTATCATCCTGGAAAGGTGAACAAGGTAGCTGATGCTTTAAGCAGGAAAGAACCTGCTACTCTATCCATGTTGAGGATTGAGAAAGACCCTATCTTCTTGGATAAGCAAAGGATGGATTTGGGAATCGTAAGGGCAGGGGATACATCCTACCTTGCCCAAATGATTGCGCAACCATCCATCCAACAGAAGAATAAGGAAGCACAAAGGGATGATGTGGAGATACAAAAAAGGGTGAATGTAGTAAAGGAAGGGAAGCTGCAAGTGTTCCATATCGACGATGATGGTGTGATTCGGTTTGGAACGCGACTTTGTGTGCCTTCATCACCCGGAATAAAGAAGGAGCTATTGGATAATGCACGTAGCTCAACTTTCTCTATTCATCCTGGAAGTACCAAGATGTATCGTGATCTCCGAGAACACTTCTGGTGGGATAACATAAAGAAGGAGATTGCGGACTATATATCAAGGTGCTTGGTGTGTCAGCAAGTTAAAGCTGAGCAGAAAAAGTCCAAAGGTATGATGCAGCCATTGGCTATACCCATGTGGAAATGGGAAAATGTCACTATGGACTTTGTCATGGGTCTCCCGAAAACGTCAAGAGGAAATAATGCGATATGGGTTGTGGTTGACCGGCTCACCAAGACAGACCATTTTATCGCTATTCAGGAAGACCTCTCACGTGAACAACTTGAAAGGATATATGTGAAGAAAGTAGTGAGGTTGCACGGTGTTCCACTCTCGATTGTCTCTGACCGTGATCCAAGGTTCACTTCTAAATTCTGGAGGAGCCTTCAACATTCTTTGAGTACTGAAATAAATTTCAGCACGACCTATCACCCACAAACTGATGGCCAGTCTGAAAGGACTATTCATACACTTGAAGATATGCTAAGATCCTACTCTATTGAATTCAAAGGTGGTTGGGATCAGCACCTTCCATTGGTTGAGTTCTCATACAACAATAGCTTCCACTCGAGTATTCAGATGGCTCCGTATGAAGCTCTTTATGGGAAGCGATGTAGAACTCCAACCTGTTGGGATGAAGTTGGAGAACGAAAGCTACTTGGTCCCGATCTTGTTCAAGAGATGACAGAGAAGGTTCAATTCATCCAGAAACACATCAAAGCTGCTCAAAGTCGGCAAAAGAGCTATGCTGACAATCGTCGAAGGGATTTGGAGTTCGACGTTGGAGATAAAGTCTTCCTTCGAATATCTCCATGGAAGAGAGTCATGCGATTCGGGAAGAAAGGGAAGCTAAGCCCAAGGTACATTGGCCCCTTTGAGATCCTTGATCATATAGGAGTCGTGGCCTATCGTCTGGCACTTCTACCAAATATGGATCACATTCATGATGTGTTTCACGTATCACTACTGAGGAAGTACATTCCAGACCCCTCACATGCACTAAAATCAGAGGTGGTACAGTTGGAAGATGATCTCTCATATGAGGAGTAGCCGGTAAAAATTCTGGACCGAAGTGATAAGGTTCTACGCAACAAGACAACCCGCCTTTTCAAAGTGTTGTGGAGGAACCAAATGTTTGAGGAAGTAACTTGGGAACCGGAAGAGGCAGTGAAGGGGAAGTACCCTCACCTATTTGTGTAAAATGAAATTTCAGGGGCGAAATTTTTTAAGGGGGGAAGAATGTAATGACCCAAAGTTTTTCAATGGAAAATTACCTTCTTATATCTATGTCATAAAAACACAAAGTAATGAACTACTAAGTGATAAGTGACCTTTAAACATAATTTTTTCACCCATATGTTTGGAATTTTAAAAATCCAACATTCACGGTTGTGTTCAAGATAGTTTTTGGAGTCCAATGAAACACAAATAATTTTTGGTGAATAGTAACCTACTCTTATGAATATTAACCTACCTTTATGAATAGTAATATGAACCTTATGAATAGTAAATAAGAGTAACATTACCTATGAATAATAAAATAAAATTTAGACATCATAGAATGTGATAATTTGACCTTAGTAAACATTTTTGGTATTTTATAAGTCATAAATAAATAATTATAATTAATTAATTAATTTAAAAGAATATTTATTTTCCTGAAATATATTCATAAATTATTTTAGATAATTTTATAAGACCCTAAGTAATTTTTCAAAGAATTGCAAAATCAGTTTTAATTTTAAAAACTGTATTTTTAAGTAAATTATGTTTTTAATTAAATATTAAATTAATAATATTTAGAAAATTATTTTTGAAAAATGGACTTCATTTTTTGATTCTACACGTAGAAAAATGGTTGGGGTAAAAGTTTGGGATTTTTCTGAGATACTAGAATTTTTTATGAATAGTAGAATACATTAATTTATCATATAAATACATTTTAATTAAAAACCACTATTCTTGACATCACAAGTGATGTAAGCACCCAAATCCCGAATTCACAAGTCAAATTTACTATTCATAGTCATCCAAGACTCACTATTCCTTTTCTTAGGTGAAATTAATAAACTAATCAATTTTATATTAAGGAAACCCCTCTCCCCTCCACTATAAAAGCCACCCTTCACCCCCTCTTTTCCTCACACCTCTCAAGCTCCAAGCCTTCTCTAAATTCTGCCCAAACACCTTCCCTAGCTCATCCCCCATGTCCAAAAGCTTCTGGTCTCATCAAAAGACCAATCCTAGCTTCCTTAAAGAGGATCTCAAGAGGAGGATTCTAAAGGTAATTTCTCTCTCTCTTCTCCTTTAATTTCCTTTCAAGCTCAAGTTCCTTTCTTGATCTCTCTCTATCTATCTTCATCCAAATTGTTTATTAAATCCAGTATTTTTTATATACTGTAATATTATGATTTTAATGTTATATTATATCACCCCACACCCTTTCCTCCTTCCTTTTATTTTATTAAAAAGAACGTTGTTCATGTGGTGATAATTTATCACCTTAAAAAACAACATGCTCTCTTCCTCCATTTATACCTTCAACCTGGTCATGAAACCATTTTTATGGTTGAAACAGAATATTTTATATGTATTATGTTCTATTTTAAGTTCTGGAAATAACCTATGGCCATACTACTATGTGAAAAGTTAAAATGAGTTGGTTGTGATCCAAAAACCGCTCAAATTAACCCAAATAATCTTCATTTAATTCTTATCTAATGATTCGTCCACATGGATCTAATATAACTAATTATAAAATCATTAAAGCTTCTGTAATATCATTAATTAAATGTAATATCAGTTCTGGATGTTTACCCATGATCTACCCAAACATCAATTTAAGAATACAGGTGGACCGTTCAAGAAAACCATAAAAACGAACATCCCCGAACAATGTTTTTAAACTCTATAAGTCATCCAAAGGAACATAATATGAAATAATGAAACCATAATGAACCCTATTAATGTATAAGAGGTTCTGTAATTTCTAATTAATGAATATAATGTCATTATACAAGACATTAAAGAGAAGGAGGCATTCGAGTACAAGGTAAGGGGAAATCTCGAACCCAATTTTCTTCCTTCGGGTTCTCCCTCTTTCACTCCATTTTTGATATGGTTACTCCTCAAAGGTCCTTTTTTCATCTTTTCCCTTACTTTTCTGGGATATACATGTTTGTCATTGGTTTTTATGTTCATCAAAATGTTTTTCAAAAGAACTCTTCTTTCAAGATCTCACCATTTACCTCTCATTCAAGGTTGATGGTTCTTATATCAAGTATGTTGTTCCCTCTTTCTTTTGGGAACCCAAAACTTATGAATGTGTTATTATGAGATGAAACCCATTAATTTACATGGGTTATTTATGTACATGTTTGATAGGTGTTCTATGTGGCAAGCATGATAATGATAATTTTATGATGTGACGGGTGCACCCGGAATTATATAGCGCTCCAATACATTGGGTAAAGTGATGAATATCATGAGTAAATGTGAAATGATGCGTGAACATGATGCTAGATTTGTTCACAAATATATGTGGTAGTTAACAACTAAGACATGATGTTTCATTTTTATGCTTTTCCACATTTCAAGTTTATTGTTTATGCTCCTCTCATGTTCAAGATCTTCTTCCTATGTCATGATTATGCTCACCCCATGCTATATTGTTCTTATCTATCCTCTTATTGGGCTTTTAGATCACCCCGTTTGATGTATATCCTCAGGTGGCTACATGTACTAAGGAGAGGACAAGTGCTACTAAGAAGCTATAGAAGAAGAGATTAAATGAATTTTTATGCTTGATGTTGTACTTGTTATGTGTAGTCCTAGTTTTCCCAAGACACTAAACCTCTGTATCCTCCATGTGTAATACTATTATGTTGTTTATCTTTGAAATGATGTAATATTAATGTAAGAAAAGGTCGGGTCTCTATAAAGGGAACACGTCGTGTTTAACATATACACGCCATGTAGGCCTTCCTAGAAGTAGTTAGTGGCAAAAAAAATGAGACTACACGCCATGTATGGCGGTGCTACACGCCCTGTATATATCTACCTGCCTGGTGGCATTGTGTTCCAAGTCAAAGATGATATGTTAGGCCACCTACTGGCAGAGAAAACAAAGTCAATAGCATGTTGAAAAAAGTACATGCTGTGTACTTTTTCAACATGCCGTGTAGTGATTTTTTCTATAAAAGGAGGCCTTGGCCTCTGTATTAAGAGGGTGGTGTGTGGAGAGAAAGTGTGTAGAAAAGTTTGAAGGTATGAAGGAGAGAAACTCTACCACCTTACTACCGTTATTCTACCATCTACCTAAGATTCATTCACTCCTCTAATTTATAATCATGATCACATCAGGTATCAAGAGTTTTGTGTTTATCATTCTCTATATGTGTAACTAAATACCCAATGTGTTGGGGTTGTTGAAGATGATGAGTTGTAATTTAAATTAGTTTTTATGAATGTGTTCGTTCTTTATAACTTATTATTCTTCTTCTTAAATCACTTCATTTTATCACTGAAAATTATGTACCAGACCAAGCGTAGAATTTTCAAGGATTCAAAAGAAGATTAACAATGAACAATTTCATAACCATTGGAATTATTCATTGAATCAAAATGGACTAAGCCAAATAATGAACTATGAAACACTAACTACCAGACCAAGGAGTTAATTTCTTAAGAACTAAATATAAGTTTATCGGACCAAGGAAACTTTAATACAAATTGAAACCCAGATTGTTTGGTTATTATAAACAAAACAACCTCATAAGAAATTTGATTTACTAAACAACTTCTCTTTAATCCATAACCCCAACACACGACTCTCTTTATCTATATCAAAATAAATTTTCCTATATTTACTTGTATTCCGTTATGTAATTTGTTAAATGAAACTTAAAACCAATCATTATTTTTATCCAAACAACAAAAATCGACTTTAAATTCAGAAAACTTAATCAAAACAAAAATAAAAACTAAGTTAAACAGGATGAAAATAACATTTTTTCCTTGTGGATCGACCCCTTACTGGTGTTATACTTGTTAGGGTAAAAATTATTTGGCACATCGTTAAAATATACCTTCGGTGAAACAACTTGCCAAATTTTGGTACCTTTTCCATGGAATAAAGATAAGTTAATTTTGTTCTTGTTTTCATTTTGGTTGGATCAAATTTTAGTTAAAATAAAAATCATAAATTCCCAAAAATCTTTTTTATCATATCATTTCTTTGTATATATATTTTTCCTCATTTATTCTTGGTGTATTTCATATCACGCAAGTCTTTAGGTGTACGAGTGGCTACCTGACATGTTCCAAGAATGTTGAGTTTTCAGGTTTTTTCCCTATTGACCCAGAGATTGAACAGACACTCTTAAGGTGCCAACAAGCACTTATGGAAAAGCATAACCAAAAGACTCCACTGGAACAGAACGAGGAAGGAAATATAGCAGTTTTCCAAGGAGATAGACATCAGTTAGGTCCAGATGACAACTCGAACCAGCAAGCTCCACTTGCTTCAGAATATGGCCCGCATCAGCTCCAACAATTCCAACCAGAGTGGATTCCATTTTTCAACCATGGTCATGGGTGTTACTACAACCCTCAAGAACAACAATACATGCCAACTCCACTCCCTTTGTAGCAACCTCCACACCATATTCTCATGGATTATTGTCTATCATCTATCCACGGAGCTGACACGAGCATCGTACATCCACCGGTGTAATCCCAACACTTCTAGATCAAGCCTGGTATCATGAAACTGATCCAGAACACCGTTCAATTCGGCAGTCTGCCTAGCGAGGATCCTAATGCCCATATTTCCAATTTTCTGGAGGTCTGCGACATTTTTCACTACCACAAAGTGTTCACAGACGCTGCTTTTCTTCACATATTCCCATTCTCTCTAAGGGATAAGGTGAAATACTGGAATAAAGGTTTGTCACAATGATCTATCCTTACGTGGGAGGAGCTAGCCCACGTGTTCCTGTCTAAATACTTCCCACCCTCAAAGAAAGTGACTCTATGGAATGAAAGCCACAACTTCAAGCTACATGATGTTGAGTCCTATATGAATCATGGGAGTGATTCAAGGAAATGTTGCACAAATTCCCACACAACGGACTCCCACTTTGGATGCAGGTCCAAACCTTCTACGAAGGTTTGACAATAAATACAAAGTCCCTGGTGGATGAAACTACCAGAGGTACAGTAATGAGTAAATCCCCAGAAGAGATTTTTGAACTACTGGAAGACATGACTACCAACAGATTCTAGTGGAATTCCGAGCAAGGCAACCAAAAAACAAGGTATTCATAAAATTTATGCAACTACTATACTTGTGGCCCTGTTAAACATTTTCTCCAAAAATATCGATGCACTCAATCTGTAGAGAATGTCCCAAGTACAAGTGGAAAATCATCTAGATTATAGTGAATGTGGTGATAACCACATCCTGGGTGAATGACCGAGTTCTGCGGGAGGCCCTTCAAAAAGAGAGGTAAGTTATGTTGACCAAAAAAGAGGGCCAAACTAGTACCAACAATACCAGAACCCGACATGGCGTGATCAAAATAACACAGGATGGGGCTAACAACAGAAAAATCATCTTCCCAAGTGACCGCTCAGCTACAACTAGCCTCCATATCAGAACCAGTACCAGAGGTAGCAACAGTCCCAAAAGGGCTCTTATTAACAGAAAGGGTATCTGAACACTCGCCCGCAGTAGCCGCGGAAGCCACCACCTCTACTGGCTCAAAAACCACCTCTGTAGGAGAACACCTCAAGGTTAGAGGATCTCATAACCAAATTTATATCTACAACTGAGACTAGGTTCCAAAATCAGAAGGCTTAAATTCGAGGCCTAGAAAACCAAATTGTCCGATTGCAAAACCTACTCTTGGGAAGGAAACCCGGTACAATACTGGGTAATTCTGAGAAGAACCCAAGGGTGGAGGCTTATGTCATTATGCTATGTAGTGGAAAAGAGCTACAATAGTACCAACTAGCAAAGCTAGGTGTATCCACACCCCCTGTTGATAATTAATATACAGATAATGACCCCTCTTCATCCAAAAGCCCATAGAAGGAGGATTAATAGAATAAAGTAAAAGAGGTTGTCAAACTCTTTGAGCCTGCTTTAACCTTCCCAGAGAGATTGAAGTGGAGAAAGTTGGACCACCAGTTTAGAAAATTTATAGATGTATTTAGGAAGCTTCAAATAAATATACCTTTTGTAGAGGCAGAAATGCATATTCCCACTTATGCCAAATTCATGAAGGAAATAATCTACAACAGAAGAAGGATGGAGGATATAGGCACCATTTCCCCAACCAAGGAGTGTTCTATAGTCATCCAGTATTCTATTCCTCCCAAAATCCAGGATCTATGAAGCTTTACTATTCCATGTACTAATGGACCATGCATGTTTGGGAAGGCCCTCTGTGACTTAGGGGCCAGTGTAAACCTCATGCCCCTTGCAGTTTTCATAAAGATAGAGATCAATGATTTAAAGCCTACTCGAGTAGCCCTTCAACTTGGTGACCGATCCATAAAATATCCAAAGGGGCTACTGGAGGATGTTATGGTCAAGGTGGGTAGGTTGATCCTACCCCACAAATTTCTTCATCCTTGACATGGTAGATAACTATGAGGAACCTCTCATTTTGGGAAGGCCCTTCTTGGAATCTGGGAAGGTACTGATCAACGTGCACCAAAGGGAGATAATTTTATGAGTAGGAGATGAGAGAGTCTCCTACAATGTTCCCAAGTCCGTCAAGCATGCATCATTGTCTGAGCATGAGGTATGTTATTTAGTAGAAACCATGGATGATCCCTTAAGAACCGCAGAGAATGATCCGATATGTTCTTTTACCTCTGATAACTTTATTATTCCAGACATTCCATTTGAAGAAGAGCTAGAAGACCTGCAATTCCTAGATGGCCAGGGCATCCACTACTGGAAACGTGCTGTTGTTCCTAATAGTCTGGAATGGGACAAGGTGCATCAACTTGTGCCATACATTTTAAAGGCAACTGAATAAGAACTGAATCCTTTTCCATATTCTCTAAAGTATGGGTATTTGGGAGACCATCAAACATTTCTTGTCATACTTAATGCAGAACTATCCCAGGAGTTGAAAGATGCACTTCTGTAGGTTTTGAAACAGCTGAAGCACACTATGGGGTGGACAGTCGCGGATTTGAAGGGTATCATCACTACCATTTGCAACCACAAAGTGATACTTGAAGAAGGTTCCAAAAAATCTCGACAACCGTAGCGGCGCCTGAATCCCCTCATGAAGGAAGATGTGAAGAAAGAGGTGATCAAATTGTTGGATGCTGGCATCATCTATCCCATCTTAGATAGTCTGTGGGTGAGTCCCTTACAAGTGGTACCCAAAAAGGGGGTGTTACTGTGGTATCAAATTATTAAAATGAGCTCATCCCCTCTCACACTGTCACGGGTTGGCGAGTCTATGTCGACTGCTGGAAGATGAATGATTCCATGAGGAAGGATCATTTCCCCCTGCCATACATGGATAAAATACTAGAGAGACTAGCAGGGAAAAACTTCTATTGCTACCTCGATGGTCATTCCGACTATAACCAGATCTCCATTGCTCCAGAGGATCAATAGAAGAGCACATTCACTTGCCCCTATGGTATGTTTTCTTACCAAAGGATGTCTTTTGTCATGTGCAATACCCCCACCACCTTCCAGTTGTGTATGTTGTCTATCATCCATGACATGATGGAATAGATCTTGGAGGTATTCATGGATGATTTTTCCATTTAAATAAAATCATTCACCACTTGTTTGCGACACCGCAAGATAGTTTTAGAAAGATGTGAGAACACTATCCTAGTTTTAAACATGGAAAAGTATCATTTTAATGTGAAAAGTGGCATCCTCCTTGGCCACAAAATCACAGAAAAGGGGATAGAGGTGGATTCAGAGAATATAGAATTCATTTCATGATAACCTATTCCAACTTTTGTCAGAGCCATCCGCGGTTTCTTGGGCCATGCCGGTTTCTACATGAGGTTTGTCTGAGAATTCTCAAAAATAGCCCAGTCCCTCACCAATATTCTAACCAAAGATTCCATATTTGAGATTGATGAGACATGCACTATAGCTTTTGAACACCTGAAGCAGTGCTTGGTGGAAGCTCTAGTGATGATTTCTCCCAATCGGGTGGAACAATTTGAGGTGATGTGCGATGCTGGTGACTACGTAGTGGGAGCAGTCTTGGGACAACATCTTGACTGGATTTTCCGACCTATATATTATTCCAGCAGGATACTCAATGAGGCACAGATCAACACCACCACCGCAGAGAAGGAAATGCTTGTTGTGGTTTTCACGTTTGACAGGTTCCGTTCTTACTTAGTGTTGTCTAAAGTTATTATTTATATTTACCATGTAACACTAAAGTACTTACTAAAAAAGAAAGATGAGAATCCCTGATTGATCCGTTGGGTGCTCCTATTACAAGAATTTGATTTGGAAATTCAAGATAAGAAAGGGAGTGAGAACATTTTTGTGGACCATCTCTCCCACCTAGAGCTACCTCATTTAGAGAAGGAGGAAGATCGGGAGATCAGGGAGGATTTCCCTAATGAGCATCTATTTTTGGTCAACAAAACACTAAGACCATGATATGCTGATATTGCTAATTTTCTAGTAACATGTGTCGTTCAGCCCGACCTCTTCTTCAAGAAAAGGAAGAGATTTTTCTCTGATGCGAAGATGTACTTCTGAGAAGATCCTCTACTATTATGATCTTGTAGTGATGGGGTGATCTACCATCGCATCCTGGAGAATGATTTTCCCAGCGTCCTATAGTTCTATCACACCTCACCAGTTGGGGGACTTCCTGGCCCTGACCGTACGATATCAAATATCCAGCAATATGGGTTTTTCTGGCCCACCATGCAAAAAGATTCCCATTCCATTGTTTCTTGTTGTGATCGATGATAGAGGAAAAGTAACATAGGACGTAGAGATGAGATTCCCTATCACCCCATCCTGGTGGTCAGGATCTTCAACATTTGCAGTATAGATTTCATGGGTCCCTTTCCCCCATCCGTTAGAAACACTTACATACTGGTCTGCGTCGGCTACATCTATAAGTGGGTGGAAGCCACTCCTACAGCACATGACATGACCAA
Organism: Viscum album; assembly: GCA_963277665.1. NCBI lineage: Eukaryota > Viridiplantae > Streptophyta > Magnoliopsida > Santalales > Viscaceae > Viscum > Viscum album. Next base: position 2,001,290,159 of record OY728146.1, on the reverse strand, counting down.
GGTAGTCATGAGATTTATAAAGAAACATATTTTTAGCAGGTTTGTAATTTCTCGAGTACTAATCAGTGATAGAGGGACCCACTTCGACAACACACTGATAGGAGGACTACTGTCGAAGTATGGAGTAACGTATCATATGGGGACACTATATCATCCCCAGTCCAATGGACAAGTGGATCTCTCTAACCGTGAGCTCAAGAAGATCCTAAAAAAAACGGTGAACACTTCAAGCAAAGACTGGTCCAAGAAGTTAGATGATGCTCTGTGGGCATATGAGACTTTATTAAAAACAACACCTCGAATGTCCCCATTCCTCCTCATCTATGGCAAGACATGCCATCTGCCATAGAGTTGGAACACAAAGCCTACAGGGTTGTCAAGGCCATGAATTTTTATATGAAGGAAATTAAAGAGAAGCGAAAGTTCCAACTATCAGAACTTGATTAAATCAGATTAAAGGCGTATGAGAACACCAAGCTGTACAAGGAGAGGATGAGAGGAATTCACAACTGGATGATTTCATGAAAATATTTCCAACCCGGTGATTAGGTACTTCTATTTAACTCTCGTCATTGATTATTCCCATGGATTTTAAAATAGTGATGGTCAGAACCATTGCAAGTTATACGCGTATTCCATCATGGAGGGGTGGTTGAGATGATGGTCAACCATTCATGGTGAACTAATAGCAAGAGTATTTTCATATATATATATATATATATATATATATATATTCTTATATTGAAACTCATGGTGGGGATTGATCGGTTTTCCAAGATCATAACCCGGCTCTAAAAGACCTGGGTTTGAATCCTGACAACTGCCTTATTTCCATCATTTGTCCTTTTAATAAAACCACAAGTCATGTCTTTTTATATATGTCATGTGCACCATATTTTCCTTTTAAAACTAAAAATATTTTTCACATAAGGTAATTCATGTGGGTGAAGTTGGAAGAGTGGCAGAGTCTCGGCACTGGATCCAAAAGACTCGGGTTCGAACTCGACTAATCTCTCTACTTCATCATTTTTTGTACAATAAAAAACCACATTCCATGCATTTACTTCTTCCTGTGTAGTATAGGAAATATATATTAAATATATATAAATAATAAATATGAGTAGGAGTAAAACCTTTTCTCTAGTGGTTGTGGGGTTCCATTCGGAATGGCCGACCGCCAGCTCGAACCTCGCCCCAAGCATCAGACAAAAGGATGTACTTCTCTTTTTCCAATTTCAAAACACACGATGTGTATTTCTCGATACATTCCGTGTATAGTTTTATTTTTAAATTATATATATTTACTATTTTTATTGTTAATATTAATTATTATATAGTTTAAAATAATAATTATATATCTATATATATATTTATTATTTTTATGAAAAAAATGCGATACACCGCATGTAGTCTATTATACACACCACTTATTGTGGCTATAAAAACCACAAACCACCCAACTTCATGATGTGTCGTGCGGTCCCCTAAATCTCCCCGTTTCTTCCCTTGTACAAGACCTGACCTCCGCACACCCGAATCCGCTAATTTCAATCGTTTTTTCTTCTGATTTCTCCTACATTGTAATCCATGGTCTAGATACACCCTTCTACACCCACTATTTCATGTTATTACAATCATTTAGGGTGATTTTTGGATTGTTCGATGGTTCGGCTTTTTCAGTACATGGCACACTTTGAAGAACACACGCCATATACATTTGTACACAGCCACACACTGAATGCTTCACGATTTGAAAATACACGGTGTGTATGTTCGGTACACAACGTGTACCATTCCCCATCATGACTGGGTATCTTTTTCACATGTCCTCACACACCATGTTTAGATACACGACAGGTATGTTCGGTACACGCCATGTATACCATTTCTTTTGACCATGTTACTTTTGCTCTTACAGACACCGTGTTGGAGTTGTACACGGCGTATCCTGTAAAATTAGAACTACTTAACTGGTGGTTGTGCCCTTTCTAATACACGACCATGACCAATTTACATGTACAAGGAATGTGTGTTCGTTACATGCTGTGTAAGATTTCCTAGTTTATTACTTTCTCACTCATTGTGTCTATCTAGAGAACACGGGATGCTAACCTGCTTTTATTAACCATCGTGTACTCTGGAAATACATGTCGTGCACATTTTACTTTTCCACTTTTCTCACATTTTCTTCTTTTCCTTTTTATTTTACTTTTATTTTGTTTGACTTATCTATTCTCTTTTAGGGTATGGCAGAAAAAGATTCTTCCCGTGGGATGTGGCCCACTTTCGCCACTGAGGGTGAGAGGCCCATTTATCGTTGGATCAGACTTCGGCCTATAACACTACCAGATTCGGACTCTACGGTTAATTAGCTCCCTCTTTTGGCCATCCTCCCACCCCTCACTCCATTAGATGAGGCTGGTCTGATTATCCCCACACCTCCACCATCTCACACCGAGCCTCCGAGAAACATCATTCTTTTCCCACTAATAACCACTCCACATGAACTCTCCTCATTCAGAGCTGGCCCCTCATCAACTGCCCCATCTAGTGAGCCTTCGTTTACTCCAGAAGATCCACCCCCAGAGCCAGCTCACGCTACAACACCTCCACATGGGTCGGGACCTGTAGGTGTTCCCTACCCTTGCATGGTGTTCTCAGTCACTGATTTGGAACATGACAAGGTATGACGCTTCTCTCGCCGCCCGATTCTGTTGAGCAGATACAATCTGGATAGCAGCATCCCACAACAGCTTGGCATCTGGGGAGAGTTGGAGGATATTTTTGGGAACACTCCCTTACTCTCGATCTTAAAGGTCATCACTCCTATTTTTTGGGATTTATTTTTGGAGTTTGCCGCTTTATTAGAGTTTGACACGGCCGAGTACTAGGAGACGCCCGGTGATGCAGTACCAGTGGTCTGGTTCCGGCTAAGTGACTGTCACTTTTCCCTTACCATGACCATGCTCGGTTGAGGGTGTAGTTTCTATCTTTATCCTATCACCCCACCCCTAATCTACTCTATGACCTGACCTGAGCACTCTGACCTCATTTCCATGTGGCAGGAGATTACTGATCCTGACCACCTCTATACCCCTACCTCCTAGAAGAGTACTCTTATAGCTAAACATATCCATCGCTTCACCCACCGGTGCTTCAGTGTCATTATTTTTCCCCGCCATGAGGATATGGGGGTCATGACCGGTCGGGACATGGATCTCCTTACCTGTGTCATCCAATAAGACTACCTGGGCCTCCCTTACCTTGCCTCTTTATTCTTCCATGTCATGTTTACCGGCTATCAGGGGAACCTGAAATTTGGGGTTTACACCACCAAACATGCCCACATTCTCAGGGTTTTGAGCCTTCTCTTCCTCATTACCTGTTAGGTTCCCCCTAGCGGATGGACTAACTCATGATTATTCCCATGGGATGGGTCTATAATCAGAGGGTGCATACATCCTTACCCGATCATGACCCCACCTGCCTGCTGACCCTACTGTCCTCGCTAATGCACATGATCCTCCTTCCCCACCCATCCAGCTTCCCCACCCCATCCCCATACTTCTGAACTTCCTTCTTCCATTCCACCTACTTCCCCCAACCCTCTCACCCTTAGTCGATCTCACATATTACCTCCACCTAGCTGCGATAGAGCAACACTTGGTCCATCTCGATCAGCGTCAGGACCAAATATAGCAGATGTTGGGGCTTATTCTTCAGCATCATGGTATTCCACTACCCCCACCACCTCCCTTGCTTTGGGTCTTGGCCCTTATTCTGCACCACCACCACCCTTTATTGTACTAGCCACAGAATCAATTATCATATCCACCATGGGACTAGTTCTTGCTACCACTACTTCCACTACTGCTACCAGTCCAAGGAGTGATGCCAAGATTCCACTTTTGAGTCTAGATCTTGAGGATTATACTTCTATGACTTCTCTTCCGGGTGTAGATTCTGAGCCTCCCATTTCCACGACTCCTAGAACTTCTATTCGACTGATTCTGTACCAGATGATATCTCTTCTAAGGTGACCCCCTGAGTAGTTTTTGGAAACATGTTTTTCATTATATATATATTTTTGTGATATCTTGTGCTTGTGTATGTTGTGTATGCTTGCATTGATTTCTCTCCACCTCCATCACAGGTACTCTGGCACATTTTGGGCTGCACTTTTCCACCACCTCCCGCATTTCTTCTCCTAGATACGAGGGAAGTATTGTTTTTCCTTTTCTTTATTGTTTTCCTTGTTTCTTTACATCCCCTCATTCTGGTACACTATTGCGTCCCCACATTCCCTTCTTCACTTTTGGGAACTTGGTGGAATAAGTGCGGTATTAAGTATGGGGGACCGTCTCTCGACCACCTTAGTCTTTTCCCATATCCTCATTCTAGTAGACATCATTATTATAAGATATATTTTAAAATGTGAAGAAATTTTGATTAACCATATTTTTAAATAATAAAGTTGAAAGTGGGAAATTTTTAAAAGTTGCATGGTTATTTTGGTACTTAAGTATTTTAAAATGATTGCTGATATAGTTTAAATTACAACTTGTAATACTTGGAAAATTACATCGATTAGACTAATTAATTATATTGAAGTCATGGCCTGATTTCCTCTTTATTTATTTTCCCACTCCTGAGAGGTATTCTAAACCCTTGTCCATATTCTTCTTGATACCCTTTTTTTTGAGTGATTCTTAGGATATACATAACTACCATAAATTTCTAGTTTTATTTTAAAAACGTGAGGAATTTTTGAGTTACATTAAAACAATTGAGGCATTAGATTGTTCTAACCACTTTATCTTGAGACTTTCCCTACATATTATCATCTTGAAGCCCCTATAAACCATGACTATACTTTATAGGAAGCCATATTACAAGCCTATTTCCCATCCTACCATTATTCTTTTATGATTTTTCATGATTATTCATTTGAGCTCAAAAGAAGGGATTGGAAGCACATGGAATATTGTAATGAATTGTGAATAAATTAAGTATGGGGGAGAGCCTCTAGATCATTTTGGGAGAAAAGGGTTCTAAACCTCTATTATGGAAATTCTGAAAGGTTCCATTTTTCCTTAAAAAATGATACAGAAAAAGGGACCTTATACTCACTTGTTGGTTTGTAAACCCTAACTACCCAACTAAAGGAGATAGTGGTGATAATATTATTTGATAAAGTTTTTTGAGGATGCATTTAAATTGAGATTAACATTGAATATCATGCACTATTTTTTAAAGAATTTATCCTCTTTATTCAAGCCTTAGAGTTATTTTTCACATCATTACCTACCAACCTTTAGCCACCGAAAAAAAGAATCCTTATTGGAATGACCTCCTGATTTATGTAAATCAATTTTCTGAAGTAGATAACTAGTTTTCTTGCAAACCTATAGATAGAGTGTATATATCATCGATTGAGAAAACATTTATTTAAAATTTCTTGTGTGTTGACAATATTATTGGTGGAATAGATCATCAAGTGGATTGCTTGTTTTTTAATGGTTGAAACATGTGTTAAAAGGGAATGAAAGTATTTAATTGAATTATATATGAGGCTTGATTAGAGTATCTCTTGAATTGAAACTATTTTGTATCTTTTTGGAATTTTCTCTAGTAACTTATTATTTACATTTATAACAAACTGAATTCTTTCCTTTTTAAATATAGACTCTGGTAATTAGATGTTGAGAATTTCTAGAGGGTAAGAAAATGAATAAGGATGGGGGAGTTTGATGCTCCCTATTTGCGAATACATTTTCTTAAACTTTATTAAAAATAAGAACAAGAATTCAGCAATTACCTACTGCATAGGGAATAAATACATTGATTTTTGTCATCTTTTTCATCTTCCATAGATTTATGGCCAAATACACAAAACGGGGGAGACTGAGAAAAATTTACAAACTACACGGTGTGTACCTATATACACGTCGTGTACATCCAGACTCAGACATGGATTGACAAGGAAAAGTACATGACCATGTAATCAGAATTTGATACACGTCGTGTGCACACTTTCATGTTGTGTACACCCTTCTAGAATTAGTTGGTGGATGAGAAGAAGTCTACATGCCCATGTGGACGGCAGAAGGGAACACACCGTGTTTAACGTACACACACCATGCAGTCCTTCTTAGAAGTGGTTGGTGTCCCGAAAATGAGACTACATTCCATGTATGGAAGCGCTACACACCGTGTGTAGCTACCTATCAGGTGACATTGTGTTCCAAGTCACAGATGGTGTGTTAGGCCGCCTACCAATGGAGAAAATAAAGGAAAAAGAGTGTTGAAAAAATTACACACTGTGTACCTTTGCCACACACCGTGTAGTTATTTTTTTATAAAAGGAGGCATTGGCCTCCAGTTTAAGAGGGTGGTGTGTGGATAGAATGTGTGGATAAAAGGTTGAAGGTCTGAAGGAGAGAAAATATTCCACCGTACTACTGCCATTCTACCGTCTACCCGAGAATCATTCCTTCATTTATTTTCTAAGCATGATCACATAGGGTATCAATATCTTTGAGTTTATCATTTTATATAAGTGTAACTAAATACCCAATGTGTTGTGGTTGTGGATGATGATGAGTTGTAATTTAAATTAGTTGATATGTATGTTTTAGTTCTTTTTAACTGGTTTTTATTCTTCATAAATCACTTCATTTTATCACTGAAAATTCTATATGAGACCAAGGGTAGAATTTTCAGGGATTCATAAGAAGAATAACGATGAACAATTTCATGACCATTGGAAGTATTCATCGACCCAAAATGAACTAATTCAAATAATGAACTGTGAAACACTAACTACCAGACTAAGGAGTTAATTTCTTTATCCCTAAATATAAGTTTACCAGAAAAAGGAAACTTTATTACAAAATGAAACCCAAAGTGTTGGGTTATTATGAACAACACAACCTCATAAGTAATTTGATTTAGTAAACAACTTCTCATTAATCCATAACCCCAATGCTCATATCTCTTTATCTATATCAAAATCAATTTTCCTATATTTACTTGTATTCCGTTATGTAATTTGTTAAAAGAAACTTAAAACCAGTCATTATTTTTATCAAAACAAAAAAAAATCAACATTAAATTTAGAAAACTTCATTAAAACAAAAAATATATATATTTGTTTATAATAAAACCCAAATTATATTTAACCTAACAATTATAGCACCAGTAAGGGGTTGATCTACAGGGAAAAAAGTTATTTTCATCTTGTTTAACTTAGTTTAGGTTTTTGTTTTAATGAAGTTTTCTGAATTTAATGTCAATTTTTATTTTTTGGATAGAAAGAATGATTAATTTTAAGTTTATTTTAAAAAATTACATAACAGAATACCAGTAAATACAAGAAATTTGATTTTGAAATCGATAAATAAGGACGTGCGTTGGGGATATGGATTATTGAGAAGTTGTTAAGTTAATAAAATTTATTATGAGGTTGGGTTGTTCATAATAACCCAAAACTATGGGTTTTAATTTGTAATAAAGTTTCCTTACTCTGGTAAACATATATTTAGAGCTGAAGAAATAAACTCCCTGGTCTGGTAGTCAGTGTTTCATAGTTCTTTATTTGGCTTTGTTCATTTTGAGTCGATGAATACTTCCAATGGTAATGAAATTGTTCGTCGTTATTTTTCTTTTTAATCCCTAAAAATTATTACCTTGGTCTGGTACAGAATATTTAGTGATAAAATGAGGTGATTTAAGGAGAATAAGAAGAAGTTAAAAAGAACGAACACATTCATGTCAACTAATTTAGACTACAACTCATCATCTTTCACAACCCCAAACCACTGTGTATTTAGTTACACATATAAAAAATGATAAGCACAAAGCTCTTGATACCTAATGTAATCATGATTGGAACTTCATGGTGGGAATGATTCTCGGGTAGACGGTAGAATGGCAGTAGTACGGTGGCATAGATTCTCTCCTTCAGACATTCAAACATTTCTCCACACCTTCTTTCCACACACCACCCTCTTAAACTAGTGGGCACGGCCTCCTTTTATAGAAAAATTAACTACACGACTTGTGGAAAAAGTACATGGCGTGTACTTTTGTCAACGTGCTTTTTCCTTTGTTTTCTCTGTTGGTAGGTGGCCTAACACGCCATCTTTGACATGGAACAGGGTTCCTTCTTGTAGGTAGATATACACAGCATGTAGCGCTGCTATACACAACGTGTAGTCTCATTTTGCAGCCTCCAACCGCTTCTAGAAAGGTCTACACAGTGTGTATACATTAAGGATGGTGTGTAACCTTCAGCTAGCCACATGGGCATGTAGACTTCTACTCATCTGCCAACTACTTCTAGATGGCTGTACATGGCGTGTACAGTGTGCACACGGCGTGTACCAGATTCTGATTACATGGGAATGTACTTGTCCAGGTAAATCTGTGTCTGAGTCTAGATGTACATGGAGTGTATATAGGTACACGTTGTGTAGTTTGTAAATATTGCTCAGTATACCCCGTTTTGTGTATTTGGACATAAATATTCTGAAAATTAACAAGTTCACCAAAATCAAAGTATTTATTCCCTATGCAGTAGGTAATTGCTGAAAACTTTACTTATTTTCTATAAATTATGTTAAAATGTATATACAAATCAGGTGCATCAAACTCCCCCATACCTTTTTATTTTCTTTCCCTCGAGAAAATCTCAAAATATAATTATTAGAGTCTATATTTTAAAAGGAAGGACTTTATTTAATCATAAAAGTAAATAATAAGTTACAGGAAAAAAATTACAAAAATATAAAAAATAGTTTCATTCTAGAGATATTCTAATCATGCCTCATATATAATTCAATTATTTACTTTCATCCATTTTTAATACATGTTTCAACCTTTCAAAAACTAGCAATCCACATGACGATCTACCATACCAATAATATTGTCAAAACTCAAGAAGTTTTAAATAAACGTTTTTCTCAATCAATGATATATACACTCTATCCATAGGTTTTCATGAAATCTAGTTCTCTACTTCTGAAAATTGATTTGCAGAAATCATGAGGGATTTTCAATAAGGATCAGATGTTTCTGTGGCTAAAGGCTGGTAGCTAAAGATATGAAAAATAACTATGAGGCTTGAATATGGGGGATAAATTATTTAAATAATAGTGCGTGATATTCAAAGTTATGCTCAAGGTAAAATCATCCTCAACTAGCTCTATCAAATAATCCCATAACCACCATCTCCTTTAGTTGGGTAGGTAGGTTTTACAAACCAACAGGTGAGTATAAGGTCCCTTTGTCGGTACCATTTTTTTAAAAGACAAAGGGAACCTTTCATAATTTCCACAAATAGAAGTTTGGGACCCTTTTCAATCCAAATGATCAAGAGGATCTACCCCATACTTAATTTTTTTACAATTCACGAAAGTATTCCATGTGTTTCCAATCCCTTATTTTTAGATCAAATGAATAATCATGAAAAATCATAAAATATTTAGGGTAGGAAGGGAAGTAAGCTCGTAATATGGCATCCTATAAAGGCTATTCATGGTTTCTAGGAGCTTCACAAAGATAAGATATAGGGTAGGTCTCAAGATAAAGGGGTTAAAAAATCTAATGCATCAATCATTTTAATGTAATTCAAAAACTCCACATGTTTCAAAAAGAAAACTTGCAAATTCTGGTAGTTATGTATATCCAAAGAATCTCTCAAGAAAGGGGGTATTAGGAAGAATATGAAAGAGGGTTTAGAATACCTTTCAAGAGTGGGAAAACAAATAAAGAGACAATCGGGTTGTGACTTGATTATAATTGATTAGTCTAATCGATGGGCTTATCCAAGGATTACAAGTTCTTATTTAAACTGTATCAACAATCATTTAAAAATACTTCAGAACCAAATTAAGCATGCAACTTTTAAAAATTTCACACTTTCAACTTTATTATTCAAAAATATGGTTAAACAAAATGTATTCACATTTTAAAATATATCTTCTAATAATGATGTCTCCGAGAATGAGGATAAAGGAAAAGAATAAGGTGGTCGAGAGATGCTCCCCCACACTGAATACCGTACATGGTCCACCAAGTGCCCGAAAGTGAAGAAGGGAATGTGGTGACCCAACAGTGGAGCAGAATGAGCGAATATAAGTAAATAATGAAATCAAGAAAGAAATTGAAAAATAATAGAAAAAATTGAAAAACAATTCATCCCATGTATCTAGGTGAAGAAAGATAGAAGGTGGTGGAAAACTGCAGCCCAAAATGTGCCAGAGTACTTGTGATGGAGGTGGAGAGAAAACCATGCAAGAATACAACACATACAAAGGCACAATATATCATAGACATATAGATAAAATGAAAAAAATGTGTCCAAAAATAAGTCAGGGTGTCGCCTCAGAAGTTACATCCTCCAGTACAGAAACAGCCGGTAGAGAAGGCCCAGGAGCCGTGGAAACTAGATGCTCAAAATCTGCAACCGGAAGAGAAGTCGTAGAAGTATGACCTGCAAGAGTTGGACTTAGAAGAGGAAGCTCAGCATCACTCCCTAGACTGGTATCAATAGTGGCAGTAGCTGGGCCCACAGTGGAAAGAGGAATTGAATCCGTGGCTATCGTACTAAAGGGCGGTGGAGCTACAGAAGAAGGGCCTGGAGCTGAAGCAGGGGTAGGTGGGGCGGGGGGAGGGGTGGAAGTGGAATACCATGATGCTATAGAATAATCCCAAACATATACTCCAGTCGGTCTTGAAGCTGATCGAGATGGACCAAATGCTTCTCCATCACAGCTAGGCTGATGGAATAGGTGATATCAACCGAGGGTGCAGGGTAGGGGTAGAAGGTGGAATATAAGAAGGAAGGTCAGAAGTAGGGGGATGGGGTGGGGAAGCTGGAGGGGGTGGGGAAGGAGGATCATGTGCATCAGTGGGGACAAGAGGGTCAGTAGGCGGGTGGGGTCGTGCCTGGGAAAGGACTTAGGCACCCCCCTCCTCCGAGACCAATCCCATGCGAATAAGCATGAGATTGTCCATTTGGTGGGGGGGAACCTAACAGGTCATGGGGAAAATAAGGCTCAAAACCCCCAAGATTGTGGGCAAGGCGGGTGGCGTAAAACCCACCGTTAATGTTTCCCTGATGTCCAGCAAACATGGAATGGAAATAGGAGGCGTCTAGTTAAGGGAGGTCTGGGTAGTCATGCCAGATGAAACATGTAAGGAGATCCATGTCATGACCGGTCATGGACCCCATATCCTCATGGTGGGGAACATGAATGGCACTGAAGCACCAGTGAGTGAAGTGAAGAATAGGGTCAGCAATAAGGGTACTCTTATGGGAGGTATGGGTATAGCGGTGGTCAGGCCCATCAGTCTCCTAATGCATGGTAATGAGGTCAGAGTGCTCGGTTCGGGTCATTGATGAGTCTGGGGGTGGGGTGACAGGATGAGGATAGAAACCACACCCTCTTCTTAACTCAGTCAGGGTAAGGGAAAAGTGACAGCCTCCAAGCTAGAACTGGACAACTGGTACTGCATCACTGGGCGTCTCCTTGTACTCGGTCCCATCAAACTCGAATGAAGCAGTAAACTACAAAAATAAATCCCAAAATAGAGGAGTGGTAACCTGGAAGATCGAGATTAAGGTAGTGTTCCTGAGAAGATCTTCTAACTCTCCCCATATTCCTAGCTGTTGTGGGATGTTTCTTTCCAGATAGCAGTGGCTCAACGGAATCGGGCGGCAAGAGAAGCACCATATCCTGTCATGTGCCAAATCGGTGACCGGGAACACAATGCATTAGTAGGGAGAAATTACAGGTCTCGACCCAGGTGGAGGTACTAAAGTGGGATCTGGCTCTGGGGGTGGATCCACTGGAGTAGACAGAGGCTTAATGAATGGGGCAGGTGATGAGGGACCAGCTGCGAATGAGGATAGCTCAGGTGGAGTGGCAGATGGTGGGGAAAGAATAATGGTGTTTGGAGGCTCGGTGTGAGATGGTGGAGGGGTGGCACTACTAGAACCAGCCTCAGCTAAGGGAGTGAGGGGTGGAAGGATAACCAATAGAGGGAGCTAATAGAATTAAGAGTCTGGATCTGGTAGTGTCACAGGCCGGAGTCAGATCTGACGATAAATGAGCCTCTTTCCCTCAGTGGAGGAGACGAGCCGCTTCCTATGAGAAGGATCTTTGTCTGCGATACTGTGAAAACCAACCCATTTCCATCATTTGTCCTTTTAGTAAAACGACATTGTGTGTATTTTGATATATGTCATGTGCACCCCATTTTCCTTTTAAAAATAAAAACATTTTTCCCATAATGTAATTCGTGTGGGTGAAGTTGGCAGATTGGCAGAGTGTCAGCCATGGATCCAAAAGTCCCGAGTTCCAACTCAGCATCCCAAATTATTTTTACCCTAACATGTATAGCACCAGTAAGGGGTTTATCCACATGGAAAAAAAAGTTATTTTCATATTTTTTAACCTAGTTGTATTTTTGTTTTAATGAAGTTTTCTGAATTTAAAGTCAATTTTTGTTGTTTAGATAAAAATAATGATTGGTTTTAATTTTCTTTTAACAAATTACTCTACAAAATACAAGTAATTACGAGAAAATTGTTCTTGATATAGATAAATAGAGGTGTGTGTTGGGGTTATGGATTAATGAGAAGTTGTTTAGTAAATCAAATTTCTTATGAGGTTGTGTAGTTCATAATAACCCAACACTCTGGGTTTCAATTTGTAATGAAGTTTCCTTTTTTCGGTAAACATATATTTAGAGCTGAAGAAATTAACTCCCTAGTCTGGTAGTCAGTGTTTCACAGTTCTTTATTTGGATTAGTCCATTTTGAGTCGATGAATACTTCTAATGGTCAAGAAATTGTTTCGTCATTATTCTTCTATTGAATCCCTGAAAATTATGCCCTTGGTCTGGTAAAAAAATAGTGATAAAATGAAGTAATTTAAGGAGAATAAGAAGAAGTTAAAAAGAATGAACCCATTCATAGGAACTAATTTAAATTACAACTCATCATCTTCTACAACCCCAACACACTGGGTATTTAGTTAGACATATAGAAATTGACCTGAAAAAATCTCTTGATACCAGATTTGATCATGCTTTGAACTTCAAGGGGGGAATGAATCTCTGGTAGACGGTAGATTAGTAGTAGTACAGTGGAAGAGCTTCTCTCCTTTAGACCTTCATCCTTTTATCCATTGATTCTCTCCACACAACAGCCTTTTAAACTGGAGGCCAAGGCCTCCTTTTTATGAAAAAATAACTACACAGTGTGCGGAAAAAGTAGACGGTTTTTACTTTTGTCAATGTGATTTTACCTTTTTTTCTCTTCCAGTAGGCGGCCTAAGACGCTGTCTTTGACTTGGAACAAGGCGCTGCCTGGTAGGTAGATATACACGGTGTGTAGAGCCGCTATACACAATGTGTAGTCTCATTTTTCAGCCACCAACCACTTCAAGAAAGGCCTACATGGCATGTATACATTAAACAAGGCATGTTCCCTTCAGTTGGCCACAAGGGCGTGTAGACTTCTTCTCATCCGCGAATTACTTCTAGAAGGGTGTACATGGCGTGTACAATGTGCTCACGTTGTGTACAAGATTCTGATTACTTGGACATGTAGTTTTCCTGATCAATCCTTGTAAGAGTATGGATGTACATGGCATGTATATAGGTACACGTTGTGTAGCTTGTAAATTTTGTTCAGTCTCCCCTATTTTGTGTATTTGGCCATAAATCTCATGAAAATGATATATATCACCAAAATCAATGTATTTGTTCTCGAAGAAGTATGTAATTCCTAAAAACATGTTCTTATTTTCAATAAAGTATGTGAAAATGTATACACAAATCGAGTGCATAAAACTTTTTCCTTATATCTTCTTTATTGAGAGATTCATAGGATATACAAAATTTGGCGAGTCATTTCACTGAAGGTATATTTCATCGGTGTCCCAAATTATTTTTACATTAACAAGTATAGCACCAGTAAGGGGTCAATCCACAGGGAAAATAAGTTATTTTCATCTTTTTTAACTTAGTTTGTATTTTTTTAATGAAGCTTGCTGAATTAAAAGTCGATTTTTGTTGTTTGGATAAAAAGAATGATTGGTTTTAAGTTTCTTTTAGAAAATTACTTAACAAAATACAAGTAAATACGAGAAAATTGATTTTGATACAGATAATGAGAGATGATCTTTGGGGTTCAGGATTAATGAGAAGTTGTTTATTAAATCAAATTGCTTATGAGTTTGTGTTGTTCATAATAACCCAACACTCTGGGTTTCAATTTGTAATACTGTTTCTTTGGTCCGGTAAACTTATATTTAGAGATGAAGAAATTAAATCCTTGGTATAGTAGTCAGTGTTTCACAGTTCTTTAATTGGCTTAGTCTATTTTGAATCGTCGAATACTTCTAATGGCCATGAAATTGTTCTTCGCTGTTAATCATTTGAATCCCTAAAAATTCAACCATTGGTCTGGTAAAGAATTTTTAGTTATAAAATGAAGTGTTTTAAGTAGAATAAGAAGACATTAAAAAGAACGAAAAAATTCATATCAACTAATTTAAATTACAATTCATCATCTTCCACAACCCCAACACACTGGGTATTTTGTTCCAAATACAGAAAATGATAAATACAAAGCTCTTAATACCTGATGTGATCATGCTTGGAACTTAGAAAAGGGAATGATTCTCAGGTAGAAAGTAAAATGGTGATAGTACGGTGGCATAGATCTCTCCTTTGGACCTTCGACCTTTTCTCCACACTTTCTCTCCACACAGCACCCTTTTAAACTCGAGGCGAAGGCCTCCTTTTATAGAAAAAAATTACTACATGGCGTGTGGAAAAATTACACAGATTCTACTTTTATAATCACACTTTTGCCTTTGTTTTCTCCACTGTTAGGCGACCTAACACGCCATCTTTGACTTGGAACACGACGCTGCTAGGTAGGTAGATATATACAGTGTGTAGCACCGCCATACATGGTGTGTAGTCTCATTTACCGACCACTAACCGCTTCTAGAAATGCCTATACGGTGTTTATATTTTAAACAAAACATGTTCCCTTTAGTCGGCCACATGGGCATGTAGACTTCTTCTCATACTCTAACTGCTTCTAGAAGTGTGTACACGGCGTTTACAGTGTGCACACGGCATGTACCAGATTCTAATTGCATCTGCATGTACTTGTCCTGGTCAATCTGTGTCTAAGTCTAGATGTACATGGCGTGTATATAGGTACACGCCATGTAGATTGTAAATTTTTCTCAGTCTCCCTAGTTTTTGGTATTTAGCCATATATCGCTTGAAAATGTACAAGATCACCAAAATCCAAGTACTTGTTCCCCAATCAGTAGGTAATTGTTGAAAACTTGTTCTTATTTTCAATAAAGTATGTGAAAATGTATACAAAAATCGGGTTCCTCAAACTCCCCCTTACTTATTCATTTGTTTTCCCTCGATAAATTATCAATATCTTATTAATAGAGTCTATATTTTAAAAATAAGGAATTCAGTTAATCATAAAAGTAAATAATAAGTTATAGGAAAAAAATTCTAAAATGATCCAAAAAAGTTTCAATTCAGTAGATATCTAATCATTCATCATATATAAATAAATTAACTACATTCATTATCTTTTAACACATGTTTCAACCTTTCAAAAACAATCAAACCACTTGATGATCTACATCACCAATAATATCGTCAATACTCAAGAAATTTTAAATACATGTTTTTCTCAATCAAAGATATATATACTCTATCCATAGGTTTGTAAGAAATCTAGTTCTCTACTTGAAAAAATTGATTTATAGAAATCATGAGGGCTTTTAAATAAGGAATAAATGTTTTTTTGGTTGAAGGTTGGTAGGTATAGATGTGAAAAATAACTTTGAGGCTTGAATAAGGAGGCTAAATTATTTAAATAACAGTGAATGATATTCACAGTTAAGCTCAATGTAAAAGCATCCTCAACAATATTTATCAATTAATCTCATCACCATCATCTCCTTTAGTTGGGCAGGTAAGGTTTACAAACTAACAAGTGAGTATAAGGTCCCTTTGTCTGTATCATATTTTTGAAGGACAAATGGAACCTTTCAGAATTTCCACATATAGAGTTTGGTAACCCTTTTCGCCCCAAATGATCAAGAGTCTCTCCCCCATACATAATTTCTTGACAATTCACGAAAGTATTCCATGTGTTTCCAATACATTATTTTGAGCTCAAATGAATAATAATGAAAAATCATAAATGAATTAGCGTAGGAAGGGAAATAGGCTTGTAATATGGATTCCTATAAAGTCTATTTATGGTTTATAGGAGCTTCGTGAAGATAAGATTTAGGGTAGGTCTCATGATAAAGTGGTTAAAACAATCCAATGCCTCAATAATTTTAAAGTAATTCAAAAATTCCTCATGTTTCGAAAATAAAACTTACAAATTATTGTAGTTATGTATATCATAAGAATCTCTCAAGAAAGAGGGTATTAGGAAGAATATGACACAAGTGTTTAGAATACCTCTCAGGAGTGGGAAAACAAATAAAGAGACAATCAGGTCATGACATGTATATAACTGATTAGTCTAATCGATGTAATTATCCAAGGATTAGAAGTTGTAATTTAAACTATATCAGCAATCATTTTAAAATACTCAAGATCCTAAATAAGCATGCTACTTTTATAAATTTCCCACTTTCATCTTTATTATTTAAAAATATGGTTAACCAAAATGTCTTCACATTTTGAAATATATCTTTTAATAATGATGTCTTATAGAATTCGGATAAGGGAAAAGGCTAAGGTGGTGGAGAGATACTCCCCCATACTTAATACCGCACTTGGTCCACTAAGTGCCCGAAAGTGAAGAAAGGAATGTGGGGAAACAATAGTGGACCAGAACCAGGGGAAGTAAGGAAAGAAGGAAATAAGTAAAGAAAAAGAAAAATAATAGAAAAAAGTGAGAAACAATACTTCCCTCATATCTAGGTGACAAAATATGGGAGCTGGTGGAATAGTGCAGCCCAAAACGTGCCAGAGAACCTATGATAGTGGTGGAGAGAAAACAGTTAAAGCATACAAAACATACACATGCACAAGATATAATAAAAATATATATAAAATAAAAAAAATGCATCCAAAAACTAGTCAGGGGGTAGCCTTAAAAGAGACATCATCCGGTACAGAATCAGCTGGTAGAAAAGGACCAAGAGCCATGGAAACCGGAGGTTTGGAATTTTCACTTAGAAAAGAATCTGTAGAAGTAGGATACATAGGAGCTGAACTTGGAAGAGGAAGCTCGACATCACTCCATGGACTGGTAGCATTAGTTGCAATAGCTAGGCCCATAGTGGATAGAAAAACTAAATCTGCAACCAGCGTAGTAAAGGGTGGTGGTGCTATAGAAGAAGGGACAAGAGCCAAAGTTCGGGCAGGAAATGAGGGATATGGTACAACATGATGCTGAAGAAGAAGCCCAAACATCTTCTCCAGTTGGTCCTGACAACTATCGAGAAGGACCAAGTGCTACTCCATTGCCGCTAGGCGGAGGGAATAAGTGATATCAACCGAGGGTGTAGGGGTAGTGGCAGTAGGTGGAATAGAAGAAAAAAGGTCAGAAGTTGGGGGATGGTGTGGGGATGTTGGAGGGATTGGGGAAGGAGGAGTAGGTGCATTAGTTGAGACATCAGTGGCGACAAGATGGTCCGCATGCAGGTGGGGTCTTTCCTGGGCAAGGACGCATGCACCCCCTACTTCCAGACCAATCCCATGCGAGTAAGCATGAGATACTCCCTCTGCTGGTGGGGGGGGGGGGAACCTAACAGGTCATTAAGAAGAGAAGGCTCAAAAATCCTGAGATGGTGGGCAAGGATGGCAGCATAAATCCAACCATTCAGGTTTCCCTGATAGCCAATAAACATGGCGTAGAAATAGGAGGCGACAAGGTAATGGAGGTTCAGGTAGTTCTGTCAGATGACATAGGTAAGGAGATCAATGTCACGACTGGTCATGACCCCCATATCCTCATGAAGGGGATAAATAATGGCACTGAATCATCTGTGGGTGATGCAAATGATAGGGTCAGCTATAAGGGTACTCTTATGGATGGTAGGGGTATAGAGGTGGTCATGCCCAGCAATCTCCCCCCACATGGAAATGAGGTCAGATTGCTCGGTTCGATTCATGGAAGAGACAAGGGGTGGGGTGACAAGATGAGGATGGAAACCACACCCTCAGCAAAATTTGGCCACGTTAAGGGATAATTGATGACCACCTAGCCGGAACTATACCACTGGTACTGCATCACCAGGCGTCTCCTGGTACTCAACCCTATGAACTCGAATGAAGTAGCAAACTCCAAAAATAAATCCCAAAAATTAGGAGTACAGACCTAGAATATCGAGAGTAAGGGAGTGTGCCCGAGAAGATCCTCCAACTCTCCCTAGATGCCCAGTTGTTGTGGGACACTGTTATCCAGATAGCAGCTGCTCAATGGAATCAGGCGGTGAGAGAAGCCTCAGATACTTTCGTGTGACAAATTGGTGACTGGGAACACTATGCAAGAATAGGGAACACCTGTAGGTCCTAGCCAAGGTGGAGGTGCTGCAGTAGGAGCAGGATATGGGGGTGGATAGGCTGGAGTAGATGGAGGCTCATTGGATGGGCCGGTCGATGAGGGACTAGCTGCGGATGAGGAGGGCTCAGGTGGAGTGGCAGCTGGTTGGGAATTAATGATGGTGCTCTGAGGCTCAGTGTGAGATGGTGGATGTGTGGTGCTACTAGGAGCACCCTAGACTAAGGGAGTGAGGGGTGAAAGGATGGACAATGGAGGTATTAGATAGACCAGAGAGTTAGGATCTGGTAGTTTCATAGGTCGGAGTCAGATACGATGATAAATGGGCCTCTCTCCCTCAGTGGCGGAGGCGGGCCGCTTCCCACGGGAAGGATCTCTGTCTTCCATACCTTGAAATAGAATAGAAAATCCAAAAAAACAGAAAAATAAATGAAAAAGGAAAAGAATAAAATGTGATAAAAATGGATAGTAAAGTACTTGGCGTTTATTTCCAGAGTACACAACGTGTAATAAAAGAGGGTTAGCATCCCGAGTTCTCTGGATAGACACACCAAGTGAGAAAAGAATAAACCAAGAATGGATACACAACATGTACCGAACATACACATCGTGTACACGTAATGTGTCCCAGGTCATGTATTGGAATGGACACGGTCACCAATTAAGTAGTTCTAATAATACAGGACACGCCGTGTACAAGTCCCACACGGCGTGTGCAAGAGAAGAAGTAACTTGTCTGAAAGAAATGGTATACACAGCGTGTACCAAACATAAAAACCATGTACATGATCATAGTGTGCAAGGCTTTGTGATAAATATTCCTGAGCACAATGGGGAATGGTACATGGTGTGTACTTAACATACACACCGTGTATTTTCAAATCACGAAGCATTCGATGTGTGGTCGTATACAAATGAACACAGTGTGTGTTCTTCGAAGCATGACCGTGTACTGCAGAAGCCGAATGGTTGGCCGATCTACAAATCACCCTAAATGCTTATAATAACTTGGAATAGAGGGTGTAGAAGGCCGTACTTGGACCACATATCAAAATGAAAGAGAAATTAGAAGCAAAAACTCTCGAAATCAGCAGATTCGGGAGTGAGGAGGTCGGGTCTCATACGTGGGAAGAAATGGGGGGAGAGAGAGAGGACCACATGACACGGCCTGAAGCTGGGTGGTCCACAGCTTTTATAGCCGCGGTACACAGCTTGTACAATAGACTACATGCCGTGTATCCCATTTTTTTAAATAAATAAATAAATAAATACAATTATTATAGTAAACTACATAATAATTAATATTAAAAAATAAAATAGTAAAAGTAGATATATATATATATATATATATCTATATATGAATATACATAATTTATAAATAAAACAATACACGTAATGTATCAGGAAATACATGTCATGTGTTTTATAATTGGAAAATTAGAAGAACAACTGTTGGTCTGGTGCTTGTGGCGAGGTTCGAACCAGCGATCGGCCGTTCCGAATGGAAGCCCTCAACCACTGGAGCAAGGTTTTTACTGCTTCTCCAATTTATTATTTATATATATTTAATATATATGGCCTGTACTACATGGTAAGAAGGAAATGCATGGCGTTTTGTTTTTAATTGTATAAAAAGAGATGAAGCACGGAGATTAGTTGAGTTCGAACCCGGGTGTTTTGGATCCAGGGCTGAGACTCTGCCAATCTGCCAACATCACCCGCATGAATTACCTTATGTGAAAAATATTTTCAGTTTTAAAAGGAAAACATGGTGCACATGACTTATATCAAAAGACACGCCCTATGGTTTAATTAAAAGTACAAATAATGAAAGTGGGCGGTTTTCAGGAATCAAACCCAGGTCTTTTGGATCAAGGTTATGATCTTGGCCAACCGATCCATCCCCACCATGGGTTTTCTTATAAGAATATAAGAATATATATATATATAATACAACACATTCTATGTAATAATATACAAAGACAAAATGGAGTAACCCCATGCCGAAGGTAGGTTGGGAGGATTCGAACCGGTGACGGCTCAGATAAAGTCTAGTGACCTTACAATCCGCACCAGCATCATCCCTGTTTATTTCCTAGTAAAACTATATATGTATAATAGTTAGAAAATAAATAAAATGGGAAAAAATAGTAGATTCCGTGTATATAGGTATTCAGTGTTTCACAGTTCTCTATTTTGCTTAGTCTATTTTGAGTCGACGAATACTTCTAATGGTCATGAAATAGTTCATCATTATTCTTATTTTGAATCCCTAAAAATTATGCCCTTGGTCTGGTATACAATTTTTAGTGATGAAATGATGTGATTTGAGAAGAATAAGAATAAGTTAAAAAGAACAAACACATTTATATCAACTAATTTAAATTAAAAAATCATCATCTTAGACAACCCCAACACATTAGGTATTTAGTTTCACATATATAAAATGATAAAAAAACTCTTTATACCTGATTTGATCATGCTTGGAACTTCAAGGATGGAATGATTCCCAGGTAGAAGGTTTAATGGTGGTATTAAGGTGCAAGAGCTTCTCTCCTTCAGACCTTCAACCTTTTCTCCACACATTCTCTCCACAAACCACCCTTTCAAACCAGAGTCCAAGGCCTCCTTTTATAGAAATAATAACTACATGGCATGTGGAAAAATTACACGACATGTAATTTTGTCAACGCGATTTTTTCCTTTGTTTTCTCTGTTGGTAGGCAGCCAACACACTGTCTTTGACTTGGAACATAGTGCTACCTAGCAGTTAGATATACACTATGTGTAGCACTTCCATACAAGGCATGTACTTTTATTTTTCAGTAACCAACATATTCTATAAAGGCCTACATGGCGTGTATACATTAAACACAGCATGTTCCCTTCAGCCAACCACAAGGACATGTAGACTTATTCTGATCATCCAACTACATCTAGAATAGTGTATATGGTGTGTATAGTGTGCACACGACGTGTACCAGATTCTGATTACTTGGGAATGTACTTGTCCTGGTCAATTCGTGTTTGAGTCTGGATTTACACGATGTGTATATTGGTACATGATGTGTAGTTTGTAAATTTTGATTAGTCTCCCCTATTTTGTGTATTTGGCCATAAATCTCCTAAAAATGAACAAGATCACCAAAATCATAGTATTTTTTTCCCTAAGCAGTATGTAATTTCTGAAAACATGTTCTTATTTTCAATAAAGTATATGAAAATGTATACACAAATCGGGTGCATCAAACTCCACCATACTTATTCATTTTCTTACCCTCGAGAAAATCTCATCATCTAATTAACAAAGCTTATACTTTAAAAGGAAGGACATTAGTTAATCATAAAAGTAAATAATAAGTTACAGGAGGAAATTCCAAAAAGAAACCAAATAGTTTCAATTCAGGTGATATTCTAATCATGGCTCATATATAATTCAATTAACTACTTTCATCCTCTTTTAACACATGTTTCAACCATTCTAAAACAAGCAAGACACACGATGACCTACCTCACCAATAATATTGTCAACACTCAAGAAATTTTAAATAAATGTTTTTCTCAATAAAATATATATACATTCTATCTATAGGATTGTAAGAAATCTAGTTCTCTATTTCAGAAAATTGATTTAGAGAAATCATTAGGGATTTTCAATAAGGATTATATGTTTATGTGGCTAAATGTTGGTAGGTAAAGATGTGAAACATAAATCTAAGGGTTGAATAATGAGGCTAAAATCTTTAAATAACAGTGCATGAAATTCAAAGTTAAGCTCAATGTAAAAGCGTCCAAAACAAGCTTTATCAAATAATCTCATCACCAACATCTTCTTTAGTTGGGTAGGTAGGGTTTACAAACCAACAAATGAGTATAAAGTCCCTTTATATGTATCATTTTTTAATGGACAATGGGAACCTTTTAGAATTTTCATAAATAGAGGTTTGGAACCCTTTTCGCCCCAAATGATCAAGAGGCTCTCCCCCATAGGTAATTTCTTGAAAATTCATGAAAGTATTCATTGTGTTTCCAATACCTTCTTTTGAGCTGAAATGAATAATCATGCCAAATAATAAAAGAATTAGGGTAGGAAGGGAACTAGGCTTGTAATATGGATTTTTATAAAGGAAATTCATGGTTTCTAGGAGCTTCATGAAGATAAGATGTAGTGTACATCTCAAGATAAAGGGGTTAAAAAAATCTAATGCCTCAATAATTTTAATGTAATTCAAAAATTCCTCATGTTTCAAAAAGAAAACTTGCAAATTCTAGTAGTTTTGTATATCCTAAGAATCTATCATGAAAGTGTGTATTAAAAAGAATATGAAAAAGGGTTTAGATTACCTCTCAAGAGTGGGAAAACAAATAAACAGACAATCAGGTCATGACTTGAAAATAATTGATTAGTCAAATAGATGTAATTATCCAAGGATTACATGTTGTGATTTAAACTATATCAACAATCATTTTAAAATACTTTAGAACCAATGTAAGCATGTACCTTTTAAAAATTTCCCACTTTCTGGTTTATTATTTAAAAAATGATTAACCAAAATGTCTTCACATTTTAAAATATATCTTCTAATAATAACGTCTCTTAGAATGAGGATAATGGATAAGACTAAGGTGGTCGAGAGACGCTCACCCATACTTAATAAGGCACCTGAATATGAAGAAGGGAATGTGGGGACATAATTGGGGACCAGAATTAGGGGAATTAAGGAAAGAAGGAAAACAAGAAAGAAAACGAAAAATAACAGAAAAGGTGAAAAACAATACTTCCCCCGTATCTTGGTGAAGAAAGAAGGGAGGTGGTGGAAATGTGAATCCCAAAACGTGCCAAAGTACCTATGATGGAGGTGGAGAGAAAAAAATGCATGAATACACAACATATACATGCACAAGATATCGCAGAAATATATATTAAATGAAAAACATGTGTTTCAAAACCAGTCAGGGTGTCACCTCAGAAGAGACATCATCTGGAACAGAAGCAGCCGATAGAGAATTCCCAGGAGTTGTGTAAATCGATGACTCGAAATCTGCACCGGGAAGAGAAGTCGTAGAAGTAGAAGCCATAGAAGCTGGACCTAGAATAGGAAGATCAACATCACTCCATGGAATGGTAGTATTAGTTGCAGTAGCTATGCAAACAGTGGATAGGAGAACTGAATCTATGGCCAGCACAGTAAAGGGCGGTGGATCTATAGAAGAATGTCCAGGAGCGGAAGTAGGGGCAGGCTGTGGGGGTAGTTGAATACCATGATGCTGACGAAGAAGCCCTAACATCTTCTCTAGTCAGTCCAGACGCCGATCGAGATGGACCAGGTGATGCTTCATCAATGCTAGGTGGAGGGAATATTTGAGATTGACTGATGGTGTAGGGGTAGGAGAAGTAGGTGGAATAGAAGAAGGAAGGTCAGAAGTAGGGGGACAGGGTGGGGAAGTTGGAGGGGTGGGGAATGAGGAGCAAGTGCATCAGTAGGTACATAAGGGTCAACAGGTTGGTGGGGTCGTGCCTGGGCAAGGACGTAGGCACCCCCTTCTTTCAGTCCAACCTCATGTGGGTAATCATGAGATAATCCTCCGATGGGGGGAACCTAACAGGTCATGAGGAAGAGAATAATCAAAAACCCAGAGATGGTGGTCAAGGAGGGTGGAGTAAAACCCACTGTTCAGGTTTCCCTGACAGCTGGTAAACATGGCATAGAAATAGGAGGCTGAAAGATTAGGGAGGTCTGGGTAGTCTTTCCGGATGAAACAGGTACGGAGATCCATGTCACGACCAGTCATGACCCCCATATCTTCATGGCAGGGAAACATAATGGCGCTGAAGCACCGGTGGGTGAAGCGAAGGATATGGTCACCTATAAGCGTACTCTTCTTGGAGGTAGGGGTATGACAGTGGTCAGGCCCAACAATCTCCTACAACATGGCAATGAGGTTAGAGTGCTCGGGTCGGGTCAAGGAGGAGATAGGGCATGGGGTGACAAGATGAGGATAGAAACCGCACCCTCGGCCGAACTCAGTCATGGTAAGGGAAAAATGACGACCACCTAGCCAGAACCGGACCGCTGCTATTGCATCACTGGGCGTCTTCTGGTACTCGGCCCTGTCGAACTCGAATGAAACAACAAACTCTTCCTAGGTTGGGTCCTTTAGGTGTTCCCTACCCTTTCATGGTGTTCCCAGTCAATGATTTGTCACATGACAGGATCCAGTGCTTCTCTCACTGCCCGATTCCGTTGAGCAGCCTCTATTTGGATAACAGCGTCCCACAGTAGCTGGGCATATGTGGATAGTTGGATGATCTTCTCGGGCACACTCCCTTACTCTTGATCTTTCATACCCTAAAAGAGAATAGAAAATTAAAAAAAAGAAAAAGAAAAGAAAAAGGAAAATAAGAAAATGTTAGAAAAATTGGAAAATAAAAAGTACAAGGTGTGTATTTTCAGAGTACACGGCGTGTAATAAAAGAGGGTTCAAATCCCTTGTTCTCTGGATAGACACACCGAGTGAGAAGGGAATAATCCATGAAAGGTTACACAATGTGTAACAAACATACATGCTATGTACATGTAAAGTGGTCCTGATCGTGTATTGTCAAGGACACGACCACTAGTTAAGTAGTTCTAATAATACAATACACACCATGTACAAGTACAACACAGCCCGTGCAAGAGCAGAAGTAACAAGGCCAAAAGAAATTCTATACACGATGTGTAACAAACATAAATGTCATGTATGTTCACATGGTGTGTGAGGCTGTTTGAAAAAGATACATGGGCACGACAGGGAAAGGTACACGGTGTGTACTGAACATACACATAGAGTATTTTCAAATCACGAAGTGTTCATTGTGCGTCAATGTACAAATGTAAAGGACTTGTGTTCTTTCAAGTGTTCCTATGTACCATAGAAGACAAATGGTCGAAAGATCTGCAAATCGCCATAAACACTTATAATAACTTGAAATATAGTGTGTAGAAGGGTGTACCCTGACCAAGGATCACAATGCAGGAGAAATTAGAAGCAAAAAATGCCCGGAATCTGCGGATTCGATAGTGAGGAAGTTGGGTCTCATACTGGGGAAGAAACGGGGAGAGAGGGGACTGCACGACATGGCCTGAAGCCGGGTGGTCCGTGGGTTTTATAGCCGCGGTACACGACGTTTACAATAGACTACATGTTGTGTATCCCATTTTTTATAAATATATATATATATGTAATTATTATAGTGACCTATATAATAATTAATATTAATAATTAAAATAGTAAATATATATATATATATATGTATATACATAATTTAAAAACAAAACTATACATGTAATGTATCAGGAAATACTCGTCCTGTGTTTTAAAACCGGAAAAAGAGTAGTACCACCATTGGTCCGATGCTTGGGGCGAGGTTCAAACCGGCGATCGGTTGTTCCGAATGGTAGCCCTCAACCAATGGATCAAAGGTTGTACTACTGCTCCTATTTATTATTTAAATATATTTAACATATACAGCCTATACAACACGGGAAGAAGGAAATGCATGGTGTGTAGTTTTTAATTGCACAAAAAGGGATGAAGGAGGAAGATTAGCCGAGTTCGAACCCAGGTCTTTTAGATCAAGGGCCGAGACTCTGCCAATCTGTCAACATCACCCGAATGAATTATGTAATGCAAAAAATCATTTCATTTTTAAAAGGAATACATGGCGCACACGACGTATATCAAAATACAGGCCGTGTGGTTTTGTTAAAAGTAATAATTATGGAAATGGGGCGGTTGTCAGGATTAGAACCCGAGACTTTTAGAGCCATGTTACGATCCTGTCCAGCTGATCCATCCCCACCTTGGGTTTTCGTATAAGAATATATATATATATATATATATATATATATGAAAAATACTACAAACGCCATGTAAGAGAATATGAAGTGAAAAAGGAGGAAACCCATGCTAAATGTAGGTCGGGATTATTAGAACCGGTGATTTCTTGGATAAACTCCAGTGACCTTACCATTGACACCGAAATCATCCCTGTTTATTTCATAGTTAAATTATATATTTATAATAGTTAGAAAATAAATGAAAAGGAAAAAATATTACACACCATGTATATAGGTGGTACACAAAATGTATCTGCTGGGTTGCCTACCAGGAAGCGCCGTTGTTTTAGGTCATTGGATTGACATAATTTCCTCATATTACCTGAGCTATATGGTGGGAAACGTTCCCACAGTTTCCTCAATGTGATGGTAAGCCTTCAACCACTCTCTATTCACCTTGAATGGTTGTCCATACTCTCCAGAAATTTCCACTGCTCCGTGATAGAATACACATATAACTTGAAATAGTCCCATCCATCATGACATTAACATCCCTGGGAACAATCTAAGATGAGAGTTAAAGAGGAGTACTTGATCACCGGGTAGGAAATATTTTCATGAAATCATCCGGTCGTGAATTTCTCTCATCCTCTCCCTGTAAATCTTGTCTTTCTCATACGCCACTAATCTGATTACATCGTGTTCCGACAGTTCGAACGTTCTTTTCTATTCAACTTCTTTTATATCAAAATTCATGGCCTTGATGGCCTAGTAGGAGTTTTTTTCCAACTCTACTGGTAGATGGAAGGAATTTCCATAGATCCGGCGGAATGAGGACATTCCCAGTGGTGTTTTGAAAGTAGTCTGATATGCCCGCAATGCTTCATCTAACTTCTTGAACCAGTCCTTCCTCAAAGTATTCACCATTTTTTCTAGGATCTTCTTGAGATCATGGTTGGAGAGCTCCACTTGTCCACTGGAATTAGGATGATATGGTGTCCCCATCTGATGGTTTACTCCATACTTCGACAGTATTCCTCTCATCAGTGTGTTGTCCAAGTGAGTCACTCTATTGCTGATCTGTACTCGGGGAATACCGAACCTGCTAAAAATATATTTATTTAAAAATATCAGGACTACCTTGGATGTGGTGTGTGTTGTATCAGTGGCTTCCACCCACTT
The DNA here is from genome assembly GCA_963277665.1 of Viscum album. Classification (NCBI taxonomy): domain Eukaryota; kingdom Viridiplantae; phylum Streptophyta; class Magnoliopsida; order Santalales; family Viscaceae; genus Viscum; species Viscum album. Next base: position 2,001,262,568 of record OY728146.1, on the reverse strand, counting down.
GAAGACTTAGTCGATACAAACCAGGATGTAAGTGTTTCCGACGGATGGGGGAAAGGGACCCATGAAATCTATAGCCCAGACATCGAAGATCTCGACCTCCAAGATTGGGTCCAGGGGCATCTCAGCTCTACGTCCTATGTTACCAATCCTCTGGCATCTATCACAGTAGGAAACAATGGCCTGGGCATCATTATGCATGGTGGGGTAGAAAAACCTATATTGTAGGATCATTGCTATCATACGGTCAGGGCCATGATGTCCCCAACTAGTGAGGCATGATAGTACTCTAGGACACTAGTAACATCATTCTTCGGGATGCAATGGCGGATAATCCCATATCCATAGGATCAGAATAGGAGAGGATCTTCCCAGAAGTACCTATTCACATCAGATAAAAATATCTTCCATTACTGGAAAGAGAGGTCAGGGTTAACGACACCTGTAAACAGAAAATTAGCAATATCAACATACCATGGTCTTGGTGTTTTGTTGATCTAAAAGGGGTTCTCATCAGTGAAATCCTCCTGGATATTCTGATCTTCCTCCTTCTCTAAATGAGGTAGCTCTTGGAGGGAGAGATGGTTAGAAACAATGTTCTCACCAAATTTCTAGATAAAACTCTTGTAAGAGGAGTACCCTATGGATCAATCGCGTCTTCCCATATTTATTGTCCAGTAGGTACTTTAGTGTAGCATGGTCAGTATAAACAATTACTTTAGACAACACTATGTATGAACGGAACCTGTCAAACATGAAAACCACTACAAGAATATCCTTCTCTATGGTGGTTTAGTTGATATTTGACTCATTGCGAATCCTTTTGGCATAAAATATAGGTCAGAAAATCTGGTCAAGCCATTGTCCCAAGACTACTCCCATTGTGTAGTCACTGGCTTCACATAACACCTCAAATTGTTCATCCCAGTTGGGAGAAATCATCACTGAAGCTTCCACCAGGCGCTGCATTAGGTGTTCGAAATCTATGGCCCATGTGTCTTCGAACTCAAATATGGCATCCTTGGTTAGAAGATTGGTGAGGGGAATGGCTATTTTTGAGAGGTTGCAGACAAACCGCCTGTAGAAACTGGCATGGCCCAAGAAACTATGGACGGATCTGACAGAAGATGAAATAGGCTATCATGAAATGACTTATATCTACACCGGATCCACCTCTATCCCATTTTTTGAGATTCTATGGGAAAAGACGATGCCACTTTGCACCATGAAATGACACTTTTCATAGTTCAAAACTAGGTTAGTGTTTTCACATAATTACAAAACTTGCTCGAGGTGCTGCAAACAAGTGGTGAATGATTTTCTATAAACGGAGAAATCATCCATGAATACCACCAGGATCTGTTCCGCCATGTCATAGAAGTTATCCAGCATACAGTGCTGGAAGGTTGCAGGGGCATTGCGTAGGTCGAAAGACATCCTTCAGTAAGAAAACGTACCATAGGAGAAAGTGAATGTGCTCTTCCCCGGATTCTCTAGAGCAATGGAATTATGGTTATAGCTGGAATATCCATCGAGGATGGAATAAAAGTTGTTCCTTGTTAGTATCTCTAGCATTTGATCCATGAATGGCAGGTGAAATGATCCTTCCTTGTGGTAGCATTCATTTTCTAGTTGTCGACACAGACTCACCATCCCTTGATAATGTGAGTGGGGATGTGCACATTTTTATCATTTGATACAACAATAATACCCCCTTTTGGGTACCACTTGTAAGGGCTCACCCACAAACTATCCAATATGGGATAGATGATACCTGAATCCAACAATTTTGTCACCTCTTTCTTCACAACTACCTTCATGGGGGGATTCAGGTGCTGCTATGGTTGTCGAGATTTCTTGGAACCTTTATCAAGTTGCACTTTGTGGGTGAAAATGTTATGGATTATTCTGTTCAAATCGGTGACTGTCCACCCAATTTCATGCTTGCGTTGTTTCAGAACCTGAAAAAGTGCATCTTCCTGCTCCTCAGATAGTTCTACGTTATTTATGATAGGAAATGTTTGATGGTCTCCCAAATACCCGTCCTTCAGAGAAGATGGAAGATGATTCAGTTAAAGTTTAGAAACCTTTTAAATCGAAGGCACACATGGTTGAACCTTGTCCCATTCTATACTATCAGGAACAACTTCATGTTTCCATCAGTGGTCTCCCTGAACTTCTAGGAATTTCATGTCTTCTAGATCTTCTTCAAGTGGAACGTCTGGAATGATAAAGTTATCTATGGTAAAATAACATACCAGATCATAATCTTTGGTGCTTAAGTGATCATCCATGGTTGTCACTGCATAACATACCTCATACTTAGACAATGATGCATGCTTGACAGCCATGAGAACATTGTATGAGACTCTCTCATCTCTTACCTAAAAAATAAGTTCCCCTTGGTGCACGTCAATCAGTACCTTCCCAGTTTCCTAGAAGGGCCTTCCTAAGATGAGAGGTACCTCATAGTCATCTTCCATGTCAAGGATGAAGTAATATACGGGGAGGATCAGCCTACCGACCTTGACCAAAACATACTCCAGTAGCCCCTTTGGATATTTGATGGATCAGTTAGCAAGTTAAAGGGCTACTCGGGTAGGCTTCAAATCGTTGAGCCCTAGATTTTTGAAAACTCCAAGGGGAATGAGGTTCACACTACCCCCCTAAATCACATAGGGACTTCCCAAACTCGCATGGTCCAATAGTACATGGGATACTAAAGCTACCAGGATTATGGAGTTTGGAAGGAATCGAATGTCGGACGACTGTAGAACACTCCATGGTTAGGGAAAAGGTTCCCATATCCTCTATCTTTCTTCTGTTGGAGAGTATTTCCTTCATGAATTTGGAATAAGTGGGAATCATCATCAGTACCTCTACAAAAGGAATATTTATATACAGATTCTTAAAAACGTCCATGAATTTGCTAAACTGGTGGCCCATCTTTCTCTACTTCAATCTCTCTGGGTACGGTATGGCATGCTCAAAGGGATTGAAACCCTCCTTTCCTTTATTCTGAAAAGCCACCTTTTATGGGATTAGGGATGTGGAGGGGTCTGTATCTGTACCTTCTTTATCAACAGGGGGTGTGGATACACCTGGATATGCTGGTTGGTGTTGTTGGAGCTCCATTCCACTCCGTAGTGTAACAACATGAGCCTCCTCACTCGAGTTCTTTTCAATTTTACCCAGTAGTGTACCAAGTTTCCTTCATGAGAGATATTTTTCCTACTAGAAAATTATGGTTTTGAGGCCTCAGATTGAAGCCACCAGATTTTGGAACCTGGTCTCAGTAGTTGATATAAATTTGGTCATGAGATCCTCCAACCGTGAGTTGTTCTCCTGATGAGGTGGTTGTTGAGCTGGTGGGATGGTGGCTGTCGCGGCTACTACCGGAGAGGGTTATGATACCCTTTCTATTGATAAGAACCCTATTGGGGATGTTGCTACCCATGTTACTGGTTCTAATATAGAGGCTGGTTGTAGCCGGGCGGTCGTTGGGGCGGAAGCTTCTGCTGTTGTTGGCCCCAGCCTGTGTTCTGTTGATCACGCCATGCTGGGTTCTGGTACTGCTGGTACTGATTTGGCTCTCAGTTTTAGGCAACATAACTTACCTTGCTTTTTGAAGGGCCTCCAGCACAAACCGGGCATTATCCCAGTATGTGGTTATCACCACATTCGCAACACGCCGAATGGTTTTCCACATGTATTTGAGACGTGCACTTTAGATTGGGTGCATAAATCTTTTTGGAGATAATGTCTAACTGGGCACCATGAATAGTAGTTGCATCAATGTTATTCATACCTCATTTTTGGGTGCCCTGCTCAGAATTCCACTAGAAGCTGTTGACAGACATGTATTCCAGTAGTTCAAAAAGTTCTTCAGGTGATTTCTTCATTACCGTACCTCTGGTAGCATCATCCACCATGGACTTTGTATTCATTGTCAACCATCCGTAGAAGTTTTTGACCTACATCCAAAGTGTGAGCCCATTTTGTGGGAATTTTCGCAACAACTCCTTGAATCACTCTCATGATTCGTACAGTGACTCAACGTCATGCAGATAGAAGTTGTGTATTTCATTTCATAGAGTCGCCGTCTTCAAAGGTGGGAAGTATTTATACAGGAATGCCTAGGCTAGCTCCTCCCAGGTTAGGATATATTGTTGGGGAAAACCGTTAATACAGTATTTCGCGTTATACCTTAGAAATAAGGGGAATAGGTGAAGACAAAACACATCTTTGGACACTCCATGGTAGCATAACAAGTTGCAGACCTCCAGAAAATAGGAGAGATGGGCATTGGGATCCTTGCAGGCAGACCACTGAATGGAACAGTAAACTGGATCAGCTGCATGATAGCAGGCTGGATCTCAATGTGTTCGGACTACATCGGTGGACGAACGATGTCTGTGTCATATCTGTGGATAGATGGAAGGTCGTAATCCATGAGAGTATGATGTAGAGGTGGCTGCTGAGGGAGTGGAGTGGCATGTATTGTTATTCATGAGTGGCGTAGTACAACCTCTAACCTTGGTTGAAAAATGGAATCCGCTCCAGTTGGAATTGATGGAGCTGATGCGGGCCATATCCTGAAGAAAGTGGAGCTAGCTGGGTTTTCTTGTTATCCGGACCTAACTACTATCTATCTCCATGGAGAAAGTATGGATTTCCTTCCTCATTCTGCACCAGTGGAGTGTTTTGCTTATGCTTCGCCATAAGTGCTTGTTGGCACCTAAAGAGTGTCCTTTCAATCTTTGGGCCAATCGGGAAAAACCCAGATGACTAATCATTCTTGGAATGTGTGAGGTAGCTTCTCATACACCTAAATACCTACACGATATGATACACACCAAATGTAAATGTGGAAAAAGAAAGATAAAAATAAATGACGTGATAAAAGATATTTTTGGGATTTGATGATTTTTATTATCACTAAAATTTGATACGACCTAAATGAAAACAAGAAAAAAATAACTTTCCTTTATTCCCGAGCAATGTCACCAAAATTTGACAAGTCGTTTCACCCAAGGTATATTTTATCAGTGTCCCAAAATATTTTTACCCTAACAAGTATAGCACTAGTAAGGGTTCGATCTAGAGGAAAAAATAAGTTATTTTCATATTGATTAACATAGTTTGTATTTTTGTTTTAATGATGTTTTCTGAATTTAATGTCGTTTTTTGTTTTTTGGATAAAAATAATGATTGGTTTTAAGTTTCTTTTAAAAAATTACATAACAGAATACAAGTAATTACAATAAAATTGATTTTTATATATTTAAAGAGAGACGTTCGTTGGGGTTACAGATTAATGAAAAGTTGTTTAGTAAATCAAATTGCTTATGAGTTTGTGTTGTTCATAATAACCCAACAATCTGGGTTTCAATTTGTAATAAAGTTTCCTTGTTCTGGTAAACTTATATTTGGAGCTTAAGATATTAACTCCATGGTATGGTTGTCAATGTTTCACAGTTCTTTATTTGGCTTAGTCCATTTTGAGTTGACAAATACTTCCAATGGTCATGAAATTATTTGTCGTTATTCATCTTTTGAATCCCAGAAAATTCTGCCCTAGGTCTGGTACTAAATTTTCAGTCTTAAAATAAAGTGATTTTAGAAGAATAAGTTTAAGTTAAAAAGAACTAACACATTCATATCAAATAATTTAAATTAAAACTCATCATATTCCACAACCCCAACACAATGTGTAGTTAGTTACACATATAGAAAATGATAAAAACCAAGATACTGATACCTGATGTGATCTTGCTTGGAAATTCAAGGAGGGAATGATTCTCAGGTAGACGGTAGAATGGTTGTAGTGCGATGGCAGATATTCTCTCCTTCAGACCATCATCTATTTCTCCACACTTTCTCTCAAACCAACACCCTTTTAAACGAGAGGCCTAGGCCTCATTTTATAGAAAAAAACTACACAGCGTCTGGAAAAAGTACACGGTGTGTACATTTTTCAACCTGATTTTTTCCTTTGTTTTTTCCACCGATAGGTAGAATAATAAGCCGTCTTTGACTAGGAACATGGCTCTTCCTGGTAGGTATATTTACACGACATGTAGTGCCACTATACACAGCGTGTAATATAAATATTTGGCCACCAACCGCTTCTAGAGAGGCCCACATGGCGTGTATATGTTAAACACAGTGTGTTCCCTTTAGCCGGCCACATGGGGGTGTAGTTCTCATCCGACAACTACTTCTAGAAGGGTGTACACAGAGTGTATAGTGTGCACACGGTGTATACCAGATTCCGATTACATGGGCATATACTTTTCTTATTCAATACCTATCTAAGTCTGGATGTACATGGTGTGTGTATAGGTACACGCAGTGTCGTTTTTAAATTTTTCGCAGTCTCCCCCGTTTTGTGTATTTGACCATAAATCTCTTGAAAATGAACAAGATAACCAAAATCAAAGTATTTATTCCCTAAGAAATAGGTACTTACTAAAAACTTGTTCTTATTTTCAATAAATTATGTGAAAATGTATAAAAAAATTGGGTGTATCAATTTTCATGAAATTGTTCGTTTTCAAAAGATTTAAGGCCTAATACACAAAATGGGGGAGACTAAGAAAAATTTACAAACTACACGACATGTACCTATATACAGGCCACGTATATCTAGACTCAGACATAGATTGATCGGGACAAGAACATTCACAAGTAATCAGAATCAGGTACACGTCATGTGCACACTTCACACACCGTGTACACCCTTTTAGAATTAGTTTTGTGGATGAGAGGAATTGTACTCTCCCTTCTGGAAGGATGAAGGGAAAACGCCATGTTTAACTTATACACAACGTGTAGTCCTTTCTAGACGTGGTTGGTGGCCGAAAAATGAACTACACACCATGTATGGAGGCGCTACACACCATGTATATCTACCTACCAGGCAGCGCCATGTTCCAAGTCAAAGAAGGCATGTTATGCTGCCTACCAGCAGAGAAAACAAAGGTAAAACCACATTGACAAAAGTACACACAGTGTAATTTTTCCACATTCTTTGTATTTATTTTTTTTCTATAAAAGGAGGCCTTGGCCTCCGCTTTAAAAGGGTGGTGTGTGGAGTGAAAGTGTAGAGAAAAAGGTTGAAGGTTAGAAGGAGAGAAGCTCTGTTGCGGTACTACCCCCATTCTACCTTCTACCCGAGAATCATTCCCTCCTCAAATTTCAAAGCACGATCACATCAAGTCTCAAGTGATTTGGGTTTACCATTTTCTATATGTGTAACTATATACTGAGTGTGTTGGGGTTGTGGAAGATGATGAGTTGTAATTTAAATTAGTTGTTATAAATGTGTTCTTTCTTTTAAACTTCTTCTTATTCTTCTTAAATCACTTCATTTTTTTCACTAAAAATTCTATACCAGAAAAGGGAAGAATTTTCAGGGATTCAAAAGAAGAATAACGATGAACAATTTCATGACCATTGGAACTATTCATCGACTCGAAATGGACTAATCCAAACAATGAACTGTGAAACACTAACTACCAGACCAAGGAGTTAATTACATCAGCTCCAAATATAAGTTTACTAGACCAAGGAAACATTATTACAAATTGAATCCTAGATTATTGGGTTATTATGAACAACAAAACCTCATAAGCAATTTGATTTACTAAAAAATATCTCATTAATACATAACCCCAACACACATCTCTTTTTATGTATATCAAAAGTCAATTTTCCCATATTTACTTGTATTCCGTTAAGTAATTTGTTAAAAGAAACATAAAACCAATCATTATTTTTGTCCAAACAACCAAAATAAAATTTTAATTCAGCAAATATCATTAAAAAAAATAAAAACCAAGTTAAACAAGATGAAAAAAACTTCTTTTTCCCTGTGGATCGACCCCTTACTAGTGATATACATGTTAGGGTAAAATTAATTTGGGACACCGATAGAATATCCCTTCGGTGAAACGACATGCCAAATTTTTGTGCCATTTCCGGGGAATAAAGAAAAGTTATTTTTTTCTTATTTTCATTTTGGTTGTATCAAATTTTTTGTGGAAATAAAAATCATAAATTCCCATAAATCACTTTTGTCATCTCATTTCTTTTTATCTTTCTTTTTCCTTGTTTACACTTGGTGTGTTTCATATTGTGAAGTTCTTTAGGTGTATGAGCGGCTATCTCACACGTTCCAAGAATGCTCAGTCACCAAGTGTTTTCCCAATTGAACCAGATATTTAACGAACAATCTTGAGGTGCCAACAAGAACTTATGGGCGAGCATAACCAAAAAACTCCACTAGTATAGAACGAGTAAGGAAATCCAACTGTTGTCCAGGGAGCTGGACAACTGTTAGGTCCGGATGACCACCGGAACCAGCAAGCTCCACTTGCTTTAGGATATGGCCTGTAGGAGCTCCAAAAATTCCAAATAGAGTGGATTCCATTTTTCTACTAAGGTTAGGGGCCATAATACACCCCTCATGAACTACAATACATGACGGCTCCACTACCTCAATAGCCACATCCACGTTGTACTCTCATGGAGTGCGACTTTCCATCTATCCACTGAGCTGACATGGGCATCGTCTGTCCACCGATGCAAGACCAACACTTAAAGATCATGCCTTCTATCATGCAGCTGATCCAGAACATTGTTCAATTCAGCGGTCTGCCCAGTGAGGATCCCAATGCCCATCTCTCCAATTTTCTGGAGGTCTGCAACACTTTCCGCAACCAGGGAGTGTCCATAAGTGTTTTTTGTCTTCCCCTCTTCCCCTTACCTATAAGGGATAAGGTGAAATACTGGATTGAAGGTTTTCCATAATGATCTATCCTCACCTAGGAAGATCTCACCTAGGTGTTCCTATCTAAATACTTCCAACACTTGAAGACGGTGACTCTACAGAATAAAATCCAAAACTTCCTACAACATGATGCTGAGTCACTGTACAAATCATGGGAGCACTTCAAGGATATGTTGTGAAAATTTCCACACCAGAGAATCCCACTTTAGATGCATCCCCAAACCTTCTAGAAAGGGTTGAAAATGAATTCAACGTCCATGGTGGACACTACTGCTATAGGTACGGTAATCTCGAAATCCCCGGAAGAGATTTTCAAACTACTGGAAGACATGTATACCAAAATATTGCAGTGGAACTCTGAGCGGGGAACCCAAAAACGAGGTATGAATAACATTGATGCAAATACTATGCTTTCTGCCCAGTTAGACGCTATCTCCAAAAAGATCGATGCACTCAATATGAATGGCATGTCTCAAGTACATGCGGCAAACTATCGGGTGTGTAGTGAATGTGGTGATAACCAAATCTTGGGAGAATGACCAGGATTTGCTAGAGGCCCTTCCACAAGCGAGGTAAGTTATGTTTCCCAAAACCGAGGGCCAAACTAGTACCAGTAGTACCAGAACCTGGCATAGCGTAATAAACTGAACACAGGCTGGGGCCAACAATTGAAGAATCATCCGCCCCAGCGACTGCTCAGCTACAACCATCCTCTATATCAGAACCATTACCACAGGTAGGAACAACCCCAATAGGGCTCTTATCAATGACAAGGGTATTAGAACCCTGGACCGTATTAGCCACGACAGCCACCACCTCGACAAGCTCAACAACCACCTCAGCAGGAGAACACCTCAAGGTTAGAGGATCTAATGACTAAATTTATATCTACTGCTAAGACGAGGTTCCATGGTCAGGAGGCTTCAATTCGAGGCCTGGAAAACAAAATTGGCTAGTTGGCAAACCAACTCTCAGGATGGAAACCCAGTACCCTACCGGGTAACATTGAGAAGAACCCAAGTGAGGCGGTTTATGCCGCTACGCTACAAAGTGGAATGGGGCTCCAACAGCACCGACCAGCATAGCCATGTGTATCAACACCCCCTGTTGATAAAGAAGGTACAGATACATACCCCTCCTCATCCAAAATCCCACAGAAGGAGGCTTCACAGAATAAAGGAAAAGAGGTTTTCAAACACTTTGACCCTCTCTTACCCTTCCTAGAGAGATTGATTTAGAGAAAGTTGGACCACTAGTTTAGAAAAGTCATGGATGTGTTTAAGAATCTGCACATAAATATACCTTTTTCAGAGGCACTAACATGGATGATCACTTATACCAGATTCCTGAAAGAAATACTCTCCAATAGAAGAAAGAAGAAGGATCTGGGCACCATTTCCCCAACCAAGGAGTGTTCTACAGTCTTCCAATATTCGATTCCTCCCAAACTCCAGGATCTAGGTAGCTTTACTATTCCATGTACTATTGGACAATGCGAGTTTGGGAAAGTCCTCTATGACTTAGGGGCCAGTGTGAACCTCATTCCCCTTGTTGTTTAAAAAAATCTAGGGCTCAACAATTTGAATCCTACCCATGTAGCCCTTCAACTTGGTGACCCATGCATCAAATATCCAAAGGGGCTACTGGATGATGTTTTGGTCAAGGTGGGTAGGCTGATCCTCCCCACATATTTCCTCATCCTTGACATGGAAGACGACAACGAGGAACCGCTCACCTTGGGAAGGCCCTTCTTTGCAACTAGGAATGTACAGATCGACGTGCACCAAGGGGATTTTATTTTCAGGTAGAAGATGAAAGAGTGTCCTAAAATGTTCTCAAGGCCTTCAAGCATGCATCATTGTCTGATCATGAGGGATTTTATAGATTAACCACCATGGATTATCACTTATGAACTACAAAGAATGATCTAGTATGTTCTTTTACCGTATATAACATTATCATTCCAGACATTCTATTTGAAGAAGATGTAGAAGACCTGTAATTCCTATAAGGTCCGGGTGACCACTACTAGAAACATGTAGTTGTTCCAGATTGTCTAGAATGGGACAAGGTGAAACCAATTGTGACTTAGATTTTAAAAGCACATAAACTAGAACTGAAGCCTCTTCCATCTTCTCTAAAGTATGGGTATTTGAAAGACCATCAAACATTTCCAGTCATACTTAATGCCGAACTATCATAGGAGCAAGTAGATGCACTTCTGCAGGTTATGAAACAACGAAGCATGCTATTGGGTGTACAATAGCTGATTTGAAGGTTATAAGCCCTACCATTTTCACCCATAGAGTGATAATTGAAGAAGGTGCCAAGCAAACTCGGCAAACACATTGGTGCTTGAATCCCCCCATGAAGGAAGTTTTGAAGAAATAGGTTATCAAATTGTTGGATGAAGGAATCATCTATCCCATCTCGAATAGTATGTGAGTGAGTCCCTTAAAAGTGGTACCCAAAGGGGGGGGGGTATTACTGTGGTATCAAATGATAAAAATGAGCTCATCCCCACTCGCACTATCACAGGATGGAAAGTCTGGGTCGACTACCTGAAGCTGAATGATGCCACAATGAAGGATCATTTCCCCCTTCCATACATGGATCAAATGCTAGAAAGACTAGCAGGTCACAACTTCTATTTCTTCCTTGATGACTATTCCAGCTATAACCAGATTTCCATTACTCCAGAGGATCAGGATAAGAGCACATTCACTTTCTCCTATGATATGTTTGCTTACCGAAGGATGTATTTTGGCCTATGAAATGCCCCTTCCACATTCCAACACTATATGATGGATATTTTCCATGACATGGAAGAATAGTTCTTGGAGGTATTGATGGATGTTTTTTCCATTTACGGGAAATCATTCACCACTTTCTTGCATCACCTTGAGCTAGTTTTGGAATGATGTGAGAACACTAACCTAGTTTTGAACTAGGAAATGTGTCATTTCATGGTGCAATGTGGAATTGTCTTTGAACACATAATCTCGGATAAGGGGATAGAGGTGGATTAGGTCAAGATAGAAGTCATTTCATGACTACCTATTTCGACTTCTGTCAGAGCCATCTACAGTTTCTTGGGCCATGCCAGTTTCTACAGACGATTTGTCTGTTACATATCAAAAATATCTCAGCCCCTCACCAATATTCTAACCATGGATGTCATATTTGAGTTCTATGAGACATGCGCCATAGCTTTTGAACACCTGAAGTAGTGACTGGTGGAAGCTCTAGTGATGATTTCTCCCAACTGGGAGGAACAATTTGATGTGATGTGCGATGACAGTGACTACGTAGTTGGAGAAATCTTGGGCCAGCGGCTTGAAAAGATTTTATGACCTATATATTATGCCACCAAGACACTCAACGAGGCACAGATCAACTACACCACCACAGAGATTGAGATGTTGCATTGATTTTCTCATTTGACAGGTTCTGTTCTTACTTAGTGTTTTTTAAAGTTATTATTTTTACTAACCATGAAATACTAATATACCTATTGAACAAGAAAGATGTGAAGCCCCGATTGATCCTCTTGGTACTCCACTTTCAATAATTTGACTTGGAAATTCGTGGTAAGATAGGGAGTGAGAACATTGTGGCTGACCATCTCTGTTGCCTAGAGTGGCCTCATTTAGAGGAGGATGATTGGGAGATCAGGGAGGATTTACCCGATGAGAACCTCTTTTTGGTCAACAAAACACATAGAACATGGTATGCTGATATTGCTAATTTTCTTGTTACAGGTGTCGTTCACCCCCACCTATCCTTCCAGCAAAGGAAGATATTTTTCTATAATGTGAAGAGGTACTTCCGGGAAGATCATCTTCTATTCTGATCCTATGGAGAAGGGTTGATTAGCCTTTGCATCCCAGAGAATGAATTTTTTGGTGTCCTGGAGTTCTGTCACACTGCACCAGTTGGGGGACATCATGGCCCTAACCATACGATAGAAAAGATCCTGCAATCTTGGTTTTTATGGCTTACCATGCCAAAAGATGTCCGAGATTTTGTTTCCTGTAGTGATTGATGCCATAAGACTGGAAACATGGGATGTAAAGCTGAGATTCCTTAGTACCCCATCTTGGAGGTCGAGATCTTTGATGTCTGGGTTAAAGATTTCATGGGTCCCTTTTCCCCATCCGTTAGAAACACTTGCATCCCGGTCTACGTCGACTACATATCTAAGTGGGTGGAAGCCACTACTATAGCACACGAAACATCCAACTTAGTCATGATATTTTTAAATAAACATATTTTTAGCAGGTTCAACATTCCTTGAGTACGGATCAGTGATAGAGGGACCCACTTCGACAACACACTGATTAGAGGACTACTTTCGAAGTATGGAGTAATGCATTTTATGGGGACACCATATCATCCCTCGTCTAGAGGACAAGTGGAGCTCTCCAACCGTGAGCTCAAGAATATCCTCGAGAAAACAATGAACACTTTGAGGAAAGATTGGTCCAAGAAGTTAGATGGTACTGTGTGGGCATATCGGACTGCCTTCAAAACACCACTAGGAATGTCCAAATTCCACCTCATCTATGGAAAGCCATGCCATTTTCCATTAGAGTTGGAACACAAAGCCTGTTGGGCCATCAAGGACCTAAATTTTTATCTAAAGGCAGTTTAAGAGAAACTAAAGTTCCAACTGTCAGAAGTTGATGAAATCATATTAGAGGCATATGAGAACACCAAGCTGTACAAGAAGAGGACAAGAGCAATTCACGACCGGATGATTTCACAAAAATCTTTCCAACCCGGTGATCATGTAATTATCTTTAACAATCATCATTGATTATTCCCAGGGATGTTAAATTCATGATGGTCGAGACCATTCCATGTTATACGCATATTCCATCATGGAGATGTGGAAATTTCTAGAGAGGATGGTCAACCATTCAAGGTGAATGGACAACGGTTGAATGTTTACCATCACATTGATGACACGGTGGGTACGTTGTCCACCATATAGCTCAGGTAAGATTTGGTATGTATGTCAAGACAATGAACTAAAACAAATGTGCTTCCTGAGAGTCAACTTAGTGGATACACGCCGTGTACCACCTATATACACGGCGTGTACAATTTTTTTTCCTTTTCATTTATTTTCTAACTATTATAAATATATATTTTAACTAATAAATAAATATGTATGATTCTAGTGTTTATAGTATGTTCACTAGAGTTTATCCGAGCCATCACCAATTCGAATCCTCCCGACCAACCTTCAGCAGGGGTTTCCTCTATTTTATCTTCATATTTTCTTACACGATGTGTGTACTATTTTCACACACACACACACACACATATATATAATCTTATAAGAAAACCCATGTTGGGGATGGATTAGTTAGCCAAGATCATAACCCAGCTCCAGAAGACCTGGGTTCGATTCCTGAGAACTACCCCATTTCCATCATTTGTCCGTTTAATAAAACCACACGACATGTCTTTTGATATACACCGTGTGTTCTATGTTTTCCTTTTAAAAATGAAAATATTTTAAACATAACGTAATTCATGTGGGTGAAGTTGGCATATTGGAAGAGTATCGGCACTAGATCCAAAATACTCAGGTTCAAACTCAGCTAATCTCCCTGCTTCATCCATTTTTATACAATTAAAAACCACACGCCATGCATTTCCTTCTTCCCGTGTAGTATAGGCCTTTTATATTAAATATAAATAAATAATAATTTTGGATCAACAATAAATCCTTTTCTCCAATGGTTGAGGGCTTCCATTCGGAACGCCCGACCATCGGTTCGAACCTCGCCCCAAGCACCAGACCAAAGGTTGTACTTCTCTTTTTCCAATTTTAAAACACATGCCGTGTATTTCCCAATACATTATGTGTATGGTTTTATTTTTAAATTATGTATATACATATATAAATATATATATATTTTTACTATTTTTATTATTAATATTAATTATTATATAGTTTACTATAATAATTATATATATATATATATTTATTTTAAAAAATGGGTTACATTGCGTGTAGTCTATTGTACACGTTGTGTACCACGACTATAAAAGCATCGGACCATCCGGATTTAGGCCATGTCATGATGTCCCCTCTCTCTCCCCATTTCATCCCCCGTATGATACCCGATCTCATCACTCCCAAATCCACTGATTTCAGGTGTTTTTTCTTCTGATTTCTCTAGCATTGTGATCCTTGGTCTAGGTATGCCCTTCTAAACCCTCTATTTCATGTTATTAAAAGCGTTTAGGGTTGTTTTCAGATTGTACGCCCGTTTAGCATCCTCAGTACACATGCACGCTTTGAAAAACAAGTGCCGTGTACATTTGTACATGGACACACACTGAATGATTCGCGATTTGAAAATACACGGTGTGTATGTTCGGTACACACCGTGTACCATTTCCCATCGTGACTGGGTATCTTTTTCACATGGTCTCACACATCATGTTCACATACACGATGTGTATGTTTGGTACACGCCGTGTATACCATTTCATTAGGCCATGTTACTTTTACTCATTCACACGTAGTGTTGGACTTGTACACGGCGTGTCCTGTATTATTAGAACTACTTAACTGGTGGTCGGGTCTATGCCAATACACGACCAGAACCACCTTACACGTACATGATATGTATGTTCGGAACACTCCGTGTATCCTTTTCTGGTTTATTACTTAGTCACTCGGCATGTCTATCCGGAGAACACAAGATACTAACCCGCTTTTATTACACAGCCTGTACTCAAGAAATACACACCGTGTACTTTTTATTTTTTCATTTTTCTCACATTTTCTTCTTTTCATTTTTCTTTTCATTTTCTTTTGTTTGTATTTTCTATTCTCTTTCAGGGATTGGAAGATAGAGATCCTTCCTGTGGGAAGTATCCCACCTCCGCCACTGAGGGAGAGAGGCCCATTTATCATCAGATCCGACTTCGGCCTGCGACACTACCAAATCCAAACTCTCTGGTCTATCAGCTTCGTCTGTTGGCCATCCTTCCACCCCTCACTCCCTTAGACGAGGCTGGTCATAGTATCCCCACACCCCCACAATCTCCCACAAAGCCTTCGAGCACCATCATTCTTTCCCCACGAGCATCATCTCCACCTGAGCTCTTCTCATCTGCACCTGGTCCTTCATCGACCACCTAATATAGTGAGCCTTAGTCTACCCCATCCAATCCACCCCCAGAGCCAGATCTTGCTGCAACAGCACCACCTGGACCAGGACATGAAGGTGTTACCTCCACATGTATGGTGTTACTGGTCACTAATTTAGCACACGACAGGATCCGAAGCCTCTCTCACTGCCCGATTCCGTTGAGCAGTTGCTATCTGGATAACAACTTCCAACATCAGCATGGAATCTGGGGAGAGTTGGAGGATCTTCTCTGGAATACTCCCTTACTATCGATCTTTCAGGTTAGCACTCCTATTTTTTGGTATTTATTTTTCGATTTTACTGCTTCATTCGAGTTCGACAGGGCCATGTACCAGGAGATTCCCGATGATGCTGTACCAGTGGTCCGGTTGTGGCTAGGCGGCCGTCACTTTTCCCTTACCATAAACGAGTTCGACTGAGGGTGTAGTTTCTATGCTCATCCAGTCACCCCACCCCCTGTCTCCTCCATGACCCAACCCGAGTGCTCTGACCTTATTTCTATGTGGCTAGAGATTTCTGGGTCTTACCACCGCTATACCCCTACCTCCTAGAAGATTACCCTTATAGCTGACCCTATCCTTCGCTTCACCCACCAGTGCTTTAGTGCCATTCTTCTTACCCACCATGAGGATATGGGCGTCATGACCAATTGTGACATGGATCTCCTTTCATGTGTCATCTAGTAGGACTATCCAGACCTCCCTTACCTTTCCGCCTCCAATTTCCATGCCATGTTTACTGGCCGTTAGGGAATCCTGAATGATGGGTTTTACGCTACCCTCCTTGCACATCATCTCAGGGTTTTGAGGCTTCTCTTCTATATGAACTGTTAGGTTCCCACCAGCGGATGGACTATGTCATCATTATTCGCACAAGATTGTTCCCTAAGCAGGGGGTTCCTATATCCTAGCCCAGGCACGACCCCACCCTCCTGTTTACCGCCAGTTCTCGTTGATGCACCTGCTCCTCCTTCCCCACCCCTCCAGCTTCCCCACTTGAACCCCCTAATTCTGACCTTCCTTATTTTATTCCAAATACCCCCTACCCCCGCACCCTTGGTCGATATCACATATTCCCTCCGCCCAACTGCGATGTAGCAGCACTTGGTCCATCTCGATCTGCTTCAGGACCGATCAAGGGAGATGTTCGAGCTTCTTCTTCAACATCATGGTATTTCACTACCCCCACCACCTGGCCCTGATTCAGCTCCTGGACCTTCTTCTATAGCTCCACATCCCTTTACTGCGCTGGCTACTTATTCAGTTCTTCAATACACTGTGGGCCCAACTTCTGCCACTACTGCTGCCAGTCTAGGGAGTGATGTCGAGCTTCCTCTTTCAAGTCCATCTCCTGTGGATCATACTTCTACAACTTCTCTTACAGGTGCATATTTTGAGCCTCCAGTTTCCACGGCTCTTGGGGCTTCTCTAACAGCTGATTCTGTACCAGATGATGTCTCTTTTGAGGCAACCCCCTGACAGGTTTTTGGACACATGTTTTTCATTTTATATATATTTCTGTGATATCACGTTCTTGTGTATTTTTTGAATGCATTCCTTTTTTCTATCCTCCTCTATCATAGGAACTTTGGCATGTTTTGGGATGCACTTTTCCACCACCTCCCATATTTCTTTTCCTAGATACGAGGGATGTATTGTTTTTCCCTTTTTTTCGTTTTTTTTATTTTTATTTCTTTCTTAGCTTCTTTCCTTATTTCCCCTCAATATGGTCTACTATTGTGTCCCCACGTTCCCTTATTAACTTTTGGGCACTTGGTGGACCATGTGCAGTATTAAGTATGGGGGAGCGTCTCTCGACAACATTAGTCTTTTCCCTTACACTCATTCTAGGAGATATCATTATTAGAAGATATATTTTAAAATGTGAAGAAATTTTTGTCAACCTTGTTTTTAAATAAAAAAGATGAAAGTGGGAAATTTATAAAATTTGCATGCCTATTTTGGTTCATATTTATTTTAAAATGATTGATGATATAGTTTAAATTACAACTCGTAATCCTTGAATAATTACATCGATTAGACTAATCAATTATATGAAATTCACAACCTGATTTTCTCTTTATTTGGTTTCCCACTCCTGAGAGGTATTTTAATCCCTTTTTCATATTCTTCCTAATACCCTCTCTCTTGAGATATTCTTAGGATATACATAAATACCATAATTTTCAATTTTTCTTCTCGAAACATGAGGAATTTTTTAATTACATTAAAATGATTGAGGCATTATATTGTTTTAACTCATTTATCTTGAGACCTACCCTACATATTATCTTCGTGATGCTCCTAGAAACCATTAATAACCTTTATAAGAATCAATATTACAAGCCTATTTCCCTTCCTACCCTCATTATTTTATGGCTTTTCATGATTATTCATTTGATCTCAAAAGAACTGATTGGAAACACATGGTATAAATTTATGAATTGTCAAGAAATTAAGTATATGGGAGAGCCTCTTGATCATTTGTGGAGAAAAGGGTTCTAAAACTCTTTTTGTGGAAATAATGAATGGATCCCTTTGTCCTTAAAAAAATAATATAGACAAAGGGACCTTATACTCACTTTTCGGTTTGTAAACCTTACCTACCCAACAAAAGGAGATGGTGGTGATTAGATTATTTGATAAATCTTGTTGATGACACTTTTAGATTGAGCTTAACATTGAATATCATGCACTGTTATTTATAGAATTTAGCCTCTTTATTCATTCCTTAGAGTTATTTTTCACATCTTTACCAACCAACCATTAGCCACAAAAACATCTGATCTTTATTGAAAATCCCTCATGATTTCTGTAAATCAATTTTCTGAAGTAGAGAACTAGATTTCTTGCAAACCTATTGATAGAGAGTTTATATATTTGATTGAGAAAAAAATTTATTTAAAATTACTTGAGTGTTGAAAATATTATTTTTGAGGTAGATCATCAAGTGTCTTTCTTGTTTTTGAATGGTTGAAACATGTGTTAAAAGAGGATGAAAGTAGTTAATTGAATTATATATGAGACATGATTAGAATATCTCCTGAATTGAAACACTTTTGTATTTTTTTTGGAATTTTCTCATGTAAATTATTATTTACTTTTATGGTTAACTGAAGTCCTTCATTTTAAAATATAGACTATATTAATTAGATGTTGAGATTTTCTTGAGGGAAAGCAATTGAATAAGTATGGGGGAGTTTGATGCACCCGATTTGTGTATACATTTTCACATACTTTATTGAAAATAAGACCAAGTTTTCACCAATTACCTACTGATTAGGGAACAAATACATTTAATTTGGTGAACTTGTTCATTTTAAGGAGATTTATGGACAAATACACAAAACGGGGGAGACTGAGAAAAATTTACAAACTACATAGCGTGTACCTATATACACATCGTGTACATCCAGACTCAGACATAGATTGAACTAGAAAAGTACATGGCCGAGTAATCTAAATCTTGTACACACTGTGTGCACACTATACACGCCATGTACACCCTTCTAGAAGCAGTAGGCAGATGAGAAGAAGTCTATACGCCCATGTGGCCGGCTGAAGGTAACATGCCCTGTTTAAAAAATACATGTTGTGTATGCCTTTCTAGAAGTAGTTGGTGGCCAAAAAATGAGACTAAATGCCATGTATTGCAGCACTACACTCCGTGTATATCAACCTACCTACTGGTGCCATGTTCCAAGTAAAAGAAGGAATGTTAGACTGCCTACCAGTGGAGAAAACCAAGGAAAAAGTGTGTTGAAAAAAGTACACACCGTGTACTTCTACCATATTCCGTGTAGTTAATTTATTTATAAAAGGAGGCCTTAGCCTCTAGTTTAAAAGGGTGGTGTGTGGAGAGAATGTGTGGAAAAAAGGTTGAGGGTCCAAAGAAGAGAATCTCTACCACCGTTCTACCACCATTGTACCATCTACCTGAGAATCATTCCCTCTTCTATGTTCCAACCGTGATCACATCAGGTATCAATAGCTTTGTGTTTATCATTTTCTATATGTGTAACTAAATACCCAGTGTGTTGGGGTTATGTAATATGATGATTTTTAATTTAAATTAGTTTATATGAATGTGTTCCTTTGTTTTAACTTCTTATTCCTCTTAAATCACATCATCTTATCACTGAAAATTCTTTTCCAGACCAAGGACATAATTTTTATGGATTCAAAATAAGAATAATGACAAACAATATCATGACCATTGGATGTATTCATCATCTCAAAATGGACTAAGATAAATAAATAAATGTGAAACACTGACTACCAGGACAAGGATATAATTTCTTCAGCTCTAAATATAAGTTTACCGAACCAAGGAAACTTTATTAATATTTGAACCCCAAAGTGTTGGGTTATTATGAACAACACAACTTTAGAAGTAATTTGATTTCCTAAACAACTTCTCATTAATCCATAACCCCAATGCACGTCTCTCTTTGTCTATATCAAAATCAATTTTCCCATATTTACATGTATTCTGTTAAATAATTTGTTAAAAGAAAATTAAAACCTATCATTCTTTTTATTGAAACGACGAAAATCGACTTTAAATTCATAAAACTTAATTAAAAAAATACAAAATAAGTTAAACAAGATGAAAATAACTTCTCTTTCCCAATGGATCGACCCCTCACTGGTTCTATACTTGTTAGGGTAAAAATAATTTGGGACACCGATAAAATATACCTTTGGCGAACCGACTCACAAATCCCCCTTAAGGGATTCACTCCATTAGTCTTCACCATGGACAATTTTCATCAAAAGTAATATTTATTCATTTATGACAACAATTGACATATGATACCAGTTGAGATGTTGCAAGCTATGAATTTCAAGAGGATAAACGATACCTGTTTATAATCTAAATAATATATTAATCTTTTTATTATATAAATATCTTATAATCCATTTTTTTTTTTTATTTTTATTTCTCACCTTCAATACACAATATTTTGACATTAAGATAGTAGGCACAGAAAAAAGGTGTATGTCCATCTGCTCCTTAATTAGAGAAATATTTTCATGACTTGGATATCAACACAAAAACTCATTTTATTATAGATATTGAATGTCAAGAACTCTTCATGATTCCTTCACCCTTGATTTTTCAAATTCATACATCATTGAGCATCATAGATTTATATTTTATTTATATTTATTCTTATTTGGTATATATTTATTTTATTTATAATGCCCAACATATTATTTATTTTTATCTTGTATCATCTTCTAGGACATTTATAATTGCACTGGTGAAATTTAAAGACATTGTTTAGGAAAATTTCCAACATTATTCATCTTTTTAGAATCACGTATAGAAGCATCTATGATGGGATGTGGGTTCATTGGTTATTTACCTTTTTTATCATAGCCCCCTAGCTTTGATGCCAAGTCAAAAACACGTTAAATGAATTACCTAATAGTTTTCACATTACAAAAAACTCTTCAACATCCTTTAGGTTACCCTTTTTATATAATCTCTCAAATTCTTCATTATTAGTGTCCACCTCCAAACCAAACATGTTATTTATTTCATGCACTTATTCTCTTTTTTATTTTATATTTTTCTATTATATATTGAAATTAATGGTCATCATATGGTTGTCTGTGATGTGATAATTTATACCATAATAGAAGAATAACTTTATTATACTTATAAAATACTTATAATAATTATTCTTGGGATAATGTTTTTCAACAGTTTTACATTGTTTCAATCCTATAGAATACCTAACTTATTTTTTCATTTTTTTCTATTGTGATATTTATTTCACATCATCATAGAATAGTAGAAGAGTTAAACCATGAAATTACCCTTAATAACATTGAAATTTTTTATTAAAATACTTAGATATATTTTCAAACCAATTGAATATATTATTGATAGACAGATCTCTCTTATTCTATGATGTTTTTTAAGACCAAAGGTTTTTTTTTATCCTGAACTATTATCGCAATAAATTTTTGAATTCAATAATTATCATTTACCAACATGATGTGAAAGATTTTACATCTCAAACATTTATTCCAATCCGAGGTGAATCAATCCCAGTGGGTCACTAGGATTAAATCACATATCCTCGAGTGCCAGAGGCTGTAGACTAGTAGGTCCAATCTAGGGTGTGTTAGTGGGGAGATAGTTTTCTCATTAATAGAGGGAAAAATTGCATATAAAGAATATAACATGTAAATAGAGGAATAAGTATAATAAAAATATGGCATAATATAAACAGACATGAGAAATAAAAAACAAAACAAATAATAATAATATAAAGAAGCTGATGATGATATTCCATGTATCTAATTAGATGGAAAACATTTATACATACCAACAGAAAATACATGTCATAAACTAGTATAAAAAACAAATCAAAATACTATCCCTAGTATCCCGTGATCTATCTTAGTTATTTACAACCAGCTCCATCCTAAAGTAATCAAACAATCTAGTGTCGGAAGAAATACAATTCCCTTTGTCAAAACCTGCATAGAAGTAGTCTTTTTGGGTGACAATGGTGGCCCGAATAGGGTGTGAGATAAATTTTAATAGGCCCCCACTAACAGTTTCAATAAAATATAGTCTATGTAATATAAATTGAAATAGTGTTCAAGCATGCATATATAAAATTAAATTATCATAATAACATAAATACCCAAGTATCAACTTCATCCCTCCACTAGTATCTGAACATGTAATTGAAACATTAACTAATTTAGTTCTAGTTTCTATAATTAAGTCTTATAAGGTAAAAACAACAATGAAATCTCGAAATGATAATAATATTTTGGTGCTATAAGACATATAAAGGAATCCAAGAATGATAATAAATTTTAAGAGGTTACAAGGAAATAACCAAGGAAACCTTGACCTCAAAGGTTGATCCAAATAAGTTAGTATTTATATCTTGGATATAGGGGTTATGTGTGTCATCTAAAGATAATCATCCAAGTCATTACACAATAGTGTAATTCTAACAGAGTCTAAGAAAAAAAAACATGTTATTGTGGGATAAAAAGTGACCAGGACCAAGGGTATACCGAAGTAACCTCATGTATTTATAATTCATGCTAGATTAAAAGTATGTATCTAAGGAATACTATAATAAAAAATGATGGATCATGTAGTTTCATACCAGGAATCCACTGAATAGAAGAGGATCGATTTCTAAGTTGGATTTCACCCTTTGAAACTGACATCCTTGAATCAGAATGGAGTCCATGAGTTCTCAAGGATTTCCCTGGGGAATCTAATGAAATCATAAGTCTAACCACTCCTATTAAAATGTATATGTCCATATTTATTAGGCACCATATAATAAAATTATTTAATTAATTATCCCATGAAATTACTCATGACATTTTATAATTCATTGGGTAGAAGTCATTGCAATTAATTAGTGTGAAAAGGCTAAAGGGAATCCGACAATTTCATTGATTCCATATATGTCATATTAAATTAATAAGTTACACATTTTCACCTTTCTTAAACATGGAAACGTGGTCTACAAAAGTGTAACCAAGTTATTCAGTTAAGGATAATTAGGCCAAGTCATATACATAGTATACATTCCTATTTATCATTTAATAATTTATAATTATGTCAAATAATATACCTTATGTGGGTCAAGTGATAAGATTACATGGTACTTCTATCTAACAATTCAGAATTCATCTAATTGAAAAGTATTTCTAGTAATTGGGAAAATAAACACACTCGAATGGTGGAGAAAAAGTCAAAACTAACCAATAGGTCATAAAAAGGTAAATCACCCTACTTGGGGCGTTTGGTGTTGTGAAGGTAACCACTAATAATGGATAATATATTTAATTAGGATCATATAACATTGTTATAATGACTATAATAATGCCATAAAAATTAAACAAGTCATGCCCGATGAAATCATCATGCACATACCACAATTTATTAAATGAGGTATCCTAAGGGATGAGTTATAGAACACCAACCTCATACTCATCATACTATACTCTTCTAGTATCAGTCTCTAGATTGGCATCTTCTGGAATAGTTATGAAGAATAGATCAATACCCTGAAATTAGGACATATAATCTTGCTTCTAAATAGAATCATAAATATAAAGAATAATGAAAAAATGACTTAAATGCAATAGAGTATTTACCAATACAGATTAGATAAGACAATCAATGATGAAATTGGTGTTCTGATAGTGATACATGATCAAATTTTATTGAATATGGTTAAATAGAGCTAAAAAAGGGGACATTAGCCATTACTGTCCACTGGATAGAAAATGAGAGGAGGTTTGATTTAATTTGAAAATTTAGGGGTAAAATTGTAAAATCACCCCAAAATGGGAATCACAAATTTCGAATGATATTTAGCTAACCATACACCATCTACTATAGGGAGGGGAATTTCATATGATTAGGCTGCATAATTAGAGAAACCATGTGCCAATCATGCGAAAAAATTTCTATAACATGTCTGCAAATTTTTTCATGGTCATGCACCCTACATTGAAAGGTTTTTCTAACTGAACACCCTATAGGACTCCACTATCCAGCCAAAAATGGTTATAAATAACCATGTTTCATTCCCTACATGGTTTCTACTAATCCTGAAACATTAATATTTCTCCCAAAAAATGCGCTCTGGGATCTGAGCATTCCCCAAATCCCCCAAAGACACCCATGAACTCATTTTTCATCCGAATTAGGTCCAAAATAAATAATTAATCCCAAATATAAAGGAACTATACATGATTAAAAAACCAGGTTCTTTCTATAGATATTAATATCTCTAAACCAAAACATTCTAAAGTATAAGCCTCTTCTAATTAATCTTCTTCTATTTACATTAGGAGTGGTCTGGCCATATTTTATAACATGTGAATATTGGTGTTTTTAGATATATTTAATGCTCTTTTGATATATATTAGGATATATTTTCTTCTTACAATTGAATATATCTACATTTATTATTGATTCATATCTCTTGAAATTTTAATATACCCACATTTATGTTGATTTGGACATTTTTATGACACTAGAAATTTAAATATATTTAGTGAAAATAGTTATATATAGATCATATGAAATCTTTCGAGAAGACAATTTAGTATATGGATTTATATAGGAATTTAATATCTTTTTTGTTACATTTTTTAGTCATATTCGAAAAGGGAATCCTTTTAAAAACATGCGTGGAAGAATTTCTCTTCTTGGTTTTTTTGGAGAGATCCAAATTATTTTGATTCCAAAATTTTCAATTTCACCTATAGTTCAACACACTTCATGTTGAGATAATTCATTTATTCTACAACTAATCAAAAAATATCATCCCAATATATATTTATATTCTATTTTCAGTCTTTCAAAATATGAAATAATTCAAGAATAGAATTATCAAACTCCATTATTCTATTTACTTTAACCTCTAATCGAGATTATTAGAAATTCGTAGTGAAATTGTATAATTTTATTAATGCATGTAATAGTTATGTAAAAAAATTATCAAAAAAAATTTCTCACAAAAATTAATTTAAACTCTTCATCAATCAATGAAATTCTCTAATTTTTTATTAAAAAAAATTCTTCCTTAGCTTTAACCAATTTTGTGAGAGTGTTACATATTTTCACAATGTCAACCAACTTTCCTTCCATTACATCAACATCATATTCAAGCTATGATTATTCATCATGTATTAAATTAATATTTTATATTATATATATAATAACTTAAATAGGGTTATTATCTAAGTAAATCTTTACTTCATAATTGAAATGACTAGGTGATTACTTGAACACATCTTTATTCCAACATGTTATTAAGCCATCATTAGAGGAAATATTTTCAATCAATTTATCAAAACTTATATAAAAATATTTACCACTTTGATTAACATTATTTAGTGGTGATTCCAGTTTCAATTTTTATTGCTTCATCAGCTTGTTTTCTCTACATTATTTCTATTTCATATAGACTTGGTAAAAACTCAAATTAATGTATTAATAGGGATGGAAATAAAATTTTCCATCTGAAAGACTTATGTAATATATTCATATATGAACTTCATATATTAATATATAAAATTATGGGAAAATAAACATTAGATTTAATTAGTGGAAAACAATTCATTAATAAATTTTGTAATACCCACATGTTTTTTGCACAAACACCATAAATCCCATAATTACATGAAATATAGACATGTTTGGTCTGAATGTGGTAAACTCACTGCATTATGTGATAGGTATCATATGATTCATAGATTTTCTAATTATAATATTATCATAAATTTAATGTGGGTTATCCACGGATATTTATAAGACCACTATGAATCCCACAATTACTAGAAATGCCAACGGATTATACTATATCCAAACAGTCTTACATTTTCCTCTATCACCTTGTTGTAGATATTAAATATGAATGGGATTTAATTTCATATACTATTATGAACTGTGTTTTATCAATATATGATCTTCATATTGTTTTGGAATTTTTTATAAATATCAATAACTTGATCAATAATATACATCCTAGTTACCAAATCTTACTTATATCATGGTCATCGATATTCTCAACTTTGCATTAAAGGTCTCAGAAAACCAATAAATATTCAGTAGAACTTATTTTATATCAAACTTAATTTTTTTTCTTCTTTTATTTATCAATCTTAAGGAATACTAGGTAATATAAAAACAAATTATTCTTTGATAATCTAGATCATCTTAACATAATTTTCATACAGTACTCTTTTCTCCTCCCTTGATAGTTAATATTTTTTCATACATATAGAAAGGTAAGTACAAAAATAAAGGAGACACAAATTATCTATTTCTTCTTCATCATATTTATTATTCTAACTCACTAGAATATAGTTCCTATATACATGAAATATAAAATATCAAAATAAAAAATCTATATTGAACCACCTTTCAATTTTCTTAACATAATTAGATTACTATGCTCTCACAAAATCAATTTCTATTCTCAATATTTTTCACATGGGTGGGTCCCCATGATCATATCATATACTTTTTTCTTAAACAACATACCTATAGTGGTATTAAAAAAATAACACTTACATAATTTCTTGTCATTTATTTCCACTAAATAACTCTTTAATTTATTTTATAATCACAATTAAGAATATTCTTATAAAATATATACCCAATTTTCCATAGATAAATCAAAATTTATTTCTATAATTGAGTCATACAATATAACATATTGTGGAATGACACATCTCATTATGTCATAATTTCTTATATGAAATCAATATAATATTCAACATTCATTTTTAACTTTTAGATGTCATCTCAAAAATATATTATGATTCCAAACCTAAATGAAAATTAATCATTGATGTTTAATTTCACAAAATTTAAATTCCAACATCATCTAATTTTCATTTAAAGAATTATTTATTTAGGAATTCCCACATTTCTACAATCCTCATTTTTTAAATTTCTCTTTAAGATTTGATCTTGTTATCAATAGAAGAAAGATTAGATCTCAATTGTTTTCATCAATAAGAAACCAATTTGTAGGATTTTTTAATCAATGAATCACAAACAAATATTTAACTAAATTAGTTCTAAGAAATACTTTAATTTTAATCATAAATATTGATTTTCATATTTCTATACTTGAAAAACTTATGTTAATGATAAAATGATATCCCCATATTCTTCTTATTTGATATTATTTAAATAAAGGATTTAGTCATGCCTTATGTAAGCATGAAGATATTTTTATATTGAATCACAAATTTATTAGGAACTGATAATATTTTTTATTGAGAATATTAATTCTGGAAATGTATTTTTTATTCTTTTAATATTTCCACAATTTTATGATTTTTTATGGCTAAGATTACTCTTAAAATGTGTACTTATACTCTTATGAATTTCCAATGAACACTTTCAATTTTTTTAATTCTTTTTAAGACATATGAGGTATTCTTAGAGTATTTTACTTTAGAACTATACGTAGACTAGTTCCACCTTCTAAGTATGAGATATCCATTTTAAGTCTCTAACACTTATAAAGTATATTAGTACTCTTTCAAACATGTCACTTACTCTTCTGAAGTCACTAATACTCTTATAATGTTCCATGTATTACTCTTATTATGTTTAAGTTACTATTAAAAAGTGTTTTTTCTCTTACAAACTATCATAGAACTATTATAAAGACACAAATTACTCTTATGAAGTATTTTATTTTCTATTTTTCATTTTTAACTACACTTAATGACTCTTTAAATTTCATTCATAGCCAAATTTTTTATATAAATATAAATACTATAATATATTCAAAACAATTTAGACATTCATTAATTAAACTCTGTGATAATTTAGTCACATTAAGTCCTCTTATAACAACTTCAAATAAATTTGGGAATTATTAGAATAATTACAAAGCTCTATTCATATTTTACAAGGTGTTTTGAATCATTTAAATATTCAATCAAGATTATCAAACCAATTTGAACCACCTCCTCATTTATGTTTCATATTTTCTTTAATGAAAATTTAATCAATGTTTAATTATTTTATTTTATTTATTAGAATTCATTCTTGATTACACTTGGATAGTTTCACCACACATTGACTACAAATTTCTCTGAAACCTTGCACAACCATTAACATATTTTAAAATAAAAACTATATTATTTGTTTAACAGACAACTATTTAGATATCTCTTCTAACCTCATTTTCAACATATTTCATAAATTTATAATTTATCCAAATAAACTTGTAGTTGAAATCATGAAGACTATATCAATAATCATTTTATTTTAATAGATGTTATCTTGAAGCTCTCTACCCATGTATTGAAGGATTAGCTGCTAAAAATTATTTTCCCATAAAATTATTGGAACCATATTAATCTTCATTATTGGGTGGACACTTTCTCAATCACCCAACACTCAAATATTTATATTGACATGATCATTAACATTAATTCATATTAAAAAAAATACAACTTACACAACCATTTGGGAATAATAAAAAAATTAAAAAAATGAATAAAATAAAAGGAGGATCCACTACAGTCTCCAATCCTCAGCACATATCAATATCTAAATCTATATCAAGATTCTCTAAACCAATTATGAAACACTTGGAATTTTCCTAACTTGAAGCTATGAACAATTGGTTTTCAGGGTTACTAAATTGATATCAAAGCCTGAGTAGGGTTTGACTAAAACATAAAAGTCCAACAAAAATAGTTCACCTAAAATAACTAGTTAATATTTTGAATACATATATGTTTTCATTAAAATAAATAAACAAAATGATGAATCATAAATATAACAACCCCCATTATTCTTTTGGGTTCTATGGTGACACTCGTGATCAACAATGTGCAAACCGTCTAGTGTTGTAGTGTATTTGAGATTAATACCATCAGCAGGAACTCAAGAGTTCACAATTTTCCATCCTTGGAAACATATTTAATTTTATTAGGAACTCATGTGTAGATTCTTCCTCCCTAGAATAAAGTAACACCTGATCAGGAAACTTAGGTGTTTACCCACTCCCTTCCTAGAAACATATTTTATATCATGATGAAACTCAAGTTCATGCCTACACCCTTCCTTGAATAACATTTCATGTCAATAGGAAACTCAATGTATTTCTCACACCCTACCTAGAAACAGATTTCACATCATAAAAAACTCAGGGGCATACCCACTCCCAACATGGAAATATATATTTTTTACCATCCAAAAAATGAGGGGCATTCCCACATCCAGTGAGAAAATATGTATCATTTTAGGAAATTAGTGCCCCATTCTTGAATCATTTATCACATCTAGGAATTATATCCCCAAGAACAATACCAGAATAGATCATCCTCACATGGATTGTACACTTATTGAACCCATTACACATCTCCTAGGGTATCCTTTTAATAACATCACCTATAGATTCATCACTTTATGCATAGTTTCACATCAAACAAAATATCATCATTTGGTCAACCTCAAAGGATTACCACTAATGTTTTTCCTTATCACATAAGAATATTATTCCAAATCCATCTAAATCTTCATATCACTTTATAGGGAATCCATTATGGTGATCCCAACCAATGTTAGTTCATACAAGGACATCACAATAAATTACTGTGTTATGTGGTGATACCTAGAATCAAAATTACCTACTCCTTTGAACTAGCCCTCTCTAGGTCCATCACAAAACTAGGTCACCCTACAAGGTCCCCTAGGTCATACCATACCATGTAAAACCTATATGGGATCCTCTATCTCATTCTCATATCTTTGGTTAAGCCCATCACATAGAGGGAATCCTATACATCAAAATTTTAATGATAATGTCAAGGAATCATCAATTTGATAGGTAATTCCCCGCTAACATCACACAAGGGAGTTGATATAATGCTGATCATACTTCCTAAATAACCCTAGGTTGTTCCTCATACATCTAAGCCATAAACATAATTCCTACCAAGGTAATACATACATAGGTACTCACAAACAAGTATGGGAGGAATGATCACCCCACTATCTCATAACTGACCGAAGGATATGATATATCACATGGTTCCCTATTATTAATCCATTGTACAACCATTTTGATCTATCACTCTACCCCACCCAATGGAAATAATGGAACATATCATAGACTGACCATGTTATAATAATTTCATTTCATTTATACCTTTTTAGGGCCTACATGCCTCAGCAGTCACAATTATGATCAATCCCTTGACCATCAATGGATGAGGAATTGAGATTTTGTTCAAGGGTCTATCATAGACTATAAAATTTTTTCATTTTAAAAAATTTAATTAAAATAATTATTTAATATTTAATGTGAAATTACCATTAGTTGTGAGACCATATATCAAATATTTTATAAAAAATACATAAACTGTTGGGGGAATTTTAGGGAACACCCAACTTAATCAATGATATTCCTTTTAATAAAGGTCAACCCCAAATAATCTTGTTTAGAACTCGCATTAAATCCCAATAGCCAAACTCAAGCCGAAATGCCCAAAATACTTAATTACAAAATTTATTATTAATTTCTCAATTTATTTCAAAAATTAATAATTACATAAAATCTCATCGATCCATCTAACCACACCAAAACCATAACCCAATAAATCTAGATAGTCTATGGTTTACTCTCGATAGAAACTTGATAAAAATACATATCACTTGATAATGATTCGTCTATCAATTTTGTAAAATTTAATTTAAAACCCAATACATTTTTGTGGGTAATGTGACTCCAACCAAATGGTATGAAATTATGTATAATCATCTTCCCAGGACATCCTCTACCCATTTATCTCAAAAAACCATTGTTTGAAATTTATTCCACCTTTCTCAAGTGGAATCAACATTATACTCGAATCTCAAATTACAACAAAATCATAGATGATCAAATGGAAAAAAATAAAAGGATATAAGATGAATAAATCATATTAAATCACTCAAAAAACTATATTATTTGAAAAGAACAAACTTATGTTTATGATCCCAAATCATGTTTATAACATCATAGATGAATTTCTTGTTTTATGTTAGTAAGTGATTTTTAGGACTAAACATTCAAAAATGGATAAGTCTGGAACTTTACATGACACCATGTGGCATGTGAAATGTGATTATCATGTGAATGAATTTAAATAACCATGAAGTGAAGTTAAGATTACCAGGTGTTTAGAATCACCTAACTACGTGTACAATAAACCTTCCATGTGTTGAAGATGTACCTACCATGTACCTCATACTGAGAATCAGTGATGTTTTTTAAAAGGTTGGGGCCAAATCTGTAATTTATTATTTAATGAAAAGACTTCTTTAGACTGGGTAGAGGGTGACCCATTACATAGCCCGAAGGCCCAAGGCCAAGTGTCCTAAATACAAGGCTTGAAAGCCCTTTTTTGGCCGAAAGGACCCCCCGATGAATAGTACATCTACATCATCGCCGCCGCTACAGTCCCTACTACAGATCTACCGCCACTATAGTACCTGCTACAGTCCCTCCGCCGCTACAGTGTCGTCGTTGCTAAAGTCTGCCATAGCTACAGAACCATCAATTTTCCCCTACTCGTATTTGATCCTCGGTCTTATGGATGCCAAGTAGGAGCCTGTAAAACTAGGGTACATGCTCATTGCAAATGAGAATCAGTGAAGTGATAGTATAAAGGAAACTGAAAACCACTTGAAGAGATAAAGTTACCATTATAAGGTATTTGAAATTTTGATAAATTAATATACTGATCATGTCTATTTTTATCATTAATGCCTGAATAAACAACCTGACATATGAATATGAATTTCTAATACAAGATCAAAGGAATTGTCTACATGATGGAATGAACTGACCCTGACACCTTGCCATATCAAAAGACTATGACAACTAGCCTTGTAAA
Organism: Viscum album; assembly: GCA_963277665.1. Lineage (NCBI taxonomy): Eukaryota > Viridiplantae > Streptophyta > Magnoliopsida > Santalales > Viscaceae > Viscum > Viscum album. The sequence goes on along the minus strand of OY728146.1, from coordinate 2,001,230,175 downwards.
GATTCCATGCCATCTAACCATGTTGTATGTAAAGTAAACATTCTATGTCTAACATGGTAGTGGAATGTATCACATATACAGTGGATAATTTTTTAATCATTAAATGGAGTGATAATGCATATAATATTGCATTGATTTTTCTCAAATAACCACTTTTGGATGAAGGTATTCTCAAAGGAAAAATCTAATCATGTGAATTATTTGGTTAATATGACCACTTACTGAAAATAATAAAGGATCCTACATGCACACCGTCAATGTATAGAAGAATCTATTCCACTCTATTTTCCAAAAAAAAATATCAAAGTTATTCTAGCTTATTCCAAAAACAAATTCAATGACTACAGACTTACGAAGCTATTCGAATTGATATGTATCATATTTCTTATCTTATATAACTTTTTATCTCTATTTATGATTTAAATTTGAGTTGTGTTTTTAATGTATTTATTTGTAAAAAAATATTCTCCTATGTTAAATACGATAGTACATGATACTCTCTTAATTATTTTATTTGTATTCCCTTAAACAACTATGGAAGAGGTCCAAAGTTACATGATAACTTTTTTATCACATATATAATTTTGGAAGAGGCTCTGTACCTAGGATTACTTTTATGTTGTTGTCCACAAAGCCCGATCTAGGTTTTGGTTCAGTTTATTTAATAATAAACTACTTGGAAGTAAGTGAATTCTAAGGGGAGGGTATTAATTCTTAGCTTCAGACAAAACCTCATGTTAAATTTACATTTTGTGATATTTATTTATTTTGTTTTTTAATATTCAAATTGATGTATTTTTTGTTATATTTATATTATACAAAAATTTATCTCTAATATTTAAAAAAAATTAGTGTTTCATATACGATGTTTGATAAGTGTAAATTAGTTTCAAATGATAAAATTATTTTCTCATGTATTTTAACAGACTAGTGATCGAGATTTTGAGAATCTATTCCAAAATTCAAGTTATATATTTCTAATATTTTTAATAACTGTGTGATTTTATAAAATTGGGGAATTTAGTGTCTAATTGTTTTTAAATATAAATTTAATTGGAAACTCAATTCACCCCTATTGAGTTTTCCTCTTTGAAAAACATTTGTTATTAGATGATGTTCAAAATATATTTTTACTATAATCTAGTTTTATTTAAGGATTTTAAATTTTGGATTTAGTAAATTTTAGTTTTTTGATGGATAATAATAGAAGAGATGGAACTACCTCTAATATTATTCCATATTTTAATAGAACATATTATGCTCAATGGAAATAAAAATGAAAATTCATTTAGAATTTATGTTCTTTGATATAAATAATGTAATTGAGGATAAATATGAAAAATCTTATGCTTTTAGAGATACATGGAGTTATTCCACTAAGGAAACATATGAATGTAATTATAATGAAATGAATAATTTATATTGTCTCTTTAGATAATATGAGTTTAATAGAATATCATCATGTGCTATTGATTTTGAAATTTGGGATACTCTTATTATATCTTATGAAGTAACTTCTAATGTTAAATAATTTCCCTTGTATAATTATACTATTAAATATGATACATTCAATATAAATCCTAATGAATCTATTTATGCTATGCATATCAAGTACAATAAGACTATTAACATAATGAATTCTATTGGATAAAAAATTACAAATAAGGATCAAGTTATGTTACATATCAGATTCTTACCAGATAGATGGAGATGAACATCTATATCTATAAGATAGTCTTGTGACATTAACACACTACAAGTAAAAGATATCCTTGGAAATATTATGATTTATAAAGAATAATTAAAAATGAATAATGTATAATCATATGAACTAAAGAAGATATCAATAGCCTTTAAGACTTCCGAAACTAAATGAAAGGATAATTTCAAAGTTGAATGTTCATGTTATTAAGAGTCACCATTAGGCAGTAATGAAGAAATGAATCACCTGTCCAGATGTTTTAAGAAAATTCAATAAGTAAAATATATTATTTATAAAATACAAACAATAAAATAAAATATGGTAATAGAGGGAATTTAAAGGATGAATGGAAGAAGGATGATTCTCCTAATGAAGTAATATTCTATGAATATTAAATAAATCGAACTGTCCAAGAAGACTATCAAAAGATTATGTATAACTAGAAATATGAGGAAAAGTACCAGAAACACAAAAGGCTAATAAATCCACTTGGAGTGCTTCCAAAGATAAATCAATTGATTCATATTATATAAGATAATACAAAAATGTTAGGGCCAATAATTTTTTTATGACAATCACATGTGAGGTACTGAAAGTTATTCCTAAATCACCTATACATTTTTATATTCCTTATAAAACTAAAACAATAATGAGAATATTTTGAGTGATGAATTATTAGAAATTTTTTTATGACATAAGACACATTTAATAAATTAAATGACAATTATAAAAGTTTAATGACACATCATTCTAGGTTTTATCATCATAAAAAATATCTTATAATAGATAAGGAAAAAATTGATCAACTACTATAAGAAAATAATGATCTTAAATTATCCAATGAGAATATAAAAAATATATAGAGGAATTTAATAGTGGAATAAAAACCCATACCTAGATTCTCGGTAAATAGACTAATCTTAAGTATATGATTGGAATTGGATACTAACCTAGATAGCGGAAGATATATAGAAACAAATTTGTCCCAATTTCTAGTTCTTTTAGTTCTATTTATAGTTCTTATTCAACCATATATAATGAAGAGTTTGTTTATAAAATTTAATATTTTATTATAGGAAACCATTAAAAAAATTATGGATTACTAAATCACTTATTACTAACATTTATAGACCCAAGAATATTTGGGTACCAAAATCATTTTGTTTTAAATCTAATTTTTAAGAAACCAAACTGAAAAGTTTTTGTAAGGAACTATGGTATTTGGTTAGTGGATTATCTAGAAATATAACTAGAAACAACTCCTATTTAGAGAATTTAAGGAATGTGGATGGTGAAAATTGTCACTTTTGGTGACAATGGAAAATATAAAATTATTGGACTCGGAAAAATCAGTAACCCTAGTATAATTTTAATTTTTAAACCTTTATTTATATTCTATTAAAGTGTAACTTGAATTTAATTTTGTAATTATGTGATTATGGTTTTCAGTTTATTTTTTAAAAAATTCTGACAATGTTTTTAATTCCAGACCTGATTTAGTTTTTACTAATATGATAAATTCAAATGATTATATTATTAATTCAAATTTCTTCTTCTTCTTAGAATTTTACTTGATTTAGTACCATTATCAAATTATATTGGATTTGGAAAATGAGAATTTTCCATTTTAATTTACTATCTCTTTGAATGTTAGGTATAAATGTTTAGTTATGATCTACCTTAGTCAGAATCCCCAACAGACAATGTTTTTAATCCTTGTCTAATGGTCAAGAAACGTAAATTTTATTTTTACCAAAGGAAATAAATATCAAATTATCTTCTATTTGAGTTGGAACATATGGATTTTTTTATACCTTATAGAGTATCTATTTTAGATGAGATACATTATTCTTATGTTATAATGGATGATTATTCATGATATACATGTGTGTTTTTTATTTCTCATAAAAATGATGCTCTTTTCTATTTTTCAAAATATGAAAATCTGTAGAAAATATTTGTATAATCAGAATTAAGAACATAAAAACTGATCATAGACACGAGTTTGAATTATTATACTTAAAATATTGATATAATAATTTTTTTACTTCTACGACCCTACATTAGAATGGTTTGGCAGATAGAGAAAAAATACCTTTAAGAAATTTCTTGAACTATGAAAAATGATTACGATTTTATTATCTATTTCAAGTGGAAGAAATAAATATAGATTTATATATAATTAACAAGGTTTTAATAGACCAATATTAATGATAATCCCTTATTCATCAAGTAATTATAGTATAATTAATATCATTAATTTATGGTTTTTGGTTGTAATGTATTTATACTCAACATAGAAGAGAATTTACACAAGTCTTCATATAAGAGTACTGATGTAATTTTCCTTGGGTATTCTACATCTAGTAAATAATATATGGTTTTAATTAGAGTACTAATATTGTGAAAGAATATATACATGTAATGTTTGACGAGACAGATCCCCATGAGACTAAGACCACTATATAAAATATAAAGGATGATATTTCAAATTTGGACTTCAATACTACTAGTCCTATTATATAGAACTCTCCCATTTCTGATGCATAACCTAAAACCAAAACAATATATGAAAATAAAGTATCAAACACTTCTATTCCTAGGAATGTTATGACTCATAGATATACCCTCTTAGATACAGCTGTATGTGAACTAGACAGTGTTGCTCACACTAGAGAGTCTCTCAAAAATCATGTTGAACATCAAGATTTTTTTTTCATAAAATGAACCTAAAAACATTATAAATTTAATTAATGATAAGTTTTGGGTAATCTAAATGTAATAATAATTGAATTAATTTGAAATAAATAAATTACGTGAACTAGTTGAATGACCCAAGGAATACCTAACTATTGAATCTAAATGGGTATTCACAATCAAGTTTGATGATTCATACACAATAGTTAAAAATAAAGAAACATTCATTACAGAATGAAATAGTAAAGAAGAAGGTATTTACTATGAATAATACTTTTCATTAGTAGCTAGATTTGAAGCCATCAGAAATATTTCTTGTATATGCCATATATTTGGATTTCAAACTATATCAAATGGATGTAAATAGTGAATTTTTCAATGGTTATATTGTTAATGATGTTTTTTCAAAACCCAATACATTTCAATACCTTTACATTCAAAATATTGTTTTTAAATTTAAAAAATTTGTATATGGTTTAGAACAAGCTCCTAGATCTGGGTATGATAGTATCAACTCATTTTAAATTTTAAAATTTATTACTAAAGAGATAAGTTACCCTAGAATATTTATTAAAATAAGTAAAAAATATATTTTAGTTGCAAAACATTATATTGATGATACTATTTTTGGATCCTCAAGAATGTTTTTGGCTATCGAGTTTTCAAAAATGATGAAAAGTAAATTTGAAATGAGTTTAATGGGTGAACATAAATTATTTATTAGATTTTAGATTTTTCAAAATAATAGTGGAAATATATTAAATAAATTTAAGCACACTAATGATATTTTAATTTTTTATTATGTATAATACAAAAGGTAGTGACACTCCAATGATTACTATCTATAAAATGGATCTTCATGTAATTGGAAAACCCATTGATCAAACAACTTAAATATGTATGATTGGATGTTTACCATACTTAACAACTAGATGACTTGATATAATGTTTAGTGTCTAAATGTGTTCTCTTTTTCATGAAAATAAAAATGATTCACATTTACTTGATGTCTAAATAATTTTCAAATACCTGAAAAATACAACCAACATATGATTTTTTACTCTAGAAGAGAATCATTTGATATTGTTAGTTATTCATATGATCATTTTGATGGTTATAAGTGAGATATATAAAGAACTTATGGGAGAAGTCACATTTTAGGGAAGTCTTTAGTTCATGGTGTAGTACAAAATAGAATTATGTTTCATTTTCTACTACTGAAACCGAGTACAAAGTTGGAGGAACTTTTTGTGAACTAATTCTATAGATGTAACATACTTTACCCGATGATGGATATCAAATATAGTTTTTCCCAATAAATTTCTATTATACATATGTGATAAATATTTTTAATAATCCTATACAACATTTTAGAATAATGTAAATTGATATAAAAATAACATTCTAGAGAATATTTATAAAAAGGTGATATAACAATTAATTTTATTTGAAAATTGCATGAGCATGATGAAATATTAAAAAATAGAATGAATGTTGAGAGAATCTGTCATAACAGATGTGAATTATGTTTGAAAAATTATTCCATTTTTTTTAAAAAAATTAAACCTTTTTTTATTTCTTTTATTCTTAACTTCTATATTCTAAGTATATAATATAAGTAACTATGATGAAAAGTCAACATGCTTAGTATGTGGACCATGATTTTTTGTTTATATGGTTAATATGTCTATAGTGAAAACGTACTCATTTGGTAACTATACTTACTATGAGTATCAACTGACATGGTTACTTTTCCTACTATGAAATGTTATTTCATGTGGTTTGTATTCTTACCATGAAGTTTTTTTCCACGCATCCATGGTCAGAAGGCCTACTATGTCTATTTCCTTATAGGTTTACATGAAACTATTTCGAAATGATTTTATTTTAGTTTATTATTATTTTAATACCCAATTGATTTAAATTATATTTTGAACTTGAATTTGTATCAACACCCTTCCTTTCCCTTAGATAACATGTAACATTTTTAAATCTTTAATGAAAATTGATTCCTCCTCTCTTGAACCACACAATCCTTCCAAACCAAAACTCTATGTTTTTACCTATATTTTATCATTATAATATTGAATTAAATTTAAGAATTTGGGGATGGAATAAATGTTGGAAACAACATTTCTTGTTTATTAGACTCCTTTGAAGAAGTCAGAGATTTCAAAAGTTAGCAGGATCATGTCCTTGGAGCTAAATAAATTAAACCTAATTGATCATCCTTTATCTAAAGAGAAGGAAATTGATGTACATTGGTTGAAATTAAGTAAATAAATAGTCAAGAATGCAATTAAGAAAGAATGGATAGATGCATGCTTTAAAAAAATAATTTTTTCTATTTGAATCTTATTAAAATTTTTTGTGAACACATTTAGTTCATCCATGGAGGAAGAAGGATACATTGTAATCAAGAATAAATGGTGAAGTTTTTGAGTCCTCTTAAAGTTGATGAGAATCATTTTTAGGTATACCAAAAAAAGGATATTTTAGAGATTACTAAATCTCATATATAATTAATCATCCATAATTTTAGTTTTGTAATGCTATAGTTGAGCTAAATGGATTTGGAACTCCTCAGATACCCTTGCCTATTGAGTTGATTGGAATGATTTGGATACTATTCATGTTTATCCAAACCTAATTTTTTCTAGAAAAGAAGACTTCAGTATACTATTTCATTAGGTTCTATTTTTCTAATTTTTTATGATGAATAATGTTCAGATCAATCTATGAAGATGTGTTATGAGACATATGGTATATTTGTTTAAGAATTATTTAATGTTTAGTGGTTTGTCTTACCTAATGTTGATTGCATCATTCTCAGAGTAAAAAAGGCATAGTTCTTTATGGGGAGGAAAGGGTTATCTCTTCCGACGGACTCTTCCATACACAAAAAATATGAAATTGTAAGATATTAAATTGGAATCCAGGTAAAAAGGAATAGGTTTTTGACAAAGAAATTTTTTTTGAAAATTTTGATCCTATGCTGTATCCAGTTAGACAAGGGGATCTTATCATCAAGGACTCGAACCTAATGATATAATTGTGTATTAAATCGATGAGGTTTCTTTTGGTGAGATGATGGTTAAAGAAGATGATGAAATGGTAGTTTTGTATAATGAAGAAAGATATTCTTATGATGATAATAGAGAAGAATAAACTTCCATTTCTATTAGATCTCATAGATCTCCCTTACACTTTCTATCACATAACGAAGAGATTTTTTATTAGGATATGATTGAAATAGATGTTTTTGTGAGTGGTTATATGACTAATATGGATGAGTCAGAGTTCTCATAAAGTGAAAATTTTAGTTTTGAAGGATCAAATTTTATTACTATAAATTTTAAAAATCATGATCCATATTGATATTATAAGTAGGAAAACATCACTAGATGTCTTGTTTAGAGGCTATAATATCCAAATTTAGTTGATTATGGGGGAATTTAACTAGAACATGGGGGACTATCTATCCCTACTACCTAGAGGGAACTATATAGATCTATTATTACTGCATAGATAATCCAGATAGACTTGAGGTATCTCTAACTTGGCCATCAGTTGATCTGACTCTATGAGACATATTTGGCACTACACCCACCAAGGTTGGTGAATATGTAGAGTAAATAATTGACCATGGTGAATATATTGAGTAAAGTTCTAATTCCATTCATCAGGAAGAATAGGATGTTGATTCCATATTTTCATATGTTAGAGAGAGAGCTAAATAAGTATATGATGTTATTGAGTTAGGTGGTAGGAAACTCGATTATGACCCATCTACATTTATGCCCTCTACATCCTATGTCACAAAGGATTAACTATCTATGTTAAAATAATAAAAGATGGATATTAGCAAGGATATTTTTTTTTAAAAATTATATCTCTTTGCAATAAGTTAGAAAATTTGAATTTTCTGAGGTTGTTTCAACTATAATGTCACATACTCATCCAAGATTTAATTAAAGAATTAAAATAATGCATAATGAGATTACACAATTGAGATATCAGGGTGGTGATCAACTAGCATATCTATCTAATATGATGATTCAGTTATACTAGAGGATTATAAAACCATTGTTTTTACATAATAAATCTCCTCCTCATTTTCCTATATTTAATGAGAAAATATTAAACAACTCATAAGAGATCTGTTGGAAAACATGTTTGACGAGTTTAGAAAAACTATATAAGTTTTGTTTGATGGGATTCAATTAGATTCTACCAAATATTTAGAAATAATTCTAGGGGATGTGTTAAAAGCTGGGAAAAATAGGGAAAGAATGAAGAAGGCTATTGATTATTATCTTAGAAGTATATTTACTATGTCAGATTTAATGGTTGTTTTCAAAAAACATTACTTAGATCTCAAGATTCATCACTAAAAGGTACTTTTTGTTCCTCTTTACAATTATTATTTAATACCATTTTATATATTAATAGAATACCCTATTTTATTATCTTTTATATGTATTCTTATTTCTTACAATTTTCTTTTTTTTTCGTGTTGAATTTTTGATAATTCCAAAAGGTAGAGAAATATTCTTAGTAGTGATAAATTAAAATAAGTTGAATTCATTAGAAAACTTTTTATGGATTTAAGAACTTGATAAACTATTAATTAAATACTCTAGAAATATACATTGATTATAGTTAATTATTTTTAATTTAAATTTCATGATTTATGATCATCATAAGGGGAAAATTTGAGGATTATACCAAAAGATCATTATTTTAAGGATTCCAAATCATGTTTAGAATATTACGGATGAGTTTCTTATTTTCTATTAGTAAGTGATTTTTAAACCAAAATGCGAAAAAATGGAATAGTCAAGATATTACTGTCACACCCTACAATATGTAAAATGTGTATACTATGTGAAGACATTGAACTGACTATGAAGTGTATTTGATCATATTGTGTGATAAGAATTACCTTACAACATGTAAAATCAACCTACCATGATATGTAAATGTACATATTATATTATTTTCCATGTCAATCAATGTAGTGACCATGTAAATAAAACATCCAAACTCAAGAAAAAAAAGATATTATGCAAACATATATATAATTTATATAATGTAATATATTGAACATGTCTATTATTATAGTGACCACATATAGAAAAAACCTATGAATTGTAGATAAATTCATACCAAAATAACAAATGAACTAACCACATGAAAGAATAAATTATCCATGGAACCTTGCCACATCTAGTGACCATGGAAACTCACCATATCAACTTCCTATGAATAGTAAACATGTTTTATATGAAGGGAAGTTTCCATATTTAACTTAATAGTGGAGTCTTTTTAATCTACAAAGGCTAGTTTTCAAAGCATTAAATGAAGCATTGGTTAATTTAATATTACATTAATTTTTCTCCAATGGATAATTTTGGATGAAGATCTTTTAAAAGAGATAATACTATCAACTGATGGATGCTGAAAATCCATTATCTTACAGAGAATAAAAAAGGATACAACACATGAACCTATGCTACAGAGAATACTCTAAGACACTCTATTTTTATGAACTTACATTGAAAAATTGTCTGATATTATTCCAAATAAAAATTCAAGGACTCCATACAACCTAAGCTACTCATATTCAGCTACATCAAATTTCCTTTATTATATCTCATTATGTTTCTTTTTATTCTTTACATCCGATTAGGGTTTTATATTGTTATGTTAATTTGTAAAAATTTATCCTCTTGTGCCACACCAGAGTGCACATGATACTCCCTAAAATATTTTATTTTTATCCCCATAAACAACTATAGAATAGTTCTTGTGTGACCTGGTATGTTTTTATCCCATGTATAACTATGCAAGAGGGTTAAATCCATGATAGAAATATGTATTGTTGTCTATAAAACTCATTCTAGGTTTTAAGTCATTTTATTTATTAATAAACATCATGGATGTTGGTGATTTCTATGCGGAGGGATTAAGTATTGGCTTGATACCAAACTCCTTCTTAAATTACCACTATGTGATATTTATCGATATTATTACTTTATATTAAAATTGAATTACTTTCTATATGATGTTTTAAAAAAAACATGAACTCTTATAGTTAACTGAAATTAGTATTTTATATACTATTTTTTATATGAGTATATTAGTTTCAAAATTAAAAATTATTTTACAAAGTATTTTAATTGGGAAATGATTGATATTTTGAGAACAACTTCCAATGATCAAATTATACATATCTGCAATCTTTGTTAACATAGTTATTTTATCAAATTATGGAATTTATTTTTTATATTTTTTATAAATAGGAATTTTATTGAAAACTAATTTCACCCCTATTAAGTTTTCAAGATTAACCAACAAAAAATCTTCCAAATACAATCATTTCAAAGGGGGATTAAGAGGGGTGAATGAGAGATGGTTCAATGAAAAATACAACCCCAAAACCCATTTCTCGACCATGAACAATGATTGATTAATAGAATATTACTAGTATTACATTGATAAAAAAAATCAATCGAATATCTAACCATAGATTCACCGTTGGGGTTGCGGTGAACCTCCTCCTCACGGGCTCTATCATGGTGCATTTCTCTCATTACATGACATGGTTATCTCAGGTATAAGGGCCTTACCTTAGCCAAATGATTTCATGACATGGTTTACCTTGTAGAATAACCACACTTGAGGCCCCCAAACATCTCTATGCGAATTCCGCCACCTCAGAATAACACCCCAAGATCCCTTCCACATAACAATCTCCCACCCCTGAAACCCCCAATGGAATGTATGTTATAAGGAATCCTATGGTTAATTTCATGATTGAACTCGCTTGGAAAAAATAGTTAGATATTTGAACATAAACTCCCTCTAATTGTTACACTAGATCTCAATACACTATCCAATCCGTGATACATATACAAAAAATCTCTTTGATGTATTATAACCCTTGTAATTCTAATCATAATCCATGTTCTGGGAACATCCCCTATGATGAGACCAAAAAATAAAATTCCTTTTAAATATCACAAAACATAAAAATTTAAGTCATTAAACCCATAAAATCATAAAATTATGAGGAGATTGTCAATGAATTACAACATTAAAATATGGGTTTTTTATCACTTCCCACTCATAAAAATTTCACTTAGATGAAATATCATATATCTATATCAAATCCTTATTAAAATAAAAAATGAGTGTATTTTTTAGATCTTTTCGAAGAAAAATTCACCATGTACCATTTATTAGAATAGTTCCATTCAATTTATATTATTAAATCTAAATGTTATAAACCTTAATTATCCATCCATGACTTAATCGTAACCTACTTCACACTTCAATTAATTTGAATCTTCAATTAATAGAATTTTAGTGGTGTTATTCTTATACTTGGAAAATTAATATATCACTATTAGAATGTAAAAATTATCATTTCTCTATACCCCAAGGCAATGATATTTATTTAATCATATGTCATTTCAAATGTTATGTTGTTGGGATTAATTTTAAAAATTAATAACTAAAATATAACATTTAAACTTCAATAAAATTCATGTATATTAAAATACATTTCATGAAATTCATTACTCAATTTCCATAAAATAATATGACTCTTATACCCTTAAATTTTGTGTGGGTCATGAGTCAAATAGGAAATTATAAGTAATAAAATTCAATCCTAATTCTCTATTTTCATTTTTACTTTTTTATTATTATTTTTCCTATGTAAAAATATTTATTTTAATTTTTATTTACATTACGTACATAAAAACATATATAATTACATATATTTATAATTATTTAATGAGAAATGGGTTGATAATTACTAAAATCAATATAACGCATGTGAAGATTTTATAATTCCCAAGATAATGAGTCTATCCCCAAATATATCAAACATTAAAAAATTCCCTTCCCCCACACTAAAAAGTGAAATAATTATAAAAATAAATTTTATGTTAAGGTAGGTAAGGTAAAAATGTATTGGAATGTGTCTTAAAACTATAAGTCCAATAATCATTTTCATGGTGATTAATAATGGTTGATGTGAAAGGTTAATATCAATGAAATAATGAAATAGTATTGGGATGATGATTTAAAAATTGTTTATAATACCTTCTAGGATTTTAATTAATGTTTGGGTTATTTGACATGATGTTGATTTCAAAAGTTAGTGAAACTTGTAAAATTTTTTTGGAAAATAAAAGGTAAGAAAAATCTTCTTTAGCAGCAATAATTTAAAATTAATTTCTTTAAAATCCCAGAAAAATAACTGAAAATAAGCTCAAGTATAAAAAATTATAATGGTTATTCATTTAATGTAAGACTTCTTAAAAAGTAAAAAAGTAATGAAAATGAAAATAAGAAAAAAACACCTAAAAATTACTAAAAGAGTTTATCAATTAACTATATATAAATGAGCCAAAACATTTGAGTTGAGACATACCAAACATAAATATCAAATATAGGTCATGAATCAATCATTTAGTAAATAGAAATACAACAAGTTTATTTTGTTTCTAATTTCCTAGGCTCTTAAATTCCCATATTTATAACCTAGAAAATAAAATAATAGAATCATGTGAAATTTAATAAAATAAAAGTAAATTGAAAAATATGGAGTCAAAAGAATCCTATGTCATTCCCCTAAGTGGGTGAGGTGATTTTTTCCTATAAACTGATGGGTTCTCAGTCAACCATAATATGAAGATGTTTTGGATTTGTATGAAAAGAACCAATACACATTATTTTTCCGTATATCTTTACGTTTTCATTGAGAGTGTGGGAAACCATGTGAAAAGAAAAGATCCTCAGCCCACATAATTAGCAAATAGAAGGAATGACTATGGGATAGAATTGAAAAGAAAATTTTCTCTATTATATTTGTTATAATCCTCATTGATTTGATAGGATAATTCTTGTGGAAGAAGTAGTCGATTAGGGATAACAACCTCAAGCCCTTTTTATTTATCAAAACGTTCTATTAATTTTCTGAAATATCCTTATTCATAATTTTTTGGAAAATAATATGGGTTGAATAAAAGAACAATCAATAGAAGGATCAATATATAATTGATTTTCAGTTAAATTATAATGAAATATTTTTTTTGTAATATAATCCCATGAAATAGTTTCAAATTATAGCTCATTATCCTAGGGAAAATCATTTGAAATGATATTGAGTAAGTCAAGAAAATGATATTCCTATATATTATATTTTACTATAGAAACTCTTTCATAAAATAGGGGAGGTAAATTTAATTTTTTTGGTTGTGGAATTATAAGATCTAAAACCAAATTAGAGTTTAAATCTCTAAAATACTCAAACAATTCACTATGTTTCTCAAAACCTTCACTCCAATTATTGCCTTTTAGTTTTATTTAAGGAATTTAATGAGATTTTTGAATATCCCCTCCCCATCATGTGAATTAAAAACCTATACGACCAACCTCTCAATAATTATAATTCTTTTTTAAATGTAGTATGATTAATATTGAAATTGAAATACATTATATATATATATATATATATATCTCAAATTAAAACAGAGAAAAATTTTCAAAAATGAAAAGTTACACAAAAAAATAGTGGGATCCATTCCATGGTAATAGCTCCAATTGATAAGGGAGATTCATGAGCCTCAAAATGAATAATATATTTTTTGTAACCCTATAGATATAATGTTTATAAACAAATTTGTTTCACAAGTGGAGCTTCACTGATAACTCCCAATATATAATACTTATTTATATTTTTTAAAACATTTATTATATTGAAAAAAATGGAATCATGGAAATTTTATGATGTGTGAGTGCCTGAAAAAAATGAAATATATGGAAATTAAAATGACATGGGAAGGAGGAGTGATCCTAATATTTCTATAGATATATTTTTTATTCTTATAAAATATTTTAATTTATAAAATAATAAATTCAGTATCATGAATTGATTAATCCCCTCTATTTATGCTATGAGACATAGTGTAGCTGAGAGACATTCGTAGATCACAAAGCTCTATTGCCTCCAAAGTGAAAAAAATGTACAATCGATAACCATAGGCATGAAACCACCAATAAACCCATTGGACCTTATATGGATCATCCCTCAATAAACCCAAATTCACGATATGAAGATATGGGAAAAATAATGGGGGTACCAAAAAATATTATACAAGAAAGAGTGGAGTGAGTAAGTAATAAGTGATGGGTCACAAATTACTACCTAAAACAATGAAATCCAACTACCTACTATTAAAATGAATAAAATGTAAATGAAATTAAAGTTCAGGAAATGAGAGATCATGAAATTCACAAAGGATCACAACATCCATTTAGTTGTCCTTATAAATAGACCTAAAGAAGAATATATATGGGGAGTATAATGAAACATAGAATGAAATATTATTATAATATATTAAATAAATTATAAACCTATAATTCTTCAAATATATATTTTAGAGGAAAATGTATCGATGCCCATATAATAGAGGAAATCGTTTGACTAAAAAGGCATCAGAGGAAACTTGATGTGCATGGATTTTTTCCACACAGACTTGTTCGTGTGTGGAATTTATCTAGATTAATGGATTAAAAATACTTCCCCATTTATTTTATCATATAAATCACCCCATAATCATTCCCCATATATTTTAAATTGACTACGGTAATTTTCGATGTTATTTTTATATTTTCTAATTTATCAAAAAAGCTATAGAATATGATTCTTCACACTATCTCAATTGTAGGTTTCCACATATACTGGATGTGAATCCCATTTCTATAAGTTATCTTCAAGAAGGTCTCTATTATTATTTATGAAATAGACATCACTACCTCTGTATAAATCATAGTAAGTGGATCATGGTAGTTATAGGTTGTGAAATTAGGGTTATGGGTGTGTAGGTCCTTGATAAAAAATTACATATGGATTGAAAAGTTCTCTAAAATTACAGAAATTTATTATTTGTTTTGAAATAATATAATATACTTCCACTTTATCATACATAGAATTTGAAAACTATTATATTTACCTTATATTTCAACATTTAATGTCACATCACCTTTATATCTCACATTTTATTCTTACATGGTTGGGGAAATTATAAAATTAAAATTATATTTAAGACAACCAATATATGTTACTCTTTTATATTTAATGAGATTATAAGAATTTTGAGTCTCACGTTACTTAAACATAGTGGAACATGATATGGTTTAATTTTATGTAGTGGATGGGAGAAGAGGATAGTATTATTTAGTGACATACTCATGAATTATAATCTTAAACAATAAGTAATTTTCTTAGTTATTTGAATATATCCAGTCAATTCCCCATTTATTTATATGCATCTATTTTTTTCAATTAAAATTATCAAAACACGAAATTAAATGTAAATCCATGAAATTTTAATTAAATCTAGAAAATTTCAACTTTAGTCTATTTTCATTATAATGTATAAATTTTCCAAATAATAGCATGGAAATTATCAATTAATTACAACATTAAAATATTGTAAATTTTCATTTTATCAATATACCAATGATTTTAGAAAATCCATTTGTTAATGTATTTATAAATGGGATTCTAACTAGTGTCTCATAAAACGATTGGGTATAAGCTATACCAATATTTTGTATCCTATACAAATGGTTTCAAACCATTAGTATAGCCTATATTTATAATAGTGTGTTTATAGAAATGTTTTCTTATTATCATTTTTAGGGTTTTAGATTCATTGGATCCCCCATTACCAAGAATAATGAGAGTGAATGTGATAAAATATTTCTTGATATAACTGATAAGAATTTTTGTACATCTAGTTATTGGTATTTTTCCATAAATTCAACAAAAATTCAACCACTACGCATCTTTGGTTCATAGTTAACTTTTCATTAATTCTAATTAATGTTGAATTTATGATTAAAGATGAGGCCTAAATTAATTTTTGTTAACACCATCTTCAAAATTATAAATCTATAGTTTTGGAATCTTATGGAGGATGAACCTATCTCATGAATTTAATAGTGTTGAGAAATATATCCAAAATACATTAAGGTATTTAGTTTGGTGTAATAAACATGTATTGGGAAATATTTAGTAGTGAATTTTTTTAATAAGAAAAAACTTTTTCCTGCATATCCATAGTATTCTAATGAGGTAGAAGTTAGAGTCGAGTAATGTTTTATGAGTTTGCTTCAGTTACTTATTGAATGTGATATGTTATTTGGAGGTAATATAAAAAATCAATGCGTATAAATGAGGTAGATTCTAGCACACATTATTTCCATGATAAAGCTTCTCAAAAGAAACAACATAACATTATTCCAGGCCGTGGGGATAATTATAGTTTATGGATTACACATGTTATGGGAATTGAATAATTTTTTAATGGATTATTTTGAAAATATTTTCTCCTCTAATAAATCATAATTTTTGGTATACAATTTTCAATTTTTGTAGCCCAAGGTGTCAGTTCAAAGGAACTATTATCTAAATGATGTATTAATAACCAATGACATTATCACAAAATGTTTTAGACAAATCTATCAAACAATTATGGACATAATGGTATGAGATATTTATTTTATCATAATTTTTTTTAATTATTGATTAAAATGTTACCATAATTTCTATTTACTTGTTAAATTTAGGTGTTTTTTTAAATGTGGTATTAATGAAACTGATAATGTTCATATCCCCAAAATAAAAAACTTTCTTCTCTTGGTGATTTTAATAAAATTAATTTAAGAAATGTGACTTATAATATATTTGGAAGGGATATAACTAATGGATTAAAATGGTGATTCCTAGGATGATCTCATATATAAAAAGTAATTTCTTTTAGGGGAGTATGATTTTGGATAAAATTATCCTCGATTTTGCGTACATTAATTATTTCTAATTTTTATCGGGTAGGGGTAATGGGAAAATGAACATAACTCCAGGAATGACTAAAGAATATGATCTTGTAACACCTCATGTTTTATGAAACTTTTTTTGAAAAAAAAATTAATTTCTTCAATGTATTATTTTTTATACTAATCCAAGTTAAGTTTACACTGTACACAACAACAGATTAGCTTTCATTACACACAAAACTATTTTTCTACAAAAGATTATTTTATCATTTTAATTTTTTTTAAAAGAAAATTATAACCTATTCATTATAATCTTGGGTATGAAAATTATTAAAAGATTTATCATAGTATTATTTACACATGTAAAACCCTTTTAAAATAAAAATGTATTTTTTTAAAAAAACTATTCAAATTCGTAAAAGTGTATTTTATACCAATAAAATAAAACAAATACTCTTTTTGGATTATATTAATGATATATATATAATAAACGATATAATTTATAAAATTCATCATATGCGGTTTGTAGACATGATATTAGAAAAAGTCCATTTTAATGCATGAAAAAAGTATTTATCTAAAAAGCCAGATTTTCCACCATTTGATGAAAAAAATGATTTAAATCTATTTTTTGACACATTAATAAATTATAATTGTCAAAAATAAATTTTTATTTTAAACTAGGATATAATAAGGTACATTTTATTTTGTTTTCTTGGAATTTTTATGATAAGTTTTGTGTTTTGGTGAATAGTGAAAAATAATGACATAATTATAACATATTTTTCATCAAAATAATTTTCAATTTTAAATTATACTTTTTATTAGATTTAAAGTATAATTTTATCACATTTGTATCATTTAATAAAATTTATGTCTGTAAAATAAATTTGAAATTGAATTTGGATATAAAATCATATCAATTTTTTTAACATTTTCACTTTATAGGCTTGTTGTTTTGTCTCGTTAGCAGGATTAATTTTGAATTAATTTATAAAAATTATTTAAATAGAATATGGATAAATTTATTCCACTTTTTTAATTATATGGTGCATATTTATTGATTAGTACCTTTTCTTTTTTTGGAAAATATGAATAATAATTTTATAACTATTTATTACCACAATTAGAGGTAAAAGGGTAATTAAGGGTACAAATAAAATTATAAATATTAGAAAACTACCATAACAATTGCCAAAATGTTATTGGGTGAATTTCATTTGACCCTTAACACCTATAGTTATAAATTTAATTCTTTAATGAACAATTTAAACAAAATGACTGGGTTATTAATAAAATCAAAGAGAGTGACAAAATGTCACACTCTTACTTTTAATATGTATAATATTTTTAATACAGGGTTTAACAGAAGAAATTATATACTATATATAATATTCTGAAATATAAATTTTTTAAATACATAATAATTTATAAATATTTTGTGAAGAAATAATTATCACAAATAATTACAAAATGACGATGTAGTAATTATTCAATTAATAAAACCATAATTTATATGAAATTAGAATTATTAAAAGAAATATAATTTTACTTAATTAATGTGATAAAATAATTTTATAAGATAATAGTACATTTTAGGAGTGTATTAAATGAATTCATTTGAAGATATATTGTTGTATTTATTTTCTCAATGATAATATAATGAATATTGTCAAAATTGATATTTTTGATATTTTATGGAAATAAAATAATATTAATTTATTTTGAAAACATAAAAATATTAAAAAAGGAAAAATAAAATGAGATATGTTCTAAAAAATCATATATTGGGAACTTATGGTCTAATTTACATTTTATAAGTCAACATTATATCCAATTAATATAGAAATACAAGTCACCATAGTTAAAATCAAAATAGATTAACTAAGGGTTAACCAAAATTATAAGGTTTAAAATAACACTAAAACATGAATAAAACATATTGGGTGATGATATAGAAACCCCATAATATATTATATCCGTAAAAAATGGAATTTCTATGTTATTTGTATTGATATTTAATTTATTATAAATTATTTTTTTGAGAAATTCCAAAAGATTCCCTACCCACTTCTAGTAAAGGAAACCAATTGTTCTATTGAATCACATTTAAGAATCTATTTTTTTTCTTAAAAACTATGTCCCAATATTCTCCGGAAATACCTTCCTCCATCCAAGAATCCCCCCATTAGGCATAAATCCAACCAAGTAAGCCCTTTGATGAAAAGCAAGATTAGTTACCCAAAGAAGAGTTAACATCCTTTCACAAGCACTTTTTTTCATTTTCACTCCCTATAACCTAAAATATTATTATTATATGAATATAAAAGAAAAAAAAATATAACAAAAAAACTAATATTCTTTTTATTATAAGGGTGTGACCTACACCCACACACACTCCCATCAAATGGGTAATGAATTTTCCATTTTTGTGTATAGCAAACTATCGCCTCACAAAACGTTGTTGTTAATTTTTTTCCTTTACCACATCTCAGAGTTGGTAATTATTATGTAATATATATATATATTATTTATGATGAAATTATTCTTATTTAATTATTATACAACACATATCTTTATGATTTATTTTTTGTGTAAATATGATAACTTTGTTTGTGGACGTGTGAACTACCACCTCCTCAAAGCATTGTGATTCGTTTAGACATTACATTGAATGTATTAAAGATGAATTTAGTAAAATAATATGATATATATAAAATAATAATGGTACTATAATTATATTATTTGGTTTAATATATCATTTAGTTTATTTCTTTTAAAATTATAGGAAAAAGGAAACCTCATTCCTTCGTATGTAAGGTCTACCATCTCAATGAAAAATGTATCTCATTTTCATTTTCAATATTTTATATATTGTTATAAATAAACATATATAATGAATATATATAATATTTATATCATTTATACCATTCTATAAGTTATGAAATCATGGTATAAATATGAGGAAAAAATTACAAATCAAAATACATGTGAAAAACAAAGATGACATTACCCAAATCACAACATTAACAAGAAATTATTAATAAATGTGTAATATAAAGTCATAATAAAATCATAAATGGTATTTAATATAGTATTATTGTTATGTAATATGTTTATAATAAACATATTTTTATTATATATCAATTATGTATGAGTACGATAAGAGTCAAGACATAAGGTAAGGTATTTTTCTCTCACTTTTATTTATGTGGGTCACATTACTTATACAATACTCATTTATTTTCTATGGTGTATATACATACAATGAATTTAATTTATAATTATTAATATGAAACTTTATGTGTAATTTCATATCTATTTTATGATCTCTCTTCTATGGGGTTTACGATACAAAAGTTACCAAAATGCTGAGGTAATTTTGTCTCAATTTGAATTTATTGAGACAAAAGTTATATTAGGAATATTTATTTTGTTATGCGGTGTATATAATTACAATTAAAATTTTGTATCATTAAGGTACTTATTTTCATTATATTATAATTTTAATTCAATTTTATTCTCTCTTCGGTCAGAAATTTGTGTTCTTTAAGAAAATGTTTTCTAAAAATGTTTTAAAAGTGTTTTAAATGATATTATATTAATTTTAAAAGAAAAGGATTTAAAAAACTTTTTAAATGGGTTTGAAAGATTAATTTATTATTTTTTAGGTTTATTTTCTATTAAAATTGTTTTTTAAACGTTTTATGATTTAAAAATCATTTTTCAAAGATGAAATGAAATTTTCCCCAAGAATTATTTCAAATGATATTTAAAAAAAATTTACATTTAAGAAAACATTATTTGATGTTATTTAATCTTTAAAAGGGTTATGATTTAAAGATAATATCCTTGTTATATCAATTTTTAGTGTATGATTATGATGAATGATTTATATTCTTGTGGAACACTTATGTATGATTTTCATTATGTGATGGGTGGGTCCTATATCTTCCTATAATGCATTGGTTAAATTTAGATGACTCATGAGGTAAATATGTTATAGGTAAACCTGATAAATTATCAAAAACTAAATATGGTGACCTAATTTTTATTTCCATATGTTCATGAGGGGACCTATTTTTTCATGTCCGTATTTTTATTCAAGGGCTTGATTTTGTGTAATTAATTTAATGAGTGAACCTATTACTATTTATACATTTTATAAAAGTTACAAGTTTATATATATATACCTTAATTTCAAGTATCATGTCAATGTTATGATCTCATAGATTTTTTTCTTTTATTCTAATATTATTCATGTCTTATGAAGCACAAATATTTATTCCTTAATTCATGTTTATGATCTCTTATATGTAAGGTATGATCTTCTAATGTTGTGATCACATTCTCATACCCATTGTTCCCATGTTTATCCATTCCAATATCCCTTGTTTACCCTTACTGAGCATATGAGCATACCCTTTTCTTATTTGTTCTTTTCCCTAGGTTTTAAAGATGGGGTTTAGGTAGGTTTATTGAAGGTAAATATATTTATGAGAAAGATTCATGATCATTCAATAGACAAGTTTTTTGTGTTCCAATTTTTCAAAGGAACTAAAATAATATGGTATTTGGGTGTTTAATTTTGTATTTTATGAAATTATATTAAAAATTATGTAATATCTAGGTATGAAAGTGATGAGTCCTCATATATTGGGTGGAATGATATTTTTAAAATATGGTTATAATGAAGTCGGGTTTTCAATATAGTTTTATTTCACTAATTATGAAGTCTGTTTCCTCAATTGAATGTTCCTTAATTATAAATGGGGGGTTTAAGTGGGGATGATGTTGGTGATGGGGAATAGAAAAATATATACTCTCTTACATTACTTATTCCACCTTTATAGAGATATTCTAAACACATTGATCAATAGTCTGAGTGTTAGTGTCCTATTCAATGAGGAAATATTATATTGATTGAGCCATTGATTTCTCATCTATTTCCACCAATTTTGGGTTACTTTTATTACATGAAAATTATCATGCGTAAAAACCTATTTTATATCTTCTCTTAATTTTTTTGATAGAATATTATGAAACTAAGGGAAATTTTGGTATTTTCCCCAATAATAATTCTATAGTAAAGTAAAAAATTAAAATTATTATAATGGTGGAGGAGGTAAAAAATAATGAAAATCATATTGGACTTTCTTCTATGATATATTGATCACCATCCAAATAATCTATTTTTTTAATGAAACAATTAGCTGAAAGCAATGAGGGTGAATGGAAAGGCTTTTATCTAATGCATGGGAGGGGGTTCTCACTAATACAGGGTATTTGTCTCTAATATATTTTACTATAAGTTTTATTTATTAACTAAGACAATTTTTACATATAAAACATAGTTATTTCAATGTTTTTTGGGTGGTGGTATAGAGAGAAGTGATTTTTGTTGGGATTGCTGGGAGGATTTATATTCTAATAAGGATGGAAAGGTTTTTTGGATCATTATATCTCAATGATTATTATATTTATATACTATCTAAAAAGTCTTGGAAATTTATTTAGGAGCTAGAAGGTACATGGGTTATTGTTTTAAAGGGAAGATAATTTTCTAAAGAAAATTTTCAGTCATAAAATCTGGGACGAAGGTGTTATTTTATTTGGGAGGGTTTTTATAGGCTCATAAGGTACTTGAACATGGTTTTCCTTTAATTTGATTTCTTGAAAAAATATTATTATTTAAGAGTATCAATAAATTCATAGTCGTTTTAAATTTTAGGTGGTGTCTTTAAGGGTTCATGTTATCGATGATTCAAGAGTTAGTGATTAGATTATCTTGGGGGTTGGAAGTGAAATCTGTTAGAACTAGTTGATTTTATGTTATGATTGTTATCAAAAAAAATATTTTGAACAACAATGATATCAATATGGGATGATAATAGAATCTTAAAAGAAGAATGTAGTTAAAAAAATTAATCATCGTTTGATTAAGTTGGGTATATTGAAGAATTCTTCAAGGGTTGAAGTATTTAATTAGCCATAGGCCTATTTTTTCTAAATGTAAAGTATTAATAAGGTGTAATAACTAAGATACAACATGGAGTTCGTTATATTTCTTGTATGGTTAATTTCTTCCACAACTCTTGATGTTGGCGAAATATTCATATGGGAAAGGAATGAGTTTCTAGAAATATATACTGGAGAGGATTTTTATATCAATTATTAAAAAATATAGAAAAATAAAAGAAGGAGGATACTACATGGAATATGAATATATTTTAAATGATTATTGAGAAAAATTAATATGGAAGGTTATTTCAATTACTGAGATTGAGAAGGCCAGATGCTAAGAAGAGTTACAAAGAGTATGGTGATTAATTGATATTATACATCTCTGAATACGTTAGAAAATATATCTGTGATGTTCTATACTAATTATTATCATATAGTGAATATTAATGTAATATGAATAAGATACTTGGATGATATATAATGAAGTGTGGAATTTAGTAGATGCAGTAGAAGAATATTGAATAACCTTTACAGAGTTCTTATATTATGGAAGAGATTTAGGATAATTCTGATATAGTTGATAATTTTTTGAAGATAACCTAAAGTGATTTAGAATTATTTGAAGTGAATATATTTTACCTAATAATATTTTTAGACTTTTTTAATAGAATTGATGATTCTAGAGAAGTGTTCTAGAAATTTTGGAGTATCAGATTTTAGAGAAATTGGAAAAATACTCTATATATACGAGTCATCTAAATTGTATAACTAGTACATAAGAATGTATTTGAAATTATGAATAATATGTAAGTTTTTATGGAGAGATCTCTATAATAATGAAAATAAATGAGGGTTGTCTAGACCTCAATAACCAGAAATTAGAAGAAAAAATAGTGTCTCACCATGCTATGTAAGAGTGACTCAAATTTCATAGCACATAAGTAATGTCTGATTTAGATTTATAAAGGATAAGAAAGTGGGATTTTGTCAAAACTAAGATACTTTTTAAGTTACATACTAATAATTTAGAAACACATAGAGCTATGTTGGGAAATGTAATAGTATAAACCCATTATATGAGGAAATACATTAGTACAATATGAATTATCCAATATATGTTCATAGGTACAAAAATCAAACATAAGGGTAAACAACATAACTGTAAGGGTTTAACATATTTTCTAGTACTTACATAAGAGTATCCCTAAATTCCTAGTTCTATATAAGAATTGTTCCAAAATAAATATGGAGTAACAGATAGATGATTTGTGGAAGGAGAATCAGAATGAATAAATAAATGTGATTGTCACGACCTGTCCCCTGGGCCTATATCATGACTACCCCAAGCCCGCCTCCCATAGGCTAGGGGCTGGAAACTAGCTCCAAAGGCAAAAATCCCTAAATTGGGAAGGCATTGCCTTTATAAACTAAAAACACACACTACAGAGTACGAGCTAGAAGAAAACACTAAGTAAAGATGTATAAAAAATAACCACTGGAAAGTAAAAGGGGCCGAAATATAAGCCTAACTGTAAAGTGAAAGTACAACTGAAAAAGGGGAAAAATAGCTGAATAGTGGAAGCAGATCTTGGATAATCCACCACGGATCCTACCTGAAGGGTAGGTACAAATAGCCTCCTCAGTAATCCACATCCGTCAGACTCCTCCGTGTATCGTCTCGTCATAAGGTCCACCTCCGTGTACCGTCCAGTCCTGGTGCTCTCAGCCTCTATCAGCGCTGCTCATCATCTGCATCCAACACAATGGGGTTCGAGCATTACCCATGTAGGGGTGAGTATAACGATACCTATTAGGGACCCCGATACCCTCAAGGTCTCAAAAAGTCTATCAAGGATAAACCAGAAGCAAGAAATTAAAGAATATCCAAAACATAGGTATATGCCCATAAATATACATAATTTATCAAGTAACCCATATCATCCATGAGGAAATCACAGAAGTCACTGACTCACCTTAAACCTGTATAAAACTTTTTTAGAGTGAAAGAGATGATCAGATGTAGTCACTGATTCATCTAAGCTGTCGGACCCACAGAGGATCGAGGACCAGCAGTTGGAACTGTCAGACCCACACAGGATCCAGGAACAGTAGTCGGAGCTGTCAGACCCACTCAATATCCAGGACCAACTCAGCTGTAGGACCCACATAGGATCGATGACCTGCTATTCTATCAGGCCCACACAGGATCCAAGAACAAAATTCAAAACTATCAGACCCACACATGATCCAGGAACAGTCGTCAGAGCGTAGCCAGCCGTAGGGTTTCCACAAAGTACACTTTATTCCATGAGGGTTCACTACTCAAGACAAGTGTTGACACGTAAACTGGAACCAATTCTCATGAAGAAGTATCTCAAATGTCCTCCATGTCATAGGGGTCTCAACGCAAGAGACAGCTCGTCAATCGGACGCCCGGTCTGTGAGTTATTGACATTTCCATTACAGGGGCCCAGTTGGATTTAAGGTTCAATCCAACCTGACCGTTCCCTAACTGTGCTTAAACCTCAAGTGGGTTATTCCAAAAGATCTGTCATTCTCCAAGATTTCTGACACCGTAGAAGGTTCGTCAAACAGACACCTGTAGCCCAAGATATGGGTGAAAAGGTGAATTCGGGTCAAACGGGTCCGGACTGGGGTCAGAACCGTTCTGAGGGTCGGACGCATCCCGCGGGGGTGGCCTGGCCTGCTTTGGGAAGCCCGGCCAGTAGGTGTGGCCTGGCCCGCGCTTGGCGGCCCGACCCGCGCTGGGTCTGACAGTCGGGCAGTCTGGCGGCCCGGTGGCCTGCCCTTGCCGCATCAAGGGGGAGGCGTGCGCCCCCTGGAATGGAAATGTATAAACCGTTTGGGTGAGGAACAAACCGGTGCTAGGTGGCACCAATCCAAGTCACGTAGGACCCAGTGGGGTCCTGCTCCTCTCGTATGGCTGAGTGGCCTAGCACTCCCACTCATCCGATGGCTGGCCCAGCCGATCGCCTCTGCTCCACCACCGCCGCCCGCCCTGACAACGTCTTTTTCATTCATGTGGCGGAACGGAGTCTAGCCCCTCCGACGGCCACCCGTGTGTACCACCGTTGCCAAGGGCTGCGGCCTTTTCCTTTGCATGGTGCGATGGCGCCGCGCCCTTCCGGTGACACAGTGGCCCTGCGACTCCGGTTTCCATTGCGAACGGCCCGATGCCGGCCACCGTTGCTCTGCCATGGCCCGTCGGCCATGGTCCACTCCTCCGGTGGTACTATTGTGCTGCCGCCATCGTCATCAAGCGAGGAAAAATAGAAGGGGGGGGGGGGTCAGGCTGTGTTCATGGGGCCTACACACTCCGCGTTATGATGATAACAATTTCCAAATCATAAAGCAAGATTGAACATGATAGAATGGGAACAAATTCAATTTCAAATCCCCTACCTCGAATCGTTGTTCATTGATGATGTCGTGGAAAGGAAGACGTCGATTCATTAACGTCGGAAATGATGAATCCAAGGATGGCGTCATTGGCATTCTTCAAGGATGGAGCTCCCTCCATTATTCCGGTTGAGGAAAGAAAAAGGTGTCCATCATTGGCGGATGAAGCATTATTCGTTCTTCGGTGGACATTCTTCGTTGGAGAGTACTTTCCTTCCCAATTCTCCGTTCCAACAAATAAATGATGCTAACACAAATGAAATAATAGCTTTTCTATTATTTTAATTGTTGGCATGAATTAAAATGGAGAAATAATTAAGGGGGGATCCAATTCATTAATTATTGTGTGTATGCACAAATTAATTAAGGGATTCCAAGAGGTTTCAAGGGTGGTGGCTCCATAAATGGGGGAGTTCAAGGGGTTTCATCCTCGGGTGGTCCCCACCACTTTAATTGATAAGAGGTGTTTAGAACTCGGGTGGGCCCCACCACCATAACCTCTCATGAGATGTTGTGGTGTGGTGGCCCCCACCTCTAACCTCCTCTCATAGGTTTTAACAACCAAATAAAAATAAACTACACACTTTATTTTTATTCAATTTATTCTTAAAAACTCCAAAAACTAACTTTCATTCCCGACCAATTTTTGTCGAGTTGAATGTCTTCTTATGAAAATACCGACTCTGCAAGTTCAACGATGCCCTCAGATTTCCATTTCGAGAACCATTAGAAAAGCTATAAAATCCTGCCAGTACATTTATTGAACATACCTGAACAAAACTTCATAGATTGATTTCGGGCACACTGGGCCTCAGAATAATGCACCACAAATTTTCACAGACTCGTGAAAATACCATGTTTTTAAGAAAAAAAAATTTCCATGGAGTTTCTGGGTCATTAAATTCTCCCCACCTCAGGGATTTATGTCCCCATAAGCTACAACTCGGTCTATGGGAACAAATGGGGGCACTGAGCACGCATTTGAGCCTCATGCTCCCATGTGCTATCTTGGAGGTTCCCATGCTACCAGTAAACACACACAAGAGGTAAAAACTATCCACACAGGACCTGCTTCTGTAAATCCTCAATATCCACTAAAACCTCTGTCAAATTTAAACCATCATCGACGTCCAACTCTCCATGGTTAATGATGTGGGAAGGGTTGTTTATGTATCATCTCAGCTAAGATTTGTGGAAGACATCGTGCACCCGGTGCAACTGAGGTGGAAGAGCTAAGCGGTAAGCCACCTCGCCAACTCTGCTGAGGACCTGGAATGTTCTGATGAATTTCAGAGATAACTTTCTACCTCATCCAAATCTCTGTAGACCTCATTGAGGTGAGACCCGTAAAAAGACGTGATCTCCATCATTGAACTCTAGAGGCCTCCATCTCCTGTCAGCATATGACTTCTTCCTGCTCTGTGTAGTATTCTTCTACTCCTGTATGATCTGCACCTTCTTCGTAGTAGCTCGTACCATCTCTGGTCCCACTAGTGCTGACTCCCCAGGGGCAGTCCAGCACAAGGGTGATATGCATGGTCGCCCGTACAAGACCTCAAAAGGTGCAATCCCTATAGTGGAGTGATAACTGTTTTTGTAAGAAAACTCCACCAAAGGCAAGTGATCCTCCCAGCTGCGACAAAAGCAGAGGAAATATGCACGTAGCATGTCCTCGAGGGTTTGAATAGTCCTCTCAGTCTGGACATCTGTCTGTTGATGGAAGGCGGTGCTCAAGTGAAGCTATGTACAGAAAGCCTCCTACAACCCCTTCCATAGCTAGGTGGTAAACCGTACGTCATGATCAGATACAATAGAGAAAGGTAATCCATGTATCCGCACAATATCCTGCATGTATAGGCATCCCAAGATCTCTACTAAACCCTACTCTCTGATCAGTAGGAAGTTGGCCGACTTGGTGAGTCGGTCGACGATCACCCAAATCGAGTCGTGACCCCTGGATGTACGTGGAAGTCCCGTCATGAAGTCCATGGATATCCCATACCACGTCCACTCTGGGACCTCTAAAGGTTGTTCCAAGCCTGCTGGTACCTGGTGCTCTGCCTTTACTTACTAGAAAGTGAGGCATCGAGAGACAAACTCCACTACCGTCTTCTTCATACATGGACACTGGTGTTGTCGTCTAAGGTCCTGGTATATCTTCGCCACTCTTGGATTTACCGCTAGAGAAGACATGTGGAACTCCCTCAACACTTCCTCCTGAAGTCCTACTAGTACCAAGGTATGTCCTCTGAAAAGGATGACGTGCTGCCCACCATCAAAAAAATCCATCAGGTGCCTACCATGTGGATATCTGAGCATGTCGTGTCTGACAGTCAGCGTCCCCATGCTACGCCTCCCTGACTCGCTGAAGAAGTGGGGGACTGACTATAAGAGACTATAGAAAGGTTAATCCATCTCTATCGACAAAAGATATCAGTAAAGAAACTCGATGCTCCGTTGCCTCACCTAGTAGCTGTATACCATATCTCTTACTGAGCGGATCCACAACAAAGATCCCCTTCCCAGGAGTATAGACTATCTCAAAGTCACAGTCCTGGAAGAACTCAAGCCAACGTCATTGTCTCAGGGTTAGGTCATTCTGAGAGAAGATATACATGAGACTCTTTTGATCAGAGTACACGATAAAACGTTCACCCATAAGATAGTGTCGCCACATCTTCAAGGCAAAGACTACTAATAATAACTCCAGGTCATGGGTAGCGTTGTTCTGCTCATGTTGTCCCAGCTGCTGAGAACCATACACGATCACTGCTCACTACAGCATCAGGACAAACCCGAGTCCGGTCTCTAATGCGTCGTAGTAGACTGTGTACCGTATGCCTTCCTATGGAAGCCTCAAGATGGGGGGCACTAGTCATCCTATACCTCTGCTCTTGAAAGCTCTGTTGGAATCTCTCTGGCCATACAAAGGGTTTACCCTTCTTTGTGAAGGCTGATAGTGGTGGTGCAAGTCTAGAAAAATCTGGCATGAACCTCTGGTAGTAACTCGCCAAACCCAGGAAACTTTGTACCTCCGTCACACTCCTAGGTGGCTCCCAAGCAAGTACAGATTCAATCTTCCGTGGATCCACTGCAACTCCAGCCTCTGAGATGACGTGTACCAAGAAGTGAACCTCTCGAATCCAAAACTGGCACTTCGAGAGGTTACCATAAAGCTGGTGCTCTCAGAGTGTGTCCAGTACTACCCACAAATGGTAGGCATGTTCCTCCTAAGTAGTTGAGTAGATCAAAATGGCTTCGATGAAGACTACGAAAAAGCGATCAAGGAATGTAAGGAAGATCCTATTCTTGAGTCCCATGAACAATGCTGGAGCGTTGGTTATGCCGAAGGGCATAACCAAGAACTCGTAGTGGTCATACTGACACCTGAAGGCCGTCTTCTGCACATCCTCATCTCAAACTCTGATCTGGTGATAGCCTGATCTTAGGTCTATCTTCGTGAACCACCGTGCTCCCTTCAGATGATCACAGAGGTCGTCAATCCTCAGAAGTGGGTACTTGTTCTTTACAATCACCTGGTTCAGGCAATGGTAGTCGACACATAGCCTCAAGCTCCCATCCACTTTCTTGTCCAATAGAATTGGGGCTGCCTAGGGAGAAATAATGGGCTGGATGAATCTCTTCCCCTGCAAGTCCTCCAGCTATATTTGCAGCTCGCAATGCTATGCGGGAGCCATCCAATATGTTGGAGAAGATATCTGTGTCTTCCCATGGTACATGTCAATGTAGAAGTCCACCACTCTACAAGGAGGTAGTCCCGGAACATAGTATGGGAAAACATCCACGTACCGGTCCACCACTATAGGATAAGTCAGACTCTCCACATCTACTGCTCTGAGGGTAAGGCAGGCCAACTGATGAGTGACCGACTATACTGTCCTCCAAGTAAGTTCGTCATGTGCTGCAAAGGATCCCTTCCCACTGGTGAAGGTAAACCTCATCCCGTTCGTGCGGACACACCACACTTTGCGCCTAATACAGTCTATTTGAGCATGGACTATAGATAACCAGTCCATACCCAAGATGATGTCGTAAGCCCTCGACGCCGCTACTAGGAGATCCCAGTTGAGGCTATCACCTCATAGAGTAAGCTCGTACTGCCGACACTAGTGCGTAATCCTCGAATCAGATCCTGTAAGAGTCTCTAACCGTAAGGATCTAACTAACAGCTCCTTCGGAATCTCCAAGGTCCGAACGAGGGCTGGGGAAATGAAAGAGTGACCGACACCTGTGTCTATAAGAAACGTAGATATGGTGGAGTAGACACATATTGTACCACGAATCCTCTACAGAGCGCCATGGTCATATACCTTAGCTACCTAGAGCTGAGCTCTCCCCTATTCACCTGCTTCTTGTGGTCGGGGTGGACCTCCTGGTGATGGTGGCAGTAACACCTCGAAACGTCTCCCACTACTAGCTACTCTATGAGGTCCTCGGCCACGTCCTCCTACTCCCTGCAGACTGCCTCGATCAAATCTCTGTCTCTACCTTAATGGTCTTTCGACCATCTATTGATCATCTATATGGTGGGTCGGATAGTCACAAGCTATGTGACCCTCCCCACCGCATGTGAAACACTTCATGTTCCTCACATGACTGGATCTGTCTCATGTGCCTCGGACAACCGATCCTGTGTCT
Source organism: Viscum album (assembly GCA_963277665.1). Lineage (NCBI taxonomy): Eukaryota > Viridiplantae > Streptophyta > Magnoliopsida > Santalales > Viscaceae > Viscum > Viscum album. Next base: position 2,001,198,875 of record OY728146.1, on the reverse strand, counting down.
TGAGGTCGTCCACCAGATGGTCTAGTCCGCTTGGAACTCTATGACATCTTTTTGCTGCCTTCTGCAGAAGACTCCACTACCTGATTCCCTATGGTGGGTCTCGCTGCTGGTGACTGCTCAGTAAGGAAACTCTCCACTAAGAGGGCTCTCTTTAACACCCCTACATGCGTCAGGATGCTGAAGGAGATCATCAAAGCACTGATCACTCGCCTGAGCCCCTGCTCGAATGTCCTGGCCCTAAAGAATGCGTCCCTCACCATATATGTGGAGTAACGTGAGAGGTCGGTGAACCTCACAGATTACTGTTCCACTATCATGCTACCCTACTGTAGATGCAGTAGCTCTTGGATCCACACCATAGGTAGGGTGGCTGGGACAAACTCTGCCTGAAATATGCTCTCGAAATCAGCCCAGAGTAGTGTCGCCTCGTCATGCACCTGGAGCATCGGGCTGCACTATCTTCCTACTGGTGCCTAAAGGTGACTCGTAGAAAGGATACCCATGAAGTCTGCTGGAGTCCCTACTAGCCAGAAGACTCTCACCACAGCCTCCAGCCAATCCTCAGTTTCCTGTGGGTCCATCCCACCCCTAAACATGGGCGACCACTAGTGCTGGAACTCGTGCAGAGCGCTCAGGAAGCATGCATCATCTTCTTCTGGGGCTGGTGGTATCAGTGGCCCAATGGGTAGTGGTACTGCTGGAGACTCCACTAGGATGAGGACCTACATAAAGGCCTCGTCCCTCGGTGGGATGCGATCTCGTACAACTCTCGGAACCCTGGCTAGCTGTTTGCGTAGAGGCATCCTGAAACAAAATAGGTGCGCCATGGTCAACAAGTTATACATTTTGTGATGACTCAAAGAGATCACATGGAAAACTTTTTAAACACACACACAATCAGTGTTTTCATGTACTGAGTTAGAAATCCGAATTCAGGGTCCTGTTGTATGGATACGTTGGCCGCCACAACAGCAGTAGACTCCCTGAACTGAAAACCACACTCAGTACCCTTAATGCTATTGCTTCACAAAAAACAAAAATCAGAGTCCTATGTTCTACGGTAGAACCGACTCCTCTGTTACAAATTTTTCATGACCGGTCCCCCCGGGCCCGTATTGTGACTACCCCAAGCCTACCTTCCATAGGCTAGGGGCTGGTGACTGGCACCGAAGGCAAAAATTCCTAAACTGGGAAATAATTGCCTTTATAAACTGAAAATACACACAATAGAGTATGAGCTGGAAGAAAACAATAAGTAAAGCTATATACAAAAGAAGTGTTGGAAAGTAAAAGGGGTCGGAATACATGCCCAAATTTAATGTGCTAGTACAACTGAAAATGGGACCAAACAGCTGAATGGTGGAAGCAGATCCTGGATCATCCACCATGGATCCTACCTAAAGGGTAGGTATAGAGAGCCTCCTCTTCACTCCACGTCCGTTATACTCCTCCGTTTACCATCTCGTCGTAAGGTCCACCTCTGAGTACCGTCCAGTCCTGGTGCTCTCAGCCTCCGTCAGCACTGTCTGTTGTCTACATCCAACAATACAATGTTCAGGCATAGCTCGTGCAGGGGTGAGTATAAAGATACCTAGTAGGGACTCCGATACCCTCAAGGTATCACAAAATCCATCAAGGATAAACCACAAGTATGAAATTAACGAATAGAAACAACTTAGGTATATGCCCATACAAATAACTAACTTATCAAGTAACCCATCTCATCCATGAGGAAAATATAGAAGTCATTGACTTAGATCAGAATGGTATACATCTTTTCTGGAGTGATAGAGATGATCTGATGTAGTTACTGATTCATATAACCTTTCAAACCCACACAAGATCCAGGACCAGCATTTTGAACAATCAGACCCACAGATGATCCAGGAACAGTAGTTGGAGATGTGGGACCCACACAAGATCCAAGACCAGCTAAGCTGTCAGACCCACACAGGATCCACAACCATCTATTCTGTCGAACCTACACAGGATCCAAGAACAGAAGTCAGAACAATCAAACCCACATAGGATCTAGGCACAGTCGTCAGAGCGTAGCCAGCCATAGGGTTTCCACAAAGTACACATGATTCCAGGAGGGTTCGCTCCTCAAACCAATTTTCGACATATAAAATTCCACCAAGTCTCATGAAGAACAATCTCAATGGTCTACCACGTCATAGGGGTCTCAACGCAACAGAAAATGCATCAATCAGACACCATGTCTGTGAGTTATTGGAATTTCCATTCCGAGGGCTCGGTTGGATTTTAGGTTCATTCCAACCTGACCGTACTCCAACTACATCCAAGCCTCAGGTGGGGTATTCCAAAAGAACCGTCTTACTCCAAGATTTCCATCTCTACAGACGGTTTGTCAAACGGACACCCGTATCCCCAGACATGGGTGAAAAGGTGAATTTGTGTCAAACGGGTCCGGACAGGGTTTCGACCCGGTCTAAGGGTCCGACCAGGCCCGCGGGGGTGGTCTGAAGGCTAGACCTAGCCACGTCCAGGGGCGGAGGTGTGTGGCCCCTCTAATCTTGAATGGATAAACCATTTGTGTGATGAAAAAACTGGCGGCAGGTGAAGCTAGTCCATGTCTCGCGGGACCCAGCGGGGTCTCACTCCTCCCCGCTGGCCGAGTGGCCAGCCGCTCCCACTCCGCTGGTGGCTGTCCATGTTGGCCACCTCTACCCCACTGTTGTGGCCCACCCTGGCCGTGGCTCCTTCTTCTGTGCAGCGCGATGGCTCTGTGCCCCTCCAGCGGCCTGGCAGCCGCCCGTGTGTACCGCCGTGGCCAGGGACCACAACCTCTTCCTTTGCGTGGTGTGATGGAGCCGCACCCTTCCGGCGACCCGACGGCCCTGATCCACCGATTTCTTTCGCGACCGGCCTGATTCTGGCCACCGTTGTTCCTCCACGGCCGGTTGACTAAGGTCCACTCCTCCGGAAGTGCTGTTTCACCACCGTCGTCGTCAACAGGAGAGGAAAAATGGAGGGGGGGCATGTTTGTGTGGCCCACACACTCCGAATTATGATGATAAAAATTGGAAAATCATAAACCATGATTGAACAAGTCAGAATGGAAACAAATTAAATTTCAAATCCCCTAACTCATATCATTGTACGTTGACGATGTCGCGGAAAGGCAGACGTCGATTATTTGACATTAGAAATGAAGAAGCCAATGATTGCATCATCGCTGTTCTTCAAGGATGACACTCCCTCCTTTGTTCCGGTTGAGGAAGGAAGAAGGTGTCTATCGTTGGTAGATGAATCGTTCATCATTCTTCAGTGGTCGTTCTTTTTTGGAGAGTTCTTCCCTCCTCAATTTTCCCTTCCAATAAAAAAATGATTCCAACACAAATGAAATAGTATATTGTCTATTATTTTAATTTTTGGCATTAATTCTAATGGAGAAAAAATTATGGGGGCTCCACATAATTAATTATTGTGTGTAGGCACAAATTAATTAAGGGATTCCAAGAGCATTCGTGGGTGGTTGGTCCATAAATGGGGAGTTCAAGGGGTTTCATCCTCAGGTGGTCCCCACCACTTTAATTAATAAGAGGTGTTTAGAACTCATGTGGGACCCACAACCATAACCTCTAATTGGAGGTTGTGGTGTGGTGGACCCCACCTCTAACCTCCTATTGGAGGTTTTAACCACCAAATAAAAATAAACTACACACTTTATTTTTATTTAATTAATTCAAAAAACTCCAAAAACTAACTTTCATTCTCGACCAACTGGTGTCAAGGTGAAAGTCTTCTTAAGAGAATACCAGTGCTATGAGTTCAATGATGCCCGAAAATTTCAATTCTGAGCACCAGTTCAAATTTTATAAAATTCTTCCCATACGTTTACTGAATGTACCCGAACCAAACTTCAAGAATTGATTCTGGGCACACTGGGCCTCAGAATCAAGTGCCGTAAATTTTCGTGGACTCATAAAAATCCCATGTATTAAAAAAAATTCCCACGGAGTCTCCTAGTCTTTAAATTCTCCCCACCTAAGGTATTTACATCCTTATAAGCTACAATTCGAACTATGGGAACAAATGGGGGTACTGAGAATGCATCTGAGGCTCCCGCTCCCATGTGTTGTCCTAGAAGTTCCCGTGCTGCCAGTGAAATCGCACCAGAGTAAACGAACGTCCATGTAGAACCCACTCTTTTCAATCCTCAATCTTCACTGGAACCTCTATAAAATTCCCCCCATCATCGACGTTGAGCTCTCCATGGTCGATGATGTGGGAAGGGTCGTGCACATATCCTCTCAGATGAGATACGTGGAAGACGTCATGCACCTGGTGAAATTGAGGTGGAATATTGAAGAGATAAGCCACCTTTCCAACTCTGCTGAGGACTTGAAAAGGTCTAATGAATCTCGAAGATAACTTTCTACCTCAGCCAAATCTCCGTAGAAAACATCGAGGTGAGACCCGTAAAAAGAGGTGGTCTCCATCCTTGAACTCCAGAGGCCTCTGTCTCCTGTCATCATATGACTTCTGACTACTCTGTTCAGTCTTCTTCCACTCCTGGATGATCTTCACCTTCTCTGTAGTAGCTCGTACCATCTCTGGTCCCACTAGTGCTGACTCCCCAAGGTCAGTCCACCACAAGGGTGATCTACAAGGTTTCTTGTACAAGGCCTCCTAAGGTGCCATCCCAATGGGGGAGTGATAGATGTTGTTGTAAGAAAACTCCTCCAAAGACAAGTCAACCTCCCAGCTATGACTGAAGTCAAGGAAACATACACGTAGCATGTCCTTGAGGGTCTGAATGGTCCTCTCAGTCTGAAAATCTGTCTGTGGATGGAATAAGGTGCTCAAGTGAAGCTGTATCCTGAAAGCCTCCTGCAACCCCTACAATAGCCTAGTAGTAAACCGTGCGTCACAGTTAGAGACAACAGAGGAAGGTACTCCATGTAGCCACACAATACCCTGCATGTAGATGCATCTCAATCTCTCTACTGAACCCTTTTCTCAGATTAGTAGGAAGTGGGCCGATTTGGTGAGTCGGTCGACGATCACCCAAATTGAGTCGTGACCCTTAGATGTACGTGGAAGACCTGTCATGAAGTCCATGGATATCCCATCCCACTTCAATTTTGGGACCTCTAAACGATGTTCCAAGCCTTCTGGTACCTGGTGCTCCGTCTTTACTTACTGGAATGTGAGGCCTTGAGAGACAAACTCCACTACTACCTTCTTTATACCTAGCCACCAATGCTGTCATTGAAGGTCCAATACATCTTCGCAACTCTTGGATGTACCACTAGAGGGAAAATGTATAACTCCCTAAAAACTTCCTCTTGAAGTGATACTGGTACCAAGGTACGTCCACTGAAGAGGATGACGTGCTCCCCAGCTTCAGAAAATCCATCAGGTTCCTACCCTGTGGATATTTGAGCACGTCGTGTCTCACAGTCAGTGTCCCCATGTTGCCTCTCCGCGACTCACTGAAAAAGTGGGGGAGTGACTATAAGAGACTATAAAAATGATGATCCATCTCTATCCACAAGGGATATCTGTAAAGCTTCTAACTGCTCCGTCACCTCACCTAGCAGTTGTATACCAGATCTCCTGCTGTGCGCATCCGTAACAACATTACCCTTCCCAGGAGTATAGACTATCTCAATGTCATAGTCCTGGAGGAACTCAATACAATGTCGTTATCTTAGGTTCAGGTCCTTCTAAGAGAAGATATACCTGAGACTCTTGTGATCAGAGTACACAGTAAAACATTCTCCCCTCAGATAGTGTCGCCACATCTTCATGGCAAAGACTAGTGCTGCTAACTCCAGGTCATGGGTAGCGTAGTTCTGCTCATGCAGTCTCAGCTTCCGAGAACCTTACGTGATCACTAATCGCTTCTGCATCAGGAAAATGCTGAGTCTGGTCCTTGATGCGTCGCAGTAGACTACATACCTTACTCCTTCATCTGGAAGCCTCAAGATGGGGGCACTAGCCAGCCTCTACATCATCTCCTGAAATCTCTGCTGGCATCTCTCCGATCATATGAAGGGTTTCCCCTTCATCGTCAAGGCTAATAGTGGTGCTGCAACTTTGGAAAGGTCTAGTGTGAACCTCCGGTAGTAACCAGCCAAACCCAGGAATATCCGTACCTCCTTCACACTATTGGGTGGCTAACAGAAAAGTACCGCTTCAATCTTCGCTGGATCCACTGCAACTCTAGCCTCTGAGATGACGTGTCCAAAGAAGTGAAGCTATAAAATCCAAAATTGGAACTTTGAGAGCATACCATAAAGCTAGTTATCTCTAAGTGTGTCCTGTACTACCCGCAAATCATTGGCATTCTCCTCCCCAGTAGTCAAGTAGATCAAAATGTCGTCAATGAAGACTACGACAATGAGATCATGGAATGGCTGGAAGATCCTGTTCATGAGTCCCATGAACACTGCTGGAGCGTTGGTTACATCAATGGGCATAACCAAGAACTCGTAGTGGCTGTACCGACACATGAATGTCGACTTATGCACATCCCCATCTCAAAATCTAAGCTTGTGATAGCCTGATCTGAGGTCTATCTTCGAGAACCACCATGCTCATTTCAGCTGATCAAAGAGGTCGTTAATCCTTGGAAGTGGGTACTTGTTCTTCAAGGTCAACTAGTTCAGGAGAAGGTAGTTGACACAGATCCTCAAGCTCCCATACACTTTCTTGGCGAACAGAATCGGGGCTGCCCAGGGGGAAACCCTGGGCCGGATGAATACCTACCCCTGCAAGTCCTCCAGCGGTACCCGCAGCTCACAATGCTCTGCGAGATCCATTCGATATGCTGGAGTAGATATCAGTGTCATCCCAGGGTACAAGTCAATGTAGAAGTCCACCTCTCTGAAAGGAGGTATTCCTAGAACATCGTCAGGGAAAACATCCATGTACTAGTCCACCACTACAGGATAAGTCGGACTCTCCAAATCTACTGCTCTGAGGGTAAGGCAGGCCAACTGATCAGTGATCGACTGCACCCTCCTCCGAGTAAGTCTGTCCTATGCTGCAAAGGCTCCCTTATCACCAGTGAAGGTAAAACTCATCCCATCCTTTCGGACACACCACACATTGCACCTAATACAGTCTATTTGATAATGGACTGTAGATAACCAGTCTATACCCAAGATGATATCATAAGGCCTCGACACCGCTACTAGGAGATCCCAGCCGAATCTCTCACCTCATAGAGTAAGATCGCACTGCCGACACCGGTTCATAATCATCGAATCAGCTCTCTTAGGAGTCTATAGCTATAAGGATCGATCTAACAGCTCCTTTGGAATGTCCGAGATCCGAAGGAGGGTAGTGGAAATGAAAGATTAACTGACACTTGTGTCTATAAGATCTGTAGTAATGGTGTAGTAGACAGAGATCGTTCCTCGAATCATCTCCAGAGCACCATGGTCGTATGCCTTAGCAGGATGGAGCCGATCTCTCCCCTATCCGCCTGCTCCCTACGGTCGGGGTGGACATCCTGGAAGTGGTGGTAGTAACACCTCAAAACGTCACCCACCACTAGCTGCTCGACCGGCTCCTCTGCCACGTCCACCTACTCCCTACAGACTGCCTCGAATGAATTTTTGTCTCTAACTCGGTGGTATTTCGATCATCTGGTGATCATCTATAAGGTGGGTCAGACAGTCACGAGCCATATGACCCTCCCCGCTGCATGTGAAACAGTTCTTGTTCCTCACACGACTGGATCTATCTCGTGTGCCTCGCACAACTGATCCTGTGTCCTGAGTTCATCCACCAGATGGTCTAGTCCGCTTGGACCTCTGCGACATCTGTCTACTTCCTGCTGCAGAAGACTCCGCTACGTGATGCCCGGTGGTGGGTCTTGCTGCTGGTGACTACTCAGCAAGAAAACTCTCCACTAAGAGGGCTCTCTCTAACACCCCTGCCTGCGTAGGGATGCTGAGGGAGATCATCAAAACTCTGATCTCTTGCCTCACCCCATGCTCGAAGGTCCGGTACTTGAAGAATGGGTCTCGTACCCAATCTGTGGAGTAATGAAAGAGGTCGGTGAACCTCACTGAGTACAGTTCCAATTTCATGCTACCCCACTGTCTATGCAGCATCTCTTGGATCCGCACCGCACATAGTGTGGCTGGGACAATCTCCGCCTGAAATAGGCTCTCAAAGTCAGCCCAGAGTAGTGTCGCCTATTCATGCACCTGGAGCATCAGGCTCCACCATATGTCTGCTTCTTCCTGAAGGAGACTCACGACAAGGATCACCATAAAGTCTGCTGGTGTCCCTACTAGCCTGAAGACTCTCACCAAAACCTCCATCCAATCCTCACCTGTTTTCTGGTCCGTCTCACCTCTAAACCTATGCGGCCTATGGTTTTGGAACTCATGTAGCATGCTGAAGAGGCATGAATCGTTTGCTGCTGGGGTTGGTGGTATCAGTATCCCGACGGGTACTGGTACCACTAGAGCCTCTGCTGTGATGGGGCCCTACACCGAGGCCTCGACGCTCAGTGGGATTCCATCTCATACCACTCTTGTACCACTCTCAGAAAACTATAGAGAAACTGGTATTATTTTTATTGAACATATCAAGTATCAAAGAATAGTGAGAAGACTATAATACAATTCCTTATAATATAAGGTCCAAATAATATTGATACAACCATTATGATTATTGTATATAAGATTCATCTATTTTATATTTTTGAATATCCATGGAATTATATTACACTCATAATATCTAGGAGTGACATGAGCCTACACTACTGATCATAATTCAAAAAGGGATTCATTAAAATTTATATTTGTAGTGGAAGGCATGGTTTTTTCCATATTATAAAAAATAACTAGTTAGTGGTTATATGTAACCTTCTTGGTTCTAGGATAACCAGTTCAATGATATACCCTTTCCTAATATTTATATTGAAAATAAAAGGGAAGTTGTGTTTGAGTTGGATAATAACCACCGTACACTAGGGATGTAGTCATCGATATTGAATATAAAACCCGTTATCAAATGCTTATATACCTTATTATTTGGTTTTATGTTTATAATTTAATGTATGAAAACCATGTGATAAAAACTAATAATGAGTTATCCATTTATTGAATAGGTTCATAGGTAAGATAGGGGAATCATTTTTCATTAGTAAAAAGTAGTCCACACCGATTCATCCCTTTTAGCATTGAGAAATATTCCCAATAGAACAACAAAATTAAGAGTATGTTTAGAGATTTTTAATTCCTCACTCTACCTTTAGTATTCCATCATGTTCACTTATTTATTTTTCCTATTTAGGATATTATTATACAGTACCATAACCTCAAATTATTAGTTTTTCAATGTAATCGAAATATAAAGTAGAAAAATTAATTTTCTTGTCATGTATAGTTTTATCCAAACACTCCCATTTCTCTGAAACATGGAATAAGATTTTGAGGTTAAAGGTTCTTAATAATTTTGATTTTTTGGTGGATCCCTAATAAATTATTTTCAATGGTACATGTTTTTATTTATTGAGGTATGGATGGGTAGACTGCTTGTGTGTAGTGAAATAGTGGGAAACCTCAAACCATGCTTTCTTTTTTATGTCCACATGAAAAAATTTTGGTGATATAGGGAATTTTAGGTAATTATAAAGGATTAAATTATGTGGAATGTGGTTCCTTATGTTCTATGAAGGATCCTTTCTGTGGTGGTGATAAGTGTGTAGTGGGAAAAATTTTGATGGTTTCATGGAATTTATAGTCAGATGAATGAAATTATTCATTGATTTAAATGAGTGGGATCCTTATAATTTATTTCTATACAAACATAAAATTTTAGTTTGATTTCTATGTGACCTATCACCATTGTAGTGAACAACCATTGTTGTGGACATGTATGAGGGATGGTTTTTTAAAATCAATTTGGATACTTATGTGGGTTTGATAAAATTTGTAATTAAAATGATATTTGGGATTGAAATTTTTTGTTTATTGTGGTGGATGTGGTTTCAAGTGTTCACTAAAATATTCCTATGAATAATATAGAGGAACATGTTTTATTATTGGGGATCCATTTTATGAGGTAACTAAATTTAATGAAGGTGGTTGTTGAGTTGAATTTTACGGGGGTTATTTTTTTGGTATTGCAGTATTTATCTGTTCTCATGATAACATTTGAGTCATGTCAACTAAAAATTATTATTCATTTGGATGATTTGGTGGATGATATTTTAGTAAATTAGGCTATTGGGTTAGTAATAGAATGAGTATAAACATCATATTTTCATATATGTTTTCTTAAAGCCTCTATAGTTGATCTATTTGTTTGATTTCCTAGTTTGTTTGACTTATTAGTTGTTATCAAAAAAAATTAAGATGATATATATCGGTGTTATAATACAGTGAAATTACAATATTCCTTAAAATTCACAAGTGGATGAATTTTCATCATTATAAATTTGTGACTACCTTTTTTATGGAAATTTATTAATATATTAGGAATATATGATAAAATTTATTGTTTGTGTTCACACTTAAAAAAATCATCAATATGTCTCATATTTTAATTTTAATTCTCTCACACAAGAATTATTCCAATGACTATATACTAATATTTTTTAATATATATATTTTTCGACTTTTTTGAAATTTATAGTCTTTCCCCCATTACAATTTTTCTTATATGAGTTATTAAATATTGTGATATAATATATAATGGTAATTATAATGATAAAACTATTGATATCATTGAAATTGTGTAATGAATGAAACAATTTCATTGAGTAATGCATCAAAATTTATAAGACCACCACTTTACATCATTCTAGTGTTTGAGGTGTCGGGTGAAGGTCGAAGGAAGGAAGAAGTAGAGATAAAATTTCATCTAGATTGAATGTATTATAGAATGACCTAATGGGTTGGCCATAAGGAACATGCTAGGGTATATGTTTTTTTATATAGTAATGTTTTTCATATCATGGGGGGTTATGTGATGGAATAGTTTATGTGTTTTAACATAGTGTTTGAGCCAAACAGTTTCAAAGAGACACTATTTCAAAGTGGAAGAATAGTTATTATGTATAGGTTAAAAAATTATTCTTACACATGGATGTCCTTGGATTAATTTAACATGAGGCCTTTGGATTTTATCAAATGTGAGTCTAGTTAAAGTAATAGGGGTGGTATTATGGTTTGATGTCTTTGAGGTGTTTTAGGTTAATCTTATATTATCCATTAATTTAGTCTTCCATGAGGGGAATTACGATATGAATCTTCTCAATCTTCTATAAAGAACAAGTTGTTTGGTTTCTAAATTACTTATGTTTGATATCTTTTATGTAGTAATTCCTTAATTTTGATTATTTTTGGGTTTGAGGCTCACTATGTAAGAGGGTTGAGGATGGGGATAATTCCATGATCTTCATGAGTTTGAGTGTGATGATGTGGTGATATTGGGTGCACCATATAACTTATTATTAAAATTAGTTTTAATACTATTTGACTTTGAGAATTGGTGAGGTAATACACTCTGGGTTCTAGATCAAAGATTCATTTCAGCATGGTAACCCCTATTATATTTTGATTCTATAATTTTCCAGAATTGTTATAAATTCCAGATTCTTCAAAAATTTAATATTATTCCCATAACTTCTCTTAAACCCTAGGATAATAGTGGCCCAACTTTGTAAATCATTAACCATAATTTTAATTATTTTATCCCCATACATTAAGAGATCAAATATTTGTGAGGAAAAGTGGATTATTATTTTCTTATTATATTTTCTTCATGAGTGTATGTAACCATAGTAATGATTTAATTTTGGTATTTATGATTTGTGGTTTCAATGAATAATGGGTGTGGAGAGGACATGTGATTGATCCTCATATGCTGGGTGCTATGTTGGAGTTTCCTTTATTATCTCTTCCAATGGTTGTTAAATATTTTTTAAGGTAAGGTATTTTCCAATTGTCTTTCTTTATTGGTATGAAATTTAGGGAATCGTCCTGATTTACCTTTATTCTATAGATGTTATAGATTATCCTAAATTATAAAATTAATAAGGAAAAATATAATTTAAGATAAGACGGCGTTTCACTTCTGTTTTATGAGATTTCAAGATATTTCTTACATGTGGATGATTTTATTGATGCTACGACTAAGATATTTATTCATTCTTATATAAAGAATATTTATTATTACTGTTGATATATTAGAATCACCCTTTACAATGGATTGATGACATAAACATGGTAATGATCTGGTGGTTTAGAAATATGGATTTTACGTGTTGATGATTGAACCTGGATTTTGATTGAATATAGATGATTGGTTAATTAATCATTGAAGAAATATTTAATACTATGTTTTCCATTGTTTTTTGTTGTATGTGGGGTTGTTAATATTTCGGTTGCGGTTGTATTGGTTGGTTTTGACCTCTTATAGTTATGGGGTTTGGATTTGATTTGGTAGTGATATATTACCTATTAAGTTGTTATGGTAGTAGTGTCATGGTTGGTTGTTAAGAGAGGAAGTGGTTTTGTAGTAGTTATTCTGGTTGTTGGATCTTTTTATTGAAATTTATATGGTTATAAGTTTAGTTGGTGTGGGTTTGGGTTATGTTTTCTATATTACTTGAAATTTTATTAAAATCTTATAATGTGAGGATGAAAATAAAATAATGTCCATAGTAGTGGAAGTGTCATTGTCACCATATACATAAATAATAGAACATTGTGTTTGTCGCTTATCAAAAAGTTCTGCACAAAATGAATAAAAATTATTACTTAAAAAACTAAATGAAATTAAAAGAATATGTAATATTTCTTTTATAATTGTTTTATATAAATAAACATATAAATTAATGTCAAAAATATTAACATGGATATAAATATTTAATAATTAAATCTGTAATCATTCAATGTGTCTCATTAAACCATTAATATTTAAATCAAAATCCCAATGAAATATTAATATTAAATACAATTAAATAATTTTTTAATAAATAAATTAAGGACCTGATAATTCAAAGGGGATGTATATACTTCTCATAAAAAGGTGGGTGTATAACATAAAGCTATGCCTCAATGAAAGGAAAATCATATGGTGTCCCGTACCTTAAGTCTGAATCATCATGAAAAATATTTATATTCCAGAATAAAGAAAATTTGTTAATTTTTTTTGCTTTATTGGAGACCATTATCTAGTTTATTATTCCTTTTATTTTAATTGTCATCATGTTATTAAAATTACTTAATTCATGTAAAATGCTTGGATGATATTATGTACTTGAGTCCAAAATGACTCTTCTATGATGTAAATAGTGAAAGTATTAATATTTAAATCATATCAAAAATAATATTAGAGACATAATAATCAATTATAAAAATATATTATGCCTTTAAATCCATCCATTACATATTAATATGAAAAATTATCTACATTAAAATCATAGAGATGGTAAGCCGTACATAGGCATGAGTAACATTTTGATTTTTCAACAATAATTATGGAAATAAGGTTTGCATTATTTTATTATAAAATTATGATAATAATATAATTAATATCATATAAATATTTTAAATATACTTATATATATATATATATCCTCCATGTGATGTGGTGATGAAAAATGATTCACATTGCTTCATAGAGGTGATAGTTCACACATTCGCAAGAATGACATTATTATTTTTCTGTGCATGGAATGGTAAGAACATAAATGACATATTAACACTTAATAATGTTAAATATGTAATTAATATAACATATAAACTTTACTTCCATAATTATAACCTGTCATAAGAGATGATTATAGAAAACGATTTATATCAGTTCGTGAGGCGGTAGTTTGACGTACACATGAATGATAATTCATTTCCCATTTGATGGAAGAGTAGACTTATTTAGGTGATTATATTAACATAATAACATCTCATTAAATTGATGATATTGGAGTTATTATTTCATCATTGTTGAATAATATTTGAAGGAATTAGAGGAAGAAATAAAATACAAATAGTTAATTGAAATCAATATATTCTCTTCAGACTATCTCCTTTGATTAACTTCTAAACACCACTAAAGAGGGTTCTATGCCTAAAATAATGACTAAAGAATTAGGATAGGGATTCTTGGAATGTATTTTTTTTAAATATGTCCAAACCAGATAGGTCTTGAATTGTGAATAATAGTGAAGAGTAGGTTCTCCTTTATAAGAGAGGAGAGGTACACTATTGCAAATCGTAAAAATACTAAATTAATATAAATTAATTTTTTAATAAAAATGGCCACAAACATATTAAATTATAACATTAGATTATCTTTTGTCGAAATAAATTTATCTAGTAAAAAGTAGATATGTTTTTACCATTTTGTAATCCTTATCTTTTAGATTTAACCCTTATTTAACCATTTTAATTCTTAGAGTGATATAATTAAATTAAATTTTATAGGAATAATATAATTAATATAAAATGTAATTGACCATTAAATGAGTCATTGATGAAATTATAATACATATCCAAGTTGTTTATATAAATTTTATATTTTTATTAATTTTAGATCATTTAATAAAATATTATTTATTTTAAAATATCATTAATATCAATTTTAACACTAGTCATAACGTGACATTTTAAAAATATAATAAATTCATGATATATAGGAACTAACTATATTAAATCATCAATGATATGTCAAAGTCATCCTAATTTTTTTGGATGAAATTTATTATATATAATTATATTTATTTTAATATTTTTAATATCTTTTATTTGACTTTTCCTTTAATTAAACAATTAATTTATCATCATTATTTCACCATTTAAGGTAATTATTTTATAAAAAAAATATAAATAAATTACCATATTGTTGTTAAAAATTTTAAATTTCTAAATACTATTTATTTTCAATTATATCCCTTTTATTACCCCATATAAAAAAATTATCAAATTAAAAACAAATGTATGAAAAAATTGAATTTCCTTTGAATATAATACTATAATGGTTATATTATCATCTTAAAGGTTATAAATGGTCTCAAAACAGATCCATTAATGATTGGGGACAAAAAATATTAATCAAATAAAATTATAAAAAAATGTATGGTAATTTTATAATATTTATAATATTATTTTAACCCATAATCACCCAATTTATCCTTAACCATGGTAATTAAAATTACAAAAGTAACTGTTCATATTGTGTCCAAAAATTAAAAGGGAACTATTTACTAAATTTGGATGTCGTAATTCCAAATATAGAATCCATTTTTAAATATTTAAAACAAATACTTTGAATAAATTAATTAAAAACTAATCATGGTGATGGCTTGAGAAAATATGTTTTCAAAGTAAAAACATTGAAATGATTGCAAATTTTTTTATATCAAAATGAAATGTGAGATTTATTTCAGTGAAAATAATTGGATTAAATGATAAAATATTTATCTAATTATAATTTAATCCCAATATAAAATATAATCTAATAATATAAATAAATTGGATAAAAAATAGTTTTCAATTAATATACAGTATTTCATTACTATTCCTCAAAAAATGAATGTTATATGAAAACTACCAAAAATACAACTAATGTAATTTTGATATGAAGATTTAAAATAATATGTTTATTTAGATAAATATAATTTATAAAATTTTCAAAAACTATATTTAAAATAACTGCACTATCACAAGATTAACAACATATCTTTTTATAAAAATATTTATTTTATGTATAAAATTTAATTCTTGAGATTAATATTCCTTTATTTCACTTTCTTGGTTTTTGCTTAATGAATAAAGGTGTAGTGATTTTTGGTTCTCTTGGGGTTGACTATGACAGTTGGAGGTCAGTATAGTCCAATTTATGTGTGTTGGGGTTGTGAGTTGATTTTGTGAATATAAAATCTATTTTGGGATCACTTACTGTAAAAAATAAAACCATAAATTTCATTATTATCCAAATTTGGGGTGCTTTGTAAATTATATAAACAATTTTTTTCTAGGGAGAGTTTTTTCTTGGATTTGGAAGTCTAGTTTGAAGAAACCATTGGTGAGTAGGACTATAAGATGGGATAAATGTGTTTTGAGACTTTATCTTATTAGTTGGAGAATTTGATATTTAACTAAGTGGAATATCATACATAAGTATTTCTAAGGGGTCTAAGGGGTTTTTTGGGGTTTTTCTTGAATAGGTTGTTAGCCATCCCTCTCAATGTCATGTCCTGTTTTGGATATATTTATAACCTAATATCTCTCTAATTTCTATTTATTCTTATTGGATGACGCCTTTTGATTTATGTTAGTATAATATTTTGATTAATGATTTTATTTAGAAGGGGTTTATATATCCCAATTTATCATTTTGAGGTTATATAGTGTAATTCCCCCAAAATTATGATGGTAGTCTAAGGTTGTTCTTAAACTACTAGTGGTTAAAGTATGTGATGTTCATGAACTATTATCCCTTTCCAATAATAGACGGGTTGTTAGATCTATTGAATGGATATACATTGTTTTAGAATATAAATTTGTGGTTTTTATTTTATCATATGAAGTTGACGAGAATGATATCCCGAAGAATATTTTTTAGGTTTCATTATGGGTACTTTGAGTTCCCATTTATTCCATTTAATGTCACGAATTCGTTCACTATTTTCATGAAACTCATGAACATCATATTTCATGTGTTCGTAGATAAGTTTATGGTAGTGTTCATCGAATATATTCCCATATAGGCGAAGTTAGAGGAGGATCATGAAGAGCCTATAAGGAAAAATTTAAAATTCCATCAACAAAAAATAATTTATGGGAAGCTATTTGAGTATAATTTTTGGACAAAAAAGGTTCATTTCATTTCCCATGTAGTGTCTCAATGCGAAGTGATAATTGATTATTTAAAAATAAAGGTAGTTTTTAGTTAGAACCTGAGATTGTTGAAATGGTATATAGTTTTATTATCCCAAAATGATATTATTGGTGGTTCATTGAAACACCCGAATAATTTATGAAATATCTATCTTTAAATAATTTCAATTCTTCTGTAGCTTGCATTACACGCAACCATGAGTTTAAACAAGCCGAAAGACACTATTAGTGTAAAATAGTAGTTAAATTGGTGGAAATAAATATGAATAAATAATTTATAAAATAAATATTAATCTTCAACTCAATATGAATGTATTGGTAAGTGTATAGAAAATAATCACACAATTTTCGTAAAATACCTTTATTGATCAAAAATAATTTTTATTTGAAATTGTTTTTTATTCTTTTTTGTGAATGAATATTAATTTTTGAAAGTTCTATAAAATTTATTTTAAAAAAATTATTTCATTTTTGAATTCATCATGTCAAAAATATCTTAATTTTTTTTCTTAAAACATATATTTTTTTAAATAATAGAGACGATACTTTATTTTATTGAAACATTTTTTTATTTTAAAGTCATTACATGTTAAAATTATGTTTTGAAATAGTTAAAAAAATTATTAGTTAATTTTCATTTAAAATAATCCAATTTTTGTTTTTTTAAATTATTTTATGCATATATTTATTATACAAATTTTAGGTTTTAAAAGTAAATTTTCCCAAAAAATGGTTTTTCTAGTTTTCTATCAGTTATATTTAAAATTATCAACTTATTTGATTTCAATTTGAAAAAATGGATAAAAACTTTTGATTCATAAGGTCCAAATTTAATGAATATTCCCATATTATTTTTACCCAATATGAATAGTAACCATTATAAATTTTCAGACCATGGTAAATGGTAAATTGGATAACTTACACTACTACAAATATGGCTTATAATAGCGCTAAAAACCTCCTTTAACAGCTGTATAAAAGCTCTGTTAATCTCAGTGAAGATAAAGTGGGTTCCCCTTTATCAGTGCTAAAAATAGCGATGATAAAGGGGGACCTTTATCAGCACTGATAAATGCACTGATAAAGGTGAACCTTTATCAGCGCTTGCTGAGTGCTGATAAAGGGAGTATTTATCAGTGCTATTTTCAGCACTAATAAATGTATAATATATCAGCACTAAAAACAGCGCTGATAAAAACTACCTTTATCATCACTACTTTTGAGCGCTGATATATTATCCATTTATCAATGTATAACTAGCTCTGATAAAGGCCCAAGATCCAGTGAAAAACTAGAACCTGCACAAAACCTACACATAACTTGCACACATATGACAACACTTGCACACAGCACAAACAACACCCACACACAAAGCACAAGAGAAAAAAAAATGATACATACATTTACTTGAAATCAAGAATTCAAAACAACACAATGCTATATACATTTCAAACAATGTTTAATTTGGTTACAATTACAATTATCCGAAAAATATTTAAAAACATTGATGTTTCATCCTTTTTACATCAATAATCCTCTCTAAAAAATTGTCATCCATGGCGGCGGTTTCTGAAAAAATAATTTGAACTCAGGAAAATGATTTCACCTATATAAGAAAACAAATATTATGTTAGTAATACAATAATGAAATAAGTAATTTTTTTATGTTTTTGGATAGTGCAATGTTATTATATATACCAGGATACTTTTCCAGTTGTAGATCTTGAAGGCGTTTATATCCTTAGGCCTTGGATTCATTCCATGCATTTGACGATATTGATGCACCGCCCTATCATAACAGAATCCTCATTAAAAAATAACATTAATTATATAACTAGATGTTTATTTTTAAAATGTTACATCTATTGTATTACAAATTAACAAACACCATCATGCATGGTCGGTTGGTTGGATATACATGCACTGAATCCAGAAAATAAATCATTGGAGTATCCAAATTGACTGCAATCAGCATCCAATGGTTCCTAAAAATAAAAAAAAGAATAATTAATGAAAGAAATGAAAATATAGTTGATATTATTAAATTGTAGAGTTTAACCCCTGTATCGTTGGTATAAAAAATAGTATGTCATATGTAATTTTTTTTTCAAATGATTTGAGCAGGGATGACATTATTGCATCCTCTTTATCAAAATCTATTTCGTCTTCTGAAGAGGTGGTGTGAGCACAAATGAGTCCAAATTTTTATTAATGGGGAAATCCATTCAATTATTTTTCTTATATATGCCTCTGACAAATATAAAATGTATTTAATAATAATTTTCATAGTACATCTGCTTTTGTAAAATCAAATCATGAAAACATACCTCATGTATACATTTACAACTAAGTCACCTAGCCATTTATACTTTAGGAGTTCATTTTGATTTTCAGCACTAATGAAATCTTATGTTTCCTCTCCATACATATTTTTTTCAAAATCAATTGTGTGAGTATTTCCATCTTTCAACTTTATATCCACATGAGCCTGCAAAGATATTAACTGTGGATATATAATGGGCGGGGTGAAGGTGCTCTCAGTAGACCGTTTCAATCAGTTTGTTGATCCTAGAGATAGTTTTGAGCTGATATTTCTTTTCACCCCACACTCTTCATCGTTCTGTAATAACATTCATTGGTTCAGACCATTATTCATTAAATATTAAAGGACCAGTTTGAAAAATTTATTGGAAATGTATACCTTTTTGTCGACATTTTTTTTACAAGAATTGTCAGCCATGCGATAAATGTTCCAACAGCTTGTTCAACAGTATAAATGTCATCATCATCATTTGGAAGAGGTAGCTCATCACTCGGATCATTATCTATGTTAATTGACCCTCTGAGATGATCTTTTGGAAGCTGTCTATTGTGTTGTATGTCGTTCTGCGTATTGATCATCGTAGCCCTCGCTACAAGGCGATAGGTGAGAGTTGATATATATAAATCACAGTAACTTTCACCCTGTTGAATATTAGTACAGGGAAGTTATCAATGTCTATGTGAATCAAATTTCATAGAAACAATTATTAAAACATTGATTACCTCATCTAAGTCATGTTTCTTAGGGGAATGACTCACCTCAAAGCTGGCGGGGGTGGGGTGGGATCATCACGCACATGTTGTTGTTGAGTTGTTTCTTCTCTTTGCCTCTCCCCCATCAATTTTTCTATCATCTCCACATGGTATTGTAATTATTCTTGAAAATATATAATTGCTCTTGCTACTTTTCCATTTTTTTATTTTGATCCTCCACTTGTTTTTTTTGAAAATATGTCCGGGGTGCCACCCCAAAAACGGTACCTATGACGCGGCCATACTGTTCTGGCTGCTTCAAGGCTGCTGAATGTATGTCTGCATCTGGTGTGGCTATTATTGATTCTTGTGACTATGTCAGATAGAAAATATAGAAAAATAAGTAGTTATTGTAATGCAATAGCGATTTAAAGAAAATAAAATTTATATTATGTCATACTTACACATTTTTCCCACACTTTTTGTGTGTTTTCATCTATCAATATCCCATATTTATTTACACCATCCTCCTTCCATAGCACATGGCGTGGGATGGATATGTATTTCGATTTTGATTCATCAATCTGCATATAAATAGAGAAACATGGTTATGGTGTTGTTTTATTTCAAATAGAAGTAGTACTGTAGATTTAAAAGACATACCAATTTTTTCTGAAGTGAAGCGTACCACATCCTTACTTTACTATAAGGGTACGCTGGTTCTGTAGCACGTTTTTTATTTTTAGCACTCAGTTATTATTTCATGAATATAAAACTGTCAATCAAAGTGATGAATACTAGTGAACGTTAAACAACATATTACCCCAAACAATGTACCTGAAAAATTTTCTCCCCACGACGGTTGCTAAACGCATCCCACGCTCCTTGGGATATCAAGTTTGTGTAAAGGGGAGCTTGGTGCACCTTGATTTTCCCTTTAGTATATTTAAGATAATATTTCATTAAAATTGTGAGGAAACCTCTATGAATCCTTCCTGAAACTATTAATACATATTCCTTGTGCAAGAAATCTACTATAAATGTACTCTACATTGGATGATGAAGAGTAAGTCAATGTTTTGGTATTGTATTTTATTTTAATAAATTAAAAAATGATATCGTAATGTTATCGTAATCTCTTCCCACATTAGTGTCTTCAGCCCGGTGACAACATGGTGCCACGACTGTACATCAATCAGCATACATTGCCGAGTGATGATTCTAATATAGCTACTAAATATGGCTCTTTTGGGGTTAACATGTTGGCCTCGCTTATTCCATCCCACCTCATATTTGATGCCTTTTTCTTTTGCCCTATGGATTTTGGCTAACACTGTCAAACTAATATGCTCTTGTTTTTTTATGCTTTTAGGGTTTCATTTCCTAAAATTTCCTTAGAAGTATCATGAATATGTTCCCCTGGAGTACCAGCATCAGCACTAGGACCAGCAGCAACAGGTTGTGAAACCTGTTGTTCCTTAGCACTGGGACCAGCAACAACAGGTTGATAAACCTATTGTTTCTCTGCACTGGGACCACCAACATCTGGTTGAGAAACCCATTGTTTCTCCGTATTTGGACCACCAGCATCTTGTTGAGAAAACTGTTGTTGCTCTGCACTATGACCACTGTCTATTGGTTGAGAGACCTTTTGTGCCTCGGGATAGGGAGAATCAGCAGGTGCAAAAGTCATTTTCTGTAGAAGGGGTTTAATATTTAATTTAGATTACATAAAAACATGAAATAATAGTTAAAAACATAAAGTAACACTATTGATATTACAACAAAAAAATAACCTGATTATTGTACTCTCTTTTTTTATTTTAAGGATAAAGATATTTAACTCCTCTATGGACTATGTAAATCCTTTAATTGTGGTCTCCTCTGACATACAAAACACCATCTACATTGGGACCGCTGCGAAATTATTGTGTAGTCTCTATAAAAGGGTCATCCTCCATTGAACTTTCATCTGACCCTTCAGTTGTTTTGGTCGATAACAAAACAATTGACAAATTTCAGTATGCAGGGTCTGGAACATAAAATACTTGTATTGCCTGTGATTCCATTATAAATGGTTCATCTTTCTCCCCTTCCTTACTAAAATCAACGTTCATGAATCCTAATTCATCTATTTTGACAGCACTCCTGTTATCAACCCACATTCATTGTTAAATTGGCACTCTGAATTTCGTATAATCCAACTCCCATATTTGTTTGATGATGCCAATGTATGACATATTTGCATAAATTGGATTTTTTTCCTTAGCACCAGAAACATACATCGCCTAAGCCATAAGTGTAACCCCAGTATTCTGCATGGTACTGTCTTCATCATGTTCATTAGTATAGAATGTATAACCATCAAATGTATAAGAATTGTAAGATAATACGTACACACTTTCTCCTCCAGCTAGCCATCAATGTCATTCTGAAATTGAGTCTGGATTTTCATCTAACTTCTTAAAAATATGGTCCTGAAACCATCCTGTAAACTATCGATTATGTGTATCTGATATCCATTTTTCATCCCTATATTGATTAAAACGCCTAATAATTTCTTTGTGGTTTTTAACATATGGGTCAAAATCGAAACTGTTATGAAAAACTTAAAGGTGGGCCTGCTCCCGATCTGTAATACTGATTGTGACAACCTCTCTTCCAGAAATTCCTTCACCCTAAAGCTGCTTAGTGTGACAAGATTTTGGTAGGCCAACGATTTCCACACCAGACATGTATTCTCTACAAAATTCAACGGCTTCCGCAACAATATATTGCTCTACAATACAACCCTCTGGCCGACTTCGGTTTTGACATACCTTTTCAAAATCTTCATATACCGTTCAATGGTGTACATCCATCTATAATGTACAGGACCACATAGTCGAATCTCTCTCACAAAATAAACCATCAAATGAACAATCATATTGGAAAATGTTTGTGGGAAGAACATTTCCAATTAACATAATATGACATCAATTTATCTTTCCATAGCTGGAAATCTCGCGAGGTCTATAACTTTGCTGCATATAACTTTGATGAAGAAACAAAGCATCGTTAATGTATGGAGGAAAATCTTGGTCAAAATGAAATGTAAAGCTATAGGAATTATATCTTGCATCAAAACATGGCAGTCATGTGATTTCAAACCCTGTAATTTTAAATCTCTTATCGACACGATGTTCTTGATATTTGGTGAATACCATTATGGAACCTTTACATCACTCAAGAAGTTGAAAAAATGAAATCTCTCATGCCTGGAAAGAGTGTAAGCTGCAGGAGGAAGAAATGTTCATTTTCACCCTTCACTAGTCCCAACTCTTCTCATATTCCCATCTCAAACATGTCTAATTTAGCCTTAATTCCATACATTGTTTTGCCGGGTGAATTCAGAAACGTGCCGATGACACTATCATATACATTTTTTTTCAACATGCATAACATCAAGAAAATGTCTGACATATAGACAATTCTAGTATTGTTATTAAAAAAACCTGATCTTGTTTTCCAACCAGTTTTCGTAAGGTTTTTCGAAAACGGTTTAGCAAAATTAGTGTCCAAATCTTTTACTTTCTCAAAGAATTGATCACCTGTTAGTGGAGACAGTGCTGTACATTTTTCTGAACTTCTGTCGAATGATGTTGTCCAAGATCAGTACTTATGTTTTCGGGGTAGAAATCTTATGATGTCCTAGAAACACGGTTTTTGATGAATGTTTCAACCGAATTGATTGTGTACCTTGTTTGCAAATGGGACACCCTTGAGTTCCATTAATGATATATCCTTAAAAACTTCCATAAGAAGGAATTCATTTATCGTCCCATACAACATGGCTTTCAAAGTGAAATATTCATTTTTGGAAGTATCATACAACGTAACACCAGAATCCCACAACATTTTCAAATCCTCGATCAATGAGGCCAAATAAACATCAATATCATTACCCTGTTGTTTTGGTCTTAATATTAGCATAGATAAAATGATGTATTTTTGTTTCATGCATAACCACGGTGGTAAGTTATAGTTTATCGACATAACCAGACATGTACTGTGACAGCTGCTTTGAAAACCAAAAGGATTCACCCTATCTGTAGATAACACCAGACGAAGGTTTTCAGCTCGTTCCCAAAATTCACGATACTCGTGATCAATTCTCTTCCACTGAGGAGAGTGTACTGGGTGAGGTAGTTTCCAATCATTAATTATTGTATCTTCATGCCATGTTAATTGTCATGTAGTCTCCTCACTTCCATATAGGCGCCTAAACCTTGGAATGATTGGAATGTACCATACAACTTTCATAGAACAAGAATCATATTTCTTATATCAAGAAGAACCACACTTTGGGAACTCATTAAGTGATTTTTGGTCCTTGAGAAACAATATACAGTCATTCGGGTAGGCTTGTATTCTTTCAAAGATCATACCCATCGAATGTAGCATTCCTTTGGAATTGTATGTTCGGCTAGGGAGTTCATTATATTCTAGGAGCATGTCATTCAGGAGAGCAAGTAGTTCCGTAAAACTAGCGTCACTCCACCTGTTGCCTGCAATAAAATTATACAGCTTCAATTCAGATGATAATGATGTATATTTAGTGCAACCAACATAAAATGGTGTTTTTGCACAACTCTTTAACTTCTAAAACAATTTTGGGAAATCACAAAGTTCACCTTCAACTATCCTTGTAATTTCCTCAATGTGATCTTCATCATCATTCACATCTGTAATCACACCCTCCATATGATCGTCTTCACTGTTCACGCTTGTAATCATATTAGATGATCTATAAACTACCTTGTTATCTAAGACACTACCTACATTCGTTCTCCCCCCTTGTTTATTCCAACATGTATAACTTTGATCTATTCCGTGATGGATCAGGTGTTCTCCCAACTCCTCTGGACTAACATGTCTTGAATAACAATAGCGTAAACATGGAAAAAGGATTTGAGAAGGGTCACATGGATTATCTTCTGCAAACATGATAAACTCTTTCATGCCATCTTCATACTCTTTTTTCAACCGATTGGAATCCATCCATTCTTTATTCATATTCATCATCTTTATGGGTTCGATCTTGAACTTGCCTAATATTATGTTTTAATTAATCAAGTAGAATTGTTAGGGTTTTATAAAAACAAATCTTGGTACAAATGCCTCTAAACTCAAGTGAAATCCATATACATGGTGTGTCCAATAGGGTGAACATCGGGTATGTATAAGATACTTGATTTAATATGACATATATCAAATTAATTCTAATTTAGTCTTAAAAAGACTGAATGATGCGTTTGAAAATAAATGACATTTAGAACAACTTGAGATAAAGGCGTGTATTTTAGATACATACAGAGTCACCTTCCCAGCTATGCATCACATTTTTGTGGAATACACAATGTGTAGTCCTTACATGACCAATAGGGGTGTATAGTCTATACACATCAATTTTCTATGGTATCTATACATGGTGTGAGTGAATTAAAACACACGTCATATTGTTATACCAATATTTCTTGGCATGTACATGGTTTCATGCTGAAGTATATGTCCTGGAGATACATTGTGTGTAACCTAGGATCACATGACATGTAACATTTAAAATGAAACTTATTCCATGTTTGATTATGAATATTAGTCATGTGGTGTAAATTTTGGAGATAAATGTTATGTGGAATTAAAATGTATATTAAATCCATGTATGGTGAAGAATATTCCATTTAAAAATACTACATATCATGTATTTTAAAGAGCCTCAAAGAGTCCCCCAGAAGTGGTTTTCTAGGATTCAGTGGAATTGCACTAGTAAGAAAGTGGTGGTTCCATTGAAATGGGTAATGTTTGGATTGATATTCAATGGTGGAAGAACTATAACATGGAAAAAAAATTGCATATCAATCATTCCAACAACTGCAACACCATACAAAAACAAAATCGTGATCACAATCACAACACCATACAAACCAAACAATCACAATTTTATATTTGACAAAGCATCCCTTATTCAATTTTTTTGTTAATTCAGTGGTAATAATAGAGGTTTTATCATCTTGGGGTGTTCATTCAAAAGTAAAGTATACGTAAATTACCAATTTTTATATTCCAATGTTCAACAAGAACCAACCAACCTTAAATTCATTTAGTGTGCAAACAGGGACCACCAATGGACACTATTTTCAGTGGGGCTCTTAGCCCATACATTTCACATTATAACCATCAATATCAAATATTAATAACATGAGAACAAGATAAAACCAATGAGTAACAGGAGAAAACTCACCGTGAAGGTGTCGTTAAGAACACTGCAGAGGTGCATTCGTGGCAGACGAGAGGCGCACATCAGAGGAGATTTCCAACGGAAAAGAAAACATAAAATAGGTGAAACCCATGAGAATAAAATAATCTAAATCTGAGTACACCATTTACCACAACCCACAAACCCCAAGAACCAACTAAAACCAAAATCAACCCACACAATGGTTTAACATAGCTTAATATAATACGAAATTATAGAACCCACCTTCGATAGAACAAGTTCAACAAACTTTTAAAATATAAAATATGGACATACAATGGGTAAGCCCTGACCAATAGGTCCAACTTACTAGGTATAATCCCCATGTTTATTCTAGACAGTATATCCCAAATGAGTAAGCCCTGATCAATACTCTATTTTCACTACTTTCACGACATTCCCTATCATAATGATGGTCATTATTAAGAACACCCCAATCCCACCCTGATGGTGGTTGTTATCCTTAGATGATGGAATGTCCCAACCAAATTGTTTGACATAATTAGATAACACATCACCCTTTCCTGGAATTCTCCCACCTCATCCTATATCTGATGGTTTCTTAACCCATACATGTTCTACAAGTAATTCAATAGAATAAAAAAATATACACTATATAAAGGAATAATATGGAATATCAAGAATAGTTCACAAGGGGATATATACTTACCATTAGATCATATATAAAGAAAAAGTTTCAAGGTCAACTCACACTCTTGCAAGAAGTAACATCATGAAAGTGAATCAAGCATAAACGATTAATCATGGAAACATCATATACAAGGACTTATTTATTAAGGAACTTCCGACCACAATCTCAACATTAACATCATTGTTCATCAGGATTTTTTTGTCCTAAAACATTATCACACACCAACTAGAATAATCTATCTCTCTAACAAATTCCAGAACCAATTCTATATAAATAAATGGGTTTAGATAAAGGAACATTGAAGAAAAATCCAAGTGGTAGAAAACAAATTTAACTGAAAATGAATATCAATAATGTTAGAATCCAGGATTATTTGAATTAAGAAGAAACTATCACTATTGGATAGTGATAAGAGGAGAATTCCCCAAGATAAAACCTATGAGACATCATAGAACTCCAATGATCTCCAAGAAGATTGTTGCTACACCAACACTAGAATTACATTTCTAGATGAAATAAGGCATCATAATCTAAGACATAATAACTATATTCCATGAAAAAATAATAAAAAATTAAGGAAATTTATCTAAATAAGAAGACTCACAAAAAAAGTTCACTAAATTAACCAAATTTGGAATCACCAGTGAAAAAGGATGAAAGGATACCTTATATCGACAATAGAGGCAGCGGCAGCGGCGGAGGCAGCCGTGGAGGTGGAGGCAGCGGTGGCAGAAGAGTCAGCATCGGTCGTGGCAGCGGGGGCAGAGGCTGCGACGACGGTCGAGGTAGAGACGACAGTAGAGGCAACGGTGGTCACGGTAGGAGGGGTAGAGGCAGCGACGATAGCGGAGGAGGATGAGGATGAGGAGGAGGAGGACAAGGAGAAGGAGAGGTCGCAGCAGACAAGGGGCCTCGTTCAGCTTCCGCGAAAGATTTATTGCGTGCGAGCGAGGAGGGCCTGTTAGGGTTATTAAAAAAAACTGATAGAACCTTTATCAGCGCTTATTAAAAGCGCTGATAAAGGTATGTTTTATTAGCGCTAAAATAATAGAGATGATAAAACATTCATTTATCAGAACTTATTTTAGCACTGATAAAGTTAACATTTATTAGTGCTTTTAGCTAGAGCTGATAAAGTCATAACCCTTTAACAGTGTTTTCTGTTTAGTGCTGATAAAGGGCATCACTTCCCTTGCCCTGTTTTGTGGTAGTGTTAGGATAAAAAAAATGATAAAGACTATAAAATTAAACTAACACAAGTAATAATTTTTTTTGGATGCATATAATTTTACCCTTAACACATATGTATCGAAATTTAGTTCTTCAATGGACACTTTTCAAGAAAAATGACTTAAAAAATATTTAAATCAATGAAAGTAATAAAATGACACTTTATTTTCCTTTAATATCCTTTATTTGTCCACATGGGAAGAAGGTATGTTATAAAAAAATAGTAATATAAATTTTTAATTTAATTAGCACAATTTCCTTATAAAAAATTATTTTTGACGTTTTGGGCCTCTTAGATGTGATTACCATATTTACAATATTTTATTTTATAAAAATTTAAAGATGTCACATTCATGTTGTAAATACTATATCTGTTTTAATATATGGTTACCCAAAAGATATATTATACTATAAATATTCCTCTAACATATAGAATATATCTATTAATATGAGTATCTTAATTTTAATTTTTATATAATAAATAAATATATTAAATAATTACACAACGATGATGTAGTAATTATTTTATTAACAAAAATATCAAGTAAATGATATTAAAAATATTAAAATAAATATAATTTAAAATAATTAATGTAATAAATGAATTTTATAGGTGACCATAACCTTTTAGGGATTTTATTTTTTTAAATTAAAAATGAAATCTTTATTTTTTTAAATGTCCATGTAATGAATAGTGTCAAATTTAAAACTAAAGATATTTATGAATTTTTTTTATCAAATTATTTAAACATAATTAAACATATTTTAAAATATAATATAATTATAATGTGGTCTAAAATTTTATAAATTTTTCATTTGTGGCACAATTGACATCACATAGGTAAAAAATTAAAACATTTTAATATAGAGTTTTTTTATCATAGTTAAAAATAAAATAAGTTTTCATTAAAATGGTAAAGTTTAAAATAATACCAAAACATGTATAAAATATATTGAATAATGGGGTTATATCTTTATCTCATATTATCATATAATATATGGAATTTTTATGGTATTTTTATTCATTTTGAATTTATTATAAATTAATATTTTAAGAAATTCCAAAAGTGCCCCTCTCCACAAATATAAAAGAAAACAACTCCAGTACTTCTTGAAATCACGTTGAGAATTAAATCTTGACCACAACCAACAAATTTATCTTATAACCTCCCATAGAAACATTATAGACGTTATGGTATTCTCAAATGTCCAACCCTGGTTTTCCTAAGAGGATATCTAAAGGGATTTCGCCGAAGAAGAGGTAATCTTCTTTATCGACTCTTTCCATATAATTCTTCTTTTACGTCCTCTACATGTGTTATTTACATTATAATGCAATAAATATAGTGTTACCTATATTATTAAATGTTATTATTATTTGGGAACAATCATATTATACCTTTTATGTATCCTTGAAAAAGGAAAAGCACCACACATATATACGTATGAATTATCATATCTATGCCATGGTGTAATTTGTTTTCATCACCACTTTTTTGGGATGGGTATAATGATGTAAGTAATATATATATATATATATATATATATATATATATATTAATTTTTCAATTATATTTATTTCTTAAAAAATAAAATATGATCCCCTTCCTTTCCATTTCACCATTAATGTAATAATACCATCACTTGTGTATACGTACAACATTCCTTCTCCATGACATGGTGTGATTCATTTTTAGAGTTCCCCATTAAAAGATGATTATATAAATGTCTATAATGAATATATATGATATATAATATCTTAATATCATTCTAAATATGATATAACTATACCCTATGGACAAGAAAATTGTCTTATATGATAAAACATGCATATGAAAATGAATCAATTAACACTCTAAAAAGGGAAATATTGAAATTATATTCAAAAAAGATGATAAGATGATATAAAAGGATCCTATATTATATAATAAATATAAATATGGCTCTATTATTAATTAATAACCATCATTAAACCATTATAAAATATTTTTAGATACATATGTATGAAATCTGACCTAAGGTAACGTTTAATTTTCCAATACCATTATTATTCGGGATTTTTTTATACACAAGTATCTACTATAAAATATTTATCTTCCATGTGGATGTTTCTTAAAAAAAATTAATTTTTTTATTATTCTAAAATTATTTAAATTTATTTGTATTGATGTCTAAATTTTTACTAAAGGTTTTAAAAGTAATATTTTTGTTGTTTCCCAAACAAGGTTCATTGTGAATTTTCCAAATAATGGAAGAAAGTAATGGGTTTTTAACATATATATATGAATAGATTTTCCACTTTCATGAAAACTCAATGAATTGAATCATAATATATAATATTAAAAGGTCCCTTTCAAAGAATATTTTTTTATTTTTAATTATGCATCTATAAAAAAATGTTTCCAAAATTGTACTGATATTTTCAACAAGAAATATTTCAAGTGATATTTGAAAATCATTTTCTATGTCCGAAAAAAAATTATTTGATTTCACTTATGTTTTAATGGGGATCTCATATAATGATACCTTATTTATTCATTATCTAGATGTTTTTTGTTTTTTATGGATTGATACTTATGATTTTTTTCTTTTCTATAAGTAATGTTGTGAGGAAATGTTTTAGAACCCAATTTATTTTCATGACTTTTGATATGATAAATGATATTTGTTCGTATGGCTTCAATATACTTGGTTTAAATTATGTTATGGGTTGGAACTATATCTCTCTATAATTCATTGGGTTAGGATTTATATCTGATGAGATATATAACTCCAAAACAAGGTGAAAACTTTATTCAGTAATACAAGAATGAAACGAGGAGTGAACTCAGTTTAGTAATGGAATTTGTCCACCATGATGTTTTTGACAACGATCCATGACTAATATGAAATTATTTTCAATGTATATGTGTATGAAATTATTTCATGTCTTATGTTTTAATCACATGAATTATTTTCTCAATAATTCATGAATTTTTACCTTATATGATTTATTCCACAACTCAATATCATGTTCCTTGATATGCATGATATAATTTTCAAAAATTATTTTCATGTTATTATTCCATAATTATTACAATTATATCCCTTGATTACACACACTAAGAATATTTGGTATCTCTTTATTACATTTCTTTTCCCTAGGATATAAATAATTTTATTAAGTAAGATGTGTCAAAAAGGGTATTAGTTATAAATGAATAAGCATGAGACAATGTGGATGTTTAATGAATCAGTTTTTCATGTTTTTATGCTTCCAAAGACACTGAAACTATATGTTTCTGGCACAGTTTTGTAATGTTATTTAGTGAATAATATTTTATTTAGATGTAATATCTATATATGAAATTCATGAGTTGTTATAGTTGGTATCAAAGAAAGGTTTAGATGTTCTTTGAAAATTATAATGATAGAAAACTTATTAAAAAACATCCGGATTAGTCTAGGTTAGAATACATATCATGATTTTTGGAGAATATAATAAATAACCATGGATAACACATATATTTTCCAAAATCAAATTGTAATAAGTATTTTCCATTGATTATGGTGGTTTCTTACAATGATAAATGGTACCAACACTATGATTTTTGGATTGAGTCAATAGATATAACTCGAAAGAATCACATTAATGCTAAATTTGATAGGAAACTTAATTATTATACTCCTGTGAAATACATTTTTATGATAAATATGATTAAATAACTTGTTTCGTATCTCACAAAAAATTATCAATCTATGAATCATGGAGGAAATCAAAATGAGAAAAGGATGGAAAACCATTATGTTGAATCCTTTATGAGGAAACATCATCCTTTATTTAGTGATTATTTTAATCCAATAGTGGTTGAACAACAAATTTGTTTTGATAAAAAGATATTTTTAGTTTTTAATGTTTAAACCCTGAGAAATTAATTTTGGCAGTCTATCATTTGGAATGTGATGTAGATCAATAGAGAAATATAATCAATAATATGATGAAATGAGTAGAAATTGAAAGTATGGAATGTGATGGGTTCAAGAACTTATTTTTCAGTATATAATTTCCATGTATTCTTCATACGAATATGGATAAGTATTACCTCGATATTAAGGAAAATGATGATGAATCTGTTGGTACCTATAAAGAAACTTTTACAAGACCCGTAAGGTAGAATTTTGGAATAATCATGAAACATGAAATTAAGGTAGATCAATTCTTTATTTTCCTAAAAACAAGTCTCTTAAGGGAATTATCCATAAGGGTAATTAGTAGAAATGATGAAATATTTCAATATCCTCTCAATGATTATATAAATAATAGAGTTACCCATCAATCTAATGGGTTTGATAAGAAGATAAAAATAGAATTCAATGGAAAATCTAAAAACCATAGTGAAAATAATATGAGCTTTTTATATGCTCAATGTGTGGAAACAAATATATAGGAAACTATATTAAGAGGACTAGTAAATGTTTTATAGTGTGTGAATGAAGGTCTTTGGGAAATTGACTATAGAAGTGATGTGAAAAAGAAATCTAATAATGTAGATAGAGAAAAGGATTCACATAATGAAAATCATACAATTCAATCTTCCATGTGAAAGGAAAAGAGGAATTATACTAAAAATGAAAAATCTTAGGGTTATCGGTGGTTATCGACATCAGAAACAAATTAAGGACAATGTCAAAGGAAAATATTCAGTGATCACTATGGATGATGTGGAGTATGAAAATTATCTCGTGAAAGGTACACTTACTATCTATTCTAATGCTGATAATGTTCTATTTGATTTTGGATCCACCCAATATTTTATTTCTAAATAATTTTCTAAAGGTATTTACTACCTCAAACATTATATGTTGAGTAGGTTGTAAAAAATTACAATGGAATAAGGGTTTCATTATAAGGTTATAATTCTTATCTAGTTTATTTTTTTTGGAAATATCTTCCTGAAAGATTTGTGATCATTCCTTTAGTTGAATTTGATGTGATTAATGGATTGAATTTGATTTCATTATATGGATTTCTTATCATGTACTGAGGAGGGGAAGTCACATTTCAAAAAATGATCGAATCTATGATCATATATAGTTAAAAGGATCTATATGAACTTCTAGGGGAAATTACACCCATATTATGGGTATTAATTCCTATAATGGAAGGTTATCTATATGAGATGGTTGTGTAGAAACAACAATTAAGGATATATCTATTTTAAGGGAGTCTATTGATGTATTTTCAGAATAATTCCATGTCTTCCACTGAATCATGATGTTGAGTACTCAACAGAACTAGTACCGGGTGTTATACCAACATTAAAGAATCTATATAGAATAATCCCAATTGTGGTACATGAATTTAAGAAGCAATTCAAGATAAGCATGACAATGGACTCATATGGCATAATATATCACCTTGAAGTGCACTTATTATATTTTTTAAGAAGAAAGATGGATCAACGAGACTCTATATAGATTATCTAGAACATAACAAGATCAATATCAAGAAAAAACATCCTATTAAAATTTTGATGAATTATTTGACCAATTGAACAGAGATCAATACATTTATGAGATTGATCATTTTTTTGGATATCATCAATTGAAGGTCCTTGAGGATATATCCAAGATGACATTTTTTAAAAGTTGTAGACAATATGAATTTATATTGATGACTTCTGGACTTACTATTTCCACCATTATCATCATGGATTTAAGGAATAGAATATTTAGAGACTAAAATGACCATTTTGTTATAGTATTTTTAGAAAATATTCTTCTAATAATCAAATTGTAAGGATGAACATGATGATCACTTGAGGATTATACTAATGGCCCTAATAAAGGAGAATATTTATAAAAAATTTACCCAGGGTGGATTTTGGATTCATAAAGATTCATTTTTGGGTTACACAATCACTAGAGATGCGATATATGTGGATAAATAAAAGATAGAAGTTATTGACCATTGTCCTATAAAAACAATGGTAAATAAGATCTTATGTTGTCTTTGTTTGGATGGATATTATTGACATTCAGTGAAAGACTATTAACAATTATTTATTCCACTCACTATGTCGAATTGGAAAGTAGTTAAGTTAATATTTATGGATGAATCTGAAGAGAATTTCAAGAAGTTTAAAATATGGTATGTAAGTGAACCTATTTTCACACTACCCTATATAAGAGAGGGGGTTATGATCTATAATGATGCATCTATTAATGAGATGGGATGTGATCTCATGAAAAATGATATGGTGGTAGATTATGTTTCAGGAAAATTGAAAATCCATGAGAAAGATTACCGAACTCATGATTTGGTGTTAGATATAGTATTTTTTTCATTAAATATATAGTGGAATTATCTTTATAGAGAACAATGTGACATATACCATGATCAAAAAAATTATTGTATATTTTCACTAAAAAGTGGAATATGTACCAAAGAATATCATTGGAATTGATTCATGATTACCACTACTCAATACATTACCACCTTAGGATGGATAACAAGGTGGATGATGGTTTGAGTGGAAAGGGAAAAAGAAAGATATTCTATTATGAGGATCATAACATATACAATATTTATGGATTTTCAAAGGATGAATCTTGAAATGACAATTCAAGGGGAGAAATATTATATTTCTTAGATGAATGTTCAACCATATATACAAATGAAGATTATGGAGGTGTAAAAGGAATATGTAGGGCTATAAAAGAAGCATACCTGTGTTCCTATGTCCAAATTTTATTATGATGGTATAATAATTTTTAGGATCTATTTTTGTGTCCCTCCCATACCAGATTTAAAAAAGGGCTTGTTGGAAGGGGCTCATTATTCATCATTCAATATTCATCATGGAATCATGAAGATTTATAGATAACTGAAATGTATTTTTTCGTGGTATGGAATAAAGAGAGATATTGTTGATTATGTTTCTCAGTATCTGGTTTTTTAGAATGTTTAGACAGAGAAAAATAAGTCTAAGGGTATGTTACATCCATTACCCATATTATAATTGAAATGGGAAAACATCACCATGGATTTTGTTGTTAGACTTCCCAAAACATATAAAACCTATAAGTTTATATGGGTTATAGTTGACCACCTTACAAAGTCAACACGCTTAATTTTATTATATAATATTTGTCCATTTATTATTTTTCTAGAATATATATTACATATGTGGTGATATTTAATGGACTTCCACTTTCCATTATATTTGATTGGGATGTGAGGTTTACCTTAATGTTTGGGAGTACAATTCAATAGACTTGGGATAAAAAATTATGTTTTATCACTTTATATCATACTCAAATAGATGGTCAATCTAAGAGGAAAATTAAAACTCTAGAAGACATATTTTGAGTTTTCTCTATAGATTTAAAAGGTTGTTGGAAAAAATGCATACATTTGGAATAATTTTCTTACGTCAATACCTTACACTCAAGTATTTAGATTTCTCCTTATGAATCCCTCTAGTGTAATAAGTGAATAAATCTAGAATAATGTAATGTAGTTGGGGAAATAAAGCTATTGGGATGTGATCTAGTTGAGGAAATGGTTGAGTAGTCTAGCTCTTTTCAACATCACATCAGGGCATCTCCGATTTGGAAGAATTTTTTGCGGAAAATATGTAAAAGTCATATATTTTGATGTGGCTGAAAATTTATTTCTAAAAATATCTCTTTATAATAGAGTGATAATATTGGGAAATATAGAAAGGCTATGTCCTAGGTATATCAGTCCATTTGAATTTTTGATCATGTTTCGAAGGTAGCATATAGATTTGAACTTCTACCGAATCTCTCTTATGTTCAGGGTATGCTCTATGAATATATCATAAGTAAGTACATACCCAATAAATAACATGTACTAAACTCAAATTTTCTAATGTGGGAGAAATATCGTTTCTTATTAATAACAACCTATTGAGATTTTGGATCATAGAGTAAAATTTATATGAAACAAGACCATTGGCTGGGTTAAAGTTTTATTATAGAACCACCAATTTGAGGAAGCTACATGGGAACATAAGGATGTGAGGTAGTCGAGGTACACTAATTTTTTGTGTACATGTGTTTAATTTCATTGTGGTAGAATGTAACACCAATATGTTTTTATGAAATCTTTCTTTTTAAATAATTTTATTTCTCTATTAGCTTACATTGAATACAACATTGAATTTAAATGAATGGAGAGACCCTATTTGAATAACCTATCAATTAAATTAGAAGAAATAAATATGAGTTACTAATTTATGAAATAAATAAAAGACTCCAAATAAATATGATTGTATTGGTATGTTATTATAAAATAATCATACATTTTAGTAAAATCACTTTATTCTTCAAAAATACATTTTCTTTAAAAATTAGTTTTATTATTTTTATGAATACATATTTATTTTTAGAAGTTGTAAAAATTTGATGTGAAAAAATGAATTTAATTTTTTAATTCATCATGTAAAATTTTTCATAAATATATTTATTTTTGGAAACCCTTATTTTTAATGTAATATTTATAATAAATATTATTATTTTAAAATATAATTTTTAAAATTATTTACAAGATAAAATTTTGTATTATAGTAATTTTAAATTTTAATTTATTCATTTTGACTTTATATATTCCAATTATGGTTTTGAAGAGGTTTTTATAGATGATTTTTTTTAAAAAAAGTGTTTTAATAGGGTATTTTTCCCAAAAATACTATTTTTCATGGATTTTTACTGATTTTATTTAAATTATGAAAAATTTTTGTTTTGAATTTTGACGAAACAATTCCAAATTAAGATTGATATAGTTCAAATTTAGCGAATAATACAATTTTATTTTTTCC
This sequence comes from Viscum album, assembly GCA_963277665.1. Taxonomy (NCBI): domain Eukaryota; kingdom Viridiplantae; phylum Streptophyta; class Magnoliopsida; order Santalales; family Viscaceae; genus Viscum; species Viscum album. The sequence goes on along the minus strand of OY728146.1, from coordinate 2,001,162,014 downwards.
CAATATAAATATTAACCTTGGAATATTTCTGTTTCCACCGAAAATGGTAAATTAGATAACTTAGGTTAGGTATAAAATGATAAAGAATACAAAATGATCCCAAAACATGCCCAAATATTATTTGATGAATAAAATTAGACATTTAATATATAAATATTGAAATTATGTTGTTTAATGGACACTTTTCCATGAAAATGACATATATAATATTTAAATCATAGAAAATCATAAAATGTGACTTCCTTTGTCTTAAATATCCCTTACATGTCCACATGAGAAAATGGTATGTTATTAAAGAATACAAATGTAAATATATAACCAAATAAATATATTTTCATGATAAAATTTTATTTTTTTATTTTTTCCCCTCTTTGATGAGAATATCATATTTTAATATTATATTTTATGATGATTCAAGGATGTAACATTCATGTATTAAATACCATATCATTTTCTATTTAGGGTTAAAAAAATATACATTTTAATATAAATATTCTTTTGAAATCTAGAGGATATATATTCATCATGATATTTTATTTTTAATTTTAGTGAAGAAATAATTTTATTAAATAACTACACAATTCCAATGTGGTAACTAATTTATTAATGGAAGTATAAAATAAATGATATTAAAAATATTAAAATAAATATAATTTGAATAATTTATTTAATAAAAATTCCTCTATATGACATTAAACTCTAAGGAATGTAATAAAATATATAATTTGAATTTAACTTGTTATATTTTTATTTGTTAAATATCCTAGTAATGAAAAGTATCAAAATTGACACTGATCATATATTATATAAATAATATTTTATTAAATTATTTAAAAATAATATAAAATATCTCCGAATAAAAAAATTTATAATATTGTCTAATTTTATAGGATTTTTTCATTTATGGTCTAATTTGAATCACATAAGTAAAAATTACAACATTTCAATATTGAAAAATGTTGTTATCATAATTAAAATTATAATAGATTAAGTAAGGCTTAATTTAAATGATAAGGTTTAAAATAAAACCAAATCATGTATAAAATATATTAGATGAAGATACTACAGAGTTATATTTTAATCCATTTATGTTTTTAGGTACTTATATTCAGATGGAATTTATTATAAATTAATATTTTGAGAAATTTCAAAAGCACCCCTCACCACAATTATAAAAGGGCGCATATTCCCTCACTTATTCACAATAATTTAACCATTTAATATCAACCATATCATGCCAATTTATCTTATGAACTACCCTATACACATTTTATAGGTTTTTATCTTCTTAAAATACCAACCCTAGTGTCCCTTAGAGGATATCTAAGCGATGTTTACTAAAGAAGTGGCAATCGTCTTTACAAACTATTTTAAGATTATTTGTTATTATAATTACTCATAACGTGTTTTTTACATTATAAAGTAATAAATATAGTATAACCTATATTATAATATGTTATTAATATTATTAAACAACCATATTATAACCATTATCCATCCTACAAAAAATAAAAGCACCGCACGTGTGTATGACCTACCCTCTCCAGGATGTGGTGTAATATATGTTTCACCACCACTTTATTAGGATGGATATATTGAAGGAAATAATTTATATATATATATATATATGATTTTTAGAAAATTTGATTTATTATTGAATGAAAATTTAATATACCATCCTATTTTTTACCATTTCTCTACTAAGGGAATGACACCATCGCTTGTGCGTACGTACGACGTACCGTCTCCTTGAAACGATGAGATTCATTTTCCAAGTTCACATTTTATGAAACATTATATAAATGTATATAATGAATATATATGATATATATTAATCAATATAACTATGTATATGATGTAACTATATCATATGCACAATAACTATGACTCATACGATAAAAGATGCATTGGAAAATTAAGTAGTTTACACCCAGAAGAAAGGTAATAATGAAATATTACTAAAAAAGGGTTATAAGATGATATTATAGGACCATATATGATATCATAAATATTAAAATGTTTACTGTATAAATTAATTACACATTTAAACCTATATACATTATTTTGAGATACGTATATAGAAAATTAGACACAAGGTAAGGATTAATTTCACAATCTAATTATATTTCTTGAATATTTATATGCAGGTATATGATGGGTAATATTTATATCATATTTCAATGCTTCTTAAGATTTTTTTTTCAATATAATTTTACTATTTTTATAAAAAAATTAAATTCATTTTACACCTGTGTGAATTTTTATAAAACAGTTTGAAAGGAATATTTGTGTCATTTTCCAAATGAGGTTCTTTTGGAATTTTCTACCAAACGTATGAAATGAATTATTTTTTCTTATATGGAATGAAAATATTCTAAGAAATTCATGATTTCTTATTTCCTTGAATCTTGACTTATAAGATTAAATTTTTTTATCAAATAAAATGGTTTCCTTTGTAATTACACATCTATAAAAAATGTTTTCAAAATAGAATGGATATTTTCCTCAAGAATTATTTCAAATGATATTTTAAAATAATATTCCATATAAGAAAATATTATTTGATGTTACTTACTTTTTACTAGGGATATTATTTAAAGATACCAATATGATTCTTTCTCTGAATGGTTTATTTTATGATGTATTGATAAATCTGAATTTTGTTTCTTTTCCTTGAGTTATGTTTTGAGGAAATGTTTATGAAACCCATTTTTTCAATCGTTCTAATACGATAAATGATTTATATTATTCTAGACCACATATTTATGATTTTTTATTATGTGTTGGGTGGGAACTATATATCCCTCCAATTCATTGGAAAAAAATTAGATCCTAAGAGAAAGACAAGACTTAAACAGGGAGTTATCATAAATCAGTAATACAAGGCTGTAATAAAAAGTGAACTCGGTTCAATAAGAGACTTTTTATGCCACGATGGTCATGGAAGTGAGCCGTGATTAATATGAAAATTATTTTCTATTATTATTGGTATGCCACAATTTCATGTTTATGATATATGCCGATTAATTATGTTCTTTATAATTCATGTCTTATGAACATCCATGATTTATTCCATAACTCAATATCCTGATCCTTTAAATGCATGATAAAAGTTTCAAAAGATATATTCAGGTTCTTATTCCATTATTATTAGGATTATATCACTTTATTACCCTTACTGAGCATATGAGCTCAAATTTTCTTATTTTTTATTCACTCAAGATAAGAATAAAGGTGATAAGTAAGGTGTTTAACAAATGGTTTTAGTTTTGAATCAATAAGTGGGAGATCATGTAGATGTTTTATGAATCAATTTTTTATCTTTCCTTGTTTCCAATGAAACTAAACCAACGTGGTTATGGTGTGGTTTTGGTATGTTATTCGATTAATAATATTCTATTTTGATGTAATATCTATATATTAAATGTATAGTCCATTATATTCATTTCCAATTTCACTTTGATTACAACCCATTTTGTAGCCATGAATATAAAGGACAAGACCTTTGTATGGATAAACCAGTGTTTTAAGCTTTCAATTACCTCAAAAAGAAACAGATATATATAATTTTTCATTGTTTCTAGATGAAATATTCACATTTGTGGTGTTATATTATGGTTCTCCTATTGTATTGAGATGTTTTTTTATTTATTATATGGAAATGATCTTATACAAGTCTAGGAAGATTTATTCGCATGATCATAGCTTTTATTCCCATGATATAGATATTGTATAGGTAGTGTATCCTCTAGGAATTGGTGGTATTTCATAATATTTGAATGATTTATGGTCTTCATAGTCCAAAATATATTGTATCATATCATATCTAGAATATATTTGGATCTAAAGTAAAAATATAGGATATATTTCTTATAGGATTATGAGTTTTTGATCTCTTATACCCTAAGGAATTGGAATGTGGTGGCTGATATGATAAGAAGGAAGTTACGAGGAGATGTTTTTTTAAGCCTGAAGATGAAGGTAGATTCACATAGAAGATTTCAATGATGAATTTCAATGTTGTAGAGACCGATGAATGGGATTACCTATCTTATATAATAGTGTATTATTCATTATTGCATTAGGTGGATGATTATAAATAGGAAGATTCATATGTAGTAGTGTTCCAAGATATAATTTTCTTATCGTGATACCCCTGATATATGATTGGATGATGATTTTAATAAAATTCTATTTTGAGTGAAATTGTTCATTTTTTTGGAATTACGTGAGGTAGTTCATTGTGAGTCTCTTAACTCACCCCAGGAAACACATCTACATATATTATAAATGTACCATGCACTATAGAGTTAGTTGTGGTGTCTGAGGATGATTTGACCAGTTATAAAGTTCATGTCATGATGTGTGATTATATACGAGTTAAAAGATTAGCTTCATGTTCATGGAGGGGTTTTTCATCCACTTGATGTCCCTGATTTTTATTGGAAAAAAATTAGAAAGGACCATTTAATTTTTTCCTTCAACTCAAAGAGGATGAAATTATATTTGGGTGATCATGGATCTTTTAAAAAGGTTATATCATTTATTAATTATTTAAGAATTATGTTTTGTCGATGTTTTGGGGAAGCGATATGTCTATGAGGTAGTGAAGCTTCATTTGGTGCTGATGAGAATCAACTCTATTTATGATCCTTGTTTTTTCTCATGAGTCTGGGGAGTTCTTCAGTGTGAATTTAGATCTCAGTTATGCCTCATCGAAATCTTCTATACTGAAGCTGATGGTTTGAGAATGTGAACTATCTAGACAATTGAGGCATTTTAGTTTGAATAAATTTTTTATATTTTGCTAGAAAATGGGTGAATCACCTATCAATCATTGTGTGTGCTTATAAAAATAGATATCTCCTTTCTATTTTCATGTTTCCATTTAAGGTATTTCATAAGGGGCATTGTAGATCTCCATTTTGATGAACCGAGGTTGGCGATTCGACGGTCCTTAGACTATATATATTGTAGTTCATTACCGATAAGGTGTCAATGATTCAAGAAAGGTTAAATGTGTAATATGACTATAATAATTTGTATGAATATTGTAGGAGGATGAATATATATTTTTAGGTTGGAGATCATGTTTTATTGAAGGATCATCCTCATTGTGGGTAGCAATTGTTCTGTCAAGAATGAAGATTTACGCTCAGTGTATTATTAAATTTGAGATATTTGAGTGTATCAACATGGAGGAATATCATCAATATATTCCATTATAATTCGATATAATCACGGAAATTCTCCATGGGTCATAGATTTGTTGGTGTCATTATGATGAATAATATTTCATAGATTAGGGTGAGTTGAATGTGAATGATGACCCAACATTCATGGAGTGACCAGTTTAGATTTATGATCCCCATGAGAAGGTGTTACATGGGAATTTCATTCCCCTGGTGCATATTTTGTGAATGCCTAGTGTATTGGAAGAGTGTACAAGGGACCATGAGTAACAAATTCCCTGAAAGTATCATAATATATTTTGAAAACTATTTTTCACAATGTACAAATTTTGGATCTAGTGCTGATTGGATTGTAATTTTTGTTCATTATGTTTGTTTTATTTCTAATAATGGAATCATTCATGTTTGATAAGTATCACCTAAATGTGTATGTGTTTTATGTCTTGGGAGGCCACATAGTTTGGCCAAACTATTCAGCTAATTGTGCGCCTGCTCAAAAGTCCATGTTTCATTATGAACAGTTTCCTTTAGTATTTTCAGAGTTTCCACTGACCATTCTTCAACCACGACCCTTTATAAATTCCTTGAAAGAATTAAAATGTCTCCCAAACCCTCCCAAAATTCAACCAAATACTTTAAATACTTAAAAGGCATAAATAAAGGGTTACTTACATGAATCTAGGGGGTGATAAATGTAATTTCTTGTAAATATCGAAAAACCTATCCCTTAAGTCCCCACATAATTATCTCATATCTACCAATACATCCAAAAATTCATACCAATAATGTAAAAAGATGAACCACCCTTTAATACCAATTTTTCATGATGAGACCTGGGTAACCCAACTACCCCAAAACCGAGTTAGTCAAAACATGTCCTGATAGACATTATTGATCCCCACAAGTTGAAGAGAAGTATTGGGGAACCAGAAGCTATCATTGATAATGATTTTCCCACAATTGAACATAAATAATATTAATATAAATAAATAAACTGTCAGTATGCTTATACAAGTACACAATCAAAAGGAGACAAAACATGTGCCCAAAAACCACAACAACAAACAAAATTACAAGAAAAAAATGAACTTATATCTATGTGAAATATAGTCACAAACATACTCCTAAAACATCATGATGAAAAAAATAAATATAATTATATATCTCCTTTTCTTTACCTTCGTTAGATAATACAAGATAAACAAACACCTGAAAGTGTTTTTATGGTGTGAGAAAAAAACTATTTGGATCCCACCAAGTGTTTTATAAGTATATCTTATAAAAGAAACTAATTATGATATAGTAGAAAAAATGAGGAATGGAATAAAATTTACACAGTTATATGAAACATAAAAAGTGATTACTTTTCATAGTTTCTAAAACATACAAATTACTCAGTTTTTAATGTATTTCCATGAACATTCAAAACATATTTTTCAATGATTATAAATATGGGAAAAAATTTTGGTTTCTTATTAGTTCTATCTTAGTGATGATACTTGTATAATTTTATGTGATTAGTAGGATACCTTGGGTGCAAATTACCACATATAATAAGAATAAAGGGTGATACATGACTATTGGTAGTAGCTCCACACCAAAAATTAGGCTACTTGGTGCACACATTACCCTAGTAGAACAAGTATAGTGGGTAAGAGTTCATCCAGATAATGGTTCCATGTATCATCAATGATAATATCTAGGTTTCCCACCTAAAAATAATTCATAGGTAATTTTATCATTGAAACCATATAAATCATGCTTTAAAACAATTTTTCTAAGTACACCCATGGTGTAAATCCATTTTCAAAACAATAACTTGAACCATAGAATTCCACTATTCATGACGTAATTTTTTTAAAACCCATATTTCATGATAAATCTAAAAAACATGTCTTTCAATCATTTTCATGGAATTAGAAGACAATATTTGTGGAAAATAGATAATTCATCAAACCACCAACATTGAAAAATTTGGGATATCGACACTTGCATGTGGTCTATAAGTCAAGAAAAACATGGGATACTAGTGATAGAAGAAGGACCACAAAACATGAATTCACAATCAACAATATCCAATTTATCTCTTTATTGAATCCACAAAACAAAAGGAATCACTTATGACTACAATTACATAACAACACACTAAGGATATATAAATCATTACAATAACCCTAAATTCCTTAATATACCAATGAGGAATAAAATTATAATTCTAGATCAAACAAATTATCATCAATTTTATGGATAGTCCATAGAAATAATCAAGAGGTATAAAATTTTAATGTAGATTGACAACCCTAATAAAGATTGATATACTAAGTGGTTCATGACTTCGACATGCTCATTGATCCATTACGGATCAATGTTGGGAGATAAAAAGACTTCCAAAGAGATTCCCCACGTGGGAATGAGTAATGTTAAAGTCAATGGATGAGGATTAAGAAATTAATTAGGGGTTTCATTGGTATAAAAACATGTTAACACCATTACATACATTATATAGATCGACACCACCAGCTGGCTTGGGGCTACTGAAATGTTCCATTAGCCTATGTATAGCTTATTGGATAGTCAGGGGAGGCCCATCATCTTGCCAGTGGAGGTCCATTGGAGGAATTATGGTTACTAAAAAAACACAGTTGGTATTTTCCAGCCTACCAGTGGCTTAGTGACTATTGAAGAATGTTGTATACCCCGTTAAGTCCACTAGTTGGTTGGTGGCCCTCACCGACTAGCCTGCAGACCACCTATATCTTAATTATCTATATGTCTATGTCCACATATACAAAAATCATTAATAAAAACCACCAAAACCACTAACAAACTTAAACACCACTATAGAAGATATGTGATCATAAAATTAAAAAAGAAAACAAAATGGTCAAAAGCTATTAGATGAAAATAATTCTTGAATATTACCGGGGACATATATGGCATGAGGAGGGAATAATTTTTATGTTCATCATGTTCATGATACCCTAATATTATGGGGATGTAATATGTGTTTGTGATGACAATATAGGATATTTCATTTGGCTATGATATGTAGATGTTTGGTTATGTGGGTATATGGTTATGTAGTTATATGGAAGGGGTTGATGCATTGAATGTATGTCATTAAGGTGGGGGAGAAACTATATCAATGGTGAAGTATATGAATGGTGTGTTCATGGAACATAGTATTTTATTACTATGTTACTATACTTGAATGTGATATTGGGTGAAAAATCCTTGGTGAGGATGGGTGATAATTTACTTTTAATAGGAGTTTTTTGGTTCTACTATTTGTGGACAGAGTCATTAGTATGCATTTTCCGAATTTTCATGAGCTGTTTTGGGGAGGATCCTACTGATTATATATTTATACTTTGTCATGTATATATAATTTTTTATGTTTCTAATATGTATTTTTTGACTGAACTAGAAATTACTATCTCGATGCTTGTAGTTTATATTAGTGTCATGAGTATAGTATTTTTTGTTTTGAATTATATTTTTTTAGAATTTGTTTATGTGTAACATTTACATTCATTTAAGAATAGGTTTTATTTTATATTTTATGGACATGATTGGTGATTTATTATTTTTCCTATGTTTTAAAAGGGAAATGACTCTAATTTGTGTGATTTATAGCCTTAATGATAGTTAACAATGCATGACCTATTGGAGGAATGATTTGAGGGTCACACCCATATTTACTATTTTATAGTGGTGAATAACTGTGAATTTCAATGGGAATACTATAACCCCTTAATCAGAAAACCATATAATAAAAATATGTAATATAAATTTCCCTAAACTATAACATTATAATGAAACCTAGATTTATTTTTGAAATCTATTAATAAGATCTAAAATACACCAGGTAATAAATGATGAACCCACATCATGTCATGAAATCCAATCATCAATAAATGGATTTCTCAAAGTAATGACAATGTAAAAGATATATGAAAATAGAAGAAATAAATAAGGGGATACATTACTCTAAAAAATACTAAAAATCACCCCATAACTACAATAACATTCAAATAAAATAACTATAGATATATCTCTTATTATTAGGAATTTTCCTTAACATTCACTCAAACATGAGGATTGCATATCCATTCAGATGAATGTGTATGGTGTTGGTGTAAACTTTAGTTGGGAACCACCAATGGGTGACTTAATGTATACCACAATGTATATATGTTATTGCATAAGCATTGTCATATGATAAATAGTAATACTCAAAATATTAAAACCCATGTTTAGTTATTGTATGAATACCATGTAACCAAAATTTTCATCCAACCTGATTCGAACATTACTGGTATACCAAACCCCACATTGTAATATTCATTTCATAATTTACCTTGACATAAGTGTCAACCCCCGTTCATTGTAACATCATATCATTAGACATCGCAATATATAACCACCTCATTAGCAATAGTATGCTTCACATTGTTGGGTATCAAGGAATATATCTACCACATTGGCCACAATAACTTGCAGACCATGGGACTTCATGACATATAGCCTGTTCCCCAATTATAGTTACCTCAATATTATGACATATAACTGCCCCTAGTAACAGTAACCACCACAACACGGGACACCATGATATATAGATTCCTTTTTATTCAAAGTAAAATGTTATATTATATTTCAAATTAATCATAAACTAGTACATTGTGTCACATAACACAATAAATTAATCCTAGACTACAAACCATTTGATCCCAATCATCACATATCCTAAAATAACCAATATAGAATTGGGATAACAATCATCACACATTGTGCATCACATTTCAAATTAAACTAATCTAGGAGCTATATAACCCTAGAATAAGTTTCTATGCCTAATGATAATCTCTTAAGTGATCATGTGGCCAATAGACCATATCCTATAATTCCCACATCATAACTCCAATGTTTACTAATGATAGGAAATCAACTAATCATACTACCATTGATTGATTATCTCACTATATCACATAATACCACACTTATCCTCATACCATTTTCTCATTCACCCACAATGTGATTTTCGAGACCACATGCTACATTTCTAGCACTTTTACAAATTAAACCCCTTAAAAAACAATTCAGCTGCTGGATTATCTGTTAATACATTATATTTTGTATATTTCTTGTTGATTCATTCAATGTTACATGGCCTTACGATCCATCTCATGAAACCTATTTAATTAAACTCAATGGTGTTACCAAAGGTAATAAGACTGTGTATTATTCCCTATTCCAATCTCAACTCACAAGGTGAACCCATCATAAATATGCCAACCATTAATTTTATATCTATTATACCTCATAATGTAATAACTAGAGTCCATCCGAGGTATCCCATATGTTATCACTTTCATCAACATTTATTTGGATTATATTCCACACTACCAGAATAGGGTCCACATGGCCATGTGGTCACCATGAAAACCAAAACATAGAAGATTTTTTTGATATGATATGAAAAAATGACTTGAAAAAGGAATAAAATTAGTGGGATTGAGCTAAATTGTTTTAAAATTATTAAAATTGTGTCATAAATTTTAAATAATAACATTATTTTTAGGTTGATATGTTCAAAAAATATCTGACATGAATAGTAAAATTTAATTAAATATTTCTAAAAGAGTCATAAGATAACTCATACAATTAAATGGGATGCATTTTTAATCATGTAAATATTTTACCTAGCTAACCCATTTAACATCATTAACCAATTTAACATATTTCATTCAAATAAAATATTTAATTTTATCCAATTTATTATTTTTAAAGGTAGTATATAATTAATATCAATATATATGTAATTAAAAAAATATAAGCGAATAAAAATATTTCACTACCTCCATACTTTAAATTACATTTTTTTACTATCCTTAGTTGTCTCCTAACACCATAGCACACTCTCCCTTACCAAAAAATAAATTTTTCCTCTTTTCACAGGACTTCACTATCGTGAAATATTCCTCCTCATAATTGACATACTTTTTCCTGAGATCATTTCCCCCTCCCCTACAATCTACCATGATACGTGACCAATTCCTTCTCATCTAACTTATCATAGTTTTTCACCATTTATACCTCCTATTACCTATAAAATATCCACACCACCATGATCTCAATTTACCCTTTCTATCCTTCCATACTGTTATCCTAGAAACCACTTCCATCACATCCCTTACCCCAACCCATCCTCTCATCAGAGGCTCATTCAATTTCTTGAGATGTTGTGAGCACCACCACCCCTCTTTATCCTCTTATAAAACTGAATGTGTGACTATGTATGTTAGTTTCATCCATATTGAAGAACATTTTATATTTCAGTTTTTAAAACCAATGAATGTATATGTTAATTTTTTAACATTTTCCCATATAAATATTATTTAGGAGTAGATCTAATGTCCAAAAGTATATAAATTGGTACACTACATGATTAAATTCAAAATTATCCTATCATAAATTTCTATTGAAAATTCTAAATTTTAAGTGTGAATATGTGAAGTACTTTTGTATGAGTATTATTTAAGGATATTTAATTTTCATTCATTGGCAGTTTTCTAAAAAAGTGAATATGTAAGGGTCTTAAGGATGAAACATAAGGGAAAACTCTTAGAGTTTCCAGAATCATGCACTATTCACCAAATGGAAGACTTATGGTGGCAGATGTTTTTGAAAATGTGAATAGATTCCAATAAATATTGGAGATGAGAAGAACCATTCTCTATAAATATTTAATGAAAGTGTTAATGGTTTCATTGGTTAAACTTAACATAAATTAAAAGGGTTGAATTTATTATTCTATATAATTGATACTTTATTTTTTTAATTGTAATCAAATTCTGTTTCTTGAATGAAATAGAATACAACATTATTCCAATGTATTAGGAATAACATTTGAACACTATAAATACTTGATTTATCCTTTTAACTTTTTTGTTTCAATCATTATATTTCAAAGGAAAATGTTTTGGGTTTTTTGGATATTTGAATTATATTATTGTGAGTTATGTGCATATAATTTTAAAATTTCTAGTATATCAGTTGAATTATTTTATTTTACTTTTTTTGGATATATATCTTCTATTGGTGTAACCACGAGTCATTTAGAAGATTCATTAGACCTATCAATAGGTATAAAAACTATGTTTATATAGATTCATATGATTAAACCCCAAGTAATATATTTCATAGATTAGTTTACTAGTATCATTATGTAATTTTATTTTTAGAATAATTTTGGTATGTTTTTTAATCCCCCTTGTGTGTTTTAAAATTTTCTAAGAGCTCACTATATTTTGAAGTAATTATATCAGAAGAGGTTAAGGTCCAGGTGAAGAAGTTTTATAGTAAATATTTTATGTTTTGAAAGATAAATTTAGAGAATTGACTATTATAGAAGGATATTGACTTTTCATTGATTGGTAACACTATATATGTGATTACGATGGATGAATGGGAAATTATTGATATGGAATCACTTGTGATGATCCCAATGTCACTAGATCAAAATGCATCTTTTAATATCTTTGAGGTGAATTATATTTCACAACTCAAGAAGATACGTACTGAAATGTATGAGAATTCAAAAATTATGAACTATGTGATCCTCTTTGTAAAGTTGTTAAGAATAAGAATTTTTAATGGAAAGTTGGGGGATAATAATATCAATAACTTCAACATCATTAGGAATCAATTGGAATAAGTGATGGTAAGATATGAGGATTCAGATTAGGTAATGTTGCTACTCTCATCAATCCAAAAATTATTGGATATGATGATTTTTACAGTGTTTAACTCAAATGGTAATATATACTTAGTGTTATATAATGTTAATTATCAGATTAGGATCAACAATATCCATTAGAAAAATATCCATAATCTATCGGAAACACATACAATGTAGAAGGTAGGGGAGTTCTGTAGCATGTAAAATTCCCACGAAATGAAAGGTATGGAAGAGTTGAAGTAAAAATATGACGATGGAAGGTGACTAAAATTGATGGTATTATCGGATGAAAGTTTATCTAAAGATATATTTCAGTGATTGGAGTTTCAATTCTTGAAGATATTCTTATGGAAGTGAATCTGAAAATATTATATCAGATGATAGGAGTGGAATATATTTTGTGTCTCCAATTAAGTTGTTTCACAGATTATAGAATATAGATCTTTATGATTCTTTATATCTAAGAGAGAATCTATGGTGAATTATATCTTTAGAGGATTCAACAATGTACAACTTTATAATGGTATCTCTCATGATATTATAGTCAAGGGTGTTTTTTCATCATTAAAAAGATTGAATGATTTCTATAATTGCGAGGAGTGTGTCCCATACTAGGGTTAAGGAAAAGTTGACCTCTATTTGATACATAGATGATCCATCTTTGTGTATAACCATTATGAATGGAGTGTGTAAAGCCACACATGGTTCCATGGAAGTGGATACAAAAGTGAAGGATGGAAAATTATACCTAATGAGAGTATCTACAGGTGAAATACATGATGGAAAACTACTTATGTAATATTATGGAATGAATGTATAAGTGAATTGAGTGAGAAATGGAATAAAATACAATCTTCTAAAGGAGTTCTAATGAAAGGAAACTTTGAGTATAAAAAATGTGAATAATGCATCATTATAAATTAGTAAAATGTGTCTTTCCAAATTTAAGGTAATATTCACATGGATCAAAAGTTACAGTCAATTTATAAGGATTAATGTAGGATAAATGATTTTTTCTCAATAAGGGTCACTATATTATGTTAACTTTGTTAAAGATATATTAAATAAGGTTTGGGTATTCTTTATGGACAATTTTTTGGATGAAATAGATACCTTCTCCCAATGAATATCCATGGTGGAAAAATAGTTTGGAAGAAAAATAAAATTTTTGTGGCCTAAAAATGGAGGGGGGGATAAATGAATTCCAGAAGTTCTATTGGTAGAAATAAATATAGATTAAATATGATTATAAAATAAACTCTAGAAAAATGGATTCCTGGAGAGTATAAATTTGCTGTTAGTTGATAAGGAATGATGAACGAGGATTCACCCTAGTTTCCCAAATGAGTTTTGGGTTATAACTATGAATTGCACTACTTATATGTTGAACATGAGCTTATCATCTCCATTGGTGTAGGAACTTATGAAATCCTTTTAGTTGGAAAGAAAATTTGAAATCTCTCATCTTAAATTATTTGTTTCACTATATTATTATCTCATTGATTCTTGGGAAAGGGAAAAGATAGTGGCTATGTCCGTATCATGATTATTGTATGGGTATGGTGGTTAAGATTTTGTTTTTGGACTATGGATTAACAAATATTATAATGTTTTTAGAAGTAAGAATGTGATCGTTAATGAATATATCCTATGGAAATATCTAAACCAAATAGAATTTATAAATGAAATGAAATATTCTTCATAAATTTAGGTTCAACTAAATAACATTTTGAATGTTACACATGTTCTATAGAACTCATGTAGTACACAAGTGTTAGAATTGAATAACTATACATCATAGGTTTTGGATTATATTTCAAATCTAATGGGTTTTATAATGATATATTTAATATAAATCTATAAGACATTTTCTTCTCATGGATGATCTTTATAATGAGATGTTTTTGAAGAATTGGTTCTAGAAAGAGTAAATATGTCAGTATAATTTTATAGTTTTTCCAGGATATGGTGCCAATTATAGAGATACATATGTGGCATGAACTATTTTTTTTTCATGAATGATAGAGGACCTAATATCCAAAAATAGGCATTAAAACTGGAATACTAAATTTAGGGAGAGTTAGTGATGAGGGAAGAAATGCATTACTTTAATGTGTTTGGAACATGTGAGCTTAATGATCAACCTAATCAGAGAATATTAATTTAGTGTAATTGAATTTATCATCAAAAATATGAATTTTATTGTAGAGAGAGGTACGTGGAACGTATTATCATGAATTATTTTCAATAGAACAAAGGTATAGAAATGTCCAAGATAATGTTTTTTATTTTTTGACACATGATTATTCAAATGGTTTTTTTGCATAGAAGATATGAAAAGTTTTCATTTAGAGTATTTAGAAAAGATGAAATATTTCTTTCATAGATAATCAGTTAAAAAAATTATAGAACACAAGGAGTGTTTCATAGATAAATAGCACATTAATATTATGTTCAAGTAGAAGTAAAGATTTTTTTTGGGTCGGAGCAATCACCAGGGGTGTGGAAATAGATGGTTAATTGATGTATGAAAAACTAATGATTATATAGAGAATTGTGGAAAATTTATGATACTAGAACGTATACGATGATGAGATTTTCATTATCCTACATCTCCATATTGATTATATTTTTATTATCAGATGAGTAAATTGAATGATCAATGAGATGAAATATGAATGGTCAAGATGTTTGATATAAATGATCTCAATACAACTATATAGATCTTAGGGGTGTAGATTATAAGTGACCTGAGATTTAGAACTTTGTTCATAAATTAGTATGATTATATCCTAAAGAAGGTTGAATTATTCGGGATGAGTGATAATATCCCATTTACCACTCCCCTGGATAAAAATTTCATGTTATGTAAGAAGAAGGAACCATGAATGGAATTTGAGGCTATGTAAATGGTAAGGGTTACTTTTTTAATTAAAAGTTGGAAGGTTTATATATAATATGGTTTTTACATGGATAGAAATTATGTCAATAGTTGGAGTAGTTTGAAGATTAATGTAAAATATTAGAAAAAAACACTGGGCAATGATTATGTGGTCCTCTAGTATCTCAAAGGATCCAAAAGTTTTTTCTATTTGATTTAGATCTATTGAATAATTCCAAGGGTTTTCAGATTTAGTCTTCGGAGGAGATGCATACACTCATATAACCACCACTGGATTTGCATTCAATTATAGGGGAATAATTGTGAGTTAGATGTTGACACTTTACAAACAGCTTCACTTTCAATAATAAAAGCATAGTATATTTATTTAACAGAAGCTACGAAGGATTTGATTAAACATAAGGGGATGATGGAAGTTTTTAGTTGATTGTAAGATAATGGGGGTGTGGTTTTGTGATTAAAAACATGAAATTAACCTGACCAACAAAATGATGTTTCATTCAGTAAAAAAGAAAATCATGTAGATATATCACTTCTTCAAGAAGTTGTTGGGGGAAAATTTGATGGATCTATATATTGTTAATATTGTCTAAAATTTAGTAGATATATTAACTAAGCTTTTAGTATATGATATACTAATGAAGCATTTCTCCTAATTCATGCTAGGATGGTTAAGTGAATAATTTTGGAACAATGTTCTAGGAAGAAAGATTTAAGATAAAATTTGTTTGGGGATACCGAAGGAGGACTCAATGGTGAAACTTGAAAATGATTCTCAAGTAGGATATTGTTATGTGAATTCATGTGGAAACCAATTTTTTTCTTTTTAAACTAATGAATGGATAGATCATAGATGCATATTTTCTATTTTTCATATGAGGATCATGGAGTAGTATCTAAAACATCTAAAATTCATGATTCTATTTGGATAAAGATGGTAATTAGAAGCTAGAAATCAAGAATTAATATTTAAATGTCAGAAGGCAATGCAAGAATATTATAAGGACATTCCTAAGAGTCGTTACCTAGAGTTTTTTTAGAAATGGTAATCTGTAGTAATCATTAGGATAATACATAAGGGTAAAATTTCATGGTTTTTGAATGTTCACACTATTCAATGTAAGGGGGAGTTGAGGTAGTGGATGACTTTGACATAATTAAGGGATTCCCATAACTATAGGAGTTTAGTGGGCACAATGCCTATAAAGATCCCAATATAAGATTACTACATTCACCAGTTTTTTGTCTATAATTTGTATGGAGTGAAAACTTATTCAATAGGATTGAGACATGAATATTTATGTATAATAATATTCTGTTTCATGAATAAAATAAATTTCAATGTTTACCCAATGAATTAGGACCAACATTCAAACACCAAAAATACCAGTGTTGATATTTTTCCATTATTTATTTCAATCATTTTCCTTCATAAGTTACTATTTGGATTTTGTTATGAGGTGTTTGTTTCGATGAGGTGACGTAAAAGAGACTTATATTATAGGTTTTAGTACATGGTTATAAATGCCTTGTTTTTTTTCTTGTTTTCAACCTTATAAGTTCTAGAGACATAACTTCTAGGGGTTAATAAGTTTCATCAAACCCAAATAACTCTCTACCCCATATAAGGTAATATCTAAAGAGGTAATTTCTAGTATATAATGGTGTTTTTAATTGGTAGTGGATATATAAAATATTATTCAATGCATTGGAAGACTTTATCATTACTATCATGTTTATATTTTTTAAATATACATTTATAAAATCAATAAATGCATTTATAAATCTTCAAATGTAGTGTAAATTTGAAATTTTGTAACTGACGATGGAAAATTATATTAATAGTTTCATTTATAAATTTAGTAATTTTATTTTAATATAATCTATAAATAAATTTATTATTTCATGATATTGCTTATATTTTTTTTGAGTATATTCTTTTAAAACATGTTATTACTCAATATACAACTGAATATAGATTAATTAGTATAAAATTAGTTTATTTAATAAGAATTTTATAAAAAATATAACAAGTGAGTAAAATAAAATTAACAGTTATTCAAAAACTATAATAGTTTTTAAACTATTTAAAAATAACGAAAATTATATTTATAATATAAAAATGGGTGAAATTAACACTAATCCAAAATGAGATAAAAACTGAAAAAGAGGAAGTTTCAAACTAATGCATATATATTTTTTATATGATTCCTCTAACTATAGATAAAAAACAAATATTTAAGTGAAAAAAAGTATAGAATCACAAACCATTGTGATAAAATGTTTGGATTAAGAAATATAAATTTTCATATAGATAGATATTTAAAAAAAGACATTAATGACATAATTCAATTATTTTTATCCCAATAGAGTGGATTGATTTATTTAGGATATATTAATTTATTCTTGATAAGTTTCATGTGCTGATTTCACATGTAATAATCATCCATGATTTTAATTTACAATTTAGATTGTGTGTTGAATTCAAAGATATATTTTAATATTTTTAAGATTAAATTTATTTGGATTCATGAAATAATTTAAAAATATTTTTTAAATACATATTAAAATATAAATCTGATAGGAATGATGAATTAACTTGGAATTTATAATTCATAAAATTAAAAGGAGGAAATCATGTAGTAATTTTTCAACATAATGATCAGTTTACAAATAGTGGGAATCTAGCAGAGGTAAGTAGTCTATAAGTTATTCTCCAGGTGTTTTACAGTCATCAAAATCCGAAGAGTGAAAGTTCCAAAATTTGATAATGTTTTTGATGATGATATATAAGTTTCATTCTTCCTACTTCACTAGAAAAGGATAATATTTACGAGTCATTAAAGTGAAATTTAAGAGTATCTTACCTAATCACAAGAGGATAACATTAAATCTAGGTGCTTCTATTAGTGAATGGAGATGGATAGGAAAAACTGTCGAACCCTTGTAATTATTGGGAATTGTTTGAATTGGTTGACTATATTGACCTCAGTATAAGGTGGGTTGGAAACATTCTAAACATGATATGAAATGATTATTCATATATTTGAATAAGAATTTAATATTGATTATGATATCTTATTTTCTTGATAAATGAACGATATAACAGTGTTATCATATAAATGTAATACTAATATCTAAACCACATAATACTTATGTGTAATATTTTTCTATTTTTATATAATGTTTCACATTCCATCAATTTATTTGACTGTTTGAGAAGGGATATTAACATGGTTTTAATATTTAGTGTGATATTACACTTATTACTTTCTGGTAAACTATTTTTAGTGGGTTAAACTAGTTTGGAATATATTCTAGTTCTTTTACCCCTTTGTATGTTTTACTAATTTAACTTATTGAAATATGTGTTATGGGAATACCAATATAAGGTATAATATGTTTTTTTAGGGGCCAAGTAGTGCACTTAATAGAATTCTCAGGTGAAATTCTTATCATGATGTTATTTAGATTCCATGGAAGATTACTTTTATCGAAAGGTATGTGTTTGGAAGAATGAATATTCCATAAAAACAAGTTCAACAAGAAGTAATTTTGATATTTTAGGAATCATATGGAAGAATATGTAATTCACAAGAAAATATAATTTTCATTGGTTGGTTTTAATATATAGATAATGTAAAAATAAAAATGGGAGTTACTGGATAAAATTAAACTTGGATTTTTTTGGATGTTATTATAACAAAATGTTACCTATAACATCTAGGAAGTGAAGACCATGGCTAAAATGATGGAGTATTTTGTGGAAATGTATGGAAATCCAACATTAATGAAAACGTTGGTCATGATGAAGAGGTTCTAAAACATGAGGGTGTTAGGAGGAATGCCTATGAGCTGTCATGTGAATGACCTTAACAGGATTCAAGATAGTTAATGTAAATTTCATAGAATATGCGTGGGATATGTTTTTGTTTTCATCACTTATAGAATAATGGGACATGATGGTTACTACTGTAAGTAACTCTTATAGGATAACTGATCTTATGTTTGAGTATTTCAGAGGATTTATTTTAAATAAAGTTCATAGACAGGGATACGTCTTGGAAGATACAATAAGTATATACAATAAAGAAGAAGGGTAATTATATCCTTAGTGGAGAGGTCATAATAATTATGAAGATATATTTAGGGAGAGGGCGAAAGGTAAATTGAATAAACCCAAACCCACTTTTTTGGAACCATGAGAAAATAGGGATCCTAAAAAACTATTTTAGTGATGATTGTGTGAACTATGAGAGGAAATATTTTAGAACATTATGTTTAATAAATTCATAAGATTAAGGCATTATTATTTTTCAATTGACTAGAAGTGACTAGTATAAAAATTGATCACAGATTCTGGAGTGTCATTCCATTCCACAAACAAGAAGGGTTATGTGTTAAATTTTGTATCTAGAAGGTTAAAAAGGATCACTTCGCTAATAATGAAGCACTTGAGATTGCATGGAAATGTGATGTTAGATTCCAAAAAAATAATTAATATTTCATAGAATTAAAGGGTATTGAGTACATACCAGGTTTAGATAATAACATAATTTCTATTGGTAGGTTGGGTGAAGCCTCTTTTGGAACTGTCTTTGTAAATATAGTATAAAAGATTACTTGGGGACCTATTGCTATGGATATAGGTGTAATGGATGGAACATTTATCCGTCATTAAAGAAAGATACTGATTTTTTTGAGGTTAATAACTTGGGGATGTTTAGAGTTGTGAGATTTTCTTCATGAAAACTACTTTGTGAAGAATATTATAGTTTTATAAGTAAATGTTATGTTAAATCTCGATTAAAAGGAGTTAAAATGTTTTTATAGTTATATAATTGTAAATTAAAAGAAGGTGTTGTTCTATATAAATGAAAGTGTACCTAAAAGACGTAAGTTATAACTCATGCACATGAATATTTCAGTGGCCTCCACCAGTCGTTTCCCATTGTGAATAAATATACATTAAAATGTTCACTGATGATTCAAAAATGAAAATTGATTTCACCACCTAAATCAGAAATCTAAGGTGTTCAGAGTATTTTTTTTAAATGAAGAACATTGTTGAGTAAGAGATAAAAATAAAATTGAGATGCCTAAGGTATCATATTGGTGGTGAACATAGTAGAAGGGTTTCATGAACTTTTATATTAAAAAACGAATCAGGTTCAGAATGAATATACAATGAACACTAGAGTATAGTTTGATTGTAGTTTTGATGAACCAAACATTAATGTAAGAGGAACATATAATGAGATTATATTTTATAATGTATTATAAAATTTGGATGGAAACAATATACTACATTAAATACCATGTTAACATGAGTTTTTCCACACAGTTGGTGTAACACCCCGACCCCAAAAGTGTAGAGTCAGTGCATTATTTTAATACGTTGGAATGATTACAAGGAATCAAGTCCCGAAGGGCCGATAAGTTTAGCAGTATTGGAAAATATATTACATACATGAAAATTACATTACAATTTCTAACATAAAATACTACATAGATTATAATTTGAGATTACCATTATTCTTCAAGATTAATCCTGCATATAAATCACAATATACTTCTTGGAAACCTGGGAAATAAAACATAGCAAAGGGGTGTGCTCAGATGATTTGTAAGGTTAAATAATTTAGCAGAAGCTATGACCATTTAAGGAAAGATGTGTAATAAAAACAACAGCCGTTTTAAACATAAACTTGAACATAATATGGAAAAAATAAATCAAACATCACGATATAAACATTCACCTGGATATTCTACTAGTTGAATAATCACATGTAATAACTAATTTCATAATGAGGGAATGCCTAATTCTAGACATCATTACCACATAGTCCAGGCCTCATGCCATGACTACAACAAAATTTCTGTCAAGGACATATTCCAAGACACTAGTTTGTCTCATGAGACCCACCGATGCATCGAGGGGCTGTATCAGGCCCCACCCGTCACTTACTAAGTCCACTGCATTCCTCACATGAAAATGTTGAAACATAACATAAACATTTATATTAAATCTATCTTATGAAATGTCAATACTTTATACATGAAACATGAATGGTATAAACATATCATATCCACATTAAAACATATCTTAACTAATTCAATACAATATGGAATATTGTTTTATAATAAATCAAACACGATCGATAAAAATACCCAGAAAAGGATGTTGACATAGTTGAATATGATTACAAAAACTTTTTGAGAGAAATATCCCTTATTATGAAATCATTTAAAAGTGAAACATTTATAATGGAAGTAGTTTAAAAGATATTTCTGAATCAATGTGTCCCATACCACTTTGATTCTTTTGAATGGAATTAGCATTTCAAAACAATCATGTCTATATTAATAAATCCTTAATTTTTTTTGAAAACATGGACATTATTGAGAATGATTTAGAAGAATAAATATTTAAAACATTAAAAATGATGTTTTAGTTAAATATTACCTTAAAAATAATCCTTTTTAAAATACTTTTAGGAAAAATAGACATGTATTATAAATATGTCCTAGTAAAAACATACCCATAAAGAATCTCCGATAATAACGAGTTTGAGGAATTATCCTTTTCCTTATTCTTTCCTTTAGTCGAGAGTAAATTTAAACTCCTGTATAATGACCATAGTATGTTAATAATTTATTTCAAAACCATATTAACATTTATCTTATCATATATGATTCATTTATGACTTTATACTACCTATTTAATAATAATTTCCATGTTGAAGTAATGTTTTTGGTGATAATCGCTTTCATTATCGTATGTGTTTTAACTTGTTATTCTTGATCGTATCACATAAATCATGATTTAAAAACTTACAAAATATAAAACATGATTTTTATATCACATATATTTAGAATATAAATATGTATAATATATATATATATAGATATATGAAATGGAAACACCATTTATGGAGATGGTAGGTCAGACGTACGCATAAACGTTGTTTCTGTTTTCATATCATAATGAATAGAAGTAAGTGAATGAGATAAATGTATATATATGTATATATATATATTTAAAGTATAATTATTATTTGATATATTACATACTTATCAATAATATGTATTTTTATGATCTACATGGAATGGTGAAGATAGAAATGAATATCATCATGTCGTGGAGACGGGAAGTCGTATGTACACACGAGCGACGATATCAGTTCCTCGATGATTGAATGGTGTGGAATTGGATGGTATATTAATTGTACCAAAACATTATAATGTTATTTTAATTATTTATATAAAATTTACTCATCTTTATATCAATCCAAATAACATTGTGTGGAATAAAAAATTACACCACGGCGTGGAGACGGTAAGCCGTACGTACGCATACATGGTGACATTATCCTTAATAGAATGGATAGAATAATTAATTTGTTTGTATCATATTTATTATAGCATAAAATTATGTATAAGGTATTTTAGTTGATATTTTGGTATGGAAATAACAAATAAAGAGAAAGTCGAAGAAGAAAAGAACTTTGGAAGAGGTGATAAAATACTTAATTCTTCTTTGGGAGTTTCCTTTTGATTTGATCAAAAAGGATCCTTAGGATGGCTTTCTTCTCAAAAAAGGCCTCTAGGATGAAGTGATTGAAGTTGGGAGGATATGTGGGTAGGGATTGGATGAGACAAATGGCTTTGGAGGTGTGATTTTGAGATAAGGGGAAGTACCCTATTATAAGAGAGGCGAGGGTCACTTTATGAAATGATTGAAATATTATTTTATTATAAAATACTTTTGTGAATATAATGTCTCCAAATGAATTTAATTCTAGACTTAGGTGGTTATGTGTAGAATAATTTCAACCAATAGGTTTTATAGAAGTTCAGGTATCCATTTTAAACTTATCATTTAGATTTATCTCTTAGTTAAATAGTTTAACTTTTACAATGTCTTCATCAATGTTTATATTACATGTTTAATAAACATTCTATAAAATTCCAAGAGGACCCATAGTGGTTCATTAATTAAATATATATCATTATAAGTGTCATTTGGATGAACCTTATATTTTTAAGACTATTATATAATTTAATAATATAGTATTTGTTTTAAAAACTCATTTATGACAATTTTGACACTATTTGGTATTTTGTTTTTTTGTGAAAGTCATAACAACATGATTACATCGGAAAAAAATACATTGAATCAAAGTAAAATGTAATATTCTTCTTGAAAATTCTTGGATGTCATAAAAACATTGAAATTATATTTATTTTAATAATTATAATACCATTTATTTGATTCTTTCACTAATAAGGTTATCACTGCGTCATCGTTATGTTATACATAAATTTGATTATTTAATATTTAAAAATATTAAATAAAAATACCATGATTTATGAAATATTTTTATCTTTCTATTGAATATTTATAGTCGAATTTATCTTTAGTATAACCCAATATTAAAAATGTTTCAATTATTAAAATTTGAATTTTACACTTTTAACATTTCTTAAAATAAAATAAAAATAATTGTCCTAATCTAATCCAAGTGGATCAAAAGGATATTATTTTATTCTTAAGGTTGATTTTGGTCTAAATAAACTTATCCAATAGGATTATAACATGTGTTAGTGTAATTATAATATCATTTTTACCTTCAATTACCCTATTTACCTTTAATTGTGGTAAATAAAAGTCAAAATTTTCTATTCACCAAAAAATATTTTTATATTATTGAAGATCATTTTACTTATTGATTTCAACTATGTCTCTCATATTTTCAAAATTCAATTCACAGAAGCGGTAAAATTATGTTTTATGCAAATTTGCAAATGTGCCTAGAAGGTGGGTAAAAGACGTTAAAAAGATCAAAAAAAATTTATACATCTAGTTTTACTATAAAATGACTCCAATGAATAAAATTAAAAATATATCAGTATTATATATCAATATTTACTTAAAATAAATTTTAAAAAAAATAATTATTTAAATAAAATGTCTGTTTTAAACAACAACGTAGTGTTTTTCATTATTCATCTAAAATTTAATGTTTCCAGAAAAATACCAAACATTTAACCTAAGATAATGTTGATATTAATAATTAAAAAATGAATTATATTTTACCAAATTCAAAAAATAGATGATTAATTAATTATTTTAAAATTATTTCCCGTTGTTAAAACCAAAAAAGCGGGTTTTTAAAGTGTAAAAATTATCAAAAGATTGATATGTGTATATGTAAAATTTAAATGTGAAATTACTTATAATGACCTAAATTGTATTAAATTATATAAATATAATCTAATTATACTTAGAAACCATTAAAATTTATAATTTAACACTATAAATTATTTTTATTAAAAAAGTTGTTTTCAATTAAAATTTAGTATTTTCCACTATTCACCAAAATATGAAAGTTATCAGAAAAATCCCAAAAATTAATCAAACTAAATTATTATTTCATTTATATAAATAGAAAGATTATTTTTTCAAATATAATATATAAAAGTGTTAATATTGGATTTAAAAAGGGTTTTCCATTAAAAGGTGGTTAAATTTCCTTTTCTGAAAAATACATCCTTTAAATGAAAAATTGATTTTATTCTTATATTATGTCTAAGAAACACATAATATGGATGTTAAAATTATATAGTGTATATAAAATTCATAATTCAATTACTACTTTTCATAACCATTTTTTGAATGGTTAGTTTGGTAAGTCGTGGTGCGCTTGAACTCAGTGTTCCGTGTAGGTCAAGTTATTTAATTGCTTGGAAGTGATAAAGTAATATGAAATCATGGGGTGTCACATTCTCCCCTCCTTCAATAAATAGTTTCCTCACAATTTGAAATTATTATACAAAAATATAAGGTAAAAATTATAAAAATACCTTTGTGGAAAACCAATATCGGAAATTGCGTTAACAAAATTTAGTCTTAATAAGAGGGAAAGGGAAATGAAAAATTCACCAAAAAATTATGATCTTGATTAAGAGAAAGTTGGTGGAAATTAGAGACACATAATTATAGAAAAACATAAATATTTATAGGAAGTTATTGAAGTCATCAATCACAAAGAAGTGTAAAATTGAGGGCCTCAAAACCATCAATCATTGATGATTTAAAATATCATCGGTTCAACAAAACATAAGGTATTAGGATAATTTTTTTTTGGTTTTAATATCCCTTCCCTAATTTGTCACAACCCGTCCTTGGGGCCCGTGCCGTGACTACCCCAAGCCCGCCTTCCATAGGCCAGGGGCTAGCGACTAGCACTAAGGCGTAAATCCCGGTAAACAGGGAAGGCATTGCCTTTGTAAAGTAAACAAGCACCACAGAGTAACCAAGCGGAAAAGTAAACACTAAGTAATAACTGGTAAAACAGTAAGTGCAGGAAAGTAAAGGGGGCCGAAAATACAAGCCCAACTGTAAAGTACAACTGAAAGGGGGAAAACAGCAACTGAAAAGTAAAGCCGCAGCGTCGAGCTGTCCTTTGGAAGTCCCACCTGAAGGGTGGGTACAAAAATCCCCCACTGCTCCTCGGGTCCAGCTAACCACTCCGAGTGCGTCCCGCCCAGTGGTCCACCTCTAGGTATCGTCCTGCTCCGCAAGCCTCCACCACGATCAGCGTTGTCCGTCGTCTGCAACCAACACACGTAGTGCGGGCATAGCCCATGCATGTGTGAGTATAAGATACTCAGTAGGGACCCCGAGACCCCCGAAAGTCTCCCAGAATCCACAAAGGATAAACCACAAAGGAAAGATACAAATCACAAAGCAACATCCGACACGACTTAGGTATATTCCCATACATATACCTAAGTCATCAATTCTCGCTCGGCTCCAACATCCGAGCTCAAGTACAACCCAGTCCACACAGGAAATCAAAACATAAATCCACACAGGATAGCACAACACAATCCACAAAGGAAAGCAAAACGTAAATCCACACAGGATAGCACAACACAATCCACAAAGGAAAGAAAACAGGGTTTTCAGCTCACACATGTATACTTCTTCGAATGACGATAGAGATGATCACTGATCCATCTATGTCGTTGGACCCACAAAGTATTGATAGGTACTAACCCCCGCAATGACCCACAATGGATCTGACCCACAAAGGATCGATAGGTAACTAACCCCCGCAAAGACCCACACAGGATCAGGCCCACACAGGACCTGTAGGCGCTGGCTCACACAGAACCGCTGAGCGCTGACCCACACAAGATCGGACCCACACAGGATCGGTAGCACTGACCCACAAAGGATCACTGAGTGCTGTAGTCGTTGCCGTCGAATCCACTGAGGATCTCTGCACAGTCGTCGTCGTCATAGTAGCAGTCGCAGCCAGCTCTAGGGTTCCCGCACACAGCAAGCTCGTTCGGGAGGGTCCGGTCCACGAGCTGAGAGGCTGATACCTCAACTGACACATAGTCCATAGTTTATGTATCCAAAAGTTCCGTATCGCCAAGAGGAACTCAACGTCGTAGACGGCGCGTCAATCAGATGCCCGGTCTGAGAGATATTGGCTTTTTCGTCCCAGGGGGCCGGTTGGTTTTTAAGGAAAAACCATCCCGAAAGTACTCCACCTGCATCCAGACCTTTTGTGGAGTATTCCAAAAGATCCGTCTTACTTAGAGGAATTCAACAAAGTCGATGGCACGTCGATCGGACGTCCGATGCTCAAGATATGAGCGTTTCCGCTCCGAGGGCTCGGTTGGTTTCGTGTACGAACCAACCCGGCCGAACCCAAAGTATTCCAAAACCTTGAATGCGATCTACCGAAACGACCGTCTCGATCCAAGGATCACATCGCCGCTGACGGCGCATCGTTCGGAAGCCCGTAGCTCAAGTTTTGAGCGAATGACCGAAAACGGTCCGAAGACGGGGGGTCTGGGCCCGGACCGACCCGGCCCGACCACCCCTGGGTCGACCCGGGTCCGGGTCGGACCCGTTTCGGCACAGCCCGGTCCGGCCAGGGCGCGAACCGGCTGGTCGAGCCGGCCCGGCTCGGCTCGGCTGAATGGCCGAGTGAGGGAGCCGCAGGGCACTGCCCCCGCGGGATGAAAGTGCCGCGGCCCACGTGGGGCCGTGCTGGAAGTCAGCGGAGGCGGCTTTGCCGCATCCCGTGCGTGCCGGACCCGCGCGGCTGCGGGTCCTCTGTCCGCCGCCGCCGCGGCTTCAGCCGCAACGGCCTTGTCCGGCGGTGCGCCGGGGTGCAGCCGCCTCCGGCCGCCGTGCCGGCGACCCGCGCCGCCGGTGGCTTCCGCGGACCACCGGAGTTGCTCCGGTGGTCCGATTTCCTTCCCGTCTGTGCCGAAGCTCCTCCCGGGTCCCGTTCTTCACTGCGGAAATAACTTATCGTCCCCGCGGCATGTTTTGTGGTCTCCCGCCAATCCGTGCATCAATGAAGAACTGTGGAGGGTTGTCGGCCATGTTTTTTTGGCCCGCACCCTCCGCGTTAGATGATAACAGTCGGGAGAAATAATCAATAAATAGATAATATAACAAATAACAATTTTAATAAATTAAAATAGTTCTTATGAAACTGGGTTCTTGTTTTGAACGGAAACATCCACAGAGTAAAATCATTCCCAATAAAACCCCTACCTCGTCAAGTCGTCGCACGCGCGTTCTTCGCGGAATTGATCACCGCGAAAGGAGCCGATCGTCGCGTCGTGGAAGGGTGTCGCGTCGTCACAGAAGGGCGTCGCGTCGTCACAAAAGGGCGTCGTGTCGACGAACTCCGAGGTTCAAGAACGTATAGATTTAATTAATAATAATTAAATCCATATTGTTGTTATAATCCACAATGAAATTAAAAGGAGAAACCCAAAATCTCCTACCTCAAGCAGTTGGTGATCGTAGATTGTTGCGGGGAAGAATGTATCGGAAGAAGCATCGTCGATCTCCGAGGGTGACGGCGTTCTTCACGTTCTTCGTGTTCTTGCCGTTCTTCGCGTTCTTCGTGAAGGAGGATGAAGGCACAAGATTTCTGTCAAAAGCCTCTCAATGAGCAATCCTCAAGATTTCGTGCGTTGGTATTATTTTATTATTACGCCAACAGATTGTAAATAGGTTAAGAAACGATTAAATTAATTCATATAATTAATTCAACAAATAAAACCGCCCAATTAGTTGGTGCATTGAGAATTTAAGAAAACGCATCAGTTGACTTTCAGAATGACGGTTTTTCGCGGGTGTGTTACTCAGAGGAAATGAAACGGTGGGGCTCATGCGGGCCCCACCTCACAAATATCCTACCAAGAGGGTAGGATATTTTTAGATAGCACCATATCCGCTTCAACTCAGCTTAAGCATCTTAAAGTGGTTTTCAAGTGGCTTTAAGTGAAATAAAATATAGTTTGTCGTACCAATTATATTATTTCTTAACTTTATGCTCAAAAATTAAAAACCACACCCGAGAAAACGCAACTCCGGTAGAGGTGTTTCTAATAAAATACCGGCACTGCGATTCCATCGTTGCCCTCAGAATTTGATTCCAAGCACTGGTTACAAAGTTAGAAAAACCCGCTCGTTTGTTCACTGAACGTACCCGACCAAACTTCGGAAAATGATTCTGGGCACACCATGCCTCGGAATCAGGTTTCGTCAGAAACTGCGTTCATGAAAAATTCCAAAGAAAATTAACAAAAAAATTTCCTTGAAATTTATGGGTCTTTACATTACTCCCACCTCAGGGCTTTACGTCCCCATAAAGAATCATCATAAACTAGGGAAACAAAAGTGGGTACTAAGCACGCATCTGATCCTCCAGCTCCCAAGTGCTCTCCTGGAGGTTCCCGTGCTGCCATCTGATGCGCACTAGAGTGATCGACCGTCCACATAGGACCCGCTCCTGTCGATCCTCGATCTCCACTAGGACTTCCGCAAAAGTCACCCCATCATCAATTTCTAGCTCCCCATGATCAATGATGTGTGTCAGGTCGTGCACGTATCTCCTCAGCTGAGATACGTGGAAGACGTCGTGCACCCGGTGCAACTAAGGTGGTATATCCATGCGATAAGCCACCTCACCAATCCTGCCGAGGACCTGGAATGGTCTGATGAAGCGTGGAGACAACTTGCCGCCTCAGCCAAATCTCCGTAATCCACGTCGAGGTGAGACACGTAAGAAGACGTGGTTGCCATCCTCGAACTCTAGTGGACTCCGCCTCTTGTCAGCATAAGACTTCTGCCACCTCTGAGCTATCCTCATCCGCTCCTGGATGACTTGGACCTTCTCTGTCGTGGCCCGGACCATCTCTGGTCCCACAAGTGCTGACTCCCCAGGGTCTGTCCAGCACAAAGGAGATCTGCAAGGTATGTCGTACAATGCCTCGTATGGTGCCATCCTGATGGTGGAGTGGTAGCTATTGTTGTACGTGAACTCCACCAAGGGTAGGTAGTCCTCCCAACTGCGACCAAAGTCGAGGAAACATGCGTGGAGCATGTCCTCGAGAGTATGAATGGTCCTCTCCATCTTACCATCTGTATGAGGATGAAAGGCGGTGCTTAGACGAAGCCGCATCCCGAATTCCTCCTGCAACCCCTTCCAAAGCCGGGAAGTAAAGCGAGCATCTTGATCGGAGATGATAGATGATGGCGCACCGTGAAGCTGTACAATCTCCTGGACGTAGAGACGCCCCATGCTCTCCACTGAGCCCTGCTCTCTGATAGGTAAGAAGTGATCCAACTTGGTGAGTCGGTCGAAAATCACCCAGATGGAGTCATGACCTCTAGAAGTGCGTGGAAGTCCAGTCATGAAGTCCATAGATATCCCGTCCCACTTACACTCCGGGACCTCCAAGGGCTGTACCAAGCCTGCTGGTACCTGATGCTCTGCCTTCACCTACTGGAAGGTGAGGCATCGAGAAACAAACTCTGCCACAACCTTCTTCATTCCTGGCCACCAGTGCTGTCGTCTGAGGTCCTGGTACATCTTCTCCACTCCAGGATGTACTTCCAAAAGAGAAGTGTGAAACTCTCTCAGCACCTCCTCTCGTAAAGCGACTGGTACCAAGGTACGCCCTCTGAAAAGGATGTCATGCTCTGCTCCAAAGGAGAAGCCATCAGGTGCCTTTCCGTAGGATATTTGTGCACGCCGTTTCTCACAGTCAGTGTTCCCACGCTGTGCCTCTATGATCCGTTGTAGCAATGGAGGAGTGACTATGAGAGACTGAAGGAAGGCTGATCCATCTCTATCCACTAAGGATATCTGCAAAGCGGCTAGCTGCTCTGTCGCCTCCTCAAGTAGTTGAATGCCCGTCCTCCTGCTGAGAGCATCAGCTACCACGTTCCCCTTCGCAGGAGTATAGACTATCTCAAAGTCATAGTCCTGGAGGAACTCGAGCCATCGCCGCTGTCTCAGGTTTAGGTCCTTCTGCGAGAAGATGTACCTGATACTCTGGTGGTCAGAAAAGACTGTAAAGCGCTCGCCCATCAGATAGTGTCTCCATGTCTTCAGAGCGAAGACCACTGCTGCTAACTCCAGGTCGTGGGTAGCGTAGTTCTGCTCATGCAGCCTCAACTGACGTGATCCATAGGTGATCACCGCCCACTCCTACATCAGGACACATCCGAGTCCGGTCCCTGATGCATCGCAGTAGACTACATACCCTACTCCCTCCTCAGGCAACCTCAAGATAGGGGCGCTGGTCAATCTCTGTCTCAGCTCCTGGAAGCTCTGCTGCCATCTGTCTGACCACACGAAGGGTTTCCCCTCCTTCGTCAATACTGAGAGTGGTGCCGCAACTCTGGAGAAATCTGGCACAAACCCCCGATAGTATCCAGTTAGTCCCAAGAAACTCTGTACCTCTATCATGCTCCTAGGTGGCTCCCAAGCTAGAACCACCTCAATCTTCGCAGGATCCACTGCAACTCCCGCCTCAGAGATGACGTGTCCCATGAAGTGGACCTCACGTATCCAGAACTGACACTTCGAGAGCTTTCCATAAAATTGGTGCTCTCGGAGTGTGTCTAGTACAAATCGCAAGTGATAGGCGTGCTCCTCCTTAGTCGTCGAGTATATCACAATGTCGTCGATGAAGACCACGACAAATTGATCGAGGTATGGGTGAAAGATCCTGTTCATGAGGCCCATGAACACTGCTGGAGCATTGGTTACGCCGAATGGCATGGCCAAGAACTCATAGTGGCCATACTGATATCTGAAGGTCGTCTTCTGCATGTCCTCATATCGAACTCTGAGCTGACGATAGCCTGACCTGAGGTCTATCTTCGAGAACCACCATGCTCCCTGGAGCTGATCGAAGAGGTCATCAATCCTCAGTAGAGGATACTTTTTCCTCACTGTCACCTTGTTCAGGCGACGATAGTCGACACAAAGTCGCAAGCTCCCTTCCTCCTTCTTGGAGAACAATATCGGGGAAGCCCAGGGTGAAACACTGGGTCAGATGAAACCCTTTCCCTGCAAGTCCTCCAACTGTACCAGTAGCTCTCGAAGCTCAGCGGGGGCCATCCGATATGCTGGAGTCGATATCGGGGCTGTCCCGGGGTACATGTCAATATGAAAGTCTACCTCTCTGCGATGAGGTATCCCTGGAACGTCGTCGGGAAAGTCATCCGCGTACTGATCCACCACTGCAGGAAAACTAGGACTCCGCACGTCAACTGCTCCTAGGATGAGGCTATCCAACTGATGAGTGATGGGCTGTCCTCTCCTATGCGGAAGTCCATCCTGTGCTGCGAAGGCTCCCTTCTCGCCGGTGAAGGTGAACCTACTCCCGTCGGTGCGTACACATCGCACCTTGCGCCTAATACAATCAATCTGTGCATGGACTGCAGATAACCAATCCATGCCCAAGATGACATCGTAAGGCCTCGACGCTGCTACAAGAAGATCCCACCCGAAGCTCTTGCCTCCTAGAGTAAGATCACACTACCGGCACTAGTGTGTAATCGTCGAGTCTTCTCCCGTAGGGGTCTCTAGCCGTAAGGATCCAGCCAACGGCTCTGTCGGAATCTCCGAGCTCTGAACAAGGAAAGCAGATATGAAACAATGACTCGCTCCTGTGTCTATAAGAACTACATAAAGGGTGGAATAAACACAAATCGTACCTTGAATCATCTCAGGTGCACCGTGGTCGTAGGCCTCCACTGCCTAGAGCTGTGCCTGTCTCTGCACGCCAGCTCCCTGTGGTCGGGGTGGACCTCCTGGTGGTGGTGGTGGTAGAGCCTCAAAGCGTCGCCCACCACCTGCTACTCGGCCAGCTCCTATGCCTCATCCGCCTCCTCCCTACGGACCACCACGGTCGACCCTCTGCCTCTGCCTAGGTGGACCCTCAACTATCTGCTTCTCCTCGGCACGATGGGTCGGGAAGTCACGAGCCATGTGACCCTGCTCGCCGCAAGTGTAGCACTGCCCGCCTCTTGAAAGACTGGCTCCACGTTGTGTGCCCCGCACCACTGAGCTAGTGTCCTGAGTCTGTATGCGTGAGGGTCTGGTCTGCCTGGACCCCTGAGTCATCCGTCGGCTGCCTTCTGCGGAAGACTCTGCTACGTGCCGCCCCGCTGTAGGTCTCGCCGCTGGAGAAGTCTCAGCAAGAAAGCTCTCGATCAAGAGGGCTCGCTCCAGTACTCCTGCCTGAGTCAGAATGCTGAGGGAGATCAGCGATGCTCTGATCTCGTGTCTCAATCCCTGCTCAAAGGTCCAGGCCCAGAAGAACGGGTCTCGTACCATGTCGGTCAAGTAGCACGAGAGATCGGTGAATCTCGCCAAGTACTGGGCGACTGTCAAGCTGCCCTGCCGCAGCTGAAGAAGCTCCTGGATGCGCACTGCCTGGAGGGTGGCTGGGACGAACTCTGAGCAGAAGAGGCCCTCAAAGTCTGTCCAGATGAGAGAGGCCTCATCATGCACCTGGAGAATCAAGCTCCACTATCGTCCTGCTGCTGCGTGCAGTAGGCTCGCAACGAGGATCATCATGAGGTCTGCTGGTGTGCTCACTAGTCTGAAAACGCGAACAACTTCTTCCAGCCAGTCCTCGGCTGCCTGGGGGTCCGTCTCCCCGTGGAACCTGGGTGGTCACTGGCGCTGAAACTCATGCAGTGCACCGAGGCGACGTGCATCTTCAGCGTCTGGTGCTGGAAGCATCGGTGGCTCGACGGGTAGAGGTACCGCTGGTGCCTCTGCTATCAAAGGGCCCTGTACCGAAGCCACGTCGTTCGGCGGGCTGTCGTCACGTACCACTCTCGGAACCCTAGCTGGCTGCCATCGTGGGGCCATCCTGAAAAGAAAACAGGTGCGCCACGGTCAGAACAGTATACCTGGTGAGCTGATACAAAGTAATCTAAAAGAAAACTTGAAACACACATGCAATCAATGTTTTCGTGCATTAAGTCGGGAATCAGAAGTCAGGGTCCTGGTGTACGGATACGTCAGCCGCCGCACCAACACTGGACTCCTTGGACTGATAACCACACCCAATACGCTAAACACTATTTCTTCACATAGAAGAAAGATCAAAGTCTGCGGTAGAACCGAACTCCTTTGATACCAATTTGTCACGACCCGTCCTCGGGGCCCGTTCCATGACTACCCCAAGCCCGCCTTCCATAGGCCAGTGGCTAGCGACTTGAACCATGGCGTAAATCCCGGAAAACAGGGAAGGAATTTCCTTTGTAAAGTAAACAAGCACAATAGAGTAAGCATGAAGAAAACTAAACACTAAGTAAAAACTGGTACAACAGTAAGTGCGGGAAAGTAAAGGGGGCCGGAAATACAAGCCCAACTATAAAGTACAACTGAAAGGGGGAAAACAACAACTGAAAAGTAAATCCGCAGTGTCGAGCCGTCCTCTGGAAGTCCCACCTGAAGGGTGGGTACAGAAAGCCCCCACTGCTCCTCGGGTCCAGCCGACCGCTCCGAGTGCATCCCGCCCAGTGGTCCACCTCCAGGTACCGTCCTGCTCCCCAAGCCTCCACCACGATCAGCGTTGTCCGTCGTCTGCAACCAACACACGTAGTGCGGGCATAGCCCGTGCAGGGGTGAGTATAAGCTACTCAGTAGGGACCCCGAGACCCCCGAAGGTCTCCCAGAATCCACAAAGGATAAACCAAAAAGGAAAGATACAAATCACGAAGAAACATCCGACACAGCTTAGGTATATGCCCATTTATATACCTAAGTCATCAATTCTCGCTCGACTCCAACATCCGAGCTCAAGTACAACTTAGTCCACACACGAAAGAAAAACGTAAATCCACACAGGATAGCACAACACAATCCACAAAGGAAAGAAAAACGTAAATCCACACAGGATAGCACAACACAATCCACAAAGGAAAGCAAACAGGGTTTTCAGCTCACACAGGTATACTTCTTCGAATGATGATAGAGATGATCACTAATCCATCTAAGTCATCAGACCCACAAAGGATCGATAGGTACTAACCACCGCAATGACCTACAAAGGATCTGACCCACAAAGGATCGATATGTAACTAACCCCTGCAAAGACCCACATAGGATCGGGCCCACACAGGACCTGTAGGCGCTGGCTCACACAGAACCGCTGAGCGCTGACCCACACAGGATCGGTAGCACTGACCCACAAAGGATCGCTGAGTGCTGTAGTCATCGTCGTCGAATCCACTGAGGATCTCTGCACAGTTGTCGTCGTCACAGTAGCAGTCGCAGCCAGCTCTAGGGTTCCCGCACACAGCAAGCTCGTTCGGGAGGGTCCGCTCCACGAGCTGAGAGGCTGATACATCAACTGACACATAGTCCAGAGTTGATGTATCCAAAAGTTCCGTATTTCCAGCATGAACTCAACGTCGTAGACGACGCGTCAATCAGACGCCCGGTCTGAGAGATATTGACTTTTTCGTCCCAGGGGGTCGGTTGGTTTTTAAGGCAAAACCAACCCGACCGTACTCCACATGCGTCCAAACCTCGGGCGGAGTATTCCAAAAGATCCGTTTTACTTATAGGAATTCAACAAAGTCGACGACACGTCGATCGGATGTCTGAAGCTCAAGATATGAGCATTTCCGCTCCGAGGGCCCGATTGATTTTGTGTACGAACCAACCCGGCTGAAGCCAAAGTATTCCGAAACCTTGAGTGTGATATACCGAAACGACCGTCTCGATCCAAGGATCGCATCGCTGCTAACGGCGCGTCATTAGGAGGCCCGTAGCTCATGTTATGAGTGAAATACTGAAAACGGTCCGAAGACGGGGTGTCTGGGCCCGGACCGACCAGGACCGACCCCCCTGGGTCGGACCCGCTTCGGCGCGGCCCGGTTCGGCCAGGGCGCGACCCGGCCGGTCGAGTTGGCCCAGCTCGGCTCGGCAGAACAGCCGAGCGAGGGAGTTGCTGGGCGCTGCCCCCATGGGATGAAAGTGCCGCGGCCCACGTGGGGCCGCGCTGGAATTCAGAGGACGCGACTTTGCCGCGTCCCGTGCGTTCCGGACCCACGCGGCCGCGGGTCCGCTGGCCACCAGAGTTGCTCTGGTGGTCCGATTTCCTTCCCGTTAGTGCCAAATCTTCTCCCGGGTCCTGTTCTTCACTGCGGAAACAACAGATCGTCCCTGCGGCATGTTTTGTTATCGCCCGCCAATCCGCTCATCAACGAAGAACTGCGGAGGGTTGTCGGCCATGTTTTATTGGCCCGCACCCTCCACGTTAGATGATAACAGTCGGGAGAAATAATCAATACATAGAAAACATAACAAATAACAATTTTAATAAATTAAAATTGTTCTTATGAAACCGGGTTCTTGTTTTGAACGGAAACATCCACAGAGTAAAATCATTCCCAATAAAAACCCTACCACGTCAAGTCGTCGCACACGTGTTCTTCGCAGAATTGATCACTGCGGAAGGAGGCGATCGTCGCGTCGCGGAAGGGCGTCGCATCGTCGCGGAAGGGCGTCGCGTCGTGGAGGAAGGGCGTCGTGTCGACGAACTCCGAGGTTCAAGAACATATAGATTTAATTAATAATAATTAAATCCATATTGTTTTTATAATACACAAAGAAATTAAAAGGAGAAACCAG
Source organism: Viscum album (assembly GCA_963277665.1). Taxonomy (NCBI): domain Eukaryota; kingdom Viridiplantae; phylum Streptophyta; class Magnoliopsida; order Santalales; family Viscaceae; genus Viscum; species Viscum album. The sequence continues at coordinate 2,001,125,180 of OY728146.1, read as the reverse complement.
AAATATCCTACCGCAAGCAGTTGGTGATCAGAGATCGTTGCGGGGAAGAACGTCTCGGAAGAAGCGTCATCGATCTCCGAAGGTGACGACGTTCTTCGCGTTCTTCGCGTTCTTCGCGAAGGAGGATGAAGGCACAAGATTTCTGTCAAAATCCTCTCAACGAGCAATCCTCAAGATGTCGTGTGTTGGTCTTATTTTATTATTACGCCAATGGATTGTAAATAGGTTAGGAAATGATTAAATTAATTCATAGAATTAATTCAATGAATAAAACCGCCCAATTAATTGGTGCGTTAAGAATTTAAGAAAACGCGTTAGTTGACTTTCATAATGACGGGTTTTCGTGGGTGCGTTACTTAGCGGAAAAGAAACGGTGGGGCTCATGCGGGCCCCACTTCAAAAATATCCTACCAAGGGGGTAGGATATTTTTGGATAGCACCCTATCCGCTTCAACTCTGCTTAAGTAGCTTAAAGTGGATTTCAAGTGGCTTTAAGTGAAATAAAATAAAGTTTGTCGTACCAATTATTTTATTTCTTAACTTTAAGATCAAAAATTAAAAACCACACCCAAGCAAACGCAACTCCGGAAGAGGCGTTTCTAAGAAAATACCGGCGCTGTGATTCCATCAGTGCCCTCAGAATTTGATTCCGAGCACCGGTTGAAAAGTTAGAAAAACCCGCTCGTTTGTTCAATGAACGTACCCGAGCCAAACTTCGGAAAATGATTCCGGGCACATCGGGACTCCAAATCAGGTGCCGTCAGAAATTGCGTTCTTGTAAAATTCCAATAAAAATTAAGAATAAAATTTCATTGAAATTTACGGGTCTTTACATAATTTTTAAGAATTAATTTATTCAGAAAATAATAGGAAAAAAATACTTGACAATTATTGTTTCATCCTTCAACTAATTCCTCCCACAAAATCATGTTTCACTTCAAAAGATAATGAAATTAAAAAATATTATATTAATCCAAATCATATAGGGTTCAAAAAATAATGAATTTAAAAATCATTTTTCATGGTATTTAAAAACGAAACATTATTCAAAACATGAAATCATGTAGGCTAGTGGTAGGTGATGCCCCATTGTCAACCTTCGGTTGCGGGTTCAAGTCACATGGCCTTGTTGGACACGACGGGTTGTCGCCCGACCTCAGGGTTATCCTTTTTATAACAATCCAAAAATAATCTTAAGAAACTCTTTAACCTTAACAACAGTATCAAATGTTAAACATAATCCATTCTAACCACTAGACTTATCCAAAATACTTTTTTCAAAACTCACAGTCCAAAATTTATAAGAAAGATAAACACAATGAAGATATTTTTTTTCCACATAATAACATGTGAATACCTTCATCTTGTATTCCTTTAAAACACTATAACACCTTGAATTACCATAAAACCTTATTTATTACATTCACACTCTCTTAATCCTTATAGAATACTAGATATATTCCTTATATCTAAAAATTCTGAATACTACAACGATGATGGAAAAAACAAACTGTTAATCAATTCCAAGGAATTCAATAATATCCAATATAATTTATCCAAATCAATCATCTCTTATTCCAAAATCACTACCTCAGTATCAGGACCATAATTAGGTTTATCATTCCTTTAACAATGTATATTCCAAAAATATTAATTTTTTGTTGAGTCACTTTTCTTAGTACCAAGTAATCTCAAATCCTTAATGAAATAGTACTACAGTAGAATCCTTATATACTTTATAATTATTATAAATTTTACATCATTAATACAATTCTCAAATGACACAATTATTTAATAACAACCCAAGAACACTACTCATTCCTTTTAATCCGCGGTAGTATCATAACTTGATTATTATCAAATAGTATCATTTGGGTGTACTCTGATGATTGGGACATTGATTCACCTTGTGACCCAAATCCATGGAGATGAAGCATTGTACACTTGAAACCTCTTTATTACCCTTGAAATCATGTACTTGGTATCCTTTTTTCTCCACATTTATAACAAACTCCCGTTCCCTTAAGGAGTTTTTCAAGGTGATTTATTCCACAGTTATCACATATGGGAATATCCTTCATTCAACTCTTCCCTTTATCCATCGTTATCTCTACTATACATTTCTTCCCTTTCTTCCCTTCAAAGCCATTGGACTCAGAGAATTATTTACATATCTTATTAAAACATTATACAATTTCTTCATATGACAAAAATACGTGGGAGACTATTTCCCTTCTAAATATTGGCTTAATACCATGAACGATATGATAATTCTTACCCTTTTGATCATGCATATTTTTTGAGTTCTCATTAATTCTACTGGGCACCGTTTCTAAACATTGGCATAATCTATGTTAGTTTATCAATCACAATGCATAATTCCACACTTGAATACATACCTAATATATATTGAAATGATTATACATATAATCTATAATCATAACAAATTGTTTTCTTTGAGGAAGTATTTACTCCTAAATCATTCATAATGGCATGTAAAAAATGTGAATTATCCTAAGAATTACCCCTGGGAGTTCCGTTACCAAGAGTGAAGCAAGGCTCATTGTCATGTAGCAGGATACCCCGAGTAAAGCCTGAAACTCCTTGTTAGAGTTTTCACTCCTAGATACATCTGTCCCAGAGCCGCCTCTACTTGCTCGTATCTAGATAGAGAATCATTTCATGGAAAATTCAAAAAATCTCTACATTACCAAAATTCTAGAAATTTATTTTATATTAATCCTAAATGTTTATATTAGGGTAATGTTGTCTAATGAGAGTTTATCTAAATCTATTTTCAAGGTTGTTGCTAATCTTTCTCTAATACCAAATGTAACGCCCCGACCCTTGAAGCTTAGAGTGGGTGAATTATTTTAATACATTGGCATGATTTATAGGAATTAAGTACCGAAGTACCGATCAATTTACCAGTCTTAGAAAATAGATTACATACATGAACTTTACATTACAATTTCAAACATATAATATAACATAGATAATCCTTTGATAATTACATAATTATTATATCTAAAACCGTAATATAAATCATAATGCGCTTCATGGGATCTTGGGAAAATAAAACATATGAAAGGGGTGAGCTCAGATGCTCAGTAAGGGTAAATAATTAACAGAATCTATAAACTTTTAAGGAAAGATGCGTAATAAAAACAACATCCTTTTTAAACATAATTTTGAACATAATAAGACAAAGCTAAATAAAACATGACCACATAAACATGATCATGGATATTCTACTAGTTGAATAATAACATGTAATAACTATTTTCGTAATGAGGGAATGCCTAACGCCGGACATCATTACCACATAGTCAAGGCCTCGTGCCAATACTACAACTAAATTTTTTTGTCAATGCATTTAGCCAAAACACTAGATTTTCTCATGAGACCTACCGATATGTTGTGGGGATATAGTAGGCCCCACCCGTCACTTACTATGTCCACTACATTCCTCATATCAAAATGTTGAAACAAAACATAATCATTTGTGTTAAATCTAGCATACGAAATTTCAATACTTTAAACATAAAACATGAATGGTATAAAAATAAAAAATCCACATTAAAACATATAATAACTTATTAAATACAATATAGAAGATTTTATTATACTTAATAAACCTCAATAAAGAATAATATCTAGAAAAGGATGTTGACATAGTTGAAAATGATCAGTAAAACATTTTGAGATAATTATCTCTTTTTGTGAAATCATTTAAAAGTCACACATTTATAATGGATGTAATTTAAAAGATATATTTGAACAAGGTTTCCCATACCACTTTAAAACTATTTAAAGGAATTAATATCTTAAAACAATAATTTCCACATTAATTATTCCTTAAAACCATTTTGAAAATATAGACATTAATGAGAATGATTTAGATGAGTAAATATTTAAATCATTTAAAATAATGTTTTAGTTAAAGAGTACCTTAAAAATAATCCTTTTGAATACAATTTTATGTGACATTGACATGGGTAGTAAATATTTCCCAGTAAAAACATACACATAAATAATGTCAGATAATAATGAGATTGAGGAATTAACCTTTACCTAGTACTTTCCTTTAGTTGAGAGTACGTTTAATCTCATGTATAACGAAAATTTCTTGTTATTAAATTATTCCATAACCATATTAATATTTATGATATCATATATGATTCTTTTATGACTTTTTATTATATATTAAATAATAATTTCCATGTTAAAGTAATGTTTTGGGTGATAATCAATTTCTTTATCGTATGTGTTTTAACTTGTTATTCTGGATCGTATCAGTTAGATCATGATTTACATACTTATGTAATATAATTTTTTTTATATATCAAATATATTCATTATATAAATATGTATAATAGATATATATATGTAATGGAAACACCATTTATGGAGACAGTAGGTCGTACATATGCATAAACATTATTTCTGTTTTCATATCATATTGAATAAATGTAAGTGAATGTGATAAATGTTTATATATATATATATCCAGTAGAATTATAATTTAATATATTAAATACTTATTTATAATATGTATTTTTATAATCATTATTGAATGGTGAATGTGGAAATGAATCTCATCGGGTCGTGGAGACGGTAAGTCGTATGTACACAGGAGCGACAATATCATTTCCATGATGATTAAAAGGAGTGGAATTGGATAGTATATTAATTATACAGAAACAATATAATGTTATTTTAATTATTTATATACATATTAATCATGATTATATCCTTCCCAATAACAAAGTGTTGAATAAAAAATTACACCACGACGCGGAGACGGTGAGTCGTACGTACACACGAATGGTGACTTCATCTTTCATAGGATAGATTGAATAATGAATATGGTTACACCATATTTATAATAACATAATATTATAAATAAGGTACTAGAATTATTATTTTTGTATGTAAATAAAAAATAGAATGTGGAATATGAAAAAACCTTGAAAGAGGTGGTAAAATAATAACCTCTTCTTTGGATGTTTTCTTTTTATTTGAACAAAAGGGCTCCATATGTTGGATATCCACACAATTTAAGGACCCTAGGTTGAAGTGAGGGAAGTTGGAAGGATATTTGGGTAGGTTTTGGCTGAGCCAAAAGGCTTTGGAAGTGTGATTTTGAGAGAAGGGGAAGTGCCTTTTTATAAGAGAGGTGATGGTCACTTTATGAAAAGATTGAAATATTATTTTATTATAAAACAATTTATGGTTTATAATGGATCAAAAAGAATTTATTTCTAGACATAGGGGGTTATGGGTCGAATACTCTCAACCAATAGGTTTTAGAGAAGTTCAGGTTGCCATTCTAACCTTATCTTTTAGATTTAACTCTTAGTTAAATAGTTTAACTTTTACAATATCTTCTGGTATTTTTATATTACATGGTTAATAAACATACTATAAAATTCCAAGAGAAACCCAAATAGTTAATTAATGAAATATATATCATTAAAAGAGTCCTTTCGCCGAACCTTATATTTTTTAGAGTATTATATAATTTAATAATACAATATTTTTTTTAAAAAACTCATTTATGTCAATTTTGACACTATTTTGTATTTTGTTTTTTTTGTGAAAGTCATAAAAGCATTACTACTTCGACAAAAATATATTTAATCAACATAAAATGTCATATTCAACTAGAAAATTCTTGTATTTCATTAAAAATTTGAAATTATATTTATTTTAATTTTTATAATACCATTTATTTGCTTCTTTCATGAATAAGGTAATTACTGCATCATCATTATGTCTTAAATTAATTTAATTATTTAACATCTAAAAATTAGAAATAAAATACCATGATGTAGGAAATATTTATATATTTCTAATAAATATTTTTAGTCAAATTTATCTCATGTTTAACCCTATATTAAAATTGATTTAGTTATTAAAATTTTAATTTTACACTTTTAACTATTCATTAAATTAAATAATAAAAAATTTATTAATCTAATCCCAGAGGTAAAAAAGGATCCAATTTTATTCCTAAGGTTGTTTTTGGCCTAAATACACTTATCCAATATAATTAGGACATGTGTTAGGTAAATTATAATATAATATTTACCATTAATTAACATATTTACTTTTTACCGTGGTAAATAAAAGTCAAAAGTCACTATTCAAATTTTTTTATCTTATAGAACAAAATTTTACTTTATAATTTCAACCATGTATCTTGTATTTTTTAAATTCAATTCACAGAAGTGGTAAAATTATGTTTTATGCAAATTTTTAAATGCTCCTAGAAGGTGGGTAAAAGATGTTAAAAAGTTCAATAAAATTTTATACATCTAGTTTTATTATGAAATGACTAAAATGAATTAAATTGAACATATATAGGTATTATATATCTATTATTTTAAGATAAATTTAAATAAAATAAATAATTATCTAAATAAAAGGCGGTTTTAAACAATAACGCAATGTTTTTCAATATTCATCAAAAAATGAACGTTTCCAGAAAAATACAAAAAATTCACCCTAAGATAATTTTGATATTCAAAATTGAAAAATGAATCCTATTTTTACAAATTAAAAAAATAGTAGATGCATTAATTAATTTGAAATTTATTCCCATTGGCAAAACCAAAAAGCTGGTTTTTAAAAAGAAAAAACTATCAAAAGATTGACATTTGTTTATGTCCAATTTAAATGTGAAAATACTTATAATAACCTAAATTGTATTAAATGATATAATATATTCTAATTATACTTCCAAACCATTAAAATGTATAATTTAACACTAAAAATTATTTTTATTAAAAAAGTAGTTTTCTATTATTATTTAGTATTTTCACTATTCCCCAATATATAAAAGTTATCAGAAAAAATAAAAATATTTATAAAAAATAAATTTTTATGTCTTGATTCTAAATAAGAAGTTTCTTTTGTCAAATTGAATATATAAAAGTGTCAAATAATGGATTTAAAAAGGGTTCTCCATTAAAAGCTGTTTAAATTGTACTTTCAAAAAAATACTTCCTTTATCTGAAAAATTGAATTTGATCTTATATTATGTCTAAGAAACACATAATATGTGTAACGTCCCGGTCCAAGAAGCTGCCCAGAGATGCACCACAACCGATTGGTCACATGGCCTCAAGCGTATTTCCCCGAACGCTAGAGGCTTCCGACTAGTAGCGAGGGCCTTGGGTATGATAGTGGGGAAACTATGCCTTCATTGGCAGAGTAACACAGTAGAAGTAAATAGATATACAATAGTAGAAGTAGTAAACATACTAAACAATAGTAACATCAGATGACTTATGAAAGAAACAACTAGAGTACACACACACACACATAATATATATGTTGCTTGATACATGTGTCTGTGAAATCATACAAACAAGTCACAATGCTGAAATAAAGTACAAAACCCATGTACAAAAAAAAGTTCTATAAACTCCACAACATCGCAAACCTATGCTTGGTCCCATTATCTCCCTGTCCAAAGCATTCAAAATACTAATGTAGAAGGGTTCTTTCCCTTATCTATAACTGTGGAAATATAATCTATTTGGAACCAAATGAATGGGCCAAACAGGGTGTGAGAATAAATCCCAGTAGGAAACAACCAAAAGATCGGTGCCTAACAGTCTGTGAATATTTGGAAGGTAACATGTAAAAGGAACTAGTAAACAAGGAAATACTTAGCAGTAAACAATCCATAGTTTCAATGCAATCAGTTCCATATATCAACAATAGTTAATCAAAGCAGGTAACCCTATAGGTAGTACACTCAGCCTAACGCCTCTAGTTCAACTAAAAAAGGGTATTACAAAGACTCTCTGAGGAAGATCTCTCAGTCAATTCCTCTTATAGTCCGAAGCATTAAAGACTCTCTGAAGAAGCTCACACGGTAAATTATCCTTATATTCAAAATTGATAAAGACTCTCTAAGGAAGCTCACACGGTCAATTCCTCATATAGTCAAAATTGGTCAAAGACACTCTGAGGAAGCTCACATGGTCAATTCCCATTATAGTCTACTAAATCAAGTTCTCACGGCCCTGTGTAAGTCAAACATGCATAGAAATGAAATACAACCAATGTAAAACTCAAAAAATACTTAGCTAAACAGTCTACATCATATCAAGAATGTGAGATAAAATAATCACTCCATCCTACAGTACTAGGCATGTGAAAACAATAAGGAAGCCTAACATGCTAAATAGGACCAAACAGTTATAAACAATACATTCATGGGAAAACACTTCCAAAGCATAGAAATCAACCCTATTCGCATTCAATTAACCTCTACTCAAGCATAAAAGCATGGCATGCAATTAATAGGTTTAAACGGTAAACACACCACACCCTTTCGAGGGTATTGGACAAAATTTCACATATAACTTAAAGGCATTTAATGGAAAGGAACAAACCACCTACCTCGGTGTGGGAAGATCAATATATGTGAACCTCAATCCCTGAATCGCCCACGAACACCATAGATCTACAAAAATATATAAAATGTTCAACGAAGGATAACATGCTAAAGAGGGGAAATCAGAAAACGAATCTCTATCAGAAGGAAGAGCTTACTGAGGCTATCCAAATGCAATCGATGGCGGTCGAATCGGAGATCGGATGCTCGGTCAGGGGCTCAGAGGAAGATCGTGGCCATACGAGTTCTATCGAACAAACTAGGTCGAGAAGAAGGCCTTTCTGGAGATTAGACGCAACCCCGATACGTTTAATGAAAAAAATTACACGAATTTTACTTCTGAAGTACATGGCGTGTACTTTCCTTTACTAGCCCCCACATTAGGCGAACTCTAGGTCATCACACACGGCCGTGTGCATGGCCGTTACAAGGCCAGAACCCAGATACTTGCTATAAATGAGTATATGATGTGTACTCATAAAGGATATGGAATGAACTTAAAAAATTCTCAGAAACTCCACATTTTATTTGAAAACACCAGAAAAGAAAAAAATACTTGAAAAAAAGATTTGGGTTCTTACAAACTTCCCCTCTAAAAGAAAATATTCACCCAATTTCTCTAGTAATGAGGAATAGAAGAAGAAACCCCGAACATCTCCGGACACTGTGATCATACATCATACTCCCTCTCCCAATTCTCATAATGTGCTCACCCGTGCTGCCATAACACTCGTACTAGAGGAACATACCCGCCATGGAGATCCTTCACACTTTGATCAACAATCCAGATAGAATTCTCTTTGAAAGATGAATCCACCTTCAACTCGACTACCTTAGGTTGGAAAACATGAGACGGTTCTGGGGAGTAACTTCGAAGCTGAGAAACGTGGAAGACATCATGCATAGCCCGGTACCTCTGAGGTAACTATAACCAATAGGAAAATATCCCAACACTCTCCAAAACCTCAAATAGCTCGACGTACCTCAGCGAAAGATTACCATGTCTCCTAATCCTCCTATGCCCCAACCTCGGTGTGACACGCAGGAAAACATGATCTCCGACCTCGAACTCCAGAGGTCATCTCCGACGATCAACATAAGAATATTGTCGAGACTGTATAGTACCCATCCTCTTATGAGTCAACTTTATTTGATATATTGTCTCCTAAACAGGACAAGGTCCCAGTATAGTTGCCTCTCATGCCTCTAGCCAATATAAGGGTTATCGGAATGGCCTACCGTACAAAGCCTCATAAGGTGAAATCTGAATAGTTTTTTGATAACTATTGTTGTAGGAAAACTCCACAAGAGGACCGTGCTTATCCCAAGTACCTCCGAAATCTAGGATGCATGCTCGCAGCATATCCTCAAGAACCTAAATTGTACACTCGGACATGCCATATCTGTGGATGGAATGTTGTACTCAAAAGCACCTATGTACCCAAAGCCTTTTGAATCCCCTTCCATACCCGAGAAGTAAAACATGAATTTCTGTCTAAAAAAATGGAGTGTGGAACCCCTTGTAGACATAAAATCTCTTGGATGTACAACCATCCCAGCTCATTAATACTGAATGTGTCTTTGATCGGAAAGAAGTGATAAACCTTCATGAGTCTGTCAATGAAAACCCATACTGCATTATTCCCTTAAGGCAACCTCAGCAACCCTGTCATGAAATCCATCACGACATCATTCCACTTCCACTCGAAAATGGGTAACTGCTGCAAAAGCACTGCTGGTCGCTGATGCTCTACCTTCACCTGCTGACAGGTGGAACGCCTAATGACAAAACCAACAACATCACTTTTCATATTAGGCCACCAATACTGACAGTGTATATCATGATACATCATGGTGACACTAGGATGAACTGACCAAACTAAATAATGAAATCCCCACATCAGATCCTCGTGTATATCTACTGGAACCCATATGACCCCTAGAAACTCACGATCTCATCCTCGCCTATGGTCTATCTAAGAATATGGTCTTCTCCTAAGGAACTATCCTATAAGACTAGGCCTTCAGAATATGATAGATGCCTCATTCACACTCAACCAAGAATATTAGAGGTAAAAACTATAGAAGAATGTAAAGTCTACCCCTATATGTCGTGCACCTCCAAATGAATCTCATAGAACAAATCCATAAGCTACCACTCACTGCTAGCAACTTGAACTGCCTGTATATGAGTCCTCCTGCTCAACGCAGCAACCACAACATTGTTTTTCCAGGCATACAAGAAAGCTCAATGTCAAAGGACTGAAGGTACTCAACCCACCTTCGCTGTCTCAAATTTAGATCACACTGAGTGAAGATGTAATTGAGACTTTTTTGGTTAGTGAAAACTAAAAAATGATCTCATATAAGGTAATGTCTCCAATGGAATAAATCATGAACAACAACAGACAACTCGAGATCGTGTGTCGGGTAGTTCCTCTCATGTGGCCTCAACTGCCGAGAGCCGTACGCAACAAACCCTTCCCCCTACATAAGAACAACTACCAAACAGATACATGAAGCATCACATTACACAATATAGCTTTCTCCTGGCTCTGTAAATACTAACATCGATGATGATGTAAACCTCACTTTTAACTCTTGAAAGGATGACTCAAAAAAATCTGACGACAAGAAGTTTGCACCCTTCCTAGTCAGGCACGTTAGTGGTGATGCTAGGAAAGAAAAGTCTTGTATGAAACGTCTGTAGTATCCAGCCAGCCCTCAAAAACTATGCACCTAAAAGATGTTTTTTGGCTTCTCCCAGGAAACTAATACTCTCACTTTCTCTAGGTCTACTGATACTCTTTACTCTGAGATAACATGACCCATGAAGTGAATCTGGTCCATCAAAAGTGGGATTTTGAGAGTTTTGCATATAATCAATGCTCTCTCAGTGTACTCAGAATGATTTCAAGATGGGTAGCATGGTCATGTCGAGTATGAGAGTACACTAAGATATCGTCCATGATGAAAACCATGAAAGAATCTATGTACGGATGGAACACTCTGTTCATCAGTGCCATGAAGACCGCATGCGTGTTCGTGAGACCGAATGACATAGCCACATACTCGTATAGACTATACCTACTCCAAAAGGCCGTAAGAGGTATATCTGATGGTCTAACATGCAACTGATGACAACCAGATCTCAAGAAAATCTTTGAGACCACCCAGGCTCCTTGAAGCTGATCAAAGAGATCATCAATCATTGGTAAGGGATAGTGGTTCCTGACTATCAATTAGTTCAACTTCTGATAATCCACAAAATTTCTGAGGGTTTCATCCGCATATTTCCCAAATAGGGCAGGTGAAACCCAAGGAGAAGTATTATGTTTTATGAAACCCTTTTCCTAAAACTCCTCCAACAGCGTCTTGAGCTCCTGTAACTCTAGTGTAGCCATCCTATAAGGAGGAATAGACACCAGTTCCCCTCGTAGCACAAGCTCAATAGAAAATACTACCTCACGCTCTAGAGAAAAACCTGAAAAGTCCCCAAGAAAGGCGTCCCTAAAATGATCCACCACCAGAGGAAAGTCCTTCCGTGAAGTCCCTCAGTCATCTAGATATAGAATAGCAATATGTACTGAAAATCCTCCCGACCCATGATTCTCGGGTCCCGCTCTGCTCGCATGGACATCCCATTCTCCCTTATAATGAAACGTTCTGCCTTCTGGTGATATGAAACTCACCCTTACGATGACAACAATCGACAACTACCTGGAAGAAAACTAACCTGTCGATTATGAGAATGACTTCATTGCCTGTCATCTCGAGGACATAGATGTCCCATAAGAAGTGACACCCACCAACCACAAGGCGGAAATACTTTCACTGTCATACTCTAGCCATTATAGTCCCCAACAGAGTGTCTAGCGTCAATATATTAATAGAATAAAAGATACAAAGCCCAAGGTTATCAATAAAAATGACATATATAAAGCTATGGGAAGCCCCTGTATCAAAAAGAGAAGAAGCTAAAACTGAGGTAACTAGAATCGTACCTCGAACAGTAGAGGGTCTGGGATCCTGCTCCTACTGGGTCTGCTACAATGAAAAATTCAAGAATGCACCATGGCTCTATGACCCTACTTTACCACTTTGAGATAATCCATCCTATTTCTGTAGGAATCCTGGAGACTGACTACCATGACCAAGACCTCCACCTCCACCAGAATGGCTAGAAGAACTCCAGTTTCTAGACTAGTGATGAACTAGTGGTGCTGCTCCTAAATGTGGAGTCATCGATGAACCCCTGTCACAAGCTGATGGTGAAAAGATATGACCAAAGCACAGAAAATGACCCATCTCGCCGTGAGATTACCACTCCACTCGGTCCCTTAGACAATGTGGCCACGTATTCCCGCTTTTCCAGCACTGGTATCACACCACATGGTTACTGGAAGATGCATCCCGCCTACTGAGATCTCCACATGCAGTCTCCCTGCTATCAGCTGGTGGAGCACTAACTCTAGATGCTGAACCTCCTAGACCCACAACTCTAGAATCCCTAAAATTTCACATAGTGATCATAACCTGGTTGAATATAGAAGATATCAAAGTCAACCTGAAGATGTTTACCTGAGATCGGATATCCTGCCTGATACCATCCTTAAACACCTATGCAAGGAACAACTCATCTCCCCTAGAAATGGTTTAAAGAGGTGCAGCTCGGTGATGTGAGAAGAATACTCCATAACAGAATGATTACCCTACTCCGGATGTATTAACTCTCAGGATTGATTGGCCCTCAATGTATTGGGATAGAAGTAATCGTATAAAGTGTGCTGAAACTCATCCCAATCCATATTTTGCTGGCGCCCCACCTATGAGATCACATCCCACAACCTCTTGGAAGAGTCTCTAAGCATATAGGTAAAGAGATTGACCGTCCACTTTGGCGGCATCTACAGATTCTTGGAGATCGTCAATGTGTCTTCTAGCCATGAATATGCATCCTGGGGTCCTCAATCCTCTGATTATGTGGGAGGATGATGCTGGTGAAACACCCACATCAATTATGCCTTCGACGGAGCAGGAGGCGATTCCCCCAAAAAGGTCTGCATCATCCTCATAAATCCCTCCCTGAACAATGTATCAGCACCTACGTCAGGTATAACTACTGGGGCCAAGACTCGCACAACTGGAAGATCTGCCAGTAGTCCATGACCAACCATATCTGGTGTTTGATCACCTCCCTGTATCTAGTGTACAACCGAAGGATGTCTCAGTGGAATGACTCTGAACGATCAAGCACACATCTTAGATCAAGATTAACAGGGTTTGAAACGTGATGTGTTAGAAGGGACCAAGATAAGGAATGAATTTATGTTTTCTAAAACATTTATACACGGTGTTTATAATGACTAAAAGACATGTTCCCTGAAGCCCTTCACATGATCATGTACTTCTGCCAAAACTGATTGTGTAACACCCCATACATACGGAATGTTGTCCTAACACATGGCGTGTACTTGGATTCTCTTCCCCTACCTGAGTTCTCTTACCCTGATAACCCACAAGGTTCTCCTAGAAGAAGACTACACGTCATTTTCTCTCCAGACACAAGGTATACTAGACGAGCTTCACCGACATTTGTTGTTAGTGACACAGATAGATACATGTCTCAGACTAGACAACGTGTTTATGCCAGACACGACGTGTACAAGAAGAGACTCAACTAACCATTGTTGTTAGTGACATGGCCAGTTACACAGTTCTACAACACAGCATGTACATCTGGTACACAACGTGTCCTACCATGATTCCCTACCACGTGTGTATGGCCACACATTATGAGACACAGTTATATACTACACAACATGTACATAAAGTACATGGCGTGTACATAATAAAAACAGTTTCTTCATGAACAGAAGAACACATGGCGTGTATTTAACATCACATTCTGTGTATTCTGGGTTTTTCTTGACAGTAAGCCTCAGAAACTACTCTGGAACCCAAAAAACACTAAAACGAACATTGAAAGTTCCAAATTCCGATCAGTGAGGGCCCATACTCCCCACGAATCGAAGCTTGGTATCTTATACATGTCATATAAAAGGAAAAAAAATCAATGAATCACCAAATTCCGGTCCATGAGGGCCCATAACACCTCAAGAACCAATGTTTGGTGATCTTTCAAACAAAAAAATTACACAAACAATACCCTATCAAACAACATGTATTTTATCAAGGAATATATCACAACAACATGAATATCTATCTCACCACCTATCACAACAACAAGAAGTCGCTAATGCCTCTTAAATTACATGGCATGAATGCATGACATTCGATTTCTAATAAGTTCATATATGTTGCCTAAGATGGCATACCCTCATCTAATCGGGTTGTGACATAAATAGAACCTCAATAACATCAACGGTAACAACACGAAACATGTGAATCACTCAAGATAAAATCAAATCATTTGTAAAATTGAAATCCAATAAAGTGGCATTAAATGAGGTAGATTGTCTTTTCCTTGTACATGGGTTAGCTACTCTTGGGAACAGTTTTTTACCAAGTACCTATTACATCATATCCTTTGATATAGGCTCCATACAGCTAGTCAAGAAGGAAATAATTCCTTTGATACCACTGTGTAAAATCTTGGTTCTGGAAGCTTCCAGAGACGCCCCATACCCGGTTGGTCACATGGCCTCAAGACCATTTTCCTGAATGACGGAGGCTGACGAATAGAAGTGAGGGCCTTGGGTGTGGTTGTGGGGAAACTATTACCTCATTGTCAGAGTAACACATTGGATGTAAAAAAATATACAATAGCTGATGCAGTAAACATACTAAAAAATAGTAACAATGGAAGACTAATGAAAAAAACAACTAGAAAAAACATATATATATATGATGCATGAAACATGTTTCTAGAAAAGCATCCAAACAAGTCACAATGCTGAAATAAAGTTCAAAAACCAAGAACAAATTAAATAAGTAACAGTTACACAACATCACAAGCCTATGCTTGGTCCCATGCTCTCCACCTCCAAAGCAGTCAATATCCTGAAGTAGAAGGGTTCTTTCCCTTATCTATACCTGAAACAATATAATCTGTTCGGGCCCAAAAGCATAGACCAAACTGGGTGTGAGATTAAATCCTCACAGGCAACCACCACAAGATCTATAACTAACAGACAGTGAATATATGGCAGGTAACATTTAAAAAGAACTAGTAAACAAGGAAGTACTCAACAGTAAACAATCCATAGTTTCAACGCAATTAGTTCTATATATCAATAATAGATAATCAAAACAGGTAACCCTCTAGGTATTACTCTCATCCTAACCTATATATTTCAAACAAAACATGGATACTAAAAAGACTCTCTAAGGAATCTCTCTTTTTCAATTCCCCATATAGTCCAAAGCGTTAAAGAACCTCTCAGGAAGCTCACATAGTCAATTCCCCTTATTGTAAATAGTGATAAAGACTCTCTGAGGAAGCTCACATGGTCAATTCCCCATATAGTCAAAAGTGGTCAAAGACTCTTTGAGGAAGCTCACATGGCCAATTCCCTTTATTGTCTACTATACCTGGTTCTCATGGCCCTGTGTAAGTCAAACGAGCATAGTAGTGAAATACGACCAAAGTAAACCCCAAGAACTTCTTGGCTAAACAGTATATAACATATCCAGCATGTCAGATAAAATAATCACTCCATCCTACAGTACTAGTCATGGGAAAACATCAAGGAAGCCTAACATGCTAAATTGGACCAAACGGTCGTAAATAGAACATGCATGGGGAAACACTTCCAAAGAATAGAAATCAACCCTATTCACATTCAATTAATCTCTAATTCAGCATAAAAGCATGGCAGTAAATTAATAGGTTTAAATGGTAAACACGCAACACCCGTTCAAGGGTATTGGACAAAAGTTCCCATAAACTCAAAGAATTTCAACGGAAAGGCACAAACCACCTACCTCGGTGTGGGGTGATCAATATTCATGAACCAAAGGCCTTGAATCACCCATGAACACCATTGATCTACCAAAACATCTAAAATGTTCAATGAAAGATAACTTAAGATAGAGGAGAAATTAGGAAATGAAGCTCCTGCAGAAAGAATATCTTACTGAGGTGATCCCAACGCAGTCAATGGTGGTCGAATCAGAGATTGGATTCTTGGTAGGTGGATTGGAGGATGATTGCAGCCGTACGTGTTCTCTCAAAAAAACTAGGTCGACAAGAAGGCCTTTCTGGAGATTAGACACACCCCCGATATGTTTAATAAAAAAAAGTACATGCCATGTACGTCTGAAGTACACGCCGTATACTTGCCTTTACCTGCCCCCACATAAGGCGGTCTCCAGGTCACCACAAACGGCCGTGTGCATGGCCACTATACAGCCAACACCCAGCTACCCGTGGTAACCCTATACACAATGTGTACTCATAAAGTACACGACTTGTACATCAAAAATTTAAAGAAACTCCTAATTTTCCTCGAAAACACCAGAAAATAAAGACATACCAAAAAAGAGGGTCTGGCGTCTTACAAAATAGATGTTAAAATTATATAGAGTATATAAAATTAAAAATTAAGTTAATAATATTCATAACAGATTTTTGTACTGCTTGTTTGGTAAGTCGAGGTCCACACGAACTCGGTGTTTCATGTAGAACATGTTTTTTAATTATTTTGAAGAGATAACGTAATATTAAATCTTGCGGTGTTATAGTTGGGTCCATATATCTCTGAGAAGTTGTGAATTTTTAAACCAATTATTGTTATCCACCTCAAAATTTCCAAAATTATCACCTATGTACATGAGGATTCTATGGATATTAGAAGAAAGGTTGGTTCTAATAATTTATATCTATGGGTTTTGGAAATGAAAACATTGGATTATAAATTTGAGATGATGATAATAAAAAGATATTTAGAATTTGGAATGTTCTATTCAATTAAAAGGTATTGTGAAATTAATAGAACTTGGTGGAAATGAAATTTGATAGAAAATAATCAAATTGATAAATAAAAGTGTATTTTAATGGAATATCCAAAAGTATGTAAGTAATAGAATTCTAATGGCATGTTGGGAATTTAGATATTAGGATAGTATAATATGAACCACGATGATATATGACTATATAATATTGTGTAAGAGTTCCAAACGATGATTTTTTTATTGATGTAGTTCTATAAATAGGACTGTATAAAATTAAATTTAATAGATCAACTAAATCCTGGAGATCAATATATAGGTTTGGACCTGACTTTCATTTCATGCTTCTATGGTATGGAGGATATCTTGAGATCATAGAAGAACCAACTTGTCTATGTGATTTTAGAATGTGAGAGATATCTAAGAAATATGAGATGTATTAATTTAATGATATTGAAACATAAGACCCATAATAACAACCAAATTAGAACAAGGTGATGTAGAAAAAACCAGTCATTATGTTTAATAAAGAAGCTAGTGATATGATGTGCTACATGGAAGGAATGGAAGTGAATAGATTTCCATAAAAAGATTGAGTGGACTAATATGAAATTTTTTCCATCAATACATAAACATACTAATATTCAAATGGTGATATGTTTAGTTTCATCTAAAATTATTCACTTGTAACAGATCGATGTAAACATGAAATTATTTCATGGTGATCTATTAATGGGAATTTAAAGAAAAACTATATTTTTTCATGAAATAATGGAATGATGATACATTGTTTAAGCTAGGTTGAAGCCTATATGAATTGGAATATTTTCCATGGTTGAGGAATCATAAGTTTGCTTCCTTCATGCTTGGGAAGCGGTTTACCTGGATAAAATGTAATCATTATTACTACCAGAAGCAATATAGGGATGATAGATTTATTGTTTTACTCTTATATATGGATTACATGATCATGGAAGGTATGAATATTATGTGGATCCTAGAAATAAAGGATGATTTTTCCATAATATTTGAGATGAAATAGCTTGTAGAGGAAAATAAAATCAACGAAATATAGACTAAGAGAGACAAGAAAACTAGGATATAATTTTGGCTCAAAATAATTACATTCATAACAACATTGAGAGATTTAGTATAACCTAATGAAAACTAGTTTCAATCCCATTAGCTTGAAAATTAAAACGACCCAAAATGAATGCACTAAAAATGGATGATGTGGTCATGTACATAGGAATTTTTTAAATCCATAGTAGGTATCTTTATGTATTTAATGGTATGTACAAGACACGACATTAAATTTTCAATAGTATTTGTTAGTTGGTTCATGGAAAATTTGAGGAAATATAAATAGGGCGATGTGAAAGGGATCTGTTGGTATATACAAAGATTTGTATATATATCATTACATTTTAAAACAAATGATAATTTACCAGGTTATATAGAAATGAAATTTAGAGGGGAAATAGACACAAATATGTGTTCAATATATTATGTGTTCATAGTCATAGGAAAAACAATTTTATGGATGCCAACATTGTAAAAAATGGTAACACTATCCAGAGAGGAAGTTTAATACATGGCTATCCCAGAATAAGGTAAATAATTAATATGTCTCATGTGCTTGTTGGAGGATTTCAAAAGGAGTTATAGATGTTTATTTTTATACCATACCAGTCAGATTATAAGTCATTTGGCTATGAATCCACAGTTTACTTACCAACAAAACACATTTAACGGAAAATATAGTTTCATCAAAAAAATACAAGATTATTTCATAAGAACCCAATATTATTATACATAAATATTACTACATTTTGAGGAATACTTTTAAATTATAAAGACAGATTCCTACAGACCATAATATTTTAGTGTATTTAGAACTATGGAAACACACGAATAGTACATAAGTAACCAATATCTTCTCCTATTGGGATCATCCTAAGATGAAACATTCTTATAAATATAATACATAATAGATATCTTCATTACCTTGTGAAAGGAAACATAATAATGGGTGGTATTAGATTCTTAGTAAAGGTAAATAAGGTAGATAAATATGCATAAAATAAACATAAGGTTATAATAACATGATCATAACATTTGAAAACCATACCCGACATATCAAAGATCATAACCATGAGTCATTAAAGAAATAGTAGAAGATAACAATACAAGAATCATAAGATAACCAAATAACATGATCCATGAGATCATAAAATTATCATAAGACATGGATTTGTGGCATACATATATGAATTCAAAACCATTACAATATTGGCTAAGGCACACTACCAAGGCCTTCATAACGGAAAAAGTCTTTTACTGTACCAAGTTAACCTCTAATTCCTTCTTTGTCTCACTAAACTAAATCCACCCTATGTTATATCCCTATCTTACTTTACCAGGTTCACTCCCCAGTCTAGCCATGTCTATATCATGAGATATATAAATCTTTAACCACTGAATTGGAGGGATATATAGGTCCTACCATTCTCATAATGAAAACCATATTTATTTATGACAAAATATCCTAAATATTCATCATACCATAACACAAGAAATGAAATGGGTATCATTAAAATTTCCACATATCATAAATTATGGAAAACAGACAGGTTTCATAATCATTTCATCTTAGAATAACATGTAAAAATAAGTGGGTTTCATAAGTATTTCTTCATGGTATAACCTACAGAGGAGAAATAGTTTTCAATAAAATTAATTCAATAGAAATATGAACCATTCTGATAAATAATATGAATGGTATCCTTAGATAATATACCTAGTAAGTCCTAGAAAACACCAATGGACATCTAAAATAGAAAATAATTCTGAAATATCTTCTTAAACATTTATCGATGAAAATACCATTTTCGAATTGAAAAATAGATTTTCAAAAAATAAAAAATTTGGTACACAATTTTCATTGATAATAAAATTGAATTAATATAAATTAATATTCAAATCATTTATTAGTCATGAATTTATAAAATTCTATTCATGTTCTACATGTTAAAACGATGATTATTTTCCCATTTTCAGTAAAATACAAAGAGATATTATTTTGTAAAATGACATGAATATTATATTTTTTCAAAAAACCAAAAACAAGTAAACTAGTATATTAATAATAATAATATATATATATAACATTTTTGAAAAAATATTTTGGAAACATGGTTTTGAAAGAGAACAGATTTTAGACTGGGGAGATAGATAATGTTTGATTTTACTAAATATGATTTCTTAAATATCTTATGTAGAAATGAGTGAGAAAAGTTTATAACTAATTGCAAGTATCACAAATTAAAATAAGAAAATAATATTCATGGGATTTTTTTATATGTAGATAATGAGATTTTAATATTAGAAACATGATCATAAACAATCCCAATAAATGATTATATTTTAACATAAAATCATTACATCTTCGGTAACATTGAATGTTAACCCCCATGAAGGTTGAAAATAAAATGAAAACTAGAATAACATGATGCTGAATAAATTCATTATATTACATGTAAATGGGGATATATATATATATCAATTGAATGAATATAGGTATATAATATCATGTATGTCTTGAGAAAGGAAAGTTGAAACCAAAAATCCATTACTGCATGAGTAACGTGGAATTCTAATCATGGTTAAATGATAACATGAATGGATATATTAATTTTCATTAAATATGTTATATTCATGAAACATCATGTCATAGGTTAATATATATACCACATAAAAGGGACCAGTGGTGAATATAGAATATGTCTATAAAAAATAGTGATAGTTGGAATCCTCTAACCTAAAGTCCAATATTCCATCACAATCATTGAAAATTACTATATAATTAATATAAAATTATTTTAAATATTTTATAAAACCATATTCATATATATAATACAATATATTATTTTCTTATAACTTTGTATTACCCATATACTAGTAATTCCAAATTAAAGATGTGTTTTGGGTAATAACTGTTTTATTTATCCGGTATGTTGTGATTAATTATTCATGGAACTTTTAATTTGATCATGATATTATAATATCGATAATTTAAACCATGATATAAATATAATATATTTTCAGTACATATCTATATATATAATTCAATAAATTTTTGTGATTGGAAATGAAAGACACCGATCATGGAGACCGTAGGTCAAACATATGCAAGAATATTGTTATTAATTTTCTTATCAGTTTGAAAGAATGAAATGTAGATTATATATTATCATTCCAAAAAAATTATTTTACATATATCATATATTATTAATAAAACTTTTTTTAATACATTTCGTGTAATTCGTGAATGAATCACATCGCTTCACGAGACATTTGTCCTCTGTACACACATACAATGTTATCGTATTCTACCAAAATAGAAAACATGAAGGTATGTGTGATATATAAATAAAATAAGTATAATAATATCATTAATATAAAGAAAATATAAATTATAAATAGTATTTCCTTCATTATATCCAATCATTGGAGGTGTTAACGAAAAAAATTAATGACATCGGTTCACGAATTGGTAGTCCTCCACACACATGAACAATAATTTCATAACCCATTTGATAGAAGTGTGTGTGATTGTAAGTAGAAAAATTAGAAAAACATATTTATATATTTAATATACTTTGGTTGTTATATAATAAATATATAAAAATAATTTACGGGTTTGGGGGATGAAATAAAACAAAAACAATTGTTGATGAAATTTACATTCTATTCGGGTATCCTCCTCAGTTTGGAACTATAAGCCTTCCTTTGAAGGATTTCGGTCCAAAAAATAAGGATTATAAGATGATGGTATAGATTTTTAAATTTTATTTCGGTAGTTATTTTCTAATATTAATCAGTATGAAGGTGTGATGAAGAGAGGGGACATGGTGACCATTTATAAGTGGGGTGAGTAGAAAACTTGAAATTTTTTTAATAGAGATTTCATCCAATGTTTTTCATATGACACACGGGTAAAACATAGACCATTATGGAACCTAATTTGTGGAATGGTTGAAATATTTCCATAAAATAATTTTTATTTAATTTTATATGTTATTGTTACCCTTATCTTTTTAGTTTACCCCCCGATAAACCTATTTTTACATTAAACATGATAATTATATTTTTCTTCATTGACTATTCATTTTAGTAAAAAATTAGTTTCGAATTATTAGAAATTAGAAATTATTATGTTTAAATATATGGAATATATGTTTACAAATTATAATAACATTATTGGGAAAATTAATTTAATAATAACCCCATGCACGTGGGGAAAAATATGGCTTTAAAGCGAAAATGATCAAAATTATACAGTGATTTTATATTCAATTTCAAAATAAAATCTAATAAAATGAATTAAATTATATGAATATATGTATTATTTTAAAAATTATATTTTTTTAAAAATAAAATGAAATATTACATTATAAATAAATTAAATAAAAAGAAACTTTTCAATTAAAACTCGGCATTTTCACTAGTTATTAAAAAATAATCCTTTCAGAAAAATAATGAAAATTCACCTTAAACTAATTTTTACATTAAGAATTAAAAAATAATGATTATTTTATCATATGAATTTTATAAAAGTATCAAAAATTAATAGTCTAATTTTTTTAACAAGATAAATAAAAAACATTTATTTGAGAAAGTATTATTTTTCAAACAAATAAATACTTTACCGAAAATTTTAGGTTTTATTATCAATTAGATTACTTTATGTATAACCATAAGAATTAATACTTTGAAATTTGTTAATACTATTCATTTTTATATGTCTAATGGTTAGGTTATAAAGGTCATGTTTTAATTATATTAATAATATATCCTAGATTTATTAAAATTTAGTGTTGTGTGTCACACAAGCTAACTCAGTTTTTTTTGTAGTGTAAGATAACATATGTTTTCATTTAATGAATTCCTAAATTGGTGTTGTGTATAATATTATCCATCAAATGAAATTAATTTATTTGAAAAAAGTATTTCATAAAACTATGGGTGTTATATTTTTCTCCTATAAAATGATTTTCACCCTTGATGTTTGTTACTCTAATATAAACAAATAAGGATACTAATACCTCATCCTATACTCAATTTCCCACATAGATTCCTCAAACTGTTTGTTTTACCACAAAACATTGACCAGGTGGTTGGTCTGGTTTTGTATAACATTTTGAATATGACCCAAAATATCTGTTAGTTGTTTCCCCTAAGAATGATCTTAATCAAATTGTATGATCTTTGAGTTTAGTAAATTATAAGGGCCAGGTATATATTTATTCATTATAAATACATGGAACACGTCATTGTATTGGGAGATTTTTGGTGAAAGTTCCATGAGATATGTTATGAACCCGATACGATTAAGAACTTCCAAGGGACTTATATACCTAAGACTTAGTTTCCCTTTTCTCCCTAATCATGTAACCTTATTCTATGGAGAAATTTCTAGAATCACCTTATCACTAAATTCAAAATGTATATACCACGAGTGATGATCAACATATCTTTTCTGGTTACTCTGAGCAAGCTTGATGGGTGGCTGAATATCTATAAACATATCTCCCATTTCCTTAGCTATCGTAGCTCCTAATAGATTTATTTCCATAACTTCATTCTAATACGTTATTTATATACATTTCTTTCTATAGAGGGATTCATGACGATCCCTCCGAATTCTTGAGTGAATGCCATTATTGTATGGAAACTCAACTAGAGGAAGTTGTTGATCCCAACCACCGTTGAAATCTAAAGAACAAGATCTCAACATTTCCTCTAGGGTTTTAATTGGTATTTTATACTAAAAATCAATCTGAGGATGATACATAGTACTGAAACACAACTCAGTTTCAAGATCTTGTGGAAGACTTTTCTAGATCATTGAGGTTAACCTTATATCTCGATCAGATACAATGGAATGTGGTACTCTAGGGAAACTTACCAATTCTATAATCTATATCATGGAAATATGATATAGAGAGAAGTATTATTTGATTGAATGGAAGTGTGATAAAATATATAGTTAATTAAATACAACCCATATAGAATTATTCCCTTTCGACTTTTGGGGTAGTCTAATGAGAAATTCCATGGTGATTTTTACCATTTCCATTATAGTATGGGTAATGGATGCAACATCCCCTAAGACTTTGTTCCCTTAACATGTTGACATACCAAGAATCGAGACAGAAAATCTATGATATCAATCTTCATTCCATCCCAAAAAAGTGTTCTTTTAAATTTATCTATATTTTTATACTTCCTGGTTGAATAGGGAATGATGAACTATGAGATTATTCAAACAAATATTTTCTAAAATTTTTAATGGATAGAAAAAATACAGGGTTTCTAAACCGTATCATTTCATTATGATCAAGGTTTAATAAAGGATCATTTTAAACCTTCTTTTATAGCTCTATATCTCTATTTAACACCTCTTTAATATTCACCTATATAGATGGTTTTACATTTAAATGGAAAAGATATGATTTTTCTACTTCCTTAATGATTTTATTATCCAAACATTGAAAATATAGAAATATTGTACCTTTTTTGACCATCATCCTGGTAATCTAGAATGATCCATTTGACTAAGAGCATCAACCACCTTGTTCACTATGTTTGGGTGGTATTTAATTGAGAAGTCATAATATTTAATCTGCTCTAACCATCTTCTATGGAACATATTGAAATATTTTTTTTGTGAATATGAAATTTAATCTTTTATAATTAATATATATATAAATATTTTATTGTTAAATATAATGCCTCTATATCATTAATGAAAAAATCACCACATCTAACTCCAAATCAAGTTTTTGAAATTTTTCTCATGAACCTTCACTAGTAATGATGCGTAATATATAACCACTTAAATTTTCATTACAACACAACTGAATACCTTCTTGGATGCATGACAATAGATTACAATCCCTTCTCTATGGCATAGAAATGTATGCACCAGTGCACTGACTAGTCTTTTTTTTAGTTTCTTGATATTTTCCTCACATTCATTTTTCTTGAGAAACATAGCTCCCATCTGAGTTAACCTTGTTATAGTATTAGATATTAATTATAAATTATCAACAATGCATCGATAATATCATGATAAACCAATAGAACTATGGATATAAGTCACCGTGTTTGGCCTAGTATCATATTCAACAACCTATGTATTTGATGGATGAACTAATATACCAAGTCTTCAAATCATATAACCCAAAAATGAAAACAAATTATCCAAAATTCACATATTGTAAAATTTTCAAATATTTTTCCTTCTTTAGGGTCTTTATTAAAATTCTCCCGTGATCTTCATGCTCTTATTTTCAGTTTTCAAAGATAATAATACCATCTATAATGACTACCAAAAATATATCATGGTAATCTCTAAAGACAGTATTCCTTAAATCCATGAGGATAATTAGAGAATTATTAATACAGAATGGAATCTCTATATATTCTTAGTTCTCATACCTTGTTCAAACATCCATCTTGGGAATATCCACTATATTAACACCCAATTGATGATATCCAAAATTAATGTCATTCATTTAAAGGTATTAAGATCCACACACATGACCAAACAATTCATCAATACATGGAATTTGACACTTATTCTTGATGATTATCATTTTAAACTTCTGAAAATTAATGTAGAGTCACATCAATCCTTTTTTCTTTTTAACAAAAAGAAAATGTGCACCCAATTGTGAAAAAAAGTATGGGTGAATCCCTTTCTAAGGATTTACAAGAGTTTCTTATTCAATTCCTACAACTCAATTTAGGTCATTATATAGGGAGTCATTGAATGTTGTGTGTAACTAAGTATGTGTTCTTTTGAAAACACAAAATCATGTTTTGGTGTAAGAATATGAAATAATTTTGGAAATACATCAATAAATTCTTATATAATAGGAAACTAATTGATGTTAAGTTTCTGCCCATCCATTTGAGATGAAAACCCCATCCAAATGGAAATTAAGACCCATATAATTGATGTGATGTCCATCAAAATCACGTAATTATCATAACATTGATAAATAATCCAAGGATATATTGGATTACCAAACATGACTTCACTTACTAAACAATTTGTGTGGGATTTATGTAGATAAATTCAATCCATACTTAATATGACATCATATTAAAACAATGGAAGAATGAAAAGATTAGTAGTATGGACATTCCCACAAAAATCAACTAGATATGAATCATAAACATGATATAAAATCATAATATGTTTAGGGATTTTCATTAATAATTCCATATCAAACCATTTTGATGTCCAACATGATTCATTTCATGAGAGATTTCTGTTATCTTAAGTACTAGATTTTTCATTACATCTCCTATAATAAGTATATTTTATTAAACAATAGTCACAATGGGGAACTAAAAAATCACGAAAAATCTCATAAAGGATGTCTAAATCATGATACAATATTATTTAACATGCCACACCTTGTGTTTATCCAAGGATATTCATAGTTATATTCTATTTATATATTTCATGATGTTCTATAAACAGTTTGATAATATCTAGATCATATCCCCTGAGAGTCTCAAACTAGGTGTGTGATAAGTCCGGTCATCATGTTCCGTTTTCTGGTTGAATCAAGATCAGTAAGAAATTTTATGGGTTTTCACTCATCATTACATTTTCTCCAAATCCAAATAAACATGTATTATTCAAAAATGGAATTAAATTCCTAGAAACTATTCACTCCGTCCTTTATCAAAATTCTAGGAAACTTTACTATACCTCAAATCATCCACAAACTTATCCTTAGACATTTACCTAGGGATATCACAATGGTTTTGTCATTCTAGTTTCTAATTTTTAACAAAAACTATCTTTTATATGAAATATAGAGACCTAGGCTTATCTTACATTGATATTACATTATTTTTAATAATATTTATAGCATTAGGAGAACAGAATCATAAGGTGTATAATTTTTCATTGTATTTGTAAACATGGAAACACAACAATGGGTCCATTAGTAAAATACATCATCACCAACTAGGATCTTTAAAAATAGATCCCTTCTAAAACATATAATACACAATAAAAATCTTCATAACCAAGGGAAGGGAAACATAAGAAAGGGGGGGATCAAACTGTCACTAGGGTAAACTAGAGAGATACATACACATAACATGAAAATAAGGGTAGAATAATAGAGCATAACATTTGAAAAACATACCATGCACATCAGGGATCAAAATCATGAGTCATGGAAGAAATATTTCTATATCATAAAAAATAAATCATAAGGGAATCAATGAACATAAAAAATGAGAGGATAAAATTGGAATAAGACATGGCTTCGTGGAAAAAACATATTTATAAAAAATAATTTCTATATTGTCACATATCACAATAATGTCCACCATAGTAGACAAATTCCTCTACTATACTGAGTTCAGACCTCACTCTATCGCTATCTATCTATACCAGGATCACTCTCCATGGAATCTCTGTCTTACTATACCAGGTTCACTCCCCGATCAATCAATGTATATCCCATGAGATATTAAAATCTTTTCCCAATGAATTGGATAGAGATATAGGTCTATCATATTTCATAATGGAATTTATATTTTTGTGTTCCACAAGATCATTAAGACTCATCATATCAAATTCCCTAAAATGAAATGGGTATCATAAAAATTTCATATTATCATAACCTATGGAAAACATATTAGTTTCATAATCATTTAATCATATAATACCACATGATATGAAGTAAGATTCAAAAGGTTTTTCTCTTGTCATAACCTTTGGATGAGAAACAGGATTCATTAACCTCAAGAAATCATAACATAAAACAATTATAAAAAAAATATGAATGATATAATTGAAATATATCCCCAGTAATGAATATTTATAAAAAAAATGTCAAATTAGATTCAAAATACTTTTGAATGATCATTTAGAGCATTTCTTGGGGAAAATATCCCTTCTTGTTTTAATTTTTTTAAAACATAAAAATTTTGGAAATTTTTTCTATTTGAAAATAACTATGGAAGATTTTAAATTAATATTTAAATCAATGATTGGTCATGGTTTCCTAAAATTCCATTAATTCCATACACGTTAAATTTGAGATTCCTTTTTCATTTTTGTTAAAAGACAAACAATCATTGTTTGGAAAATATTCATGAAGATTCCATTAAATGTATTTCTATAAATATTCATTCATGGGTAAAAATTTATTTTAAGAATAATAAGAGTTTAATATATTTTTTAAACAATGTTTCTATCGAACATGTTTTTGAATGCAAACAAATATTTGACTAAAGATATAAAAAAGTCATATAATTTTTTTAAAAAAATATTAATTTTTGTAAGTAATAGTGAGTGGGAAAATGGTACCATTTGTTTAAGATATTAGGTATAAACCAACCAAAATAAAATTCATGGTATGTACATGGATTTAGATCCTGATATTTTGACATTTGAGACTTCATCATAAACAATCTTAATAAATGATGATAATGTAACATAAAATTGTTACCACTTTTCTAATCTTGAATCATTAAAACCATGTTCTAATAAAATAATATTTACTTAAAATATAATGGGGGTGAATAAATTCATGATATTCCATGTCAATGGGGCTATATGTACACATCAATAAAAAATATAGTTGCAGAACATAACATACACATCAAAGAGGGAATCTTTTAAATTTTGAATCATAATATCCATGAAAGAAAAACATAAATAGAAATATTAATTATCAATAAATAACATAGATTCATGATATATCGATTCATATGATAGTATATACCACACATAGAAAAATAGGTGGTTAATATGGAATAAGTCTCTCATAAATAATTGTAAGACTAGAAATCCACATACCTTATGTCTTTACATCTGTTGTACTCATTAAAAATTCCATTATAAGAAATATATGTTTTTGTTTAATTCATAATAGAAACATATTCTTATAATTCATATTATATATGATTTTATTGTGAATTTATATTACCATATTATTAACAATTCCATGATAAATTTATGTTTTGGTTAATAAGAACTTTGTTGTTTGTATATATTTTTACATATTATTATTAGTACTCTTAATTACATGATTATTTCATTATATAAACAAATTTTTACCCTGATATAAATATCATATACATTCATAATATATTTATTCAGAGTAATAAATAAAATTTAGTGATATTAAATGAAATGCTACGTTCATGGGGAAGGTTGGTCGTACGTAGGCATGAACATTGTTTTTCATTATCATATCTTTTTGAATGAAATAAAAGAAAATGATAAATTATAATTAAGTAATAATTATTTTCTTCAAATAAATAACATCTTTTTATTCAATCCATCCTAAATAAAATCTTTTTAAATAATGAAAAATCACATCACTTTGTGATACACTAGTCTGGCATATATACGAATAACATTATCAGATGGCCATAAAATTAAATTCATAAATATATGTGTGATATAAAAACTAAATAAAGATAATAATATTATTAATATTATAAATACATTATAAATATAGTATTTATATCATTATTTCCATCCCTGATATATGGTACTAGAGAAATTAATGACATCAGTTCGTGAGGAGTTAATCCATCGTACACACGAACAATAATTTCACAACTCATTTGATTGAATATTTTGTGGTTTTTGGTTGTAATATTAACATAAAAAATTCTCAATATATGCAATATATTTATTTTATTATATATTCATGATAAAAATATAATTGAATTGGTTTGTGGAATAAATAAAACAGTAACACTCTTTAATGAATGTTACCTATTCTAGGGGTATGCACCTTAGGTGTTCATTGAAATACCTCCTTGGGAAGATTTATATCCAAAATAAGGATTCTTGTATTAGGGTAGGGAATTTGGGAAGTGATTAGGGTGGGAATTGGCAGATAAAAATAGGTGAGAATGTGCGAGGAATAGAAAATAATGTGTGACCTTTTATTAGTTGGGTGAGTGAAAACATATAAAT
Organism: Viscum album; assembly: GCA_963277665.1. Taxonomy (NCBI): domain Eukaryota; kingdom Viridiplantae; phylum Streptophyta; class Magnoliopsida; order Santalales; family Viscaceae; genus Viscum; species Viscum album. Next base: position 2,001,094,818 of record OY728146.1, on the reverse strand, counting down.
TTTTGAAGGAGAGAATTCCAACCAAGATTTTCATATTTCACAGGGGTAAAAAGTGGACCATTATTGATCCTAATTGGTGAAATGGTCTAAATATGTCCACAAAATATTTTTTAGAAATATTTATATATTATAGTTTCCATTATCTTTTACATTACCCCCGATAAATCCATTTTTACTTTAATGACAATAATTAATTTTTACATTATTCACTATTAATTTTGGTATAAAATTATGTTATAATTATTATAACACATACATTATTTATCTTATAATAATGAAATCTAGTTTTTTAAATTCTAATCACAAAAGGGGAAAATTTAAATTTAAAAGTAATCACGCAGACGTGATGAGAAAGAGGGTTTTTTATATTGAAAATGATGGAAATGTTATATAGTTTTTACTATAAAATTTATTATGAAATCGAATCTAAAGAAAAAAATTGGATTAATATATCTAAAATATAACCAAATAAACTATACAAAAAAGTAAAATATAAATTAACATAATTAATAAATTAAATGAATAGGAAGGTTTAAACTAAAACTCAGTATTGATTACAATTAAAAAAAATGAAACATTTTAAAAAAATCCAACAAATTCAAAAAAAAAATAATTTTGACACTTTGAATTCAAACAATATGTTTATTTTATCAAATTAATTTTTTAAATGTTCCAAAAATTAATTTTTTTATTTTTTACATAAAAATAAAAAGCATTACTTTATGAAAACAGTGCTTTCAAACATATAATGGAAATACTAAAAATTAAGCAACTTATTATCAACATATTTCCTTTATATAAAATAATTATATTTAATATTTAAAAATGAGTTATTAATATTCATTTTTCTATGTCTAACATCTAGTTTATAATGGTCATGTTTTAATAATATTAATAATATATGATGGTTTTGTAAAAATTTGGAATCATGTCTCACAAAAGCTTACCAAGTGTTGCGTTTAGTGAATAATAACCAAGGGTTTTGTGTAATGAAATGTTGAATTGATGATGTGTATAATGAAATATAACTATTAAATTTATTTTATTACAAAAAATCAATTCATAGAAACTTAGGGTGTTATATATTGTGTGTTGAAGCTACAAAAGTCAATTAATATATAGAATCTAGCTAACACATTCACCAAGGTTCCAGATAAGAAATATTTAAAGAAAAAATGAGAAATATTTGAATTAGTGTAATTTTAAGATTATAGAGATTCCATTGTTGTTATAGAGGTAGGGGTATTTGTTTTTTATATAAGGGTTTGTGGATTCCATTTTTTTCCTTTAAAATAGTCTTAAAGTGGGTGATTTCTAATAAAATTTAATTATTTTTAAAATTATAAACATTTAAATCAAAGGAAGTAACCCTAAAAGTCATTATTTGTTCTTGTTACATGTTAAGTAGTTGGATCTGGTCGAAATCCTCACATGTTCTGAATTTGGGAGTTTGGTGGGTAGACAAATTTTTTACGATCTTCAGAACATAATTCCAAGTTCTGTCATGACCTAATACCTTATTTTTTATTGGGTTTAGGGGATTGGAAAGTTCCTTGGTATTTTGGAGGGGTTTTAAATGCGTGACAGGATTGAAGAAACAATTTTGGTGAAGTTCAAGCCAAGGAATATGGCTAGATTTAACCATGTGGTCTCTAAGTGAAAACCACATGTCCTCCTTTAACACTAACCATGATTTGGTGAACTTTTCAAGAGGAGGCACACAACCATGCATGAAACTCTATAGTTTTGAGTAGAGGGATATTCAAAGATTGTGCATGGTTAGGGTAAACCATTTTCAATCACACATGGTTAGTGCCATTTGGGTAGTACCCTCTCTTTATAGAACTAATGGTTTTCTTACGATTATGACTAACCACATGGGATAACCATGTGGTGCTTGAATCTTAAGCAACATGGGCCTCATAGCTGTCGAATGGTTTGTAAAACAACGTGATATTACTATGAAAATCATTAAATAGATAAATTTAACTTATTTCCATCCATTCTATTTAGGTTATTTTCTCCCTCCATCCTCCATGGGTCACACACAATGTTAGAGGGAGTTATCCCTTTTCCTCCTCATAGGCATTGAGTTAGAATCTTTCGTCCATTCTATGCAAGTCATTTTCTCCTATTCATAGTGTGTTCATAAAAAATGAATATGTCTCCCAAATTGGCCGGATTTATTGTATATGATAAGATGTGACTACATATAAGGTTATAAGGTAGGTGGTGCTTACTATTTTTTTTTCAGGAGTGTTTTGGGGAAAAAACTTTAGATATCCTTTGAGTTGACTGATATGACTTAAATAATGCAGTGGTTTCATTCAATTAGTTAAATTGAAGCTTGTGAGATGCTTATGGGAACTCGTGAATTTTGATCTATGGAAGAGGCTCTCGACCTTAGGTAGTTAGGCCTGAGATGTGACCTTTATATTAAATTGTTTATTTGAATTGAATTAGTCAATTCCATCATATTTAATTGTTTTTTATATATGAATTTATTATGTTGTTCTATTGATTTCCAATGTAACATGACAGGATCGACCTGGGGATTAATATAGAGATGGAAGTATTTTTTTGATTTGTTATGATTATCAAGATGGGTTTAGACTATTATATATGTTTTCTGGGTGATGTAGATCATAGGTTGGGAGACTCGTTCATCGTTTGAGGCGGAAATGTCACCAGGTTGCAGGAATAGACTAGGATATATGGGATGTCATGGATATCATACTTGAGATTCATGGTTGTAATGGAATGAGGTACCAATTGATATGGATTAGGTACTATACGGTGGTTTCCCCTCACCCATATTGGCCAATGCTCCATTTAGATTCATGTGCACATTGGTTGACTCAGATGATGAGGTGGTGTTTAGACAACTCATGTGTGTATTGGATCCATGTATTTGCATCTTAAGTAAATGGATAGGATTATTTCAACATAAATCCAATGGTTTGTCAAGGATCTATCAGATGATATTCTTGAGATCATTAGTTTAGCGATAAGGTTCTATATACGTATTTCCATTTGGCCAAGTCTTATTTTGGAGGATAGATTTGTCCGTTCCATGGGACATCAAGATTTAATCCAACATTGATATTAATTTGATGGTGGATATCATTGTGCCTTTTAATGTGAAGCATCATGACAGAGATTACTTTTGAGAATGGGTTTGAGGGACTGGATTATTTTATTGGGCATTCCTTCAGGATGTTTATTACTTGGTCGATGATACATGGTGTCAAGTTACATTTAAAGGTGGAAATCAAGGGTTCACCATGGAGTATATGACAACAGGGGATGCCTTGGGAGATGGGATAAGGATCCTCCCCTCTATAGTTATTCAAAAATTGCCTAAGGTAGGTGATTTCTTCCTGGTGGCTTTTGAGATATGGTGATTTTTTTCTTATTATATGCATGTGATTCTTCTTAAATTTACTTTTAGTACACACTTTCTAGATCACAAATGTATGGTAGGAACACATTGGTGGTGACCTACTAAGATCCATTTTGACACCCTACATAGGCCTTTGGGGATAAATATAGATTTCATGATTTTATGTTCAGGTAAGTGTTTAGGATCATCAAATAGATCCTAATGGTTGAGGAGTAATTGGATAGATGAAAAGGGACCCTGAGGTTCTTACATTAGTTGTAGTTTCTTTTTCTTATTTTGGTATATCACCATGCTAGTTATATGTATAAATTAATGGTCAGCCATGGGTGACCTTTGTTATGTTATTTTATTGTGTGAACGAAATTGGTTTCATGTTCTATTTTAGTATCTGCAAATGGTATGTTGACTTGATTTTTTTATTCTATTGTTGTTGTTGATTAAGATTCTGCTATTGTTCGATACTTCTCCTCTTCCTCCAAGGGTGGGATACTTTTTTTAGAGATTTTGGGTACTTTAATTTTGCTGATATATATATTCACACCATGATTATATAATCACCATAGGTTATAATATCCCCAATATAACCCCTTTTAAAAATAACATACTGTTGGTAGCCTTTGGTGTACGGGGAGGCACATTGAAGGCCAATAACACTCAGCCTAAAAGCACTTCTTGGGTGGAAAATCACATATGGGTTCTAAAAATGATATTGAAGGTGTACTTTTTTACTCTTTATTAGTATTAATAATTGGGTTATGGTAAACATGAGATTTGTATGTTTTCGGGACTCGGTTTTGAACAGGTTTTTTGGTACCTACAACCCCATTCACGAGGAATATACAGGTCTTCTAAGGGTGGGAATTGTTGTGATGCTTTTATCATTTAATAGATTATTTGATTTAATCCTAGAGTGTTTCACATTAATGTGGTTGTTAATTATTTTGATGTGAGACCATTGAATTGATATGGAAATCAGTTTGTGGTTGCTACACATGTTTATGATTTTGTAAGGATAATAGGATGTGTATATGTATATGAATGTTCATGTGACATTAAATAGTCGTATCATGTGATACCTATATGTATATATGGACCTGAATCTTATGTTAGAAGGAATACACAATGAAGTGGGGTGATTTTGATCATTAGGTTGGGCAATGTGTTCATCTGTTGAGGTGACATGGTTCATTAGGACAGGTGTGGACTGAGGTATATGTGATACTTGGCTCTGTTAGGGGTTGGTAATTAGGATATGAGGTTGGGATTTATTATGAAATATTTTCTATGGGAAAGGGTAAGGGTAGTTAAATTTGATTTCCTATTACTACTTATTATATATGAAATATATATATATATATATATGTGTTTTACGGACTATCTGACCATGTAATGGTATTCACTAGGTTGTAACCTAGATGGATTTAGATGAAGCATCAATCATGAAGTGATAGAGTTCCTCTTGAGTTGGCAGAGGTTGAGAACCCTGAGGGCCTGGATATTCATGTCCCACATGTACAAGATTTGGAACACACTCCATTGTAGGCGGGCAAGCTTCTATATTTGCTACCTTGGGGCTGTGGATTTTTGAGAAGATCATGGAGTGCCATGTACGTGTCCTCATTGAGTATGATATGGGAGCTCAGGGAGTATATCCTTTAATGGAATAACTAACTCAAGAGTTCTAGTCACAACACACACTTATTTTTTCAGGGTGAGGGTTTTCCACAAGTGGCTGAGAAATTGATCAAGTCCATGTAGATTATTTTTGAGTATTTATAAATGCCCCTAGGGAGAATGGTGATGTAGGAGACCTACATACTCATTGGACCCGAAAATCCATGGTGAGATGTGTAGTATCAAGTATGGATAGATGAGGAAATTTCCAGGAAGGAAAATGAGGCCAGGTTCATCGAGCACTTCTTCCTAGAGACACCAAGGGCAGATAAAGATCAATATTTCTTGAGCCTTTAATAGGGTGACATGTCCATCTTGAAGTATGCATCAATGTTCACCGAATTGTATATCTTTTCACCCTGTATGATGGGAAACAAAACCATGAGGGTGTGGAGTTTCAAGGATGAATATGTCACTCCTTTCAAATATAGGTGAACATTTTCTAGGTGGAATCATTCTCAGAAATGGTGAATCAGGCACTCATAACCGAAGAAAATTTTTACAGATCAGTCGTACTCAATTTGGGTGAATGAATCGGGTTAATTTAGTAGTGAAATTAAAGATTACAGGAAGTGATGTCAAAATGAGTTCTGATAGGGCATGCATGCCAATGATTTCAGAAGACCACCTAGGAGTGGATCATCTATGGTATGATTCTAGTGTAGATAGCTAGGACATGTTCAGACTCTGTGCGAGAAGCCTCTAAACGAGTGTCAGGAATGTGGATAGGTTGGGAATATCAAGAAATTCTACAAGAAGTATTCTCATACTACTTGCATTCAGGGACTATGGCAGACTTACGGTTCTATGATCAAACTAGGAGTGGTACAAGGTGATGGTACATGAGTTTTAGTTGCATACAGAGGTCATGATAGGGACAATGGGATCACGAAGTGGGGTTAGAGACCGGTATATGGTGCGATACCATATGGGGTCTAGGACATAGGAATTTGAGCATCAGTCTTGGCGAATGCCATAAGAATTCTAGTGTCATAGTAGGATGGGGAGCTGATGAAGGCCAAAGGTACCCCTAGGTGTAGCCTTGTTGTTTTTATTATATTTTCTTCATAGTATTTTAGAGGAATACACATTTTGGGTGCATGGGGTGTACATGTTGTATTCATGGACTAACAATATGTTGGTTAGTGGGTTTCATTATTGTGGATGTGATATATACATATATATATATATATATATATATATATATGAGGTTCATTGAACTATGGATTATACGTGAGCATGATTGGATGTGTGATTATTAAGTTGTGTTGGCATCAGGGAATCAAGTAGATGTGGGTTACTGAGCCATGTTGGCATCTTTGCATCATTTTGATGTGTAAAATTACTGGGGTGTGGGGAACCAAGACTTTTTGGAATCTGTTGAGATGCATGACCTCATGGGATCCATGTATGACATGAGAATGAAGTAGCAATCAATGTATTATGATATTATGATGGGTATAAAGTATGAATGAAGACCACGTAATGATGTGCATGAGTGACAATGCATCATAGGTGGACATTGAGTTTGAGTATGGTCAATGGAAAATTAGCTTGATTTGTGTTTTGGGTCATGATATGACTTGGGTACGTCGCTCCAAAGGTGGGGAGCCCCCTTGAGGTAGTTTACCCATTCCATTTTTATCGTGGCAGTCTAATTTACTTTTAATGGGATTGGTAAATTTAGCACCATACCCAAATTTTACTTTATATATTGAGGATGATCTATGTTAGGGTGGGGAGATTATAACATCTCAATTATTTATAGTGCATTTAGATCCACACTTGTTCTGAATTTTGGAGTTTGGTGGGTATACCAATTTAATTTTCAATCTTAAAATATTAATTCAAGTTATCCCAGAACCCAATAAGTTTTTAGATTGTTTTTGAGGATTAGAAAGTGGCTCGGGTGTTCATATGGGTATTTGGGTTTCGGAAGCTAGAACACCCTATTTGGTAGAAATATTAGCTGAGGTCCCTGGTAAGATTTTATAGATCAGCCTCTTCATACCAACTTTGTGCCCTCTTTTTACACTACACATGGTATGGTAATCCATGGAAGTGGAGGCACATGACCATGCATGAAACTCTATAGTTTTTAGCAAAATGATCAACATAGATTGCACATGGTTTGAGTGAACTGTGTTAAATCCACATGGTTAGTTCCATTTCGGATGTTCCATTACACTATAAAATGCAAGGTTTTTGCACGGTTAAGACTAACTATGCTGGATAAACATGAAAGGCTTTGTTACTAAGAAGCAGGAGCAACATGGTTTCCACCTAATTTTGAAAAACTGTGTGATATAACCATGAAACTCAATAATGAGGTGAATTTACTATTTTATCCATTTTCAATATATGTTATTTTCCTCTTTCTTCTCCTTATGTGGGTATCGTATTATAGTAGAGGGAGTTTTTCCTTTTCCTCCTCCTAAGTGTTGAGATGTAATATTCCTCCAATCTCCATTCTTCAATCCATTTGGATCGTTGGATCTATCTCATTAAGGATATCCTCTCTATTTATTCTTTTTTATTTTCCATCACATTAAAGACATATAAATTCGTGTGATTTGTTTTTCCCTATTTTCATGGAATTCATCTAAAACCTCAATTTCTATTAAATTTTATCAGAAGTAGAATAAAATATTGGATTTTCCAATATTTTAAACTATAATGTTGCTACCGAAACCCTAATTTTGTTTCGGAAGTGTTTTGAGGGTATAGATTTTATTACACTATTGTGTCAACTAAGTATTAAATAATTAATTTAATGGTTTATTTTAATTAATTAAATATAACTTTGTATGATTCCTATGGGAATGATTGAACAAGATTATGATTGGTATGATCCACGAGAGAGGATATGGATGTTGGGTAGTTATGACACAGATGAGTCATTTATGTTATAATTAATTTTTTTAAAATATAATTGTTTATTTGAATTGAAATAGTTAACTCAATCATAGTGAATTCCTTTAATGATGTAAATTAAAATTTGTTTTATACTAAGTTCCAATGGAAGTTGATGGGATCGAGCTGGAGATTAAGATATATTTTTCTATATATTTTGAGGTAGTATGATCATCAGGCCATCCATAGTCTATTAAATATGTTTTATGGGTGATGTTGATCATAGGTTGGGAGACTTTGTCATTGGTTGAGGTTAAAAGGCCTTCAGGTTCTTGATATGGCCAGAGATATATGGGATGGGATGGCTATCAAACATGAATAACATGGTCATAGGCGAACAGAGAGCTAGCTTATGTGTCTTAAGTTCAAATTGGGGATTTTCACTCACCCATATTTGAAAATGACCCAATTGGATTCATGTGAATATAGGTTGACTTAGATGATGAGGTGGTGTTGACCAATCATATGGGTATACACCCCAGCAGTTGCTGCATAGAAAAATGGATGGGGGTGCTTACTGTAGAAATCCAGAAGTATGGTGAGTGTCCCTCGAATGACAGTGTCAAGACTATCAATTAGAGGATGAGGCATTTCTTATGTGAGTCCATTGGGAAAGGACCAATTTTGGAAGATAGAAATTTCCATTCCTCAAAATGTAGTTCTTTGAGCTGGTAGTGATGTTAATTTGAGGACATTTATCATTGTACCTCAAAAAATTAGGAATCGAGCTCGCATGTGCTTTTGAGCAGGGGTCTAAGGGAATAGATTAATTATTGGACATGATTTTAGGACCCCATTAACTTGGTTAATGGGATGAGTTACTAAGTTACATTTGGAGGTGGATCGTGAAGGTTGGACTAAATGACATCAGATGATGACTTAGGCCATGGTTTAAAGATCCTCTCTTATATAGTTATTCCTGGGATTATTGAGGCTAAGGATAGCTTTTTTTTGGCTTTTCATCACTAGGGAAGCCTATATTTAATATATTAATGCCATGTTGATTAAATTTAAATTAATCACACACTTGATGGATCTCAAATATAAGGTCGTTACCCGTAGGTAGTGGCCTATTGAGACTCGTTGTCACACACTACATGTGAACTTTTAGACGTGTATAAATTTGATGTTTTTTTCCTTCAAGTAAGGACTTGGGATCTGGTGATGGATCATAGTGGTTGAGTTGGAATGGGATGAAAGGAAAGTGACCATGAGGTTATTACATCAATTGATATTTCCTTTTTCTTTTTTCTCTATCACTATGCAACTTATATTTTTATACTGATGGTCAGCTATGGGAGAACCTAATTCTCTAATAGTATTGTATGATCTGAATTAGATGCATGTTCTATTTTAGTATCAAAAAATGGAATTTAGACTTGTTTATTTTATTTTTATGTAATTTATGATTATGTTTTTTCTATTGTTTGATATTTCTATGATTCTTCCAAGGGTGGCTTACATGTTTTGAGTCTGTTTGTCTTTTTATTCTTCTGTTATATATATTTTGACCATTATTATATAATCACCAAAGGGTTTAGTCTCCCCACTATCACCCCTTTTTACCCTTTCTTCTTGTCAGTAACCTCTGGAATATGGGGAGGCACACTCTATGATAGTGGCACTCGGCCCAAAAGAACTATTCGGAAGACTAATTGGGTTGGGGTTATAAAGTACAATTTTTCCAATTTTTAATAGTATCATATCATTAGAGGTTGTTGGTTTGAATTTTATAGTCATGATGTTGTGTTTTGGTCACAATATAGGTGATGGAATGTGAATGTTAAGACATTTTTAAGAGTCATTGTTGATGATATGTAAGTGTTATTATTCATGGTTCAACAATAAATAATGTCATGTTAGTGTTATTAAAGTCAAATGTAAGAGAAAATTGCATGATCATGGAATGTTAGATTTAAATTAGGAGGCATATAATGGCTAATGTAGTTAATAATGGAAATTAATTGGACCGTATGATTACTAGAGGATAATAGAATCAATTAATTAGATAAACCCCACTTTAAGGTTGGGGAGAATCATTTCACACATGTGATGAAATCATTAGGGATATATTTTGTTGACTTTCAATATGTATTGTTATCAAACATCTTATGATAAATAAAAGGTGTATTATTGTTCTCCCATATATGTAGGAATAACATAAGAACCATGTATTCCTAATATTAAATATAATTATTTTATTTTTTTCAAGAACTTTTCATATGACATGAGGTTGTTTGAGTGCGAGTGAGAGTGTTTTGACCAAGTGAGGTTATTTATGATGAGGTTTCCATTCCAGTTTATAATACATTGATATTAAAAGTATCAACCAATTTATGGAGTTTTATAATTATTTTTTTCTTCTGTTATGTATTGCAGTTCTTTAACTTTTGGTAACAAGATTTGGAAAACTTTTAACAAAACTAAAGGGAAAATTATGATTCAATAATACACTACCGAGAGTGTTATACTAGAGATTTATGTAGCTTAACAATCATTAATTGATAATAATGTTTGACTACAAATTTTATTGATGATAATTTTTGTATATATAATAGGATATTATTATTTTTTATATATAGTCACCTCAAAATCCTATCCGATTATACAATAAGTTACATAGTTTTTATTCTGAATAAAAATAATAATAAAATTTTATGGAGTTACATTAGATAATATATTTTATAATGATATATCTATTGATTTATTGGAAAATAAACTTAACATTATAAAATAACTTGTTTATCATTGTGATATTTTTCCAAATATCCAGAATCACTACTACAAAACACACTTTCAACAGTACTTGAAATTGGCTTTATCTATTCTAAAAATCAATGACTATCAAATTGATGTTAAAATATGACCTCTATCAACAATTTTTTCCTTTTCACTGATAAAAACACCCTTTTTGAGAAATTGTTTATAGCGCGAATGAAAATCGATTTTTTTTTTCATGCACACCCCCACTATTCTCAGTGATTTTGAGCACCTTTTTCAGAAATATCCAATACCTAGACAGCCCTTAACTAACTCCCAAGAATCCCCACCCCCTTTAATAGTGCTCATAAATCCCTTACATAGCCCTAGAAATCTAGTCACCCACCCACGTGCGTCTGGACTCAAACCCATGACTTTCCTTCTATAAGGTGAAAATCATACCACCACCCTACCTTATTTTATTCTATATTTTATGATATTTTTATTTATTTCTATATATATACATACATATTTTTATCCATATATATATATATATAATTATTTTCAAATATATTTATAAAATATATGTTTATGTGCATGCGTGCGCATGTGTGCGTGTGATATATTTGTATACATAATTTTTTTTAAAATTTTATATATGAAAATTAATTTGCATATATTAGAATATAAATATAAATATATGTGTTTTTATTAATACACACACATATGTATATATTAAATTTATGTATAAATTTCAATATATATGTATATTCATATATTTTTATAATGTAAAAATGATATGATATTTTTTAAATAAAGTAGATAATAATTAATTATATATTATTTATATAATTTTTTTAAAAACACTTCAAAAAAATTTATTTATATTTTATATTTTAGTTATAAAATTTTTAAATAAAAAACAAATTTATCTATATATATCGACACATATATTTATATAAATTTACATATATAATAATATATTTTGATATAGATTATTTATAATGTATTTATAAATATTTACTAAAAATACATTTATATACTACATTAAATGATAGTGAAATATTTATAAAAATAAATTTATATATGATGTTTATACACAATACATATACCCATATTTACACACAAACATAAAAATTTATATTTCTCACAATACACATGAAAAAATATTTACAAATATGTATTTATTTACATATACTAGAATATGAACAAAAAAATATATTTGTTTATTTACACATACTTATTTATATATAAAAAATACATAATTTATATATATATATATATTAACTTAATTTTATATGGTGAATAAAATGGATGACATTTTATTCCAAATTAAATGAATATTAAATATTTATTTTGACATGGTTTATATATATAAAATTACCTTTTTATTTAATTATGTTTAAATGTTTAATTATAAAATTTATTTAATATATTTAAATATAATCAAATATGAATTTATTTAATTATAAATAAAACTCAAATTTAAAAATTGATAATATTACAAAGCCATAAAATCTATTTATATATAATACATCGGAATAAATTCATCCTCCACTATAAAAAAATACTCTTTAAATGATGTTTTAATCCCATCAAATATGAAAAAATTAGGACACCCCAACTAGAATATCAATTTTTGATTCCTTCATGAAATTTCATGGCCTCAAATAAATAGTGATGAGGGTTCCCTCCAATCAATATGTCATATAGCACTTCACAATATTTTATTTTATATTTGGTAGAGCACAAGCACACACTGGGAGCAAAAGCAATGTTTGTTTGGAGTTCAAATATTTTTTCCAACTTATTTTAAATAATTTATTTATTTATTTATTTTCTATATATTCCAATTGTTATTAAATTTCAATTAGTCAAAAACAATTATAATATTATATAATTATAATATTATATAATAATAATAATTATTTTAATTATTTTATAATCCATTCTTCGTTAAAATAACTTATATATTAAGATTAAATGTGTATGAAGCCGTATATAGAACATATCATATAAAATATATTATATTTTTTTATCAATAAGAATATAAGAATATATTAATATGTTATTTTAAAAGACATATACTTTTATTATGAAATATTGATTTTATCATTGCTAGAAAAAAGAACCGATAATGGGGGGGGGGGCATTATCAACACTGAAACCAAAGAACTGATAAAAACACATTTTACCAACGATTGTAAAAAGAGCTAATAAAGTGGGCCTTTATCAGTGCTAAAAAAGTGATGGTGGTTGGGTTGGTTATCAATGATAAAAAAGAACTGATAAAAGTAGAAATTATTTTTGATTTCTTATCCCTAATAAAGACCTCCATTTATTGATGCTTTGGTCTTGGCATGATAATTAGTGGTACTACATTGAATCCGATACGTAGTAGTGTGTTTACATATAATCAAACATATTGTAAAAGTGTTTATAAAGGAGATTGATACAAGTGTTATTAATGTTCTTGAAATTATCAAGTATGTGAATAGATCAGAATTGAGGATACAATAAAATCATGGATACCTTAATTACATGTATTTAAAATCTAAAAAAGGTTTGAGGCTATATGAACAAACTTTATGGAACTCATGTTTACTAAAAATTTAAAGAGAAATCCATTAGAAGAGTGGTTTTCTGAATTATAGATTTAGTGATCAAAATTATCATCATTATACTACCTTTGATTAATGGATATGTATGGATATTATTTTCTGTTGTTGGGGGAACTTATATGATATTAGTATCACTTTTTTAAACCAAAATATGTTTTGGATTTTTTATATTTTCCATCAGTGTTTTTTTCATAATTGAGTTTTAAATACAAAAATGTTACCCCTGATTGATTTTTTAATATCATGGAAGCATAAAAAATTTCCAAAACATGAGAAAAATTATAATGAATATAGCCTCAATATTTCTATTTTGGTTGTCCAAGATACAAGATACATATTTTAGTTTATCTAATTATGTTATATTATGATTTATAGATCTGGTATATTGACTGAGTATCTTATTTTCAAGGAAAATACATCATTATAATTCAAAAATATTTATATCTAAACGAACCATATTATCCTTATAGAAATTGGGGTACTCAAAATTCCTATATAAAATATTTAAATTAACCATAATTGGTTTTGAGTTATGTCCTTAATTGTATGTACATTTTAATATAAATGATGATATTTTTTAAATTAATTATAGTTAAAATTTCATTGATATTAATTTTTTTAAAAAAATTTATCTTGATTAATAACATTTAAAATTAAATATTTTACTTCAAAACAAAAGTATTTGTTAGAAATTTTTTTTGATTAGCATAAATTTTACTGAATTGTTTACATATTTTTGAATATTGGAAGAAACATTCAATTTCAATATACAGAATTTACTTTTATCGGTCAAGATATATTAATCATTCAATATCCATAGCTAGAGGGGAGATTCCATTATGTGACATTGGAATATTTCTTAATTAATATTGAACCACATTGAATGTAAAAAAAGTGGAAGCATTAATTTTTACAAGATATTGGTTATTTGATGAAATTTGTTATTTTCAAACTGAATGCTGTTTATTATCCTTATTTATTATATTTACACTTAATTTTTGCATGAATTAATTTCCCTAAAATATATTGTATTATATAAATTAATGTTATATATTATTATTATACATTTTGATAAAGGAAATGCATGAGAAATCGATGAATATATTATGACTCTTCATACTAATAATGATACAACATCTTTATGTAAATATTGTTTTTAGTTATTTATTTATTTGACCAAAGAATTACATATATAAATTTTAAATCATATTAGAGAATTATTCAATACATAACATAACTATCCATGATATAACTATAAAATTCAATGTATTTGGAAACATGGATACATTAAATTGTTCAAAAAAGATATACATCATCTCCGAAAAAGTTCTCCACAACAAGCACCCACCTTAGAAATATCATACATGAAACCATTTTTAATATCCTAGGGAAAATAAAACATAATAAAGGTTGTTATTAGATTATTTTTAATGGTAATAAAGGTAGATATCCAAGGTCTTTTAAGAATACCAAAAACATTTGTGTATAATAACACGAGATTAACTTTTTAAAAAGAAATTCAATAATTAAAAGATCATAATCATGATTCCTGACATAAATATTCACATATCATAATATAGGAATCATAATGGAAACAAAGAACATGTTCTCTGAGAGTATAAAAATGGAAAATGATCATGAAAAAAAAGTGTGGCATTATGTATGGGGTAATCATAATCAAATAAATATTTTTTCAAGGATACCAAAAAATACATTCATCACATGTGAAACATGGGATAACCACTTATTTACCTACTTTTGTCTTGGGATAACCTCCTATGAAACATAATTTGGGATTGGGAAAACATATCATGTACCCTTTTAACTCATAAAACATTAATTCTTAACCAATTTATGGGAGGTATCTAACCAAACCATCAGTCATATAATCATTATATATTCATATGTATTCTATAAAATTGTGAAAGAGTTTATTATTTCATAATAGCATAACCCATGGAAAATAAAAATGGATTTATCAATATATCATCATCATAATAAATAACAATATAGGGTAATGTTAATAATGTTTCCATATAATCATATCCTGATAAAATCATGAGAAACATTGAAGGATATTATCATAGAATTAAAATGTTATTAAAATATAAATATAATATATCTTAAGGAATATTCCACTTTAAATTTGAAATTAATTATTTCAAATATAATCATTTCTAAAAATATTAAGAAAATAATTTTTTTGGGAATGACAATGGAAATTTTTAATCTAATATTGAATAAAATTGAGTGTTCTTGACGGTGGAAAAAGAAGTTTGAATGGTTTATATTAAAATAAAAATTCTGTTCACACATTTGGTAAAAATTACCTCGTTCTAAAAGTGAAAAGAAGGTTACTTTGAAACCATTTTATTGATATTCAAACATGAGTCATTATTGAATAATAATAACCTTCTGGAAATGTTTTTAAAGAAAATATATACATGGAATAAAAAATTCCCAGTTGAATAGAAATTAATGTTGGTGTTCTTTAAAAACATTATTTCAGTTATAATTAGATGAAAATGAAAGCTTTTTTTGATTTATATAAATAAATAGATTGTAATAAAGGAAATAATATTTTTGGGATAAATATCATATAATTTTAGTATTTAGATATTTAGGAATAAACAATCCTGATAAAAATTATATTGTAACATAAAACACATACCTCAAGTTTGAATTGCATAATAAGAACCATGACTTCTTATATAATAAATTAAAATAAATTATACTTATTTAAAAGTATCATATTTATACCAATAATACCATATAATTTACAATTATAAAATTTCATACCCATTTATTAACAACTCTATATTAAAATCATCTTATTTGGGTGTTATTTGTATAATTTTTCATGAGTGTTTCTGTTCAGTAGTTCCATTAATTATAATCTGATAATAGTACCATCATATATAGAATTTCAATTATGATATAAATATTATATATATTCATTATAAACTTATATATAATCATCTATAAAATATAGATATAGAAAAATTAATTACTCCATTTTTGGAGACTGTAGTCTATACAAACGCATGAACAATGTATTCATTTTCAAATGAAAATAAAGAGAGAAATAAAAATAAGTCTTAATCATTTTTAAAATATTAATTTAATAATAAATATCATATATATTTATTATATTCATTGTTATATATATCTATGTTTTTTGGTGACTTAAAATGAATTTTATCGCTATGTGGAGGCAGTAGTCCACAAATATGCACAAGTGATACTTTCATTTACCATATAATGGAAAAGAGGTTGAAAATAGTTGTGAAAAAATTATAAAAATAACTTAATATATTTTTTATAAAATATTTATTATGATTTATTGTATAAATAAGTTTTTTATTTTGGAAGAAGAAATAATGTTGATGTTTCTCAGTTAATGGTTATACCTCTTTATTGAAAAACCCCCTTCGGGGTACAACTTATTCCATGAAAGTATGATATTATCCTAAAAACGTATCCTCAAAGACAAGGGAAGGGAATTTTGTAAATAAAATTTTCAATTATTAACTGAGATTATATAATATTGGCATGTGGAGAAGAGAGGAGAAGGGGTGTCCTTTTATAAGCGGTGGAGGTAACACACATAGAAATACTTACACAATTTAAATAATATAATGCCAATTTCTTTTAAAAATTGATAAAAATGGAAGATAAATATAATCTAGAATAATATAGTGTCCAAATATCTCTAAGAAATAATAATTATTTAAGTTTATGTTGAAATATTACTTATATAACTTTGTTAAACCCCCTATTAAACTCATTCATCCATAACCGTTAAACGAATTTGACCAATTTTTATTATTCATTATGACCTAAAATGAATGTGTCCACAATAATTTTTGTAAATGTTCTATAAAAAATTGGAATAAATTTTATCCAATTCAATTTTTATAAGTGTTGTAATTTCTTTTAAAATAAGTGCTCAAAATACAATAAAAACTAGTTTATAAAAAAATGCAATTTAAGAATAAAACATATTTTTTTTCAGTATGTTACTATTCCAAAAACATAAAATTATTGTGAACATAATTTTGAGAATATATAATCTATATATTATATTAAATAGTTATTAATTAATTAATTAATTAATCATGACAAAAACACATTGCACATATAAAAATAGTTTTCTAAAAAATAAATCTTTTAACTATTAAATTATTTAATCATCATATTTAACCATTTATAAACTATGAAATATATTTTTATTTATAAATTACCAATAAATATCACAAAAATCAATTTTTTGCAGCGATTAGTTTATTTTTTTGTATAATAATAAAAAACATTTAAAAAAATACGCTTGATCAAAAAATTGGTCTTTTAATCATTAAAAAGTCTTTAAAAATTTAGTGATTATTTATTAGGAATTAATTAATATATTTGAATATAGAAGAAATAATCACCCAAACACCCAAAAACACATATTTACCCACAAAAACACAAACACACACACACAAATATATTTTACAACGTGTTTAATCCTATTCTTATCCAGAAATGTAAAAACATAGTATAATGGTCTACTATATCATAGTTCATTTTGTCTTGATGTAACCTGTAAAGAAATATAAATATTACTCCATATTAATTTCAAATTAAATACATGTAAAATAATTGGGTGTTATAATTCTTGAGAGAATGGTAATTTATTTATTATTTCTAATGATATTTAAATTAATAAAATTTAAGAATTCATTTTTTTATTTTATAAACTATTTTTATGAATGTTTTTTAGATAGGCATGGAATTTGTTGGAGTGCCAGTTGATTTTAAACAAGTGGTTATATGGGGTTTTTTGGGATTTCTAATGGGTTGGAGTTTAGTTATGGACTTTATTTGCTTCATTCATCTTTATTATTTTGAAAAAACTATTTTTTTCAATATTTTGGTAAGTGGGGCCATGCATGAATTTTCTAACGTACCCATTAATAGTTTCCCATTATTATATTTTCTAGAATTAAGAGCCTTGAAAAATAATTATCAAGGATCCTAAAAGTATTTTATTATATTATAACATTTATATATGAACATTTAAAAATATTTTTTTCTATATAGAAAAATTTAACTATTAATTTATCTAGTATTACATTAGGTAAATTATAAGAAAATTTTATAAAACAATCACCCAATGATCAATTATATATATATATATAATGAAATATAAAAAAAATAAAAATAAAATAGGAATTTTAAATATTAAAATATTAATATTAAAAAATTAAAAAGTATTTGTTGTCATTCCATAGAAGGGGTTACGACCATTAACACCTTATTCTTAAGGTTTTGGGAAATGGATTCAACACCCATAATTCCATTACCTTGGGGAAAACAAGTTTTGGTCCATAATTCCTTTAATTCCTAGTTTAAAATAAGTTAAAAACATATACCCATTTCTATTAATCATTTTATTAAAACCCCATTAAAATTACTTTTTTTAAGCGTTATAAGAATATGGTTTATTTTTTGGATATATTTTGGAAGTATAATTGAGTTTCTCTTATTCATGTTAATCATGTTAATTTTAATAATATACATACACCGAGTGACACATTTAATTTCATAATATTTATCCATATGTATTTTGATTTATTTTTATTGTTAGTGTTATTGGTTAAGGCTAAAGGTGAGAAAATAAGAAAAAGAGTAATATGGTAAAAAATTTTCAATGTTGAAAAATTCCCCTATGAACATGGGGCATGATACTAGGTACTTTTTGGTAAATTAATTAGTTAGGGGGAATTTTAGTTAAACCATGGGATGAACAGTTTCCTTTGATAAATATTTAGTGTCCATAAGGTATGTAGTTGAGGGGAATCATGTAGAAATATGCATGCAGTTTTTTTGTTAATTTTTTAATTAAAATAAATTTAATTGTAATTTTTTTATTACATAAAAATTTATTATCTAATGTATATGACCTTAGAATCCCTCACATATTCTCTCCTTCTTAGTAAAAATTCATCATCCTCTATCCCCTAAGAAACATTCATCTATTCTGTTGGATCACTAGAAATGATTATAATGCACATTTTTAGTCTATTTTGTATTTAACTCACTACTATTATGTTCTAAATTTATAATACATAAAATTTGGGGGTCTACCATAATTTGTTTCATCAATTTTAGCGGATTATCTCGATGAAAATTGATGAGGATGCTTCTACTACTATGAGGTAGGAAATATCAAGATATTACATTAGTTTTAAAAGATTTACATGGATCATTTGTTCTTTGGGTTTTTGTAATGTGGGTAAAAATATACTACGATGGATCCTAAATTAATTTCCTTATGTGTTGACATTTAAGGATCCTATGAACTCTGAGAGATCCTTAGTTTGATCTGCATTGATTATTGGGTCAATTATGACCATGTTCACTCTATAAACTGTGCAGGACTATGAAACACGAACACATGAGGTGTCTTATATCATATTCATTGAGTTATTTGATAATGTGAGGTGACTTTGAGTGTTCCTTGATGTTATGGTACTCATGTATTCCATGGTCTAGTGATCGTTAGTATAATGTGAGTATTTTTTGTATAGTAAGTGGTTAAAAATATTTTTCATACATGAGATGGGTGAGAGGTCATTCAATTAAAAATAAGACGGCCCCAGGTTGGTTATAACATGTTTTTTAGTAGTTGGTAAAATGGGTTATATGATGTTCAAATTGAGTTTCTTATTTAGTAAATCATTTCGGAGAGATTCTATCCTAGATTATTTTATATGTAGATCATTGGGTATAATTATAACCTAAAATTATTTATTTTGAGTGGAGTGGACATGATTCAAACCCATTCTATTATTATTGGTGAAATGTGATATTAGAAATGATGAAAAACCATTCTTTTAATATTACGGAAAGGGTTTTACATAGTTCATTTAAATCTACATATCATGACATTGGTGATTGATTGGGTGGAACTCCAAAATAAATGTATAGTTACTCATGAATATGAGGGTTTGGAGATATGGTAAACATAGTATACTATCTTGGTGGTTAGAGATTATTGGTTACTAAGACAATAGAAATGTTAGGAATCTAGATATGTCATGTAGAGATATTCTTTTCAAATACTCATTATTTTTTTGTGTGTAAACAATTAACACCAACACAACCAAAAGAAGGTGGGGTAGCACTTTTGGGTGTCTCCTTAGTACATTGTTATGTGGGAGGTTATTATTTATTTTTTTATTTTTGGGATGTACATGAACTAGTTTTTTGTGGATATAATTTGGGAGACTATTGGTGATTGTCTGCTATGTGTATTGATCACCCACCCTACACATTCACCTTCATAGAGGTGAACACATCATGAACTATGATTTATGTAATGAAAAAATATAGATGAACAACTTTTGAGTGGGATAGATAACATGAAGTGGGAGATAAGACATCGTTAATCCTCATGCCCAAATTTTATAACCTAAAACCATTATTTAATATATTTTGATCCATATTAAATATGATCAGACCATTAATGATATGGATTCTGATATATGAATGCATGCTATTTAATTTGAGATTATATTTTTATATATAAGTTTTATAATATTGGTTTATTTATCAATGTCATTTCTATATTATAGAATTATATTATGATGATCGTTTATTATTATTTATCTATTATTTATCACTATCATTTTGTGGTTATTCTATCCCCGTGATATTATTTGAAGCTCACTATAGGTTTAAAACATCTTATGTAGAAATACGTACAACAATGTTTATTATTAACCACATGACAGTGGATTTCTATGGCTAACCAGCACAATGAAATTAGTAGGTTCTATTGAAGAATTATTTTTATTTTTTTACTATTTTTGGCATGTATATTTGAGATACGACTAGTATAAACTTGTTATAGTCACTTCACTTTTACTTAGTTAACAAAAATATGGGGAAATCCCATGTTTCCATGGGAATGACTATGGTTCATTGTTTTTTGAATGTTTTTATTTTGTGGTTTTGTGAAATTTGATGTGTGATTTTTTATTATCTTACTCATGGACCAAGGTTGAAAGAGGCTGTGAATTCAAGGATCATATATATTAATTAGTATTCAAATGAAATGAATATAAATATATGTGGTTGAATAAGTATAAATAAAATGGTTACAGTTATTTAACTTGTGAATAATAAGTTATAAATTTTTTTCCTGTTGCTGTTATTATGGAAACTCAAATGACATGACATACAAATACTGTAAAGACCCCAAACCCAGTTGCTGGAGCTGGTTCCTTATTTCATCACATTGGAATATAAAAAAATATGATGCATACCGATGGACTAATAGTTTAGTAGCTTTGGAAAACAAGATACACACATGATTTCAATATTACTACTTGAAATGTATTACAATATCGAAATACATTTGGAAACATCAACAACTCCTAGATTATCCCTGCATGTAATTCATAATATACTTCTACACAACCTAGAAAAAATAAATCATTTGAAATGGGTGAGATTAGAATGTCATTAAGGGTAATTAATATAGTGGAAGCATAAAAAATATGGCATTCTGAATAACTAAAAGAACAAATGTCATTAAAACATAATCTTGAACATAATATGGAGGGAATAAAAGTGGATTAAATAATTCCATAATAAAACAAAACCATAATATTATACTAGTCAAAAAACCCTATGGACTATCAATTACTAGTTTTATAATTATGGAATGAATAATGGGGGTCATCTGAACCATATCGCCATTGCCTCATCCAATAAAACAAAAAATTATTATTGCCTCAGCCTAAACCATATCTCAAAATGGATAACGCATCGACCAAGTCCATATCTGTTTTGTCTCATAATACCTATAGATTCATCAAGGGGATATAAAGGGACACAACCCTCTCATACCATTTTTAATTAATTCCTCATATGAATGGGGTTAAACATAAAAAAAACATACAGATGAAATGTGAATAACTTTCCCCAACCTCTATACAGAATCACTAACCATTCTAAGTTATAAGGTGGATGGTTTCAAAATATAACACTCATTGTTGAACTAATAATAATACATTTAATATAATATGGTGGATGATATCATAAAATATTTTTCCTAATTAAATAGATGAATCAAAATGAGTGTTGTAATAAATTCAAATACTCTTATAAAATCATGGAGTAATTCTTGATAGAAATACTCTCTTACTTTGAAAAGAAGAATAATTTTGGAAAAACATTTATTTAAAACTAGTAATCCACTAAGATTGTTTTATATAATAAAATTTTGGATTTTATAAAAAAATTGGGACTTAAAAAAAATTATAGAGTGTGCTTGAAAATTGGTATGAATTCAAGAAGTTCCCTTCAATCAGGTTTGTTTATCAGGAAGAATGTTTTAAAGATCCTTTTAAAACATGTAACTCCCCATATAAGAAATAAGAATTATTATTAGTGCATATATATAACAATGATATATAATTTATTTTTAGTACCCTAGAATAATTAAAAACTTCATTGAGGAAATTATAGAGAAAGAGTAACCTAAAAAGAAAATGGAGGTTCAAGTAAAAAACCCTTACCGTATGTCTAAATGAGTTCTATACTCGACCTTAATGTACTAGATAATAAAATTAAATAGATAAATTAATTTATTCCCAACCATATATAAATTTATTTTATTTAGTATAATTTTATTAGGTTCATTTATTGAATTTTTGATGAGTAATAAGATACAATTTTATTCCTAGGTTGTGTTCGATTCTTTGGTTTTATCGATCAGTATACTTGTATATGAGAATGAAAGTTCAAGTAGAATGGTTATAGTTCTCCAAAATTAAATTTATATGATATTATCTAACATAAATGAGATTAAATGGTTTTATATTTAAATTGAGTATATGGAATGAATATAATTTATTAGATAAAACAAAAATGATTATCATTTATATTATTACGGTGGTATTTAGATTATCTCAAACTAGTATTATTGTATGAATTAGTATTAGGTATATATAATATTTAAAAAAAATGAAAAGGATATAATACATATATTATAGTTTTTTCAACCATAAAAATGGTTTCATGAACAACCATGAAGGATAAATATAATTATGAAGGATCATTGTTCATGAAGGTTGTAAATCAACACCTCCCAAATGATGACTTCTTTTTTAAATAAAATAGAGAGATTAGAGTGATTTGTGATGTTTTTTCCTTAGAAATGATATCATTATTATATATATATGATAATGAAGTTATCATGATAATTCAGAAAGAGTATGTTAGGATAAGACAAGAAAAAAATAAAATAGTAAATGAAAGAAAAATGATGATGTTTTACCTATTGAATTGACCTCCATGAGTGTAACACCCCGAGATTTTATGAAAAATATTCTTTTAATTTCATTAATGTCTTGTGTTGTATGTTACACTAAGATTACCTTGCGCTATACGCAACACCGTATTAGCTTGCAGTATACGCAACACTATTCTTGGATCGTGTTACACATAATTTTGATAATAGTTATTCTACGCAACATTGAGTATATATATATATATATTGAATGTATAAATGAAATATGGTTAGATTCTGTTATACGAAACAATGAAAGATTCTTGCAAAACACGCAACCCTGTCTTGGCTTGCATTACACGCAATCACGACCTTCCTCGATAGCGTGTGTTGTACGCAATACCAGGTTTTTCTAAACAAAGATATATTATTATAATATTATTTTGAAATAGCCCTTATGAATAGAATTAACTAAATTTTGAATTTTATAACATTATTATTCATCTTACACATTTTCTAGAACATGGTATAAGAAGAAAATAATTTTTTCGGGTAAAATAAGTATTTTTCAAAAAATGCAGTTTTGCCGCCTTTTGATGGCGCTCCCACTTTAAATATAGTTTTTGACATGTTTATAAGTTCAATTTGACAAAATAAAATTCTTCTTTGGAATAAATAAATAAAAATTTACCTTGGATAAATTTTTCATATTATTCTGGTAACTTTCATATTTTGATGAATAGTAAAAACACGCTATATTTTAATTAAAAACAACGTTTTTCATCACAATAATTTATATGGTTAAATTATAATATTTAATGGGTTTAAATTATAAATAGAATATATTTTTACCATTTAATATAATGTATGTCATTAGCATTGATTTTACATTAAATTCGTAGGTTAAATCAATTCAATCTTTTGCAATGTTTTAAAGAAAAACCCATTTTCTTTCGACAATGGGATTAAATTTAATTAAATTTCTGAAACTTTTGTGTATTTAATTTGGAAAAATAGAGTCCATATTTGGAATAAGTGGGTCCAAATTATGTTAATAATCTAATTTTTGTTTTTGGATATTATGAATAGTAACTACAGTAAATTTTATTTACCATAGTTAAAGGTAAATCGGCTAATTAAGGGTTAATATAATATTATAAAATTACCCTAAAACATGAAAAAAATATATTGGATGGCTAAACGTAGACCCATATAACCTAAGGGTCGGATTAGATTCATTTTATGGGCTTTTGACCAGGAAAATAATTTAATTATTATTAAATCCAAAGAAAGTGACAACATGTCACTCTCTTAAATCTTATAAGTATAACAATTTTAATTGAGTGATAAACATAATAAAACATCAAAAATGAATAGTCTACAGAAAGATAATAAAATTATCTACATCATGATAATTTATTTATAATTTTTAGGGATTAAATAATTGTCATTAATGGTGATACATTAATGATACAGAAATTATTTATTAAGTGAAAAATAAGTAATATAGTTTTTATTGAAACAATAATACCCGTTAAAAGGCCCAAAAACCTAACCAAAACTTATTGGTAGTGTATATATACACCTTAAGCATCTAATTACCTAATATATAACCGTTTGGAGCCTTATAAAAGTGATTATGATACTTATATTATTTTATTTTAAATGATGCCAAAGTTGTCACCTTCATAATTTAATAAATATAACAATTTAAATATTGTTATTTTAAGATGATAAATTCCAGTAAAAGTATTATTATGAAAGGTAATAGATTTATATTAATCATAAGATTTTATTTTTAATTTTTATGCAAAAAATGTGTATATTAAATAATTATACAAAAATGTTGTAGTAATTATTTTATTAAGAGCTAAACCAAATAAATGGTTTTAAAAATAATAAAATAAATTTTATATGAACTATTTAATGTGATCCACTAATTTTATAGATACATATGACCTTTTATGAATCTATTAAAGCTTATATTTCGAACATATCTTCTGTATATATTTTATTTAAAATCAAATAAATGAATAGTATCAAAATTGACACTATTGTTATTTTTAAAAAATAACATATTATAATTTTTTTTAAAATAACATAAATATCTAAAAATTATAAATTTAAATTTATATGCTCTATAATGTTATGAAGAAACCAATTATGGAATATTCACAACAAATAAGTAATTATTTGTTATAATTTAAAATTTAAAATTTTATTACCACAAATAAACTTAAATAGATTAAATAAAGATAAATCAAAATGATAAGGTTTAAAATAAGAACCAAACATGTCTAAATTTTATTGGTTGATGATATTAAAACCCTATATCATCTAATTTTCGAATATGAGTCATTTTTGGAGGTTTTTTAAGTGGGGTTAGATTTATTATAAATTAATATTTTTAAGAATTCCAAAGGTGCCCCTCTCCTCCCTTATAAAAGGGCACCTCCTCCCTCTCATCCAAACACCACTTTGAGCCTTCAAGATCGTCCAACCCCTGCCCAATTCTATTCTCCACTCACCTAGAAACATCATATAGGTCCTGGTATTCTTCAAAGACCAATTTTAGTGCCCTAAGAGGAGGTCTCAAAGAGGCGCTTCAAAGAAGAGGTAGTGTTCGTTACCGATTCTTTCAACTTTATTTCTTTTTCTACTACTTCTTCTTTAGTTTTTTCATTATGAAGTAATAACATCAGTATCAATCATATACTGATATGTTATTATAAGTATGAAACAACCCTATTTCACCATCTATCCATCCTACGGAAAACGAAATCACCACGCGTGCGTACGTACAGAATACCATCTCCACACCATGGTGTAATCTATTTTCCACCATCACCTTACTTGGATGGGTATAATGGTGTAAATAATGACTATATATTATTATTGTAAAGTGATAATGATTCTGAAATAGTATACATACACTCTAATACAATTCCATGATCATAGGAATGATATCATCGCTCGTGCGTACGTACGGACTAGCGTCTCCACGAACGCGATGAGATTCATTTTCCATGATTAACCATTCAAGAATGATTATAAAGTATATATAATTAATAATAATGAAATTTATGGAATAATAATGCTACAGGATTTTTTTATATATATATATGTCATCTATTTAATTTCATTCAACTCAATAAGGAAACGAAAACAACGTTCATGTGTACGTACGACCTACCGTTTACATGAACGGTGTATTTCATTCCATTTATTGATATATTATATATATTATGAATATATATTATATATAAATCATGTTTTATATTATGTAATTATGTAATCATGATCTAAGTAATCATATGAATAATTACAGGTCAAAACACGGACGACAAATGAAACGATTTTAACCAAAACACTCATTAACATGGAATTTACACAAGAACGGGTAATATAAAGTCATTAGTGAACCATATATGATATCATAACAATGAATATGATTATGCAATAAGTCAATAACATTATTTAAATCATTATACATGAGGTTCAGACACTTACGACGCAAATCGGACCTAAGGTAAGGGATAATTTTGTAAATCTCATTTTTATCCGAGATTGTTTATTCATAAGTATTTACTGGGGTTATTTCAATAATTCATGTCCATGGTTTATAAAGGTGTTTTCATGTTGGTTTAAAGTCCTTTTTACCCATTTTTTACTTTTACTACATGGTATGTAAGGAATCTTTCTTTTGTTTACGTTATGAGGTACTTTTTGACTTTTCCGGCAAAAGTACGAAAAGAATGTTTTTTTAACTTATACGGCACGAACGGATTTTTACGGTTTTATAATGCCTTATTTTCATGAAGCTTCCTCCAAAATATTTTAGGACTATTTTCAATAAAATCTCTTTCTTTGAAAATTGCATGACTTTTTGTGAAAAGAAATTGATTTTGAAGAAGAAAGGATATTTTCCTCAAGAATTCATTTCAAGTGTTTTATCAAAACCATTTTCCTTCTAAGATGAAATTATTTTATATGTGTATGTTTCAAGTGTAATGTATCTATGATTTACATGGTTTCACTTTCCTTATTATGAAATGATATCCATTTCTTTTATATGTATTATGTGATGATGGGATGATGTTTATGAAATCCATTTTATTTGTTGGGTTATTATGAATGATGTATGTTTTGTGGCACAAGTAAGAATGATTTCATTATGAGATGGGTGGGACCTATATCTCCCTCCAATTCATTGGGTAAAGATTTATATCTCATGATATAGACATGGATGGAATGGCAAGTTAAACCGGTTCAGTAATATAGGACTGGAACGAGGAGTGAACTCGATTCAGAAAGGGACTTTGTCCACTAAGATGGTCTTGGCAGCAAGGCATTGGCTACTATGGAAATCATATCTTGTGCTTAATGGTTGCCACTATTAAATGTTTTATTTTCATTCTATTTTATCATTCATAATGTTTCTTTATGCTATATGCCTTACATACTTCCATGTTTTATGTCATTGCTCATTCTTTTGATGTTTAAACATTATGATCATGTTTTTAAGTTCAAATGTATATGGTATGTTTTATTTTATCAATGATTACCCTTACTGAGCATTT
This sequence comes from Viscum album, assembly GCA_963277665.1. Classification (NCBI taxonomy): domain Eukaryota; kingdom Viridiplantae; phylum Streptophyta; class Magnoliopsida; order Santalales; family Viscaceae; genus Viscum; species Viscum album. The sequence continues at coordinate 2,001,066,645 of OY728146.1, read as the reverse complement.
GAGCTCACCCTTTTTATGTTTTCTTTTCCCCAGGATATAAAGAAAGGTTTTAGGTAAGAAAAAAATGGATGATCTTTATGGGAGATGTTGAAGATCTTTCACCACGATTAGAAGATTACGTTACAAGTTTCCAAAGACACTAAACTATTACGGTCCTTGTGTGTCTGTTTTTGTTACGTATTACGTATCCCTATAAAGTAATGTAAAGTTCATGTACGACAAGCTTTAGGTCTCTACAGTTGGTATCAGAGGAACGGTTTAGTCAACCTTTGGAAACTAGGATGCGAAAACATCAGTGAGATCCCTATAGATATTTCTATGGTATGTCTAGAGATGTCCCTAAGGATAAGTATACGTATAGGATATAGTCCTAGAACTACAGTAATGATCATAAAATTTAACCTAAGATGTTAGATATTGAGGATACTCTCCCTTTACGCTGTTGTTTTCCCTAGCATGATATTTTCCTCTCACACTATTCTTTTTGGGTTTTAGAAAATGGCTGGAAACTTGAAGATTCACTATAATGGAGGATATGATAGAAAATGGAATGATTTTCTTCATGAGAATCCAAATGAAACGGGATCTGGAAGTCCAAACATCGTTATTATGCCTAATTAGCAATCTCATAATATTATCAATAATCTCAACTTTGGTAAGTTTCCCGACTCAGATAATAAGAGAAAGAGGGAGTTTCTTGATGATCATAGAGGAAAGAAAGTTAAATTTCCCTCATGTAAATCATGTGGGAAGAGTCATCAGGGATATTGTTTCAAAGGAACTGGAAGATGCTTTGGGTGTGGAAAAGAAGGACACAAATCTAGTAAGTGCAAAGAAAAAGGTCCAGTTAACACCATGGACAAGGATAATGGTATTGCTACGACATCAACAATGATTAGATGTTTTAAATGTGGAATGTACGGGCACTATGCAAACCAATGCCCTAATGGAAAATCTCATGAAGAGAATCAGCATGGTCATATGGGTACTATTTATGTGGATGATGATGAGGAGACTACAAATGATATATGAGCTAAAAGAAGTGTTGAAGCTCAGTCAGTTGTTTTATAAGGTAGTGGAATGCTTGTATGTTTATCAAGAGTTATGTTGTATAGTTACACTATTGTTTTTCCTAAAAGTATTTCAAAGTATATGTTGAATGGTACCAGTAACCATGGAAGGTTATTCATATATTTTTGTAGAGTAGATGATATGTGTATAATGAAGGAATAAGAAGATAATGAGATGTTTGATTGTATTCATGAGCTCATGATTGTTATAAGGACTAAGTGATATCATGGTTTGAGTATATAGAATTTTGAGGATTTTGGTATGTGGAAGGTGTTAACTTTTAACTGCATTCATGTTTTCACTAAGGTTCAATGGGTATTCATTTTTCAAGAGAATACATGATTAAGGCCTTCAAATGTTTGAAATGTGACCAACAAGACATATCTTATGATATATGGGGATCAACGATGGTATTAAATCTCTGGTAATCGTTTTCACTATATTATGAGAGTGGACTGTAGTATTATGGATAAGCCTAAATATTGGAATGGATTATGCTGGACATAAGTTCGTGTTGTTTAAGGATAGAAGTTTTTTCGATATTATTGGTGGGATGTTATAGTAATATAGTTTTAGAAAAAGGACAACCTGCTGGATGGGCGATAGCCCATCGCGTTGGACAAGGCTGTGGGAATCGAACCCACAACCGAAGTACGACTGGCCTTTATTGCCTACCACTGGCCTACAGGATGTTCCTGGTTAGTAGAAACTAGTTTTATTTTATTAAGCGGTATGATATATGAAGTATAAGTTCCTTTTTGGAACCATATACGATTAATCTAACCATAAGATGGACTTATTACATTTTCTAACCATTTGTTTGAAAGAGATGGAATTACCCATCATTCTATCTCATGATCTGCTAACACATCACGAATAACAAATTCAACTTCATTTCTTTAAGGGATGAAGTGGAAATTGTTCAATTCACGAACCACAGTGAGATTGTACCGAAACCATGTAAGTATTTATTTTAATTCATCAAATTTAGGGAAATGATCTTGAAAACCAAAAATGTTGTCCTAGTTCCCTTATATCCGATGTATCAGATGGTACCTTAGATCATCACAAATATATAGCTTTTTGATTGTGGGCTTTTTTCTAGCCATGTTCTCTACCACTCTCCATCAGAACTTGATGGTTAGATTTTTCTTCCATATCCATATTTTCATCTATGTTCTCCTACGTGGAAACCCAGTGATGAGTTAATTTGGGTAACCATTACATTTAATACTTTAGTTTTTAAAGCCATGTTTTGGTATTCCTTTTTACGATGTGGGTTTCTATTAAACAAACTTTCAAGTAGTAAACCATTTATAACCCCGACGAATTTCGAGGGCGAAATTAATTTTAAGGGGGGTAAAATGTAACACCCTATGATTTTCTGAAAAATATTCTTTTAATTTCATTAATTTCTTGTGTTGTATGCTACACCAAGATTACCTTGCACTATACGCAACACCGTATTAGCTTGCAGTATACACAACACTATTCTTGGATCGTGTTACACACAATTTTGATAATAGTTATTCTATGTAACATTGAGTATATATATATATATATTCAATGTATAAATGAAATATGGTTGTATTCTGTTATACGAAACAATGAAATATTCTTGCACAACACGCAACCCTGTCTTGGCTTGCATTACATGCAATCGCGACCTTCCTCGATAGCGTGTGTTGTACGCAATACTAGATTTTGCTAAATAACGATATATTATTATAATATTGTTATGAACTAGCCGTTATGAATAGTATTAACTAAATTTTGAATTTTATAACATTATTATTCATCTTACACATTTTCTAGAACATGGTATAAGAACAAAATAAATTTTTCGGGTAAAATAAGTATTTTTAAAAAAATGCAGTTTTGACACCCTTTGATGGCGCACCCACTTTAAATATAGTTTTTGACATGTTTATAAGTTAAATTTGACAAAATAAAATTCTTCTTTGGAATCAAGAAATAAAAATTTACCTTGGATAAATTTTTCATATTATTATGTTAACTTTCATATTTTGATGAATAGTAAAAAGACGCTATATTTTAATTAAAAACAACTTTTTTCGTCGCAATAATTTATATGGTTAAATTATAATATTTAATGGTTTTAAAGTATAAATAGAATATATTTTTACCATTTAATATAATGTATGTCATTATCATTGATTTTACATTAAATTCGTAGGTTAAATCAATTCAATCTTTTGCAATGTTTTAAATAAAAACCCGTTTTCTTTCGACAACGAGATTAATTTCAATTTAATTTCTGCAACTTTTGTGTATTGAATTTGGAAACATTGATTCTATATTTGGAATCAGTGGGTCCAAATTATGTTAATAATCTACTTTTTGTTTTTGGGAATTATGAATAGTAACTACGGTAAATTTTATTTACCATAGTTAAAGGTAAATCGGGTAATTAAGGGTATATATAATATTATAAAATTACCCTAACACATGCAAAAATTCTATTGTATGGATAAAAGTAGACCCATATAACCTAAGGGTTGTATTAGATTCATTTTATGGACTTTTGACCATGAAAATAATTTAATTATTATTAAAACCAAAGAAAGTGACAACATGTCACTCTCTTAAATCTTATAAGTATAAGAATTTTAATTGAGTGATAAAAATAATAAAACTTCGAAAAAAAATAGTCTCCAGAAAGATAATAAAATTATCTACATCGTGATAATTTATTTAGAATTTTTAGGGATTAAATAATTGTCATTAATGGTGATACATTAATGATACAGAAATTATTTATTAAGTGAAAAATAAGTAATATAGTTTTTATTGAAATAATAATACCTATTAAAAGGCCCAAAAACCTGAAAAAACCTTATTGGTAGTGTATATATAAACCTTAATCATCCAATTACCTAATATATAACCGTTTGGAGCCTTATAAAAGTGATTATGACATTTATATTATTTTATTTTAAATGATGCCAAAGTTGTCACCTTCATAATTTAATAAATATAATAATTTAAATATTGTGATTTTAAGATTATAAATTCGAGTAAAAGTATTATTGTGAAATTTATAGATATATATTCATTATAGGATTTTATTTTTAATTTTTATGCAATAAATGAGTATATTAAATAATTATACAAAAATGTTGTAGTAATTATTTTATTAAGAGCTAAACCAAATAAATGGTTTTAAAAATAATAAAATAAATATTATATGAACTATTTAATGTGATAAACTAATTTTATAGATACATATGACCTTTTATGAATCTATTAAAGCATTTATTTGGAACATATCTTCTGTATATATTTTATTTAAATTCAAATAAATGAATAGTGTCAAAATTGACACTATTGTTATTTTATAAAAATAACATATTATAAAATTTTTTAAAAATCACAAAAATATCTAAAAATTATAAATTTATATTTATATGCTCTATAATATTATAAAGTAACTAATTATGGAAAATTAATAAAAAATAAGTAATTATTTGTTATAATTTAAAATTTATAATTTTGTTACCACGGATAAACTTAAGTAGATTAAATAAGGATAAATCAAAATGATAAGGTTTAAAATAAGATCCAAACTTGTCTAAATTTTATTGGTTGATGAGATTACAACTCTATATCATCTAATATTCTAATATGAGTCATTTTTGGAGGTTTTTTAAGTGGGGTTAGATTTATTATAAATTAATATTTTTAAGAATTCCGAAGGTGCCCCTCTCCTCCCTTATAAAAGGGCACCTCCTCCCTCTCTTCCACACACCACTTTGAGCCTTCAAGCTCGTCCAAACCCCAACCAATTCTCTTCTACACTCCCTTAGAAACATCCTAGAGGTCTTGGTATTCTTCAAAGACCAATTTTAGAGCCCTAAGAGGAGGTATCAAAGAGGGGCTTCAAAGAAGAGGTAATGTTCATTACTGATTCTTTCAACTTTATTTCTTTTTCTAGTTATTCTTATTTAGTTGTTTCATTATTAGGTAATAACATCAGTATCAATCATATACGTATATGTTATTATAAGTATGAAACAACCCTATTTCACCATCTATCCATCCTACAGAAAATGAAATCATCACGCGCGCGTACGTACGGAATACAGTCTCCACGCCGTGGTGTAATATATTTTCCACCATCACCTTAATTGGATGGGTATAATGGTGTAAATAATGACTATATATGATTATTTTAAAGTGATATTGATTCTGAAATAGTATACATACACTCTAATACAATTCCACGATCACAGGAATGATATCATCGCTCGTGCGTACATACGGACTACCGTCTCCACGAACGCGATGAGATTCATTTTCCATGATTAACCATTCAAGAATGATTATAAAGTATGTATAATTAATAATAATGATATATATGGAATAATAATGCTACTGGATTTATGTATATATATATTTCATCTATTTAATTTTATTCAACTCAATAAGGAAACGAAAACAGTGTTCATGTGTACGTACGGCCTATTGTCTCCATGAACGATGTATTTCTTTCCATTTATCGATATATTATATATATTATGAATATATATTATATATAAATTATGTTTTATATTCTATAATTAAGTAATCAAGATCTAAGTAATCATATGAATAATTACAAGTCAAAACACGGATGACAAATGAAACGATTTTAACCAAAACACACTTTAACATGGAATTTACACAAGAACGGGTAATATAAAGTAATTAGTGAACCATATATGATATCATAACAATGAATATGATTATTTAATAATTCAATAACATTATTTAAATCATGATACATGAGGTTCGGACACTTACGACGCAAATCGAACCTAAGGTAAGGGATAATTTTGCAAATCTCATTTTTATCCGAGATTGCTTATTCGTAAGTATTTACAGGGGTTATTTCAATAATTTATGTCCATGTTTTATAAAGGTGTTCTCATGTATGATTAAATTCCTTTTTACCCATTTTTGAATTTTACTACATGGTATGTAAGGAATCTTTCTTTTTTTTACGTTACGAGGTACTTTTGGACTTTTCCGGCAAAAGTATGAAAAGAATGTTTTTTTAACTTATACATCACGAATGGATTTTTACAGTTTTATACATCCTTATTTTCATGAAGCTTCCTCCAAAATATTTCATGACTATTTTCAATAACATCCCTTTCTTTGAAAATTGAATGACTTTTTGTGAAAGGAAATTGATTTTGAAGAAGAAAGGATATTTTCCTCAAGAATTCATTTCAAGTGTTTTATCAAAACCATTTTCCATCTAAGATGAAATAATTTCATATGTGTATGTTTCAAGTGTAATGTCTCTATGATTTACATGGTTTCACTTTTCTAATTATGAAATGATATCCATTTCTTTTATATGTATTATGTGATGATGGGATGATGTTTATGAAAACAATTTTATTCATTGGGTTATTATGAATGATGTATGTTTTGTGGCATAAGTAAGAATGATTTCATTATGATATGGGTGGGACCTATATCTACCTCAAATGCATTGGGTAAAGATTTATATCTCATGATATAGACATAGCTGGAACTACAAGTTAAACCGGTTCAGCAATACAGGACTGGAACGAGGGGTGAACTCGATCCAGAAAGGGACTTTGTCCACTAAGATGGTCTTGGAAGCAATGCCTTGGCTACTATGGAAATCATATCATGTGCTTAATGGTTGACACTATTACATGTTTTATTCCCATGCTATTTTATCACTATTAATGTTTCTTTATGATCTATGCCTTACGTACTTCCACGTTTTATGTCATTTCTCATGCTTTTGATGTTTAAACATTATGTTCATGTTTTTAAGTTCAAATTTATATGTTATGTTTTATTTTATCAATGCTTACCCTTACTGAGAATTTGAGCTCACCGTTTTTATGTTTTCTTTTCCCCAGGATATAAAGAAAGGTTTTTGGTAAGAAAAAAAAAATGCAAGATCTTTATGGTAGATGTTAAAGATATTTCACCACGATTAGAAGATTACATTCCAAGTTTCCAAAGACACTAAACTATTACGGTCCTTGTGTGTCTGTTTTTGTTATGTATTAAGTATTCCACTAATGTAATGTAATGTCCATGTACTCCAAGATTTGGGTCTCTAAAATGAGAACCTCCTTATGGAAAAGTGTTTTGATCTTTTGGAAAAAACAAGAGTTATTGGATGTTAGGAGAGATTAGGGATGAAGAATTGATCTGATTTTTTTGAGATTTATGTTTTAGAGTAGTGATGAGAAGAGGGGTTGAGGGGTGGTTTTATATGGAGGATATTGGTGATTTCTCATTATTCTATTCATTATTTTATTATGTTTATCAAGGAAACCAATAGTATTAATTCGTGTGAAAAAATACAACAATCAGTTTCGTGTGAGCTCGAACCAAGAGAGGTTACATAATCCATGATTGAAGGAATAATATATTTATCTTATAATGTATTTATATTGTAAATTACTATATTTTACTATTCAGTAAAAAAGTATGTATTTTATAAAAAAAATTCACCATAAGAACTTTTCGATGTGTTTAATTTTAAAATGGACTAAATTTTATAAAAATAAATTTTGAAAAAAGTGAAATTTTGTTTTTATATAAAATCATCATCTACTTAAAATATACAAATTTTAAATTTAAAACATATTTAATAACCCTTTGAAATATTATATACGGTCTTATAAAATTATCCTAAAATAAAATGAAAAGAAAATATTGATTTATGAATTCATTTTATTAAAATTAATTTTCATTTAAATATTTTTTTAAATGAAAAATTGTAAATAAATATTTATGACTTATATAATTCCCTAAATTTAAGTATTCATTTTTTAAAATAATAAATTACTTTTAATATGATATAATTATATCATACTTTCAATTATGAGATAACTAAATTTTATTTACACTTTCATGGGTGAGATTACAATTCATTATGTTGATTTACTATTCATATGGGTTGTATTACTATTATTAATGTAATGTTACTATTTAATTGATATAGGTTATTTAACATCTAGAAATATCAGTTATTTCATTTATTATTCATTTATGAATATTCTATTGTGTTCTCTATTAGGGTTTACATGTTTCATACTATAAAAAATAAATATAATAAGGAATATTTCATTGATTGTATTTAGTGTCGTTGCATTCACCCCTTCTATAAAAACATCATTATATTAATTTCCAAAATATCACCTCACAAAAAAGAATTGGGTTTCTCTTAATCATAAGCTCATCAAGCTCCCATGTCGCCACTTAAATTTTATAATTTTTACAAAGAACCTCTATCTGCTAATTCATCTAATTTCTCAATACCTATTATTTTGTGTCTATAATCCAAATAGGCTTATCATAGTAAGATATGTCATGTTCTAATTTGATACCTTCTAGAGTGAGAACATGGGTTGGGTATGGAATGTTCTTTCTCAACAATGAGATGTGGAACAAATTCCGTACATTAGAAAGACTTAGTGGTATCTCTAAATGATAAACCACATCTCCAATTGTCTCCAAAATTTCAAAAGGACTAATGTATATGGGGATCAATTTCCCATTCTTTCTAAATATTATTACACCCTTCCATGGATGTACTTTCAATAAAATATGATATACTACTTGGAATTACTAATTGTTCATTTGATTCTCAGAATAGATCTTTTTCCCATTTTGAGATGATTTGATATGGGAATGAATATTCATTACCTTTATTGTTTAATCCGCTCCAAGATATGGTTCTACAAGATTTCATTCACCAACATCATCCCAACGTGTTGGTGTACGAAATCTCTTTCCATACAATGATTCATATGGTTCCATTTGAATACTATAAGGAAACTATTGATGTAGGAAACCTCTACCATAGGTAAATACTGATCCCACATACGTTAAAACCGCGCGATAATGATCTCATCATGTCTTCAAATGTATTGATAATCCTGTTTCACTTTCCAGTAGTTTGAGGGTGATAATCTATACTCAAATGAAGCTCAGTATCCAATACCCTTTTAAGACTTTTCTAGAATTTCAATTTAATTCATTGAACAAGATCAGAATAAATTGAGATTGGTGATCCATGAAGTCAAACAACTACATTAATATAGATCCTTGAATGGTTCTGTAGTTGAAAATCCTTTGTTATATAGAGGAAATGTACAGACATGGTAAGTCGATCAACAATTACCCATATTTTATCATTCTTTCTTTGAGTTTTGGGTAGTCAAGTGAAAAAATCCATATTTATGTCATCCCATTTACTTTTAGGAATAGAAATAGATTACAACACTACTCAAGGATGATGTTTTCAATACTCAAATGTTTAGAGTCTAAACTAATTGATACATAATATTAAATTTATCACTTCATGTTATCCCACTAGAAATATTCCTTCAAATCCCTATACATCTTAGTGCTACCAAGGTGTATAGAGAAATTCAAACTATGGGAATAATCAAATAACACCCTATTTACCTCGGGTATAGAGGGAACACAAAGCCTCTTCACAAATTCCATAATTCCATCCTCACACATGAACTCATCCAACTCCTCATCATTTACACTTTTAATTTTCTTTTAAATATTCTCATCATTATCTAGAGAACTTTTAATCCAATCTAATAAAGATAATTTTAGACCAATTGAAAAATTATGATGATTTATCTTCTTTCATAACCCCCATATCAATATTTACTAGACCTATATATGTGTAGTCCATGGAAATCGTGATTATGTTTAAAAATCCATGATCATTTAGGCTCAATGCATGAGATTCATTATTTTACATTATTAGGTGATTGTATATTAAAATATTACAATCCTTGAGTTCCTTGAGCCATCACATTGGGCTCATGTTGAGTTCTTTCTGTGAAAATATATATTTCAAGCCCTTATGAGTCATATATATGTCACATATTTATCCATTATGATATCATCTTCAAATCTTCAGAGAAAATATTATAGATTCTATCTCAATAACATGAGTTGGATAGTTTTATTCATTAATTTTTATTTTCCTTGATTCATAGTTAATGACTTTATCATTCTGAATAAGGACACAACTGAGTCCTTTCATTAATGCGTCTCTATAAATCCCAAATCCAATTTTTTCTGATGGTAGAGTAAGGATTTGAGAATTCACTAATATTCTATTTAATTCGTCAAAATAATCTTCACATTCAGTTTTTGAATATGAACTTAACCTCATTATGAGTAATATTTGTTACAGGGTAAGCCTATCCTATGACATTCTGAATGAAACACAAATAATAACGTGCTAAACCAATAAAACTACATACATCGGTTATGTTCATTGGTGTGGGACACTCATGGACTACGTTTTTCATCACAAGATGAACTCATATTTCATCCATAGAGACAATATGAAGAAAACAACTATTTGAAGTAAGAATTCACACTTACTGAACTTCCCTTATAACTCATTTCTTCTAAGAGTTTTCAGAATAATACAGAAGTTATTACTATGATATTATTAGATTTTGGAGTATGCCATGATTTCTTCAATTAATACCACAAAAAAATCATCAAGATATTTATTGAAAACTCGATTCATTAGATATAAGAAAATAGAGGGAGCACTATTCAGTCCAAAAGGCATTACTTTAAACATGTAATTCCCATACCCCGTTCAAAATTACGCCATTGGAATATATTCCACTCTCACAAGCAACTGATGATATCCAGATCAAAGGTCAATCTTCAAAAAATACCATGATCCATGATTTTGATCAAATAAATAATCAATATGTGGAAAAGGATAGTCATTCTTTATCATAATAGCTTTGATTTCCCTATAGTCACCACAAACCCACATAGATCCATTTTTCTTCTTAACTAAATGAATTTATGCTCCCCATAGAGAAACACTAGGGTAAATAAACCCCTTACTATTTAACTCCTCTATTTTTTTTCTTCAGATCCACTATTACCACCACTTCAAATATTAAGGAGTCTTTAATATATTCCTTTCACCATGAATTAAGTCAATAGGAAACAGAACTTCCAACATTGGAGGATGAACATGTAAATTATTGGGAAACATATAAATATATCATTTAATAATAAGTACATTCTCAATTTGAATATTTCATTCCCCACCAATATATATTTCATTATAATCATCCCAATGAATTGAATTTATTTGAGTTACTGAGGGTCGATCTATATAAAAATTATATGATAATGTTTCTTGTAAAAATATAAGGTATTCTATATCAATCTATGAAATTGTAACTTCATTATTCTTGCAATAGATATGAATATAATAATATGAAATCCAATTCATAAATTGTATTATATCAAAAGGAATCATGGGTATAATGATATGGTCTGAAACCAAAGAACATTTATGTGTCATAAATGGGATAGATCGATATATCTTTGTTGCAATGATATTTCCTTTAAGAGTTTTAACTAATAAATCTTTATTTAATAAAAAGGGAAATGTATAATTTTCTGGGAAAATTGGGAAGAAATGAAATAATAAAATGATCTAGAAATAAATAATGCATTGGATATGTTTGAGGAAATGATTAATGTACCTTCCACCACATCATTAAGAAATTCTACCTCAGCTATTGTGACCACATAATATTAGACCATCACCCATAGCCTTTTCTGAGGCACCATTCCTTGATTCCTTGGAAAATAATTTTCAATGTGTCCCATATCCCTAAAATTATAGAATTCAACATTGATAGCATCTATATTTTCGTTACAATCACCCTCATGATATACATTCTATCCATACTTGTAGCACCCTCATTTTACTTTTAGGCAGGCACCTAGGTGTTTCCTTCCACAATTATCACATGTTGGAAAATTACATTTTTATTCTTCCCTTTATCCATTCTATCATCTATGACCCTATTATTATCTAGTTTTAACTTAAATTTATTAGACATAGAGATTATTACTTTCGCTTATTACACATGAGACAATATTTGTATATGATAAAAACATTAGGAGATTATTTCCCTTCAAAGGAATTGTTTTAACCCATAAAATAATTGACACATATTTTTCCATTGATTATATATGTAGTCCACAGAATGATTTGTTAGCCTTTTAAGGTTTGATTCATAATTTTCACCCTTTTTATCCACATTCTGTCTAAGAATTAAGAATTTCCTCTCCATATCCACTGATTGATCATAAGGAAAATATTTTTCTATGAAAATTTCCTTAAAATGATTCCATTCTATTTCTTATATTTCTTATTTCTCCTTTGTGCATTGAATTAACGTCCACCACTTATCCATATATCTCGAGAGATGATAAAATTCCATGATAATCTTCTCCATTTAGATTCATCCCATAGAATGAAATATATTCTGTAAGTAACTAATCCACTGATCTTTTATAAAAGTTTATTTAGTCACATTGAATGATGTATGATATTGTTATAAAAAGAGTTATAAAATTTCCCCTCCACATTGTAGATTTAGATGCTCTATATGGGTAAGGTTATTGTTCATAACCAGAGTTAGGTTTCACAGTATAGTCATAAGTTTTTCAAAACTAATCACAACTCCAATACCGATATCATTATGTTTTATAAGAGTGAAATATCTACAAGGGATATGCCTATTCATGTGATTTCAATTTCTTAAACTTGGTTTCAATTCTAAGTAATGGAACACACTAAATTAGTTTATGAATCATAATGTATAATGTCGAAATAGTAACATATTTAACATAAATTTAAATCCTATCCTTGTATAATCTCATAATCATAAGCATTCTTTCTTTGGAATGATTTTTACAATTAAATCCTCTATAACTGTTTGTAATGAAAATGTGAATTATCCAAATCACATCCCACGAGAGTGTCAATAGAGGCATGTAGTGAGGTCTATTGTTGTGTACGGTGTCACCCTGAGTCTAGCTCTGAACACCTTGTGGGAGTTGTTACCCCTAAGTTCATTTGTGCAAGAACCATATCCACTAGTAGTATCCAGACATAGATGTATTTCTATAGAGATCCACATAATCACTATCTTACCAAAATTTTAACATCCAAGGAAATTATAGAATAATATTTTATTCCAAGTTAGAAATATTATTGAACTAAATGGAATTTTTATAATAAAAAAGGAGCTATATAGAGTACCTGACACACAACAATGCGTTTTTTCTGAAATCATACATTGCACACAATACTGAGTTATATAGAAAAATAATATATTATTGGTATTATTATTTTAAGTTTTAGTTATTGAATATCAGATTGAATGAAGGGAATGAATGATATTAACTAAATTATGAAACTAGGGTATAGAAATGTTTATATAATGATTCATTTGTTAGGAAATTAAGTATCAGTGAAAACAAAAACCAATTAAATATAAATAATGTGATTTTACATAAAACTAATTAATTTTTAATAATTGTATATATAAAATAATCAAAAAATTATTTTTGGAATATATTAATGAAATACAAATTCAGTATAATGTTAAAAATTTATCTTATGTGTTTTTAGACTTTTTATTTGAAAAAATACTATTTTACAGATAAAATGAACATTTTTCTAAAAAAAAAGTTGTACAAACCTTTGAGTGCGAACCAATTATAAATCTAGATTTTGTCACATTTATATTTTATATTTGAAAAAATAAACTTCTTAATTAGTAAAGTGATATCAAAATTTGGTTGTATTTTTTTTCTGATAAATTTCTTATTTTAATGATTATCGAAAATACTACATTTTAGTTCAAAATACATACTGTCTAATTTATTTATATTGTTATATAATTCATTTAAAAGTTTTTAATGTAAAATTATATGATTTTATTATCATTTAACCTAATTTATTTCATTTTATTCTTTTTTTAAATTGAAATTGGATAAAAATGAATGTGAAAATTTGAACATTTTACGTTAAATTCCTATTTTCCCATCCCATCAATGAAATTAATTTCTAATTAATTTATGAAAACTATGCATTATTAATTTAGATAAATTGATTACATATTGGGAATAAAAATGTCCAAATTATTTAAATATGTCCCTTCAATTTTTGGATATTATGAATATTATGTTTAGTAACTTTTTTTACCACGTTTAAAGGTAAATCAGGTAATTCGAGTTTAAAATAATTTTACAAATATTATAACATTTTTATTAAACATATCCTAATATTATTTTATAAGTAATTATCGACCATTTCCATTCATGGGATGAAATTTTTACCATTTAATTTCACTTGGGTGTGATTATGATATTTATAACATTTAATTTAAAGTAAAGGAAAATATGTCATCAAAAGGTCTGTTCTAAAAACATTTTTTCATACAGGGTAATATAATTGATATATATGACTATGAATAGTCCTTATAAATATAAAAAATTTACCTAATTCATGTAAATTTCTTTATAATTTTAAGGAATTAAACAATTAAATGTAATTATGACATAATGATGCACTAATATATTTATTAATGAAAGAATCAAATAAACGATATTCATAATATAAAAATTAATATAATTATAAATATTTTGTGCCACACATTAATTTTGTGGATGCTTATGAAATGTTATAATTGAGTTAACGCATTTCTTTAGAATGAATCTAGTTATTATGATATTTTCAAAAAGTCATGTAACGAATAGTGTCAAAATTGAAAGAATTCATATTTTAAAATATAAAAAAAAATTAAATAATATAAAATTATAAAAAAAATTATTTTATTAAATGAATTATTTATAGATAAATATGTCATTAATGACTCATTAATTGGTATTTAGGAATGATATGTTAATTATCTTAACCCTCTAAATGTAAATAACTTGGTAACTCATGTACTGTTAACAAGGGTTAAAAATGTGATAGGGATTAAAAAATATTAAAAAAATTTAAAATTTTAATTTTATTATGATTATTCATCCCTAAATCATTATATATTTGCGAGAAACTTTTTTAGGACACTTGGTATCAGAATTAAATTTACATTAATTTAATACATTTAATAATTCAAAGGGTTCATCTCCCCTCTCCTATAAAAAAGGATCTCTTTACTCTCAATTACTCACACTTGAAAAAACTTTTTGGATTGGAAAATCTCAATCCCAAACCCTTACTAGTATCCATACTGAGATTCTTTAAGCCTTAGTTTATTCATAAAACCCTTCTTATACTTGTTAATGTGTTAAGAAATATTCTCATATGAAGGAAAGGTAAGGTCTTTAAATATGTATTTCTATTTTATTTCTTCTCCCACTTCTTTAAAATATTCTTCTTTCATGATGAAATAATAAAATAAGTATCCTCAATATACTGATATGTTATTATTTTTATATCATCAACTAAATCCATCACCACTTCTTATAAATGGGAGTGGAATTAATAGTTCATTCGTACGTGTAGGCTATCACCACCACGAACCGATCTAATTCATTTTCCCTAACAATCTCTCATGACTAATTATAATAATGTAATTAGTGTTCATATTTTTCATTAATTATATATTAATCATTATAAGATAATAATATATTGACCACATTCTTATATTCCATGTGCATAAAAATGAAAACGTCGTTCGTGCGTACGTGTGAACTATCACCTACAAGAAGCGATGTGACTGGTTTTTATTCATGACATCACTTATATTATATATATATATATATCTATATATATATTTAAATGATTATTATTATTATTTTAATGAGGTTTTGATTATTCTATACAGTTAAAGTAATACATTCACCCATTCCATAATGATCAATGAAAAATGGAAAATTTTACTCATGCATACATACGACCAAACGTGTCTATAATTATAACATTGTACATTCTCTAAATAATACACAGTCTTTTGATATTAATGTTTAATTTATGTATAAATTATAATAATTTAATTAATATTATTCTGGTGATAATGTTATTATGACCACATGGACAAGTGACATCAAACCATGTTAATTTTCGATTCAAGTATCAAATATCGACAAAATGTCTGACATAAACATAAATAATTCCGTAATAGTTATAAAATTAGAAATAAGTGAAATAAAGGGAATAATAAACATCAAAAAGGTTCTCAAGAAAGTATAAGATAACATTTTTTATTATTGGAGAATAACAACGTACATACGTGATAAATCAAACTTAAGTTAAGGGACTTCTTCTCAATACCCTTTCATTGAGGCATATTTCGATGTTATACAGCACTTTTTTATAAGGTGTATAATCAAACCATCGAATCCTAATTTATTAAAAGGGTATAAAGAGGAATATTTTTTTACAAATAATTCTAATTTCTTTAAAAATTACAAAATTAATGATTTTTAATGTATGTGGGGATAATGACTTCTCCACCACAGTAACCATTATTAGATATTTGGATTCATCTATAAGCATTGATGTTTTTAAAATGAAAAAAATCACTTATTCCATTTTCGAGTGTTTTTGTATTTAAAATGAATTCAAAGCGGATTGACTATTTCAATATATTGAAATGATTTATTATGATTTCAAAAGAAATTTTTTTAGTGAAATTTTAATATTTGTAATCTTTTTTGTGTTATGATTATATAATGGCACTTGTACCTTTGATGAGTGTTTACGTGATTAACCAAATTGGGGTGGTTATGTGATAATCCCTAGATGGGTGGTTTTGTGATAAACAATGTATTGGTGGTTTCATTATAACCTCCAATTCAATGTGTATGTAATTAGGTTTTATGGCTATTCCATTTAGAGATATGTGTGGAAGTTGACTGTATGGTTATCCCATTTAAGTATGATTACATCCCAAGTTACCTTTATGTTTCATTTGTGATTTCTATGATTTTTATTATAATATTTTGATTAAAAAATGTTATGAAATGAGCATATATTTAGTGAATATCATGTACTATTTCTTAATGGTTAAAATTGTTACATTATGATAAAGTATTGAAGGTTTACATGTTTTCTCAAGGGTAACATTTTCCTTATTGTTTTACTCCATACTCAGATTTTTGTGCTCAACCCATGTTTTTTGGAATGTTTTTCAAAGGATTTAATGGAGAATAGATTTATAGTTTGGATCCTGGAAAAGTTATGATGTTTAAGCATGGAATGAAACCATGTTTTTTATAAAAAAAATTTATTTTATGAAAAAATGGATAGTGAGTAGAAGTGTCTACTTTGTAATTTTTGAGTTGTTATATATGAGTTGTGGAATAATTATCTACAGCTCTAAACCTGAAATGATCCTCAATGAAAAATAAATTCCAATTCTTAACATAACACAATATTATGCAATTTTTTAGGGTGGGGCCTTTAAGATGCTATTAGAGGATGGTCCATACAAAATATCAAGTTAGGGTGATATTTAAGCATAAGATACAAGTTATAGATAACCAGAATGGTTAGCATAATAGAATGATATATAGTTATTTTAGATAAATTGATTGAGTTTGAGATAACCTAGATTAGTATAGGTTAATGTTTATATTCCTCATAAGATAGAATATGATTGTTTTATTGATATAATCACACTATCCTTTTTGTCTTTAGTAAATGGCTAGATCCAGCAGACACCAAAGTAAAAATAGATGTGATGGAAAATGTGATTGTTCGATAAATAAGAAGCCAAATGAAATGGTATATACAATGGGAACTATTTTATTCATTATAAACCAACTATCAGGAGTAATTATTAACCACTTGTAGCTTGGTGATTTTTCAGATGCATCATATATGATAGAAATGAACCCCTATGAAAGTTCAGGTAATAATGTTGATAAAGGTAAGCATATTCACAAACATATGTGGCTAGAATATGGAAAGAAACACCTTGGAAAATGTTTTAATGGAAGATCATAGTGTTATAGATGTGGTAATTCTGGTCATAAATAAATAACCTTCCAAGGAAAAAGGATGCGTCTAGTTAACTCCAAGAACGGGAAAGAATTTTATTCAATGTTATCAATTAAATGTTATAAATGTGGGTAGTATGATCATAATTTAAATCAATGTCCTAAAAAAATGTTCTAAAATTGGATTTGGAGGACCATAGAAATATATGTTTAGAAATACCTAATTACATTCTAATTGAAGTCGAGGATACTAAAAATGACATATGAAAGGTATCGATAATTTATTTACTCATGTTTTGACATTATTGAATCTTAAGACATGATTCATGTTTTTGTTTGTAGAAAATAAGTATTAAGGAATAAGATAGAAAAAGTTATTTAGGGGAATAAAAAGAATGTGGAATGATTAAGAGGTCTACATATAATGGATTCATGGGTTATGTTATATCTGTGGATGATGAAATGTTTAAAAGTATTAATGCTCTTTCGACTATGGGATTACTTTGGAAGACTTTATCTAATATTTGTAATCCTGATGTTGTTATGTGATTTTTTTTATTTAATAGCTATATATTCTTTTATCAACATAATAATAATGTATTCTGAAACCTTTAGGTTAGATAGTATCTTTTGTTTTTTAGGTCAGTAAGGTTTATGAAATTTTGGGATTTCAAATGAATGGTATGAAATAACCGTTGAGGTTAAAACATGTTATGGTTATTTTGGAGGTCTTTATAATATTTTAAGAATATTATAAGAATTATGTAGTTTTTGAAAAAAGTACAAGCTATAGGATGGGTAACAACTCGTCATGTACGACAAGGCCATGGGAATCAAACACTCAACATAAGGGTGACAAGGGTGCATCACCGACCTCTAGCCTATGTGAAGTCCCTGGTTATCATGACTTTTTCAGTTTAGATAAACTAGTTTATTGAATAAAAATATCTTTATTTTGGTAAATTTTGTTTTATTAAATGGATATCCACAGTATTTGAAAATGATATGGGGATTAAATGACAATTGTTATTTTAGAAGACATTCATTATTTTAGGAACTTTATATGATTAGGGTAAATCGAATACTATATGAATTTATTTGATTAGTAATGGTTGAATTATATTTTTGAAAGAATTTATGGTTATAAATTGTTTAATTCTGGGGATTTAAGTTATTTATTTAAATTATTAACCTACTAGGGAGAATATGTGATTAGGTTAGTATCTTTTTTGTACGATACATTATGAGTGGTTGATGTTATTTAGAGGTAAATGTAAAAAAATATCCTGAAAGAATATATGATCTAATCCTTCTGAATTTTATGATTTCAATATTAGTTTGAATTATTTATGTAACATTAAGGAATTTTATTTATTTAAGGGTCTATGTTGGGCTTTGGATATTACATTTAATTTTTGGAGATTAAATGTTTTCATTCTCCTTTTAAAGTTTGTTATTTTTGGGGAAATTTTTTTTGTCATACTTTTTTTTATGTTTCAAGATAGAATAAAAAGATAGTTAATATTTTGTAGATTATTTTATTATCTTGAAGTTAATTATATTGTTTTATGTATGAAAAAAATTCCTCTTAAATGCCCATCATTGTGAGATAAAGATGAGTTTGTGGTGTAATATGATTAAAGGATGAAACCCTACATGTCATGTATGTGTATTTCCTCATTTTCTAAGTAGTAAAATGATTCCACAACTGTAGGAAAATTACCTTGAAGAAAAAAAATAATGTTACCTTTTTTTACTACAGTATGAAAGTCCATTTTACCAATAACAAGTTTGGGGTTTTTGGATTGTTAACTCTGTCCTTATCATGTTTTCTATCACTCTCCATCTGAACATGATGGTTATATTTTATTATATATCTATTTTTTCATTCATGAAATTCTAGTATGTGTTATCTTAGGTGACCTATGTAATTCAATCTATTTTTTCAAAGGTGGATGTTTCATTAACTATTTTCGTGATGTGGGATTTCAATTAAGTTAATTTCAAAAGTGAAACCTCAGTTTCTGAGCCCGAATTTAAAATCTCTATTACACAATTTATAAAATGGGGAAGGTTGTAACTTAATAGGTAATAATATAATAATATCTTTTAATATTTATTAATATTTATAAATTAAATATTAATTTCAATTAAAAAATAATGCTATATAGCGTACCCAACACACAATAATGGGGTTCTTTGAAACATTTTTTACCCATAAGACTAAGTAATACCGAAGAAATATATTATTAATAATATTATTTTATTTTTTAGTTATCACATATCCATTATAATGGAGGTAATAAATTATATTAGCTGAATTATGAAATATGGGTTTACAAATGTTTATATAATGATCCATTGTTTAGAAAACTTATTAGAAATGAAAATAAAAACTAATTGAATATAAATGATGTGTTTTTATGAAAAACTATTTTACATCAAATAATGGGGTATATAAAAAATTAAAATCACTCATCTTGTATTAAATTAATGAAATATAAATTCTATATAATGTTTAAAATTCCTCTTATGTGATTTCTAAACTTTATTTTAAGAACAAATACAATTTTACGGATAAAATGATTGTTTTTTAAAAACAATATTTTACTACCTTTTGATGGAAACCCCTATTTAAATATATTTTTTTCAAAATTATAAGTTTCATTTTAAAAAATAATATTTTTATTTGGATATAGGACATCAAAATTTACTTTGGATAAATTTTTGGTTTTTTTTCTGATAAATTTCATATTTTAATGAATAGTGAAAAATACTGCATTTTAATTCCACAATAATTTTCATATTATTTATTTATATTGTTTGATTATCCTTTTAAATGATTTTAAGAAATAATTAGATGAATTTTATATCATTTTATCCAATTGAGTTCGTTTTATTATATTTCAAATTTAAATTTTATATAAAAAAAATGTTGTCTTTTGAACGTTTCACTTCAAAACAATATTTTCTCATTCCATCAAAATGATTGATTTTTAATTAATTTATTCCAATGATATGATTTGAATTTTGAAAAATGGATCCCATATTGGCTATAAAAAGTTACAAATTATTTAGATATATCTCTTTTATTTTTGGACATTGTGAATAGTATCTTTAAGAATTATTTGTATTACCATGATTAAGGGTAAATCGAGTACTTAAGGGGTAAAATAATAATATAAATATTATAAATTTACAAAAATTATAATCTTATTGGATGATTTATTATCAACAATGACCATCCTTGGGCCGAAATTTTGTCCTTTTAAAGCCACTAGGGTGTGATTATGACATTTATAACATTTAATTTTATATAAAAGAAAATATGTGATAAGATGTCTATTTTTTTAAAAATAAATTTAATATGGGGTTATATACATGATATCATTGAATACTAATAATACTTATAAGGTTAATAATATTAAATATAACATGTAAATTAATTTATTATTTTTATAAATTAAAGAAATAATTTTAATTACGACACAAAGATGATGAAATAATAGATTTATTACAGAAAGAATCAATAAATGATACTAATAATATTAAAGTTAATATAATTTGAAATATTTTATGCCATATATTAATTTTATATATTAATATGACATTTCAGGATTGATTTTTTTAAGGAGACATGTTGATATAATATTTAAAAAAACAATGTAATGAATAGTGTCAAAAATGATATAATTCATATTAAAAAATATTAAATATATAATTAAATGATTAAAAATTCATAGAAATATAGGATTTGAACAAAAAATTTATATAAGTATATATATGTAATTAAAGACTCATTAATTGGTATTTCGATATTATTTGGTAATTACTTTAACCCCCAAAGTGTAAATTACTTGATAAATCAATAAGAGTTAAAATGGGTTATAACAAAATTTCAAGGATTAAAAAAAATGAAAAACTATTCTAATTTTAATTTTATGATAAGGGGTCTACCCAAAATAATCATATATTTTAAATAAATCAGTTTGGGACCATTTGAAATAAATATTGTATTTAAATTAATTTAATTCTTTCAATAATTCCATGTGTGCCCCTCCACTCTGTTATAAAAAGGAACCCATTATTATTTATTACTCACGCATTAAAAGCCTTTTATATCCGACAATATATACCAAAAAACCATCCTATAATCACTCCAAACATTCTTTAAGACCTATTTTAGTCAGAACACCCTCCTTAGATGTGTCAATTAGTTAAGAAAGGTGCTCATCCGAAGGAAGGGGGTGATTTTATTTAAATATATATATTTTATTTCTTCTACAACTTACTTCAAATAAAATTCTTCCTAGATGAAATAATAATTATAGTGTACTCAATATGCTGAAATTTTATTATGTTTATATCATCACTTAAATCCATATCTACTTTCATTAAATGGGAAATGAATTAATCATTCATATGTATGATGGTACTATCACCTCCACAAACTAATCTAATTTGTTTTCCATAACCATCCCCCATAACTGGTAATAATAATTAAATTAATTTTAAAATGTGAAATTAATGACATATTAATCATTATAAGATAATAATATATCAATTACATTCTTACTTTCCATCTCCATAAAGATAATAACACCGTTAGTGAATACATGTAAACTATAACCTCCACGAAGTGATGAGACTCATTTTTTTCATTATGTCACTTATATTATATATATAAGTATATATAAATTATTAATACTATATTAATGATGTTATTAATATTATGTAATTACAAAATAATTTTGAGCTTCCTTCCATAACACTCAATGAAAAATGAAAAATGTTACTCATGCGTACGTACGACCAACTATCCCCATTATTATAATGTTGTAAATTATTCATAATAGTCAATAATGGAATGATTTTAAGATAAAATTGATGCATAAAAATTAATGTAATTTCATTAATATTATTCTGGAGATGATAGACTTACGATAACATGGACTAGTGACATTAATCCATGTTCATTTTTGATTCAAGTACCGAATATCGACAAAACATCTGACATGAACATACATAATTATGTAATTGTTATAACATTATATAATAACTTAAATAAAGGGAATAATAAACTTGAAAAATTTTCTAAATGATTAAGAAATAATTTTTTGATTATTATTTATAATGAATAAAGAATATATGTGACAGATCAAACGTAAGTTAAGGTACTTCATCTCAATCTCCTTTCATTGAGGTATATTATGATGTTATACACCAAATTATCTTATAAAATTTATAATCAACCCCTCTAACATTTAATTTCATTCAATGGTTTTCAAAAGGAATATTTTTATGGGTTATTTTATACATTCTTTACAAAACAACAGAAATAATTTTTTAACGTTTTTGGGGAAAACGAATTCTCTATCAGCTTAACCGTTATTTGATATTTTAATTCATCTATATGTCTTAATGTTTATTAAAAGGAAGATAAATACCTTATTACATTTTTGATTGTTTTGGTATTGAAAATGATTTCAAATGATGATTGACTATTTCAATATCATGAAACAATTTCTTTTGATTGGGAACGAAATTTTCAGAATGAAATTTTGATAATTTAAATATTTTTACTATGTTAAGATTATTTAATAGTACATTGACATTTGATGGGTGGTTACATGATAAAACTATTATATGTGGTTAAGTGACAATATAATGATAGATGGTTCTGTGAAAAAACAAGGATGGTTGGTTACTTTATAACCTCTAATGCTTTGGGTATGAATGTCAGCTATAGAGAGATTCCATTTAATGGTATTTGTAGAAGTTGAACTTCTAGTTTTCATTTAAATTAATTAAATCTTCTAAATAACATTTATATATTATATTTAATTTCTATGGGTTTTATATTAATCTTATGATTAAAAAATGGTAGGCTATAAGATTATATCCAATGAAGATTATTTTCTATTTTTAAAAGGTGAAAAGTATTACATTATGAGAAATTATTTATCCTTTACATGTTTTCATAAGGATCACAATTTTTTTTCTTTTTATATCCCATATTGAGACTTTTGTTCTCCTCTCATGTTTTTTAAATTCTTTTCATTGGATTTATAGTATATAAGTATCAATGATGGGATCAATGAAAAGTTATTATTTCTAGATAGGAAACAAAAACATGTTTATTTTTAAACCTTTATTGTTTTATGAAAAGATGGATAGTGAGTCGAAGTGTATTATCTGAAATTTTGGAGTTGTTTTGTATGAGTTATGGACTAATTATCCAAATCTATAAACCCAAAAAGAACCTCAATGAAAAATAAAGTAAAATTATAGACTTAACCAATGATTATTTAATGTTTAAGGACATGGTCATGTAATAATTCTAGGATGTTAAAGTACGCTTATCCTTAAATTCTATCTTAGGGTTTTGTTCAATAATCTTAATCAAGCTTCCAAGGATTCTGCTAAAATTCCTCTAATACAATTAGTAATATTTGTGACCCCAGTTACATGGATCTGGTGCCTTATTTTATTAAATTTGAATATAAATAAAAATGACGCTTCTCAAAAGACAATATAGTTCAGTATATTTTCAAAATAATATATATAAATTAGATTTGTATTACAACATAAAATGGAGTACAATATAGAAATTATTTTTAAAAAAACAACTCCTAGATTATCCTTGCAAGTAATTAATAATATACATATTTATATCTTAGAAAAAAAATGAGAAAGGGGTGAGATCATATTTTATGTAAGGGTAAGTAAAAAAGTGAAAAAAATATGGCATGGATAATAACTAAAACTAGACATTCTATTGAATTTTTTTTGAACATAATATGGTTGGAATAAATGTTTCTTAAATATGTCCATAATAAAACACCATCATGGTATAATAATAGTCATATAACCTCATTGACTATCAATTACTATTTTCATAATGAGGGAAGGCATAACATGGGACATCTAAACAATATCATCAAAGCCTCATCCAAGACAACAAAAAATTATTATGGCGTCAGAGAAAACCATATCGAAATATTGGAAACGGCTCATCCAAGTACATATTTGTTTTTTATCCTGAGACCTACTAATGAATCAAGGGGATATATCCATCCCCACCCATCACATATTATATCCAATTAATTTCTCATATGAATGTGGTTAAACATAATCACCATATACATATGAAATTTGAATAAATTTCCCCAATCTGTAGACATAACCCCAAACCATTCAGATTAATAAGGCTAGTGGTATAAAAATAGAAAATCCATATTCAAGCTGATAATAAAACATTAAATAAAATATATTGGTTAATATCATAAATTATTAATCCTAATTATACAAAATAATCAACATGAGTGTTGAAATAAATGAAAATACTCTTATAAAATCATAGAGTAATTATTGAGAGAAACATTTTTTTACTTAGAAAAAAAGTGATCTTTTAGAAAAATATTTTCAAAAAAAAGTAGTGAAAGAAAATATTTTTTCATATAAAATGTGTGATTTTAGAAAAATAATAGTGGATTAAAAAATATTATAGAGTGAAAGTGAGAATAGTTAAAAATTTGATAAGTTCCCTTCAATGAAGATTGTTAATCAGGGAGAATTTTTGAATGATCCCTTTAAAACATGTAACCACCCAAAAAATAAGGAACATTTTTATTAGTATTCATATATATAATGTTTAACCAGAATTTATGGTGAGTAAATAAGAATAATTATAAATTTCATTGCTGTATGTAGAGAATAAGAGTAACCCAATAAATATTGAGGTTTAGGTAGAAACCCTTAACTTATGTCAGCATGAGTTTTGAACATGACCATATCATCCAGAATAATAAAATTAAATATATTAATTAATTAATTTATAATCTTATATAAATGTATTTTATTTATTATAATTTTACTACATTCATTTATGAACTTTTTTATGAGTTATAAGACATAATTTTATTGCTCAGGAGAGTTTGATTCCTTGGTGTTCACGATCGTTATACTTGTATAAATGTATAGAGGTTCATGTGTAATGAGAATAATTATCCAAAATTGAACTTATATGATGTTAATGATAATACATATGTATAAAATGTTATATAATTAATTTTATTATATGTTATGAAGATGATCTATTAGAGAAAACATTAGTGATATTTATTTTGATTATAGTAAATATATAATAGGTTATAGTAAATATATAATAGTGTTTTTAAACCAAAAATATGGTTTTATGACCAGAATATATTGAAAAATTGAAAAAAAGAATGTTCATCATCCACGAATGTTATAAATCAACAACTTCTGGACAATGATTAAATTTTTAAAATAAGAGAGAGAGAGAGAGAGAGAGAGAGAGAAAAGGGTATTGATGATGGTTAATCATATAAAGTGATATAATTACAGTATATAGATAATACTAGAGTTCTTATGATCATTTAGAAAGAAGAGGTAGGGATAAAATAAGAAAATAATGTAAATTGAAAATGAAAGAAAAAGGTAGATGGATTACATCTGGAATTAACCTCCTTGAGAACCTCATTATGGAAAGGGGTTATGGTATTTTGGAATGAAAAATAGATCCTGGATGGGGGAAGATACTAGGGAGGATTAATTGGGTAGAACATTTAAAGGATTCAAAGCTTAGGGGAGTGAAGAGAAGAGGGGGTGAGGGGTGGTTTTTATAGTGGATGAGAGGGGTGATTTCACATTATTATATTCATTATTTAATTTTTTTCTTGAGACAACCAATAGTACTGATTATTTAGACTAAAAATTTTAAAAAGATAATTTTAGTTCAAACTAAGTGTTATTACATCATCTAAGGATCCTGGAATAGTGTATTTATCTTATAATGTATTTATATTATAAATTATCGTATTTTACTATTCACAAAAAACCATGTATTTTAGAAAAATACAAAAAATTCACCATAATCCTTTTCAGACATGAAGAATTAAAAAATTGGCACAATTTTATCAAAATGATTTATTAAATATGTGAAATTAAATTTTTAAATAAATGCATAATTTACATGAAAAATATAGATTTTAAATTTAAAAATGATTTTAAAACACTTTTAAAAAATAACTAAGGTCCCATAAAATTGACCTAAAATCTTAAGGCAAAAAAATATTGATTTATGAGTCGTTCAAATGTAATGTAATTTTATTTTAAAGAATTTTATTAATTTTAAATTGTAATTAAATATTTATGACTTATAAAAATACAAACACTTAAAAATTATTTTTCAAAAATAGTCACTTACATTTGATATGGTATATTTATATCATTCATTCACATATGAGAAGCCCAAATTCTTTATGCATTCATGGGTGAGATTACTATTCATTATGCTGATTTTTTATTCATAAGGTTAATATTAATATTCCTAAGGGAATGTTACTATTTCATTGGTATGGGTTCCTTATCATCTAAAAATACCTATTATTTATTTTAATTTTCATTTATAAATATTATATTGTGTTCTCAATGTGGTTTTATATGATTCATACTATATAAATTAATCATAAGAAGGGAAATTTAATTTATAGAATCAGGGGTCATGACACCTATTGATTCATTTTTTGATTCTACCACGGTTAATTAGGATCGTTACCTTATTTCGTTAATGTATCAAATCCCGAGAGTGGGTATTTCTGGTATGGTATGCCCAAATTGTGTGTGATCCTTATGTGAGTAGGTTGTGTGTAGAGTAACATGATTCAGTTCCTGTTATTATTTTTTCTAAACTATGATGGATCATTGGAACACATTATTTAATGGTGATTTCATCAATGTACACATAAAAGTATTACAAACATTAGTGTTAGTAAATTCATTACTTGATATAAATTAAGGCCCTAGAAATGGTGAAGTAGATAAAGAACCTAGATATAGATTATATGTAAGCATCATATGTTGCTTCATAACATATTGAATATGGGTGATGTTTGGTACCTATTTAGGAATGGAGATAATTGTAATGACCCATAATTAAATGAGTCCATATGTACTAGGAAATTTGATTTTTTTGTCATGAGGTAGGGGATATTCATTAAATATGGGTCTGGATCGAGATATTAAGAGTTTGATCATCTGATGGTGATGCTTTCGAAAATATTGTAACATCCCGACCTAGGTGCCACATGTCAATTCACTAAGACTATTTGCTATGTGACCTTAAGAGCACTTTCCCATATTCTAGAGAATATCATCTAGCAACGAGGGTCAAATTTAGAACATCAAGTGACTATATCATCTTTATCAAAGAAACACGAAAACATAAAAAAAATAAACAATAACCAAATTATAATGATGATAACCATAATAATACCAGTATCACATGATGACCAAAATATGAATAACATATCCGAACAAAAACACTATATATTTCACGCCATATATGGCATAATTCTAAATAAAACCAATAAAAATAAACACTAACAACTTCCCAAGTGATTCCAAACATAATATTTAGTTCCCTTATCCATCATCCACCCCAAATCTACCACCTAATATTTTTCTCGTTCCCTTATCCTCTCTAGTAAGCATGAGTTATATTTGAGTACAATGAAAGAATCCTGAGTGGGGTGTGAGTAAAACTTAGTAATCAACCACCAATGAAATCTAAAACAATATCCATTCAAAAATAGTTTATGTAGTTTTAAAAAGAATAAGGTACAATAAAAAAATGTTATCACAACTCATTATTGTTTAATTAACCACATCAATCACTCGAGAGTATGATGATACTAGAACAATCAATACCTGATTTGGTTTGTACCATATTCTAAACCATGTCACATCTTATGGTTTAAATTTATCATTTAAATTAATTTTCATAGTCATGAAATGGGGGTCCAGAGTGGCAGTCTGGAACCCCATGGGTATTTAGAGCAGTAGTCCCTATCACAAAACTCTGTGATCCAATATAATTTGAAAAAAATATTGGGGGAATATAGTATTATTATGGAACCCCGTGGGTTTTTTTGTAGCATTCTCTATCCCACAACTCATTTCAATCAAATTTGTATAACTTGTGGGAGGATGACCCTTTCAAAAATACTATTTATCCAAAAAATATAAATCAAAATTGTGTAATTTTATTATATTATAAAATACCAATAGGTGGATACCCATTTTAGAAATCCCTTTATTCTATATTTCATAACCCCATGATTTATTAAGTATATATTGAAAATTAAAACTAATATTAATCATCAAAGCATTTTCCAGCACCAATTTCCATTCACCCAGGTTTAAATCATTTCATTATCATAGGGAAAATCAATTAAACAATTACATTTATAATGACTTTCATAATCTATTGATTTTAATTTTATAATTACATACACACAAATTCAATAAATACTATGGGAATTTAAAAATAGACCACCCAACTACTGATTGTTGACAAACATTCACCAAAGTAGAATACTCAAATTGAATCAAAATGATCACTTTACCAATGAAGAAGGATATACATGACCAAAACCTAGATGAAGATAAAAGTGATTAACATCTATCAAAACCCCAATCTAAAATCATTCCAACAGGGAATAAAAATTCCTCTTCATCTTGAATGAGAGACGTGAGAGGGGGATGAAACCACCCCGGAAAATTTTACATATAAAGATATGTGTATATCCATCAATTAGATCATATATTCATCAAGAATGTTGTTCATCATGCATATGGATCTTATATAGGACTTCAAAAATCAAAGGGTAAACACTAAGGTCGAGTAGGGGTAAATGTGGGTGAAATCCAAGGGGTACAAGAATATTAATTTATTTATTTTTTGGTGAAGAAAAAGTGTGTGCATGTTTTCTTGGGTAGGGGCACATAGTTTTCCAATCCAGGTTCCTTAACAATGTTCCTCTTCCTTGGGGTGAACATTTTTTACTAATAGGGTTCATGTTTTGAAAAAATGTATGACAATCATGTGATTCCCCTCTATTTGGGAGTGCATGGTTTTTCGGAGGTAGGTGTATAATTTGGGTAAATCATTCACCAAATATGAACTTCTTCTTTTCCATCCATATTTATCAATTTTCACCCAAACAAACCCAAAATAAAAACAAACCTACGATATATAAAAACAAGGGTAAATTATTACCTCTGAATGAGCTCCAAAACATAACCAGAAAAGGTCAGGATCATATAATATCCCCGCTTTATAATAGATCATCCTCATGTTGTACTCACAAGCATCTCTAAGATTCCATTGTAAATATATCAGGACACATTGCATGAATTTATGTTTTCCTCTACCACATTTCCTTGTGAACACACCCAATTTTCCACAATACATGAACTATCAGAATGGTCTTTCGCCACAACAATTTCTCACTACAATCCCAAATATGTATCAAATGCTCCCCAAAGAAAGAATCTCTATCAATCTAAACATCATCCACATAGATCACCTGAGAAGGTTCGGGGTGATACTACTGAAGCCGTGAAATAAGAAAAAACATCATCACAGAACACTTTACCTTAGGGGAAGAGACAATTAACATTCCCCCAACCCATCTCTCTCTACAAAGTAAAGAAGTCCGACAAAACTGGGCACTAGTATTCCCAAATATCTAAATCCTATAGTGACCCAATCTGGGATAGACCCCAAGGAAAACATGATACTACCTTGTAAAATAAACGGGTCCTTGACGTCGATTAGATTATGAATTCGGCCTAATCTAAACTATATCCATACACTTATGAATCATCTGAATATTGTAAGATTTATCCTCCATTAGACTCAGTCCCAATAGTTCTAACTCAACAACGTCCATCCAACATAGAGGGGACCTGCATGGCCTACCATATAGAGCCAAATATGGTGCCACTTGAATAGTCTCTTGATAATTGTTGTTATATGAGAACTCAATGAGAACCAAGTTCTTCTCCCATGAGCCACGAAATTCAATAATGCATGCACATCAAATATCCTCACGTACATATATAGCACATTTTGACAACCAATCTATCTTTGGGTTCAAATTAATACTCAGTGATACTTGAAAACAAAGAAACATATGCAACCCTAAGTATAATCAAAAAGTGAAACATGAGTTATATTGTGAAACTGTACTCCATGGAACCCCATATAGATTGAATATCTACTCATCATTAATGTATCCCAACAAGGACCACCATAAAATGGCTCATGTATAGGAAATGAATATGTGAATTTCATCATTTGATCCCTGACCACCCAAATAACATAATTATTACTATTCATCATTGGGAGTCCCTCCAAAAGCAATACGTGGTAACACCATCCCACTTCCATTCCATAATGGGAAATGGCTGTAATAAACCACTATTTTTTTATTTTTAGACATTACATGTGTATAGGTTTAACATCGTGTGACGAACCCTACAATCTCCTTTTCCAAGCATGACCAAAAATAA
This sequence comes from Viscum album, assembly GCA_963277665.1. Classification (NCBI taxonomy): domain Eukaryota; kingdom Viridiplantae; phylum Streptophyta; class Magnoliopsida; order Santalales; family Viscaceae; genus Viscum; species Viscum album. The sequence goes on along the minus strand of OY728146.1, from coordinate 2,001,035,367 downwards.
TATCGACGTAGGTCACAATTCATTTTGGTCAAACTCTGATGCACCGCCCACATTGAATAATGAAATTCACAAATCAGATCCACTCTCAAAATTTTAGTCAAAACAACATGGCCTCATAAATAGGTGATATAATCTTCATCTATGGTCCAATATGAAGACGACTCCCCAACATCGAGGATTACCCTCAAGGAAAAATACTTCAAATCCTTATATTTCCTCTCCCATATCTGACTCAAAAGTGTAGATTGATCTAAAAACGAATGGGGGTAATCTAGTACTACAACTTTTAAACCACAACATGTATCTTGAAAAGAAAATTCATCCCCATACACTTAGAACTGGAGTCTGTATCTCCTTGAGTTTGAGTTTTCTTGCTCAAAGTATCAGCATCACAATATACCTCCTTGGGTGTGTTTGTGAACCCAAAATAAAATGACTACATATAGTTAACCCATATTAACTTCTAGAGATTCAAAACTCAATGAAAAGATATACAATTAAACCTATTTTGATCAGTATAAACATTATTTTTTTGACCAAATTATAATTTCCAAACACATCAAGGTATAAACAACTGTAACTAAATAAAGGTTGTGCATAGGTTACTTCCATTCAAATAGATTCAAATATTATGACCATAATCCATAGATTGACACTGCTACCTCAACAATTCTCCTGATCCTCTCTTAGATAAATCACAAAGCACTGAATACTCTTCAACTAGATCATGTAGGATCAAGATTGGAGTGGTATACAAGCACTAATTCAACTCCTAAAAAAATACCACATTCTCCAGACCATTCAAGCTTAACTCCCTTCTTGGTAAAGGCTGAATTTGGTGCTTCTAAAAACGATAAGTCCTAGATAAACCTATGATATTATCCTTCTAAGCCTAAAAATATCTATTTATAGAAAACATTATTGGGACACTCCCAAGAAACCACTACATTCACATTATCTTGTTATACTATCACAAATTCATCTAAGATGATGTGAACCAAGAAATGCCCCTAATTAATACAAAATCAACACTTAGATATATTGGAATATTACCAATTATCTCTCAGTGTACTTAGGATGATGCTCAGATGTTGGGCATTATCATCATGAGTCTTGGTGTACACAAAGATGTTATCCCAAAAATAATAACAAACCATTTTATGTATGGGTGGAAGATTCTGTTCATCAAGACTATAAAAAATGTAAGATAATTCTTTTTCCTGAATGAAATTGTAAAAAACTAATATAGGATATAACATCTTATGGCAGTTATTCATGGTATATCAGAAGGTTTAACTCTCTGCTGATGATACCCTAACAACAATTCAATCTTAGAAAAAAATAATATCATCTCAACTTGTCAAAGGGATAATTGATAAAAAGATGTGGATATCAGTTCTTTAATCTCATTCAGTTCAACTACCTATAATCAATATATAATCACAATATCAAGTCATCAGTATTTTAACACACAACTGAAGAACCACAAAGCGATGCCCTCAGACAGATAAAACCCATATCAATAAACAATTACAATTGAATCTTATGCTCCTGAATCTATGTTGGTTCGATTATATATAGTAGAATCAAAACTATCTCAACTTTATCCTGAGAAAAATCATAAAATCCACATGCCTCTCAGGTGTAATCCTTGAGAATTATTCAAGAAACATGTATGGGAACCGATCCACTATAAGTGGAAATGAATCCAGCTTTTCACCCCCATCATCAAGCAACAAACTTTCATCCTCAGTGGTGTGCTCCCCCAGTAGTTTATGAACTATCCATACACAGTCAGCGATGATATCCTATTCTCTACAATGTACATAATTTTCACCCTCAAGATATGTAATTGTAACTATCTTTCGGTAACAATCTATTTTGGGTCAGTATGCTACTAACAAGTCCATACCCATAATCAACTCAAAGACTAACATATCGAGAATGTAAATATACCATAGGCAATGACACTCCCTAGAATCGAGAGAGAATCCCTTTCAATAATAGATGTCTCTCAACCATATTACTAACTTTGTGTTTATCATCTTAACTCCACTGACAAACTCCACTACTAGACTCAACTCATACAAAAGTTGTGAAAATATCAATTAATGATGGGAACCATTATCAAAAATGGAACTAGAATGTTACAATATACAAGAATATTAACTCTAACCATTGATGTTCCATCCTTCATATCTATAAGAGTAGGATGATCTTCATTTAACAGTCCTTACCCTCTTCCCTTTGATGTGGTTTGTATCCCTTGAACTACACCACACATCTGATATAGGTGTTATTTCCCATAAGTACCCCATCCCCTACATCAACCACTATGGCCCGTAGAACTATAACTACTAGAATAGTATAGTGTACAAGGCCCCCATCATAAATTTTAATTTGGAATGTTTCCATTATCACTACCCATCGGCGGATTTTTCCTGCAATACCTCTAAAAGTGATCCATCCTTCCACATGTTCGGCACTACACTGGTGGTCAGGGATAGTGTCCATGAGTATGTATTCCCCAAGAACACTGGTAGTAGTATATATAGTTACTACCAAGAGTAATAAATACATTCGCCTAACTAATCTGCTTTCTATCTTAATCGTTGTAATTTTCAAAGTAACACATCCAACTCTCAAAAGATGTAACTCCTAGTTGTCTAGATGAAACCAAAAGTATTTGACAAGAATTATATTTATAGTTCTACTCAGATATGAGAGCATGATTTACCACATAAAAAGGTTATTTAACTGAAAGTTACAAACCTGGTACTTAATTTCTCACTTAAGTACATCCAAAAAACATTTCACTACAATAGCCTAATCTCATTCCAAGGGTAAAACAATGTGCTGTAAATAAGTAAAGAAAACAGCATAGTCCATCATAGATGTAACACCCCACCCCTACCTCATTGGATTGAGGAGGTGGTGAGGGCTACATGGCCTTAAGAGACGTTCACAAGATTCCAAGAGATAACAATAAATGCTGAGGGCTTCAAGATCAAAATGGGGAATAATTTTCCCTTAAGAAAAAACCAACGAAACCATCCATTAACCACCACTATATGATGCATGCCAATAAAACATTCCAACACAAATTCCATAAAGACAACCAAATTTTTCCACCATACAACCAAAATCCAAAACAAACCACAAAATATCAGAGTAATACGTGGAAGACCAAACAACAAAGCACCACGTGCCATGATACCACCACAACTCTATGACAAGATCCAAGCTCCAAGCTCCACCAAGACATCCCAATGCACCACTAAAGGAGGGTGATTCCTTACCTTTTCCCACGTCACGATACACAACATCTGCAAAGACACCAACGTGCCAAAGCAGGGGGTGAGTACTAAAACTCAGTAGGTTTTCCCCAAATGACTTCCCTACACAAGACACTAGGATAAAACCATTAGCACATTTATATTAAACAATTTATATAAAATAATCACAAGTACAACCATTTCCATATTCCAAACATTCCCTTAACAAACCATCACACCCAACCAAGAAACCGACGGAAATCCAACCAAATATACCACAAGCCATTTCATCATTCACATACAAGCACAAAAATTTCCATCTTGCATAACAATTCACAACAAACAACCAAAAAAACCATATGGTGGAGCTTCCATCCGACCCGTTCACCCGTTCACACCTAGTGGTACTTCCCGATCCCAACCAAACGGTGGAGCTTCCGTCCAACCCGTTCACCCATTCACAACTAGTGGCTCTTCCCGTCCACATACCCTTTGTCGGTGGCCCTTTCATCCACTATACTTCCCCTTATTATAGTGGTACTTCTCACCACTTCCACACAACATTCGCATCAAGCCATAAACAAGAATATAACCCACCAAGGTCACAACAACATGCGATCAACCAATTCCATCGCATACAAATCTACTTCAATAAATCGTCCATTTATTGAAAAACATTTTCCATGCCAAACCACATTTCAATAATAAAAACATCTTTATTAAAAACCAATATCCATCAACCATTTTCTAAAATCAATCCCAATAACCCATTTTAAAATCTCTATTTTAAAAACCACAAAAATAACATTTCACCCTAAAACCCCCCTTTTCCCCAAAAATCCCCAAAACATCACCAAATGGATTTCCAACCAATTTGGCACAACAATAACAATTAATTTCAAGAACAAAAAAGCAATTGTAATCAAACAACACTAGTTCTAACCAAGTAGAGTCAAGAGAGAAGCCACCTACCTTTAGGGTTCCCGTGACATCGACCCATAAGCACCCGCGCCAAAAATCCGACGAACGCACCACCAAAACCTCTCTAGATCCCCTTTACTAACCATCACAAGCCTTAAAATCATCATCCATGGCAACCACAAACATAGATCTACACACAAAAAGGGTAGATCTAGAAAACCAAGAAAGAGGGAGATGTAGATCTAGAGGAACCCATAAGAAAACCAAGAGAAGAGACTTACCTAGAAGAAACCACCATAAAACCACCAAGAAACCTCTTTGAATAGCATCAAGAATCAGTGTAAGATCATCTTCAACCCCTGAGCACCCAAAATCCGGAGTGAGTCTCGATTGGGATAGGATTTGGAGAAGAATGAGTTAATCCCGATTGAACTTGGGTTTTAAAACCCTATTTTATGTGGCCACACGGTTAACCCACAATGTTTGGAAAAACGTGCGCTAATCGTGCACACACTACTTCTTCGAGAACAAGGGTCCACAGAGTTTCCTTGAACGGTTTGGAAAACCGTGCGCAGGCCGTGAAAATCCTACTGTCTCCCCCTGCACCGTTTCTTGGAGCATCCGCACGGTTTCCCCTAATTGTGCTCCCTATTCAAAGCATCCAAACTCATTCAAAACCATTCCAAACTCTCCGAAACTCTTCCAAACTCATCCCATGCACTTTAAACGCATATAAATGCATAATAAAAGGCCAAATACCTCAAACAAGGGGTACTACATTCTCCCCACCGATGGACTTTCTGTCCTCCGAATATAGTGAACCTGCCCTTTGCCGATAGAGCTTGGGCCACTGATCGACCATCTCTTTCTCCCGCTCCCAAGTTTCCTTTTGAATCTGACCATGCTTCCACAAACCCAAAATAAACCGATACGTTTACCACAAACGAATTTCTTTTTCCTATCCATAACCCGCACTAGCACGTTCACCAACTTAGTATCTGGTTCTAGTTCAACATGATCCCATCAGATTACATGGTCACGATCCGGCTGATACCTTTTCAATTGCAACACATGAAACACATTGTGCACCACACTAAACCACGGTGGAAAATCCAAATGATAAGCCACCTCACTAACCCACTCAAGAATCTAAAAAGGTCCAATATACCTTGGAGATAACTTTCCTTGCTTCCCAAACTGATGATTTCCCATCCTAGGAGAAAACCTCAAGAATACACGATCACTCACCTCGAATGAAAACGACCGTCGATGATGATCCGCATACAATTTCTAACGACTCTGAGCTATCTCCATTCTCTTCCGGATCAACATGATCTTCTATATAGTCTCCTGGACAAGGGTGTGTCCAACCATCGAGGACTCACCTGTTTCCACCCAACATAGTGGAGAACGACACAACCTCCCATACAACGCTTCAAATGGAGCCATATGTATGGATGAATAATAACTGTTATTGTATGAAAACTCAACCAATGACAAGTTATCCTCCCACGAGCAACCAAAATCCATGACAGAATCCCAAAACATATCCTCCGAAGCTTGTATCTTCCTCTCGGATTGACCATCTGTTTGAGGGTGATATGCTGTGATCATAGTAAACTGTGTCCAAAGGGATTGGTGCAAGGATTTCTAGAAACGAGATGTAAACCTCAGATATCTATTGGATACGATTGAAACTAGAACACCATGCCTCTTTACCACCTCCCGGATATAGATTTTTGACAGATTCTCCACTGTATGAGATTCAAGAATCGGGATGAAATTGGCCGACTTCGTTAGTAGATCCACTGTCACCCAAATGGCATCATGATTTCGGACCGTTCTTGGGAGACCTGTTATAAAATCCACCTCTATCTGCTCCCACTTTAAAATAGGGATTGGTAAACACTGCAACTTTCCCGCTGGCCTCTGATGAACTGCCTTGACCTGCTGACAAGTCAAGCATCTCAAAACAAACTAAGCCACACTTCTTTTCATACCATCCCTCTAGAACTATGATTTCAATGCTTTATACATTTTGTGAATTCCAGGATGAACAGACCACCTAAAATGATGATATTCACTGAGAAGATCGTTCTGAAAATCAACTGGTACAACCATCAGATTCCAAAAACATCCAAATAAATCTCTATTTAGTTACCAACCCTCAATGGTCTCCCCACCACTAAGTCTCGACCCCATGGTCACACACTCAGAATCAGATATCTATGCCTCTTTAACCAAGCCAACCAAGTCAGGAATCAAAAAAACTGGAATGAAGACCTCTCTATCGCCCTGATCCTCACATTCCAGCCGCATATCAGCTATAACTGACATCAACTGCCACTGGTCTGATGCATGTTGCACTATCTAAGCATATGATTTTCTAATTAATGAATCCGTTACCTAATTTCCACTACCTGGTGTGTACATTAAGTCAAAATTAGACATTTGGAGATATTCCATCCATCCACTTTGCTTCAAGTTTGAAATCCCTTTGTGATGAAATGTACTTCATGCTCTTTTGATATGTATATACTATGAATTTCTCTCCAACGAGATAATGATGCCACACTTTCAAAGCATGCACCCCAACTGTCAATTCCAAATCATGAGTTTGGATGTTCTTCTCATCCACTCTCAACTTCCAGGAGCCATATGCCCCCACACGATTTCCATGCACGAGAACACAACCCAACCCTGATCCCGATGTATCAGAATACATCATGTACCCTTTTCCTGGATCTAGAAAAACCAAGATTGATTCTAATGTAAGGAGAACCTTTAGCACTTAGAAACGCTGCTGACACTATTCATTCAATTGGAATGGAACATTATTTCTTGTCAAAGCTGTCATTGGAGAATATGAACGTGAAAAATCACAAACAAAATGCCGATAATACCCATCTAGACCAAGAAAACTCCATATCTCAAACACATTCTTTGAAGGTTTCCATGAGGTAACAACCTCTATCCTTTATGGATCCACTAAAACAACCCTTTTAGAAATCACATGGCCAAGAAAATGAACTTCCTCTATCCAAAAGTCACACTTTGACAATTTTGCATAGAACTGATGATCACACAAGATCCCTAGAACTGTCTCCAAGTGCAGCTCATGCTCCTCCATTATCTTTGAATACAATATAATATCATCTACAAACAACACCACAAATGAATCCAGATATCTCTAAAATATCTGATTCATCAATGCCATAAACACCACTGGCGCATTCGTTAGACAAATTGGCACAACCACATATTCATAATTGCCATGTCTACTTCTGAAAGCTATATTAGGAATATCATCCTTCCTCACCCGCAATTGATGATATCTTGACCTCAGGTCGATCTTGGAGAACCACTGGGAACCTCTCAACTAGTCGAAAAAATCATCAATTCATTGAAGTGGATATCTGTTCTTTATCATGACCTGGTTAAGTCTATGATAATCAACACAGAGCCTCAACGTTTCATCCACCATTTTCACAAACAAAACCGGTGCTGCCCATGGGGATGTTCTAGGCTGGAGAAACCCTTCGTTTTCTAACTATTTCAACGAGACTTTCAATTCATGTAATTCAGTAGGTGCCATCCAGGAAAGAAAAAAGTGATATAGGACTCTTCCTCGAAAGGAGATCAATAACAAAATCCACTTCTCTTATAGGAGGTAACCCAAATAATTTTTTAGGAAAAACATCCATGAACGGGTCCACCACTTACAGATGAACACTCAGCTCAACACCCATTACTGAATCTAACTACAACACTTCCAACTGATACGATAACGTGCCTACTGCTAGTTCCAACAAACTCGTTGCAACTTGCCTTTCATTCCTCTCTTCTCTAAAGTGATGTCTAATATCATCATGTGTTTTAAAATCCATTGTTCGCTCATCATAGTCGATGTGTGCCCTAAAATCCACCAGCCAATCCATTCCTAGAATTACATCATACCCATCCATCTCATGCACCGAGAAATTCCATGTTATCTCAACCTCACCCACAACAATACTACATTCACTACACAAGAAGGCTCGACACTCTCTTTGACCTAGATGAGTTTGAAGCTTCAAAACCGAAGGCATCATTTCTACCCTTAAACCCAGAAAATCAACCAAACGTGCGACAATAAAATTTTGCGATGCACCCGTATCAAATAGCACTTGCATCAAGGTAGAATTTAAAAGAATAGTACATCACACCGTGGATGGTCCCGAATGATCATACACCAAAAACTGCTCAGCACCAAGCACATGTTGGCTTTCCACGCTCTTCTCTTTATCGCCCTGCGGAGGCATCAGGGTATTCTAAGAATCACTATGCTCCACTTTACACTGCTGACGAGGGGTGTGTTGCTGTCCCCGTCTCGTCGAAGCATACGACGTCTGCGATCCCTGAGAAGTATCATGCGCACCCGACCTCACATCATTCATACAATAATGCTACATATGCCCCATCTTCTTACAATTATGACATGATCGAGGTTGTTCCGTACAATCTCTCTTGATGTGGGTCGTTGAACCACATAGAATACATCCCGGTTTACTCTGGGGCTTCAGAAGAAGATTCACCAATCCTGCCTCAAGTAATGTGCCATACTCCTACCCTAGGAATAAGTTTCCCTCCTCCACTTGAACCCAATGATAGATTTCCCACTATTCACGATGGTAACCACTATGCTTCATCCGCTCGAAGCGCCCAGAAGATCCCACTTAGCCACCAAGGCTCTATTCAGTATCACTGTGTAATAATCTATACACATTACTGCTATCATTGAACAAATTTATTACCTTAACCCTACTTCAAAGATCCTTGCCTTCAACGAAGTGCTACCCGCCACCTCGAGTGAAAACCTCACTAAGTTCATAAACTTAGTTGCATAATCCGTCACAAATATAAGTTCTTACTTCAAACTAATGAAACTAGTCATACGTTGAATTTTGAACGTATGTGGGAATAATTGTTTATTAAACAATTCCCCAATGCCTTCCCACATCACACCCTGGTCCATCCCTACTTGGACTACCAAATCACACCACCGAAGGACAGGATTAGAAAATATATACGTGGCCAACATCACTTTTAACTCTACCGGTGTTCTTATGAACTGGAAAATCTTGGTCGTTCTATTCAACCATGCTTCTGCCCTCTCCAGCTCTGAATCACCCCTGAATATGGGTGGATTTTTATTTTGAAACTGAACCACTTGATCCACATTCCTTGGTTTATCCAATTTTTTTCTACTTTCCACAACTTGGAAAACATGCACTATACTCTACACTAACTACTGGTTGCACCTGAGGCTCAGGTGCAACCAATTTCTCATCAGCCACTTTCGGTTGGTCTCAATGACACCTACCCGGTCCCAGTTATATAAACAGAAAACAAAAAACCATGATTCACACTTCCGTAGACATCATGAATTCACATTTCAAATCGCATTATACAACACTATCACAAAGAGGCTTTCCACCTTTTCCTCATTTTCTTGTTTCACCATTTTTAAAATCAAACCATTTTCTAAATATCAATGTTATTCACATTACAATTTAAAAAAATTGAAAACCACGATTTCTCAATTCATCCCATAAGTCATTATGACAAATGAATTATGCATCCTAGTGGGAAGTCATTTCTACCATGCATGCCATGCCCATCTCATTGGATACACCCACGACAATGTGATATCAAATGCCTATAAGTGTCTCAAAAACACTTATGTACCCAACTCCTAGGAAACTTGAATTTCATAATAAAAGGATTAGCTACTTCCTTTTATTAAATGCATTCGATGTTCCGACATTCCAATGCCTTTCTACCATCCCGACTCTAGGAATATGCCACAACGAATGTCAACACAAAATCCAATGATCAACACCAAAGGACCGAACTAGTTAATACCACTTGTAACACCCTTCCCCTACCTCATTGGCTTGAGGAGGCGGGGAGGGCTACTTGGCCTAAAGTGACATTCCTAATACGACGAAGTCTCGCAATAATTGTCGAGGGTTTCAAGATCAAATTGGGGAATGATTTTCCATTAAGACAAAACCAACCAAACCATCCATTAACCACCACAATATGATGCATGTCAATAAAACATTCCAACATGAATTCCCAAGAGACAACCAAAATTTTCCACCACACAACCCAAATCGAAAAAAACAACACAATATTAGAGTACTACGCGGAAGACCAAACAAAAAAGAACCACATGCCATGATACCACTAGAGCACTATGCCATGCTCCAAGATCCAAGATTCACCAAGACATCACAATGCACCACTAAAGGAGGGTGATTCCTTACCTTTTCCCACATCACGGTACACTACATCTGCATAAAATCCAACGTGGAAAAGTAGGGGGTGGGTACTAAAAATCAGTAAGTTTTACCCAAATATCATCCCTACACATGCCACTAGGATAAAACCGTTAACACATTTATATAAAACAACTTATATAAAATAATCACAAGTTCAAATATTTTTATAATTCAAACATTCCCTTACCACGTAATCTCACCCAAATCAAGCAACCAAGGGAAAGACAACCAAACATGCCACAATCCATTTCATCATTCACACACCAGCACAACAATTTACAACTTGAAAAACAGTGCACAAAAAACAACCAAAACAACCAAATGGCAGAGCTTCCGTCCAACCCGTTCACCCATTCACACCTAGTGGTACTTCCTGACCGTAAAAAAACAGTAGAGCTTCCATCGAACCTGCTCACCCATTAACTACTTGTGGCTCTTCCCGTCCACTTATCCTTTGATGGTGGCCCTTCTATCCACAATCCACCGACTTTTTATAGTGGTACTTCTCACCACTTCCACACAACATTCCCATCAATCCATAAACAATCATATGACCCACCAAGGTCACAAAAAAATTGAATCAACCAATTCCATCACATACGAATCCTCTTCAATAAATCGGCCATTAATTGAAAACCATTTTCCATGCCAAACCACATTTTATTAATTACAACATATTTATTGAAAAAAATTTCCATCATCCATTTCCCAAATCAATCTCAACAACCCATTTTAAAATCTCTATTTTAAGATCAACAACAATAGAATTTTACTATAAAACACCATTTTTCCACAAAAATCCCCAAAAACATCACCAAATGGATTTAAAACCAATTTGGAACAACAATAACAATTAATTTAAAGCACAAAAAATCAATTGTAATAAAACAACACTAGTTATAACCAAGTGGAGTTGAGATAGAAGCCACTTACCTTTAGGGTTCCTGAGAAATCGACCCACAAGAACCCACACCTCAAATCCGGTGAACGCACCACCGTAACCTTTCTAGATCTCCTTCCCTACCAATAACAAGCCTCAAAAACATCATCCAAGGCAACCAAAACCCTATATCTACAAACAAAAAGTGTAGATCTAGAATACCAAGAAAGAGGGAGATACGGATCTAGAGGAACCCACAAGAATACCAAGTGGAACTTCTTACCCGGGAGAAACCACCTATCAAAAAATGAGGAACACCATGTCCAATATTCCCATAATATCTACAGACTACCATGAAAACTAACATTAAACCAATAAGGCTAAAAATCTTGATCCCCAAATGTCTGTCTAGGAATCCCAATTAACAACTTATAATTATGATTCTAGGAATCCACATCCCTATAAGTACAAATGGGGATCCCAATCATAAATCACCTCACTTCAACCTTATTGGAAAAAATCATAGAATCCCTAATTGAAATAATAGCTACATCAATAATAATCATATTAAATATATAAATATACGAGTGAGGGTTGATGAACTTTTATGCCTACCACAACTTCCACTTCCCCTCCGACATACAAGTTTTTTATGGGTTTTAAGGCAATACCCACTACCATCACAACCCAAACCCATAATGCATAAACACATGGTTAGTATATCATTCGGTTACCCAATAGGTCCTGTAAATCAAATATAGGAGACACATCCACCTTGGAATCCTTATGGTCTGCACATATATGATGGATTCCCTCTTAGGATCATCTATGTTAGCATATAAGGAATGAAACCCCTACTGTGATTTTGAGAAACAATAATTCATGAGAATCATACTACATAGGTTCGACCAAAAGAATATCTAAATACAGTAATCATACTTGAGATCCTCAAACGGTTGATGAAGAGGCATCCGGCAGAGTACCCTCATTAATAATAACATTTGAGAGGTATCCAACATGGGATCCACAGAAATACTAAGAGGGTGAATACACACTACACAAAATCCATGGAAAGAATAAGAGAGAACTGGAGTCATACATGGGATCCTCAGAAAGAAAAATGGAATAGTTGAATCCAACATTGGATCCTTAAAAATTCCAAGAGGGAGAAGGTATCCTACATGATACCCTTAGAATGAATAAAATAGTGAAAAAATATTACATGGGATCCATAAAAAGAATAATCATTGACATCCGATGTAGGATCCTAAAATTGGGAAATATATTAGGGTAACATATTCTAAAACCCATGTCTCTAACATCCCATGACCTCCTCATATATAATGAAATACCTCAAAAAGGATAAGAACTAACGAAATGTTATGTAATAATGAATCAATGGAGATAGACCATTTTCCCATATCATATCGAGGTCTCACTATTTGTTCATCTGAACACAAAAAAAATAGTCTTATCAAGTCACATCTCAATTCCACTATCCAGGTACTATTGTGATATACATCCGACGAGGTCTTTGGAGAACCCATTTCAGGCCCACTAACCATTTATATGGCCCTCAAATGGGTATCATTCCATGCCTCTCCCAAGACCATAATTTTCTCATTAATCACTCATTGCATGAAATTATTTTACGATATAAAAGCATCAAACACTCAACTCTTTAAAAATAAGGCTATTAACATGAACTATAAAGACATTTTATTATAAAAAAAGATACTAAATCATTTTTATATTAATATTCATCACATTAAACAAACACATTTCTCTAGAGGACTATAGATAAGTGCCTTTGGAAACATGGAACCCAATATTCTTAATTTATGAATGATCTTCAATGTCTCCCATAAATATCTCCCCACTTGGTAATCTTATGAAAACATTTTTCACACCATTATTAATAACATGGGGAATGAAAACATAAGATACATGATCTTAGATCCGTAGTAAGGGTAAGAAAGGAAGATACATAAGTATATCATGAACATAAAGATACGAGAAGATAAGTATAAAATTAGAAAACCGTACCCTACATATCAAGGATCAGAATCATGATTCATTGAATAAATATGAGTAGTTCATATGGGATGAATCATAATTGTATCAATGTACATGAGTCATTTGAGCATAACATTGACATAAGTCATAAAATTGTATTATATACAAAATCATTGAAAATACTATATTAAGGATAACCATCATGAAATTAATAACATGTAATAATTAGTATAACCACCTATTTACCTTATATGGGGTTGGGATAACCTCCAGTTTAACCACTTTTAGGTTTGGGATAACCTCTGATGTACCATATTTCGGACTTCGGATGACCTCTAGTTCACTGTTTGATCTCATATTACATTAATAATTTCCATATTAATTAGAGGAAGATATAGGTCTCACTCATCACATAATACATAAATTTGATTTACCATGATATCATATAATATTCATCATTTCAGAACTCATGAAAAATTTGTTTTCACAAAAGATTTCATAATAGAAAAACCATTTTAAAAAATAATGTTTATAATAATTTATTCATTTGAAAAATACATAACCCATGGAAAATACACGTGTTTCAAAAAAATATAATCATCAAAATTTAAACCATTTATATAATTTAAAAGAATAGTACCCTCAGATCATATCCCCTATAAATTATATGTAATATCAACGTATTTCATCTTATACAGACAAATATTTTGAAACAAAAATATCTTTGAACTTTTCTTATGGAAAATATTCTTTACCCTTTGAGAAACAAAATTTTTTAAAATAAAACATTTATCAAAATTATTGGAAAATATAAAATTAATCATATAAATTAATCTTTAAATCATTGATTCATCATGATAGTGGAAAATACTATTGTTAAATGGGTTAAAATAAGGGTTCATTTTACATTTTCAGTAAAAACATAGTGGGAATTGTTTTCTAAAGGATATGAATATTAATTTTAGTTTTTGTTGTAAAAATATAATCATGGGTTAAAATTTACATAACATATCATTTTAATAATGTTAAAAATATATGAAATCATTTTTAGAAAACATGATTTTGGAAGAAAAATTATTTTGGACTGAAAAAATTTATTCTTTTAAAAATATCATTTTGACATATTGATTACATAATGATAATAAAATGAAAGGGAAAAATGTTTTATAATGAAATTATAATAGGATAATAAAATTAAGGAATTTATTCATATATAAATTATAATATTTTATTTTTTGATGCGTAATCCAAAATAATCTCGATAAATGATTAGATTGTAATATAAATCTCATCACATATTGGAAATTTTAAATCATGATAGCCATGAAATAAAACACTAAATAAAACATATAATATAATTAAGATAATTATATTCTATATATCACATGTCAATTTTATAGTATATACACCTAATATAATAATATAGGTGCACAACATAACTTATCTCTTGAAGAATACATATTGAGACAAAAATCCCTTACTCATTTGTCAAATTTTAAACTGTAAACCCATTGAAATAAAGATACTAGAATGGATTTTTATATAAATATAATGTTAATTATAATTGTAATAAAATACATTCTTGGTCCTTATATTCACCACATTAATGAAATAGATGGTGGATATGGCGTATGTCTCATAGATGTTAAAAACATGTCAAAAATTTGTTACAATAAGTATCAACATCATTCATACTCATTAGAAAATAATATATAATAAATTTATTTCTATTATACATATATTAAATACCCATAACTATACATATCGTATCATAAATGATTTACTCATGTCATTTCATTACCCTATTGTTAACAATTCTATGTTAAATTCACTTTTCGAGTAATAACTTCTTGTTTTTTCAAATATGTTTTGATTTTCAATTTACTATATAATCACTTAGATCATAGATAAAAAATTTACTAAATAATATAAATTAAATTATCTTCATATTTATAGAAAAATTATTTATTTAATACTAATCTTGAAATATGTTTTTTATAAATGATGTATGTTATAATCATTGAGATGGTATGTCGTACATCTGCATGAATATCATTTTTTTTTTCAAATATCAGTATGGTAAGTATTTAAGTAATATATTATCATTAAATAATAATAAATATATCATAAAACAATTATTAGTTATTTAATTGTATTTATACAAATCATCCACGAGGAGTGGTGGTGAAAAGAGAGTCACATCGCATCATAAAAGAGGTTGTCCACATATACATGAATGAAATTATCAAATTTTAGTGAGAGAAATGGTGAGAAATAAAATGATATATTATATTTTTTGAATTTCATATATTTCATTAATATCGTAGTTATTTCATTTATATCACATATATTAATCCTTATTATATTCCATGTAAAATAAACAACATAGCTTCACAGAGAGGTAGCCCACCGTACATGGTAAAAATGTTATAGAATCTCATGTAGAATAGAAATTAAAAAGGGAATGTATTATATAATGAATAAAAAGGTATAATTAATTTATATATATATAATAAATACTTTAAATCCATCATCATACACAACAATGATAAGTGGTGATAGGAAAATGGGTGACGTCAGTTAACGAGTTAGTAGT
Source organism: Viscum album (assembly GCA_963277665.1). Lineage (NCBI taxonomy): Eukaryota > Viridiplantae > Streptophyta > Magnoliopsida > Santalales > Viscaceae > Viscum > Viscum album. Next base: position 2,001,019,353 of record OY728146.1, on the reverse strand, counting down.
CCTCCGTACACATGAATGATGATTTCATGACCCTTTTTATGAAAGCGAAGAAGGTAGTAGGTCAATAAATTAATATATAAAAATATAATATATGTAAGTTAAAATTTTTATTATATCATCATAGTTTTTTAATAATTTAATGTGGTGGAGGAATAAGATAAATTAAAAATCTCATTAAATAAAGTTAGATCTTGTTTAGGTAACCCCAATTGGTTTCAAACAACATCCCACCTAGCTTAGATTAATGAACAAAATAAGTATTCTCTTATTATAATAGTGATGTTTGATTGTTATTTGGGAAGGTATTTCTCAATCCAAAATGGTTTTAATGTGATAATAATTGAGGATTGGGGTGGCCTTTTATAAGTGATATGAGTGGAAAACCTGTAATTGATTGAAAAGATAATGGGGTGGCTAAATTATTATCATAAAAAGGGATAAAAATATATTATTATAAATCATTAGGCAATATAGTGTATAAATATTTCCTTAAAATATATTTTTGACAGGCTATTAGGTCATTTTAACACTTATATTTTCAATTTGACCCACGATATTACCATTTTTACATCAACTGTGGTAATTAATTTTTACTCTTTTCACTATTCATATGAAAAGAAAATTAATATAATTTTTTACATTATATAATTATTATGATTCCAAATATTTAATCCATTATAAAAAATTTTATTCAAAAAGTGTAAAAATTTCATTCAAAATTAATCCCTCTAACGTGATGAGAAATTGAGTTTTCCAAGATATAATGTTGAAATTTTTTTAAAAATTTATTTTCTAAATTAAATATTGAATTTATAAAAATTTCCTAATTTGGAATAAAAGAAATATAATTTAAATTTTTTAATTATATTATAAAATTAAAATATAATTTATCTTTATCAATAATTTAAACGAAAATGTAGTTTTATATTAAAAGTCATCATTTTTCACTATTAATTGTAAAATTAACCTTTATCATAAAAATATAAAAAATTAGCCCTAAGATAAATTTTATAAGAATATTATAAATATTAATTTCATTTTTTCAAATATATGTTCAAAAGAATTATTTTTTTAAAATAAGTGAAAAAACATAGTGAGAAACCCATTTTTTAATATAGTTTTAAGCATAAAATTGGATTTATTATTATATATTATATAAAAATCACATAATATTAATATAAAAATGTATATATAATATTTAATAAATAAATTTAAAAAAACTAAATCACTAAAAGTGTTTTATTTAACTTATTGATGTGAACCACTATTTTTGTATGATAATTTTTCTTGTAGACAAATATTTCTTTTATTTTCTAATGGTTTTAATTTATTTTTTATTTAATTAGGTACCAAATAGTAAGTTTTATATACATGTTTAAACAATATATTTTAATTATCTATTTAATCTTAGTCATACTTTCTATTCCAACAGTTATGTTGTAACTATTATGTTAAATAATAATATTCTAATATTATGGAATATTTTGATTAAACTCAATGATGATAGTAATGAAAAATGAACTGAGTGTTATGTGTGATGTAAGATAAAATCATTTTTACATGTTACACTTTCTAAAATTAATTTTTTTTACTTATAATATAGGAAATGTTAAATTTTCTAAATCAACATATTTCACAAAATATTAGGGTGTTATATTCTACCAACTTTTTAATGATTTATTTCTTAAAAATTCATCACATTGGTACCAACAGCTAAGGATATTTCATCATCGTGATGTCCTTAGGTTCTAATGTAGATTCCTCAAGATGGTGGTTTTTATAAATATTACTCACTAGTTGAGTATAATTGTTTTATTGTACAATTTTTATTCAATCAAGAATCTCCACTCGTTGTTCCACTTATGAAATATAGAGCTCTAGTGGTACAAACTCCGAGTTCAAAACATGTGATGGATCATGTGTGTACATTTTGATGAGTGATAAATAGAAAACATCATGAACTTGAGAGAGGATTGGTTGGACTATAAAATGATACACTACTATTCTGATATGATCAATAATTTTAACATAACCGTTATATCTAAGGATTCCTTTTCCCTTATTGCTTTGAAAAAGAAATTAAAAGGAAGAAATTATTACCAAATTCAAATTCAAAATCACTTCAATTATTATTAAAATAAAATTTCTATTAACTTTTTAGTTTTTACTTATTGCTGAATGGATCTATCATTTTCTATCATTCCATTTTATTTCTAGGGTCCCATAAACGTATTTATGAAGCTTCATTCCAGTACGTTGATGTTATATACATATTTTAACAAAGTGACTTATAAGGATCCATCTGAATGATTGAGTTAAAACTATTGTTGCAATAAAACTAAACTTGATGAGGATGATGATCCAAAAAACATTATAAATACATAAATTATTTCATAGCATATCCTATAAGGATTGGTTTACACTCTTAGAATAACCACCTATAAAAGGATGACATGTAGTGATGAAAATAAACTCTTTATCACGAGCTTAATGAAGAAAATATCAAAACATTTTTATATGCCTTAGATTTTAATAATGTAAAATTAAATGTCGTACTCCATTCATCCTTACAAATTCCTGAAAGTATATTCTAAAAATAAGATCCAAAGATAAATATTCTCTAATAAAAATGATTTGTTATGACATCATATGGTGATCAAATATAACCCATAATTATCTCAACTCCAAAGACAAGATAATTCCTAAAGGTTACTGAAACCATTACTCAAATTTCCAAATAGTGTAAATAATTCATAGTCAAATAACTTTATCATGATGTACAAAACCAAAGGGTATCATTTCCATAAATTTCTCTAAAAATATTCTTAAACTTGATATAATCCAATTACATGAAATCTGATAAGTTGTGTCAATGACATTGAATATATGACCAAGCATAAAATCATAAGCCTGTGATGGTATCCATAATTCTTATGTTAATATTACTTAGAGACATAAATGATTTCAAAATATAATTCACTATTTGTTCATTAAATAAGATCTTATCCTATACAAAAAAATTTCTATATGAATATTGAGTTTATCCTTCTACTTTTAAAATATCAAATGTGATTTAATTATTCTATAATTCATAAATTGGTTATAATCAAAAGAAATTTCACTAAAGAACGAACAATAATGTTTTCATAGGTCCCATTACTTCAAAATAATACATGAAATAACTTACTAAGGAGGGGAGGAATAATGTTCCATAATTACCATGACTCTCTTCAACCATCACGATTTCATAAGCTTTCCAATTTTCCTTTTTCATCAGAGGTTATCATGGCTTGTCATCCTCATTAGACATCGTATTGGGAAATTGATTTTAATAATTCCCTTACTTATTTCATTTGAAATATTATAGCGTGGGGTGATAAATTTGTTTTATTAATCACATTGTTAGAAAACTTCTTCCCATCACCTTAGAAAACAATTACGTGAAGAACATCCCTTACTTAAAACATTTTCCAGTTCCCTTAAGACAATTTACTCTATGTTCCCTTATAGATTCTGAGTATAAAGTAAATATCATCGTATTCTATCCATGGTTTTTTTACATTCAATTGAATTTTATATATTATTATCAAAACCAAGATATTGATATGTAACTTCAACCTATATTTCCACCATGATATGACACCAAAAAATAAATTCATTTATACTGAAGTCTATAATGGATAATTCCCTTAAGAGACATTTTTGTTCCAATGAATAATTGATCATCCTAACATTCAGGATGGTTGATAATACAAAAATCATAACTCATAATTCATGTAACATTTTCCACATAGGTATTAAAGGACTCATCAATGTTTTAATTTAGCTCAAATAACTCCTTTTTCATATTCATATAAAAAATACGATGAACATACATATTGAAAAATATGTTAATGAAATCATCCTAATCCATAGAGTTGATTTAATCATGTTACTTCATATTATTGATATGAGTGCACATTTAATGTACATCACCTTCCAAAAATTATAAAAAAATTATATTCTCATGCCCCAATCACTAGAGGAAGGAAAATATATTCTTAGTTGTGATAATACATTTATCAGAAATTAGTGGATTATAATAACAACTAAAAGAAGTTTGATGCTGCCTTATAAAAGACTAAATAAGATGTTATTACCCCCTTTTTTCTTTTTCAAGTCCCTCATGATTCATATCATGATAACATTTTACAATAACTGAAACATGATTTTTCATTTTATCTCCCATAATGATTTGTTTCTTAGGAGGAAAATCAATGATTATTACATCATACTCTGAATTAACATGGTTCTTTTGGGTTCCATAAATCTACTAATATCAAAAGCGTAGTGTGAAAAACAATAACCATAGTTTGGAACCACATAATTATGAAAAAACACTTATAGGGTCTCTAAATCATGACAAATGTTTTTTTAATATATGACACCTAAGGATTAGTAAGATTCATTCATGGTTATTATCTATTTAAATTATTAATGATGTTTTAAAGGTGTTTTTTAATTTATGATGGATATCCCAAAGGAGTGTCAAGCCCAATGTGAATAAAGGAATGTTTTCATGCACTTGGTGATGATCGAACCCAACTAAATTCACCCTTTTAGAAGTTACTAACCCTACATAACTCTGTGCCAGATCCACTTCCACTAATTGTTTCTATATAAGGATGTAATTTCCTGGAAATTATGTTCTCTAGTGTTTAGAATAATTAATTGAAATTTTCCAATCCTTTAAATCATCCTTAGACTTTTCGTTAGAGACATCCCTAGAAAAATCCTTAGAAATAACCTTAGGGATCTCACTAAAGTTTTATCATCCTGTTTTCCATTTTATAACTAAACCATTTCTATGATAACAAGTATTGCTACCCAGACTTCTCATTCAAGGATATTATATCTTTTTAGATGAATGTTCCTTAAATTACAAAAACGCATGCTTGTGGACTATAATAGTTTAATAACCATGGATATGTGGAACAAAATATTCTTAATTCATGAATGATATTCAATGTATACCATAAGGATATTCCCCAATATAACTCTTCACAATATATCCTACATAAATCCTTTGTTCATAACCTAGGGAAATGAGACATAATAAAGGGTGATATCATATGCTAAGTAAGGGTAAAAAAGGGAGTTACATAAGAATAAGGTGAACATAAGTGTGTGAGAACATTAAAATAACATTTGAAAACCAAACCCTACATATAAAAGATCACAATATTGTGTTTTGGAATAAATATTAGTAGTTTATAAGACATGAATCATAATTTAATCAAATAAAATGATCCACGATTTCATAAAACATGAATAATACATAGAATTTATGAATATACATAATCCTAGAAAATCCTATGTTAATGCAACCCACAAACAAATTCATACATGAGAGTCTAGGGTTAAAAACCAATTTTCATAAATTTTTTAGGGGATAAACTCCCATGTACCCTCTTCTGGGCCTGAAATAACCACAAATTCAACCTATTTTTGTCTTAGGATAAGCTCATGTGTACCCTTTGAGATCATATAACATTAATTATTACCCATTTAATTGTAGGGAGATATGGGCATCACATAATCATTACATTTATGTGAAAAAAGATCATTTAACTTTCATCATATCATAACCCATTAAAAGAAATAGGTTTTGAAAATCATGTCATCCTAGAATTACCCATTGAAATGAAATGGATTTAATAATCATTTCATCATTTCATCATAACATGATCCTATGAAAAGATATCAGTTTCATTAAAATATTTTCATTTTAAAAATAATCCATTTATTGAATGAAATATAATGTTATTAGTATATTATATAAAAAATAATGAATAAGTAACAACAAACAATATTTTCGTAGATGGAAAATAATTTTTAAAGAAAAATCTCAAGGAATTATTTTTGAGGAAAATAACCTTAAATCTTTGAATTTTTATACAGAGAAGATATTTTTTAAAAAATAATTTCATTATAAATTAATATCTGTAACTTATAAATTAATCATTAAAACATTGAGTCTTCGTAATGGAGTAAAATACTATTCATGTTCTCTTGGTTAAAATAACGGCTATGCTAAAATTTTCATTTAAAAAAATACATGAATTGCTTTTAATGACAACATGAAGATTACTTGTTTTGATAAAATTAAATCATGGGTAAAAAGATATTTAATAAATCCTTACATGAATGTTAAAAAAAGTTTAAAAACATTTTTAGATAACATTGTTTTATAAGAAAAATGGTTATTGGCTGAAAAGATGAGTTTTCTTAAAAACATTATTTTGAAATATTGAGTACATATAGAGAGGTAAATAAAAAACATGAATATCCATTAAATAAATATCTTAGAAGAAAAATCATGAGTTTATTTATAGATATATCATAAAATTTAAATATTAGATGCATAATAATAAACAATACTGAAAAAATGATGACATCGTATAAAAAATTCTTCTCACTTTAGTAATTTTGAATCATAGTACCAGATAAAGACTAAAATTAAATATAAAATATAAAATAATTTATAAAATTATATTCATGATATTACATGATATAGGGTTATTATATACTCCTCATAGAATAATATTGGGTCAATATATAATTATGTCTCAAAGAAGTGAAATATAGAAAAAATACTTAACTAATTTGTTAAATTTTCAAATGTAAACGACATTAAAGAGAGTTACTAAAATTTATATTTAAATAAAATTAATTTTAATGATAATTTTCTTAAAATTTACACATGTTATGTATATACACCACCTAGATAATAGGTGGTGAATATGGTATGTGTCTCACATAAGTAAAAATCGAATCCAAAATCCATTACAATAAGTCTCAATATTCATTGTACTAATTCAAATATCATATATAATAAATATAATTTTACAATTAATATATTTTTTATACATATATATATATATATAACATACCATATATTATTTACTCCCCACCTTTTATTAATAATTACATGTTGAATTCATGTTTTGGGTAATAACAACTATGTTTTTAATATATGTTATGATTTTTTATTTTTTCCTCTTACTTTGATCATGGTTCCAAAATATAAAAATTAAAAAACATGAAAAAATATCATATTTATATATAAATTATATGTTTTATACCAACCATGAAATACAATTTTGGAGAAATGAAGTACGTTATGATGATATACAAGATATGACATACATATGTATGAGTAATGTTTTCTATTTTCATTGATAATTTTGGAAATGAGGTAATTAATATATTCTCATTAAATAATGATAATAATATAATAAATAATATATTTTTCCTATATATAAACTTATACAACTCTTCCATTTGGTTTGGTGGTGAAAAGAGAGTCACATTACTTCTTAAAAGTGGTAGTCCACAGACACATGAATGACGTTTTCATCTTCCAGGGAGTGAAATAGAAAAAAATTATATATGATATTTTATCTTTTAATAATTTTAAATATCTATGTAATATCATAATTATTTCATGAATAAAACATAAATTTACCCATATTATCTTCAATGTAAAATAAATCTCATCGCTTCATGAGGCGGTAGTCATCTGTACACACGAGTGATTTTATCATATCCCCTAAAAATGGAAAGTAAAAAAGGTATAAATGATATAATTTTTAAATATATATATAATTATGGTATAAATATAATATTTATTCTCTATATCTATAATCATAAACAATAGAGATAGAAGGAAATGGAAAAATTAATGACATCAGTTCACGAGGTGGTAGTCCATTGTACACATAATTGATGATTTCATAACCCATTTGAATGAAGTAGAGATGGTTGTAGGTAATGGAATTATAATAAAAAATATCAATATATGGGATATTATTGGTTTATTATATCATCATGGTTTCATAATAATTTAGTGTGTTGGACAATGAAATAAAATAAAAATTCTCATTGAATAATGTTACACCTTCTTTGGGTAACCTACTTCGTTTTGTCCGAAAATCCTTCATAGATCAATTTATGTCTAAAATTAGTCTTAAAAATTTTGAGGAGAGAAGTAGGGTTGTTATTTACGTTGGTATTTTTTGAAAAAAAGATCTGATGGTGTGATGAATAGAGAAGAGGGGTGACCATTTATGAGTGAGGTGAGTGCCATACTTGTCATTTTTTGAAAATAAAAAGGTGCACTCAATTTATTATATTGACACAAGGATACCAAATGAAGTATTATAGACCGATATAAATATTACTGTATAAATATTGAATAAAAACATATTTTATACATGTTTCCATTTCTTTTTAACTCTTATCATTTTATTTTAATCTCACACTAATCCCATTTTAACTTTTACTATGGTAATTACTTTTTACTCTTTTCACAACTAATTATGGAAAAAAATTAACTTGATATTATTATAAAATATAAATTTTTCGGATTACAAATATTTAATCCAATTTTAGAAATCTAATTATTAACTTTGGAAAATTTTAATTTAAAATTAATCTCACAAACATGATGAGAAAGCAGGTTTCTATAGAGGAAATATTCGAAAGTATACCATGCTTTTATCACCAATTTAAACATTTTATTGATTTCAATGATCTAAATTGTATTAATATTCCTATTATAGCAATTTTTTAACTTTAAAATGAATTTAAAATATTACATTAATTAACAAATAATTAAAACAAATAGGCAGTTCAAAATTAATATTTGTGATTTTCCCTATTCATATAAAAGTATTCTTAAAAAAAAATTAAACAAATTAACCGTAAGATAATTTTGATAGTATAATTTAATAAATTTGTTTTATTTTATTTAAATATGTATTTATAATGTTTCAAAAATTAGTGTTAATATAATTTTGTTGAAATGCAAAAAAACTACCTTGTATAAAAAATATAGTTTTTAGGGTAAAATTGTAATTTTGTTTCTTATCTCCTCTTTAAGAAACCCATAAGAGGATTGTAATATATTTTATCGAATATATAATTTATAAATTTCATCACAAAAAGTGGGTTTATTTATTAATTATTGTAAAACAACTTCTTTTTCATGAAAATAGTTTTTTTCCAAAAAATATTTCCTTTAATTTTAATTGGGTTATATTTACCATTTAAATTAATTGGTCACAAAACAATTAATTTTATATACACATGAAAAAAATTATTTATTTATTTAATCATATTTGTACCCACCATTCTAATGGATAGGTGATAACTATCATATTAAATAATTATATTTTAATAATACATCAAATATCTTCTAAAACTATCATTACATGTGACACATGCTAAAATAAGTGTTCCATTTCCCTCAAGAAAAAATTAGTGTTATGTTTATTTTTTTATAAACATGATATTGAGGGTAATGAAAAGTATTGAAATGGTTATATTTACATGAAATTTTTTCCAAAAACTCTAGGTGATATATGAATACTCATGCCCATAGGAGCCAGTCTCGATTGAGAAACCAACAAGGTGATTAATCAAAAACCCAAGACATCATCATGCCTATATAATAAAAATGGAGAACCCCCAAGAAAATGTCTCATAAAAATCATACAACCACGTTCACTATCTCAGAAGAAATCCATATATGTTATGCAACCCCTCTCATAGGTTTCCCTAGATCAATATAAATATTTACCTACAGGGGCTTGAGTAATTACTAAGGGCCTCTAGGTCTCCCTCATATCCCTACTAATCAAGTTTCATAATAAGGAAACTATGTCCAACCACATATCCCATAAATTTAACCTCTCGTAAAGGTCACATGTCATAGGGTGTCATATGTTCACCCATATCAATGTAAAGCATCCAACGTGCATGATAACCTTATCTAAGGGAAGTAAGGTAAACACCAACATACATAGTTAAAAAATAGAAAACATGGGTTCAATTAGAGATATTTTTAATGGAGTTTTATAGAGGAAACACCCATTATGTTTCAATTGGAATCCTATTAAATTTAAATCCATTAGTATCCCATGACTTAAGGAATGATTTTTAACTACAATGTCCTTGCCAAAATGCCACTAATTTGGTTCACTATGCAGGTTGTCCATAAGGTCTCATGTTCTCCTACCTATACACTATAGGATTCCAACATGTAGTGATAGTCTAGGGCTTGATATTGGGGAGACTATTCCCTCATATTAGTTTAAGAAAACAACATAAATTACTAGAAAACATCCATAATAGTAAGTTATAGAGGGAGGAAGCAATAAGTAAACTAAAAAAATGAGAAGTCTGTAATGATAAATGGAATATAGAAATTACCCGAACAACGATGACATATATAAAACACTAATTTCACATTAGTAAAACTATACATATACAGAAAAAATAAAAGAAACATAAATAAAATTATAAGGAACTATTGCTATCTCTGAGCAAAACTACACAGCCAAGCTTCATAAAAATATCTGATCGATCCTTCTTGATCGATCCTAGGCATCATCCCAAACACGTTCCTACAACCAAGTGAATGTATTCTCACATACCCTAGTGTAATGATGGTCAGAGTATGATGTGATTAAAAAACATAGTAGGTAAACACAAATGGGATCCTGTATATAACAAGTAATATGTAGTGTATGAAAAATTAATCTAATCATTGGTTTAATAACTATAATAATAATAACTACATATAATATGCTAAAAGAGAAATTAATACAAGGATTTATCACAGAAAGTGCTCAACGTAGATAAGAAACAACTATCATAAGGTTCTATAATATATATATATATATATATATATATATATATATCTTCATAAAGTGATAAGTAACATGAATCAAACCACATCCAATCTGTAGGGCTGTAATGATAATTATCTGAAAAACAAATAAATAAGTCATTGAGTTGGATTTTATACCACTCTGTCAATGAATAATTATATCAATCCTTATGACTATTATCCTGATAAATAATATATACTTCAACCAATGATGAAAATGTGTCTGAGCGTATATGTCACTATAGGGGGATACGTGTCATAACCATATGATCACCCGTACTAGTGTCCTATAAGTAAGATAAAGGAGTCCCATGTGTCACCTGTACATCCTATAAATATTTCATAGATTTGGATATCATAAAACTATACCCAAATGTAATCTGGTCTAATATAGAATTACTAGGTCCTGGTCTATAGGAAATCATGAAATTGAATTAAGATAATCCCAAATGGGGATGACCCTTATACGATCACTATAGAATTATATTTTGATCAAAGATAACAGGTGAAATTCATTTAATAAATAGATCAATAACCCAATACGAAAAATTTAGAAGAGTGACTAGAATGGTGCATCCACCTGATCTTAGGGAGTATATTAGGCATCAAATAAGGAGGTCAATTCAATCCAAAGGGAGAATATAAGCACCCCGTTTCTCAGGGAAAATGTTACTAATGGTCATCCTTTAACATCCACTGGGTTCTAGCAAGAAATCCATCATTAGATAAACTAGAATAAGTTGGGTTATGAGGGAATCTTAACAACATACCTCTATAATTACCATAGAAGTTGTAATCCTAGTGACAATGGGAATTATGATAAAATGAAGAATACCATTCAAACAATAGGCCCCATAAGATGGATACTAGAAAAAAAATATGGGTATCATATAAAAAATATTAGTCAACATAATGGGATCATCATATGCTTCCTAGGAAGTACGTCTCTACACACTAAAAAACAAAAATAAAATAAAAGGGCTTAGAGGTCAGGTCCCACGAATATAATCTGGTAAACCCACTAATAAAATCTGATCAAAATGCTCAATAGATGGATCCCTATAAGTTTTATTGTGTATCCTAAAAAAATGTTATGTTTAACAACCAGATCCCATGAGGTATTTTTGGATATCCAAATAAGGTAAAAGTCAAACATATATGAGTTTTATCAAAATCCTAGAAACACCTATGAAAATAATTTTTATTCATCAATAGTAATCGAGTGAATTCATAGATACAAGATTAGGGCATCAAAAAACGTAAAACCCACCATTGTTACCATAAGACCACGTAATTATATGTTTCATCTAGGTTTTAAACTGACATAGAATACAATCACTACCCAAACATATATCATATTATCTCAGTAATGGTCAAACATTGGGGTACCAAATGGGTTCCATAGGTCTATTCTCTGGAATGGAATCAAAATCTGGATCTATAAGGTCATATCATATATAGACTAATCCCTTAGGGGATCCTCGGTCTAAGTGATAGTTTCAAGTCAAAGCATGAATCTAGAACACATGGGTTTTTTTCCCTTTTGAGTTCACCCATCTAATTATAAAAAGAAATAATTTTATTTAATTGTTCACTGGGGTAAATATAAAAAGGGGGACTGAACCTCCACTGAAATCCCAAGTATACTCATATTACATAAAAATTCATAAATACTATTGGGTAGGTGTTTTTGATGCTTTTTCCAGGGTGCACACGTCTGTTCATGGACACCGCGTAGCTGTTGCCCTACATTCCCACATTCCAAAGGTGGGTGACATCCATTCCATACTCATAGGGAAATTTTCACGTCTGAAATGGGATGATGGGATATCGGTTCTTCCTTCCATAGATTTCTCCTCGGAACTCATTACGTAGTTTGGGTCTCCCTTAAAGATTATGTCGTGGTTCATGAATCTCGTTCTCAGTTCCTTAACATTTTGGATGCTGGTTAATTACACTACTTAAATCAAGACATTCCATGGGGTCTTGACGTGGTAGAAACCTTTGGATGGAGTAGATGAAAATTTCAAGAATATCAGGGAATCACTGGATCCGTGGACATTGGGGAACATGTATTATTGACCATAAGAGGGCATCTCAAGGGTGAAAAACCCAAGGCATCCCACATCAGTCGTGGGGTATCTTATTCCATATTCATGTCTTTGAGGATTTACTTAGCTTAACAGGTTTAACATGGGGTACGCTGTGAGCTTAATGTCTGGTAGAGATAGTTACTCCAAAGGCGTGTCTTCTGAGGTTTTCCTCAGGCATCTCATGTTTTACAAAAGGATGACCATGAGTTCAACTTCTTGCGGAGATAGAATGCGTGTGATTATAACGCCCCATCGAGACAGATTAGGTTGGTACATCCCAAGGCGGGAGCTCCTGGAGTGTTTACAAGTTAGATGGGTCAGAACACTCAATAAGAGAAAACCCAGAATGGTGTGTCCCATAAAGGGAAGATGTCACACCATGAAGGCAGCTATGGACACCACTAAGGGAGGATCAGAGTGAGTGAACCCCAAAGTAGGGGAACACCAAGGTTTACCTTTGGATGGGATTGAACCTCATGGAGGTTTCCTACGCACCATGTGAAGACGGCAGGGATCAAAACCCATGTAGTTCAAAAGGGTGATGAAACAGGGTGTATACAGAGGAAAAAAATCCAAATACATGGTGGGTATTACACATGAATTGTGGCCCATGTATTGCTAGAAGCAGCGAGGAGGTGGATGAAATGATCCCATAGGGATGTGGTAGTCCGGGTAAGAACCAAGATGGATGATGGAGAGTTGAATGAAGTGGAGGGAGAATGATATGGAACATATGTGAGGATAATGGTGATGTAGATATTGACCCTTGATGATACTTCCTACATATCTATGTGGAAGGGAAGCAAAGACCATATAGTTCGGTGAGACCATGGGACACCTGAGGAGATAACCCATGAGAATGGACGTATGGATGAGATTTGGTGGAAACAGAACAACCAAGATGGGTCATGAACTTCTCGAAACACATAGGAATGAGGGAGAGATCAGGATGATACATGAGTGATGGGATTGAGCCACATGGAGGCTTCCTACGTATCCCCATAGTAGGGAATCAAAGTCTACATAGTTCATCTGAAGACGGATTACCGTCAATTGGGGACTTCAGGGGCTTACGATCGATTAAGGGTCTTCAACGGCTTACTGCCGAATGGGGTGGACAACATCTTACCACTAAATGGTGTTGACAACTGCTTACCACTGAATAGGGTTGATAATGGCTTACCACTGAATGGAGTTGACAATGGCTTACCACTGATTGTGGTTGAGAACAGCATACCGCTGAATGGAGTTAGTAATGGATTACCGCTGAATGGAGTTGGAAATGGATTACCGCTGAATGGAGTTGAAAATGGATTACTGCTAAATTGGGGATAGTTTAATGCCATGTGGGACCAAAAGGGGCGTGTAGTTTAATTTCATGAAGGATGGGGATGGACCGATGTGAAGGGGGTCACAACCAATGGATGGTGGGATTGAACCTACAGAAGGCTTCCTATGTACAAACCCTGAAATGTATCAAAGACCATGTAGTTCAGGTTGGGTTTGGGGAACCGACGTGTAGGTGGTCGGGACCAATCAATGGTGGGCTTGAACCTCATAGAGATTTCCTATGTACCTTGCCCTGGAAAGGATCAAAGACCATGTAGTCCAGGTGGAGATGGAATAGACATGAAGGGGGGTCAGAACCGATGGGATATTGGGCTTGAACCTCATTGAGGCTTCCTATATACCATTCCATGTAAAAGATCAAAGGCCTCTTTGTTCAGGTTGGGTGTGGGTCTTATACTCTAGGATGCCTGGGGATGACGTCATGGTCGATGCATTCATTAATCCCACATGAGTTATTCTCGATGTGAAAAAACAAGAGGCATCAAGGACCTAACTATCACAGCGCAATGGTACGTCTATAAAGGGTGGGATATAGGTCTTATGTAAGGAAGCTTCCCAGGTGCCGCTATGGTGCGACAATGGTGGATGAGGTATTATGGAAGGATGCTGCCCGGGTGCCGCTATGGAGCAACAATGGTGTATGGGGCATACGAATGGAAGCGGTCCGGGAGCCGCTATGGAGTGGCAATGGTGAATAGGTCTTACGAAAAAAGTTTCTCTTGAGCCACTATGGAGTAGTAATGGTTAATGGGGCTTACACAAGGAAGCTTACTGGGTGCCGCTATGGTGCGACAATGGTGATTGGGACTTATACAAGGAAGATTTCTAGGTGCCTCTATGGAGTGGAAACGGTGGATGGGGCTTATGCAAGGAAGCTGACTGGGTGCCAATATGGAGCAGCAATGGTGCATCGGGCGTACGCAAGGAAGCTGCCCGGGTGCCGATATGGAGTGAAAACGGTGGATGGGGAATATGCAAGGAAGCTTCCTGGGTGCCTTTATGGAGCAGCACAGGTGAATGGGACTTAACCAAGGAAGTTTCATGTGTGCCTCTATTGAGCAACAATGGTGGATGGGGCTTATGCAACGAAGATTCCCGAGTCTTCCTCTTGTCTGGCCATGAGGGAATCCCAACTTAGTGGTGGGTTGAGGCCCTCACCAATGCGCTACTGCGCAAGAGGTATAATGCCAAGGGTGTTGGAATTAGTCCAAAAAAGGGAGATGAAATGTGTGAATCACATGCCTGACCTTCGGAAAGTGGTGAGGGTGGCACGGCAATGAAGGAAAACTGTTGACCAAGTTCAAAACAAAACATCCATACCGCGTTAGCCTGAAATGGTGACTAACAAATGAGGGTCGACTTTTGACCATGTTGGAAGCACAAGAACTGACTCAAAATTCCATCTAAAGTGCTCTGGGGGACTTGACCTGGAGGGTAGGAGAGCTCATGCGGCATGGGACCAGGCCATTAGGGGGTCGCTTCAGACATGGAAGTGGATGTAGATACAAATGAAGGACATGTAAAGCATGAGGTAGAGTGATGGAATGTTTGGATGGATGCCAACGATCTTGATATTATTCAACTATAATCATGGAATGAGGAATATTCTTCTTGTAACATAAGACATCTGTTATTTGGAACAAGAGGCATCATATTATTGATTGATAGGGAAAGCTACAGTTTATAATCATGTAGATATAACTATTGGCATCTTATGCTTGTAGCATAAGGCATCTCTCGTTTAGAGAAATAGACATCCAATATTTGGAACATAGAGAATACTATAGTTTATTGTCATATATAGGGGACTATTGGAATCCTATGCTGGGCACACATGCATCTATTATTGGATTAAGAGGCATCCTCTGTTTGGAACATAGGGTGCACTATAGTTTATAGTCATGTTGAGAGGATTGTTGGCATCTTATTCTTGGTGCATAAGGAATATGTTGTTTGGATCAAGAGGAAACCTATGTTTGGAACATAGGTAGAACAAAAGTTTATAGTCATGTAGATAGGAAATTTAGGCATAAGGCACCTACCAATGGTTGGCATTGGGACTTATGCAAGAGCGTCCCTTTTCTGGTTTAAACTGGCATATGAGTCAGGTGATGGGGTTTTGAGGAGTTTGTTGAGGATTGGTTCAACTCAAGGTGCTTGGGGAATTGATAATGAGACTCTCAACTCACGACATGGGAAACAAAACAAGAAGAATATGTCGATTCAAGGTGTTTCATAGTGTGCAGAGGTGTATCTCAAATCGTGATATTCCATAGTTGGAAGGTGGGTGTGCATAAGGGAGAAAATAAAAATGCCGACATCCTAGCCCGAAAGTTAACAGTGAGACTCTCCATTTTTCATGGGGGTCAGTAATGGTAGCAAATGGACTGGGCCAGAGGTATGGTCTGGTGGGTGCGATTGTAGCAGCCTTGCGTAGGATAGGTATTCGCGAAGTAGCTTCACAGATTAATGGAGCTCGCGGAGGATGAGGTCTCATCGAGCATCTTTGCAAAGTAAATGTGCTCGCGGATCACGTATTCGCGGAGTAGATTCGCAAAGGAATGCTACTCTTGGAGCATGGACTCATAGAGAAGATTCGCAAAGGAAGTTCCTCATAGAACATGGACTCCCGGAGCAGCTTTGTGATGGAATCTCCTCACGGAGCATGGATTCGTGGAGCCACATCACAAAGGAAAGAGGTGCTCCATGAAATGGGATATTGGCCACCCAAGGGGCATAGTGACCATCATATGAAGGGGGTGAGCCGAGTATTGATAGTATATGGAGGTTCCGTGAAGTAGAGCTTACATTGTGATGGGTTCATGAAAGTCAAAGGGGTTTTCAAAGCATCACGCCTCTGTGCTCCGCGGTAGGTTCGTGAACGTCAAAGGGGTTTGAGAAGCATCCCTCCTAGTTGCTTCATGGCGGGTTCACGAACATCAAAGGGGTTCGTGGAGCATACTACCTCCTTTCTCTGGGGAATCATTGCGAATGTCAAAGGGGTTCGCTAAGAATCATGCCTCATTGATCCACGACGGCTTCACGAATATCAAAGGCGTTCATGGAGCATCTCGTCTACTTGCTCAACAGTGGGTTCACAAACGTCAATGGGGATAGCGGAGCATCCCGCCTCCTTACTATGTGATAGATTCTCGAAGGAGGAGATTTGTGCTGACGCAGGGCCCCAGGGTCTCCGGTCAAGGTCCCTTGTACCGCAGTCGGCGAGGGAGCTTTGCGAATGGGCTCCACAAACCAGTTTTCCAGTCCAACTTCAAATATCCGTTACTCCTAATCCATAACCTCGTTTGAGCTCTAAGACCTATCAAATTGAAGCTTACAAAATAGGCTACGATATTGGATCATTTATGGGATCATTTTTAAAATTTTGGGGACTCATGTTCTAGTGTCAACAGTAGTTACGCCAGACCACCAATGTCTATAAATATTTACATTTATATTAAAAAGGATGATAGTAGCTACTAAGGGAACTCCAATCTGAATAGGGTCATGGTGGGACCTATCTCATAGAAAAAAAATGAAATATTAATTTTATGAAAATTATAATTAATCAATTAAAACACAATGATTTAGTTTAAAGAATGGTATTATTGAAAATAGGCATAACACCCAAAAACATACTGGCTAGTACCATCACACATGAATAAAGTCTTAGTGATCTCCAACACCCTTCAAAAAAACCCAAACTTAGAGAGAGAATAATTATATTGAAACAACATCAAAACAACATTTAAATAATTTTAATTATGATTAAAAGATTTATAAGTTCACCATGGTAACGTAACCTCATGAAACAACATGCAACAAAGCATATACATCCTCTTGGGTTATCCTCATATAAGGAAGCGTAGAACCCCAACATTAGTATCTGATTCCACCATGCACTGGTGGAGACATGACCAAAATCTGTAACCATTGGAAGCAATGTAAGAGAAATAAGGAAAAGAATACAATCAAGGATAATAGAGTCAACAACTTACCACATTATTTCCAAAACACCAAATGACATATGATTCGGACTAAGAATGAGGGAGAACTATTATAGAGGAAGCTAAAAAGAGCGTAGTGTGTATGTGGTAGAAATGATATAGAAAAAGTGGTTAACTAACTTAAATCATTTATGGGTAAAAGGGTCATTTTACCCTTTTATGTGAGACAAATATCTGGATATACTATTGGAAAAACTATGTGCTAACCATTCACCTATACTATATAATGCACACTCCACCTCATATGGTTACAATACACTATATGTCAATCCATATGCCAAATATGGATTATGTGTGAAAAAAAATCATACCCCTACACTTTTTACTACAGCCTTCTTTATGGTTTACCAAGCCATGTTCCTTTAAAAAATTTCCCACATGGTTTTGTTAAGTGGCTAACACTTACCAAGCTCTATTATCTTCCCCTTTCCAAGACATTATTTTTTTGGAACCAAACCATTGGGACACTACTAACACCAATAATCTATAAAAGAATCCACATTACACCAAAAAATAAATTATTTAGAGGAATTCTATATTTTAAATTATTATTTTGAACCTATGATTGATGTTTTACCCATCTAGAAAATGAAAATTCAGTGTACGTCAAAAAATTCCGTCATTCAAAAGCACAAAATCTCACAACATTCCCATCATAATGATTATCATCCTCAAGAAGCCTCAATTAACATAATAATTAAAAAACCAACCTATGTCTCTCTTGATTTATGTTCTAAATCCCGAATTTCACTACCTAGTACTCAACATGCCTCTAAGAACTACTTTTGTCATTGGATGCATATCTCACCAAAAAAATAAAACCAATTCTTGTAAGTGCTAATGAATCCTTGAGAAAAAACATAATCAATCCCATCAAACCCATGTGATGATCATGTCATAATATTTTGATTAAATGACCTATGGTTCTTCCCACTAAAGGTTCTATAATTTATGGAAAATTCATTTAAATGGTGATTATACCATTAGAATATTCTAAGAAGTTACATCCCTAGTGTCATGAGAAAACTTCTGGAAGGTTTCCTCACATGGTAAACTAGATAAATAATTTTCTAATTGTTCACAATCATCAATCTGACTGAAAGAATGAATTACATTCGATCAAGCTCAACCAACTCTCAGTGGATTTTCCATGAAAATCCTTGGTTAACCTTCAAAATTCCAATATATAATCGAAATGGTGTGCCTTAAGTGCTTCATCATCAAACACAACCAACGAAAAGATGAACACAACTGAAAACACCTTTTTCCAAATATTCTAAAAAAAGTTCAGCTTTAGCAACTGATTCATAAAAAACAGACATGCTACCTTTATCCCAAGGAATACTAAAATCATTTAGAACATTCTCACTGAATCCTGTAACCAACTTCTAGTGACTCCTATTAGCCAGACCATCCCCTATCCAAAACTGTCATTTTGTTATGACAAAAACACCAAAAGATTACATGGTCTGAAATAATTGGAATTTCACAAGCTACTATTGGCTTAAATCCTTTAACCAAACTTCACCAAAATCATTATTCAATTTTATAAATTTAATTATCAATAACTATATCAAAAAAATTCATTTATTTAATAGAATAAGAGATCCAAAATGACATTCTAGTGATTAGTCTCATGATCTAGTAACACTTCTTAGACAAGGGTTCTGCACTAGTGACTAACATCCTTCGCCCCACCATAAGAGAGTCTTTAATGTCACTCTAACAAATGGAGAACCATATCACCACTACAAATTCCCATCACATTTTAGACATAACAACTGACATGGATTAGAAACTGCTCATCCTGAGCATTAATTTAAATGTCACTCTGACTCGTTACCTATTCCCCAGAATAGGTTCCATGATTTTATTCAAAATTAAAAACAATATGAGGTTCATCACACTCAAATGGAAAATTGTGTACTACAAACCATCAAACATACTTTAAACCAATCCCAAATAACACTTAAAATGACTCTTTCTTCCAACAATAAATGATACATAGGTAACCTAGTATGTAGCAGAAGCTCTCTTAGTGAAGTCAATATGATATAGAGATAATAATCATGATAATACCTATCATGTATTAAAGTATGATTGCATAAATAAGAATATATAGCTCCACTGAGCCATGGTCAAATCTATATAGGCTTCACTTCCTTATCAATCTTCTAACACTATGTATTCTAAAAATGCATTTCCAAGTCCAACTAGGGGTTAACTACCACCTCAAATATGATTTATTATTGATGTATACTCTACCATGAAGGGACATTCTCTATTTATTTTTGAACGTCAAGGAAGTTGTGATCATGGAATCTATTTTAAACAATCTATAATTTTCTCAAACATAGTCACTCACCACCTTAAATTTTAACCGATACCATGTGTATCCAACATGTACCAAAACATCCTATGAAGAAGGTGTATAATCCCATACACCCAATAATCATCACCTGACTTAGTATCTTGTGAGTCATTCATCAAAAAGGATTGGCTTACCATTTTTCATGGAATATCTTTCTTAACATGTGAGGATCCCCTTGAAGTCCCTTTTCGTATTAGGGAACCTTGCACATTCTAGGATTTATTCCACAACCGCATATCACAGAACACCATCATAACTACGAGTGTCTACCCCTGCATGGACAATTGACTAAAATTAACCCATTTGTCAATATGGTTAACATCACAAATAATCTTAAATGTCAAAACCAGCCTTGTAACATTAGAACCAATGGTTCCTTCTCAAATATTTATGGCATCACCATGACTATATAAATAACTCAATCACGTACCATGTAGTGGTTTTAATAAGAACATAAACCAAATCTCATTGCCTATAACTCATCAATAAACCTAGGATAACTTCATTATATGTTTTTCCACCATCAAAAACCAATTTTAACTACAAGGTTCTAATATATAATTAAGGGACTCTTGGCTTCTAAACTAGACAGAGCGATGAACTCTCACAATATAATCACTAGGTCCCACCACAAGTCCAAACGATCGAACCTCTATAGGGTCACATATCATGGGGATTAATATATGAACCCATCTTAGACTAATGCATATAAATTATCTATCGACTCTCTTTCTATGAGAGATAATTAAAAAAATGACATATAAGGCTCAAAATTCCTCAACCATGGTTATACAAGGGAACTAATTCTCAACAAGAATAGTCATAAAGGAATAAAAATAGAATATCATTATACATTGTTGAAAAGAATGATGAAATGACATTCAATGGGTGTCCATATATAGAAATTCAATTTTAGGGACAATATAATATGAAAATTTATGTATCTATCAGCATCGTACACAATGACCCAACAAGATCACCATACACTAAACGATAGACCCATAAAGGGTCTACTAGTAAATTATTAGCTACTAGTGTAGACCTAAAAGGGTCCACAATATTCAGACAACATCAACCCAAAAACCCATGTCAAACCCAAAATATGGTTTAGTTATGTATAATTTCATTTGATGCTATGTAGGAAAAACCCATATAGGTTGTTACTGGCATAATAAATAACCAAAAAGAAGAAGTAATTCCATATAGAGAGTGGGTCCATCACATGGGAACCATGATCCATATCATCCTACTAGAGTCATTAAATGTCCCATTCAATTGGACTATGTCATTAACCTCATCATCAACATCTCAATGTGGATCCAAATGACCTACTATAATAAGGGAATACATACAATCCAACTCAATTTAGTTGAATTGCACAGAGAATCTATACGGGAAAACAATATTTTTGTTGTTGATGAAACATTAAATAATTTACATTTATCATTAGTGAAATTTGAAAATACAAGATGTAAAACAAGTGGGCCCTACAATCAAATATAATGCATGAGAAATTAGTTAATGTCCTATTTATAATGATCCAGGACCAAGGAATCCATAATAAATTATAACATAAAAAACAATTGGGTCCCTCAAAGAGAATATAATATACAACTATAACACCACAAATCAAGAACAGTGATCCCATACCCCTAGAAACCAAGAATTCATATAGAATTTGGTGTTCTAAAGGAACTAGTTCAAAATCCATCATAGACTCCAAAAAATTCCCAATACTCTAATCTTCTATATCCTAAATTTCAATATATTATTAAAGGAACACCTCTGATACTAATTTTTAATGTACTAACCTAGATCGGACTAATTCAGTTACCTAATATGGTTTGACATAAGGCCTAAATTGTGCTTCCCCATATCCCAGAGTTTGTTGAAACGTTGTGAGGGACTTGGGTGAGATAGTGGGAAGATTATACCAAAATAACAGATTAATAAGGAATAAAAAAACAGTATAAAATCAATAGAATTAAAAATATATTTTTAAAAAATCAATAAATAAATCGAAACAAGAGTACACTGTAATGATAAATGGAATATATTAGACGCACAAATGAACACATGTATATAAAAATAATTCTCTATGTGTATGACCATATATATACATGAGTAAATAAAATAAACAAAAAGATGATTACCAGGATCTACTATTATCTCAAATCTGAATAACATATCCATGATTCATGAAAATAATCGAGACATCGTAGTTGATTGATTTGGGGCCGGAACCCAAAATTTTTCCTACTACAATGTGAATGTCTACTAGAGTTCCATAGTGTAATGGTGGACCAGGTAGGGTGTGAGTATAAAACTTATTAGGGAACCACCGATAAGGTCCCATACATAGCTAGTAGTATTTAGGGTATGCAAAAGTGATATACTCACCAGGATATATATATATAATAATAACTATTTAGAATAAGAAACAAAATCAAAGTCATGCCCAACATTCTCAAGTAATGTTGCCAATCTAATTGAAACACAATAAGAATAAGGTTAAATATTGTATATATATTTATACTTTATATATCTTTTACTAGTTACATATATAAAGAAATATTTGTGTGTCTGTAGTCAACAAGTTACATGAATCAAATTGATGATCCACATGTCTTTAATTCATATCATTTGGGCATTTATGAGTAAAGAATTATCTTGGATGTCAAGACACTCAAACTATGTATAATTATGTTGATACTTGGATCTATAATCCTGATCAACAATAAATTCTTCTTCCCATGCCAGAAAATTTTCTCAGCAAGATACAACGCCACATGGGGATTCATGTCTGAACATTAGGATCACCTATCCTCTCATCCAATAAGTAAAACAAAGGAATAAAATTTGCATAATATAAATCCTAAAAAATGGCATAGTTATGGATTTTATTCTACAATATACACATGTAAAATATTATGATGTCTGATTCTCAGGTCCCAGTCTGTATGAAATTGTGATATTAAACTCAGATAATCCCTTGGAGTGATGACCCTTAGGTGATTTATATGTAATTTTCTCTATATCATATATGACACATGGAATCCATTCCATAATTGGTTAATATCCCACTCCTAGACAATTCTGGTGAGTAACTATACTAGTGAAACCACCTAATCCTATAGAGAATCTCATGAATCAAACAAATTGATAAAGTCAATCCTTAGGGAGCTCAAAATCATCACTTTTCTTGGAGGGAAATATTCCCACCCAAAAACATTTGGAATCACCTTGGTTCTAGTGATCCATCCATCCTCACAAAGACCTAGTATAAGCGGGGTTTGGTGACCAAACTAGTGACCTTGCTATGTAATTCTTATACAATGAGGAATTCCCATGGAAGTAGAAATTTATGTAATAGAAGAAATAACATTAAATTAGTAGGTACCAAAATTTTTATCCCAAGAATTATATCATGGTACAATGATAAAATAAATTCAACTGAATTTGATCATCACCTAGGTCCCAGGATGTAAATATGGAACCAGAATAATATTAAAATCAAATAAAAATTCTTGGAAATGGGGTCCCAGGAAGCATGTCCAGGAACCCCAGTAATAATATGTAATAAAAAGGCTCAGAAACCAGAACCCAAGAATTATTTCTAGTAATACCCATAAAATTAGTAGTTTGAATATCTAGATTTGAAGAAATATTACTAGGAATCCCAATAAGATTATAGTAAAACATAGTGTATAATCATTCAAAAGCTAGGAAGAACCCATGGAAATCCTACACACATAAACAATAACTAATTGAATAAATAAATACAAGAGTTTATTGAATGAATGCCTAAAACAACCATTACAGCCACATCCCCTGGGATTTAATTTTTTATTTTGTATCTATTGTGAAACCTTCTAACATCTATACCCAATCCAGTGTCATATTATCTTTAGACCAGTCAAACCATGGTGCTCCCACTAAGTCCACTAAGTCCTCTAGGATAGAATTCATGAAATGGATCATACTTAGGATGCTCTAGGTCAAATAATAATTAGAGGAATCACATAAGGATCCTCATTGTTAGTGATAGTCTAATGTCTAAGTATGATGCTAGAACACATGGGTTATAAGTGACCACTAATGTTCTTCCATTTAATTAATATATTTAACAATTTAATTCAATAGTTCAATGGGTTAAATATTAAAATGTGGGTTTCAACCATATGGGAAAGACCAAGAATACACATATTACATAAAAATTCATAAATACTATAGGTATGGTGCATGTAACGCCCCGACCCTAGTAACCCAGAGTCGGTGCATTATTACATAACATTGGCATGATCACAAGAAAGATCAAATCTCGAAAGACCGATTGGTTTAGTATCCTTGGAAACACTAGATATATTCATAAGTTTTACATTACATCATAAAGTGAAAAACTACTATGACAACATAATGTCTCCATAGTCCACACTATTATCCCCTCATAATATCCCTGCTGGTCATTCATAACTTACTTCTTCACATCCTGGGAAAAATAAAACATAGAAAAGGGGTGAGCTCAAATGCCCAGTAAGGATAACAATATAGCAGAACATTCAAAAATAAGCATAAATATTTAAGGCAATGCATTACTAAAACAAAAGCCTTTTAAACTTGAACTTCAACATAGTATGGAAAAAGTAAAATGAAATAATGCCATTTACTTGTTCACATGGATATTCTATTAACCGAATAATCACTTGCAATATCAATAACCACTTTCATAATGTTCTAATGCATAATGCTAAACTTTAATTTCGTCAAGGCCTCGTCCCAAGACCTTGGGGCTATCTGTAACCAGAACCCAACCCGGAGTGCCTCTAATAACCGGACACCAACCCGGAGTGCCTCTAATAACCAGACACCAACCTGGAGTTCCTCTAATAACCGGAGACCAAACCGGAGTTCCTCTAATAACCGGAGACCAAACCGGAGGGATTACTTTTACCGGTCCCCAACCCGAAACATACTTGTCTAACACATTCATCTGAATGAAAGGTTGAAATATAACATAAACATTCGGATTAAAAATAACTTATAAAATGTCAATACTTTAAACAAAAACCATGAGTGACATAAGAATAACTTATCCACAGTCCAAAATATCACAAAACCTTCAATAAAATAGGGATGTTTTGTAACATAATAAATCAACTTCAAATAAGCTTAAAATCCATCAAAGGATGTTGACATAGATGAAATCAAAACTATTTTATAGAAATATCTCTTTTTTTGAAATCATTTTAAAAGTAACATAATTATGAAATAATACATTAAATTTGAAAATATTCTTATAAGCTTGTAAGGGAAGCTTCGACGATTTTATAACGGCGGAAAATAACCGCACCCACCGTATAAGTAAAAAAACATTCTTACCTTAATTTTGTCGAAAAGGTTAAAAAGCACCTTGTTTGGAAAACGACGGAAAGATTCTTTTATAAACACATAAGGGTATAAATGACTTTAACCCATATTCTTGTAAATAGTAAAAATGTTTTGAAATACATTATTAAGAAACATGGATGTGGATGATAAAGAGATCCCAGTAGATAATTATAAATAAACAACCTCGGATAATGAAGATATTGTGAAATAACCCTTACCAATTTGGTAACTTATGAAACATAAAACCCATGAAAGAGGTATCATACAATGAATATGTAAATACACATAAATTCGAGTGTATTACACAAAGAATATAATTATGGTTAGTTAATACACCACACAAAAGGTGATGGTGGCAATATGGCATGAATCTCACGGGAATAAGGAGTGAGATGAGAACCCCTTACCTTGTACTTTTCCTTGGTTGGGGTAGGTTAACCTCCTCTTCTTCGGGATCTTCCTTTTGATTTGATCAAAAGGGCTCCATAGGATGGCCTTCTGATCAAACTAAGGACTCTATGTTGTAGTGAGGGAAGTTGGGAGTGTATTTGGGCAGAGTTTTGCCGAACCAAAAGGTTTTTAAGGTGTGAAGAAATGAGAAGGAGGAGTGCCCTTTTATAAGAGGGGTGATGGGAACCTTTGGAAAAGCTAGAAATATTAGTTTATTATAAATTCATATTCGATTTCTAATGTCTCCAAAGTTGATTATTTAAATTTTAAGGTGGGGATGGGTCGAAAACAACTCAATGAATAGAATTTAGACAGGTTTGGGTACTTATATTAACCTTATCTTTAAGTATTAACTCTAAGTTAATTAGTTTCACTTTTACAATGTCTCTTTTTATTTTTATATAATATGGTTAATAAACTTACTATATACATCCAAGAGACCCCCAAGAGGTCCATTAATGATGAAACTATCATGATATAAGTCTCTTGGCCGAACCTTAGATTTTTAGGAATTTGATATCAATTAATAATATAATATTTGTTTTAAGAACTCTTTTATGTCAATTTTGACACTATTCAATAGTTGATTTTTGTGAAACTCATAGCAGATTGATTACTTCGAAAAAAGTCAATTAAATCAATCCTAATATATCATATTATCCTAGAAAATTATTTTAATTAATTAAAAGTTTCATATTATATTTATTTGGGTATTTATAATATCAATTATTTTAATTTTTCACTATTATAGTAATTAATTCATCATCACTGTGTCATAAATAAATCAAATTATTTAATGTCTAAAAATTATAAATAAAATATCATTATGTAGGAAATCTTTTTATCTTTCTAATTAATATTTATAATCTAAAATCAAACATATATAACTCTATGTAAAAATTGTTTTTCTAAAAGATATATGCTTGTGTCATTTTTGTATTCATTTTAACATAATTAAAATAAAGTGTCCCTATCACCTACAAGTGGCACCATGGGGTCCCAAAATCGACCCAAAGATGACTATGGTCGAACATGTATAAAACAATAAGGCTAGGACACGTTTTAGGGTAATTTAGTATTATTATAATATTATTTTTTAACCCTTATTTACCGGATTTACCCTTAACCATGGTAAATAAAATATTTACCGCAGTAATTATTCAAAATGTCTAAAAATAAAAGTTACCTATTTACACAATTTGAACATCCTGATTCCAAATATGGAATACATTTTTCTAAATTCAAAACACATAAGTGGCAGAAATTAATTTAAAATTAATTCCCGCTGTCAAAACAAAAAGCGTGTTTTTAAGAGATAATAACTATCAAAAGATTGACACTTGTTTATGTTCGGTTTAATTGTAAAATTATGTCCAATGACCAACATTATATTAAATGGTAAAACTATATTCTAAATATACTTTAAAACCACTCAAATTCATAATTTATCACTATTAATAATTTTGATTAAAAAAGTTGTTTTTAATTAAAATTTAGTAATTTTCACTATTCATCAAAATATGAAAGTTATCCGAAAAGTACCAAAATTTCACCTTAGGCTAAATTCGATACTCCGAATCCAAAAATGATGTCCATTTTGAGAGGTAAAATTTCTAAAATTTTAAAAGGTAGGTATTACTATTCATAACGGCTAGTTTGATTGGTTGTGGTGTGTTAGAACTCGAAGTTGCGTACAACACACGCTACTGTATTATTCAAAGGAAAGCGTACCGTGGAAGCTTGGGATGTTTCATTTTAAATTTTTTATATCCCCCATTTAGTCAAAAAGTTTAAAATATTGCATTTAAAGAGGTTTCACTATTAAAAGTTGATAAAAGTGCAATACTGAAAATGAATATGTTCTTGCATTATGTCTAAGAAACTCATAATATGGATTCTAAAATTATAAGGATTCTATAAAGTTTAAAATTTAGTTAATACTATTCATAAACTCTTTTGAATGGATTTTTTTTGGTAAGTCATGGTGTGATTGAACTCGGTGTTTCCTGTAGCGAAAGTTATTTAATTATTTTGAAGAAATAACACACTATGAAATCTTGGCGTGTTACATTCTCCTCTCCTTCAATAAATTTCATCCTCGCAATTTGAAATTGTTCTTCGAAAATAAAAGGTTGAAAATAGAAAATATATTTTTGGGAAAACCCACATCGGAAATTGGGTTACTAAAATTTAGACTTAATATGAGGAAAAGAGAAATGAAAGGGTCACCACCAAATTATGATCTCGATTAGGAGAACATTGGTGGAAATTAGAGACATATAATTGGAGTAAAAACGTAAATATTTATAGGTAGTGATTGAGGTCATCAATCACAAACAAGTATAAAATTGAGGTCCTTAAACTTATCAATCTATGATGATTCGAAATACCATTGGTTCAACAAAACATAGGGTATTGGGATAACACATTTTTGACGTTTCAAAATATCTAAGTTGAAATCCCACATCGAAAAATGAATTAATGAGGCCTCTATTTAAAATAAAGAGTGGAAAGTATGAAGATTACCGGAAATAACACATACTAGGGTTCGATGTAGGAAAATATGGATATGGAAGATAAATCTAACCATCAATTATCTGATAGAGAGTGGTAGAGAACATGGATATGAAAAGGCCAACAATCCCAAAGCCATAAATTAGTGATGATTTAAGGTACCATCTAGGAAAACATTTTTGTTCTAAGTTCTTTTTATTAATGTTGAGGAATTTATTTATGAGATTGGTTAATATTATAAGGAGATATACTTAATTTATAATTAGAGTTTTATCCATTAATAAATTTCTTTCACAAACTCATATTTCACTCTAAAAGATAATAGAACGTAATTTTTTTTCTATTTATACTATTCGTACAGGGTTCCAAAATAAATGAATTTATAATTCATCTACCAGATCTTTTAAAAAAACTACATTATTTAATCCAGGACATCTCGTGGGACAGTGGTAGGTGATACACCCTTTTCTCCCTTCGGTTGCGGGTTCAAGTCTCGCAGCCTTGCCGGACGCGACGGGTTGCCGCCCGAACTCCGGGTTGTCCTTTTATGGAAATCCAAAATAATCCAAACTAGAACTATCCAAAATACTTCTGTCCAAACTAACAGTCCAACATTTATAAGGAAGGTAAAAATAATGGAGATCCTTTTTACCCCGTAATAGCATATGAATACCTTCATCATGTATTCTTTTAATACACTGAAACATCCTGAATTACCATATTCCTTATTGATTACATTCATGCTCCCTTATTCTATATAGAATGCTGGATATACTTCATCAATTCAAAAATGTTTTAAACCCCAACAATGATGGAATATACAAATCATTAATCAGTTCTAAGGTAGTCAAGAATATCCAATATAATTTATCCAAAACAATCATGTATTATTCCAAAATGACTACCTCGGTATCAGAACTATATTATGGTTTATCATTCTCTCAACCATATATTTTCCAAAAATTTATCCTGCTATTGAGTCACTTTTCTTTGTTACACACAATCTCTAGTCCTTAATGAAATAGTACTGCAGTACAATTCTTATATACTCCATAATTATTATAACAAGTACATTGTTTATACAACACTCAATTGACATAATCAACATAAGAACTCTAATCATTCCTCTTCATCTGTGGTAGAATCATAACATGATTATTATCCAATAGCATCATTTGCGGCATAGTCTGATGACTGGGACATAGGTTCACGTAGTGTCCAAACTCTTTTCAAATGAAGCATTGTACATTTGAAACCATTTTCTTACCCTTGCAGTCACGTACTTTGTGCCCTTTTCCTCGACACTTATAACAAACTCCCATTCCTTTCAGGCAAGTTCCAGGGTGTTTCTTTCCACAGTTATCACATATGGGAAAATTATTCTTTTCCCTCTTCCCTTTATCCATATTTCTCTCTTCCATCCTTTTCTTCTCTTTCTTCCCTTCAAAGCCATAGGACTCAGTAAACTCTTTACTTATCTTATCAACACATGATATTATTTCTTCATATGATGATAATACATGCGAGAATATTTCTCTTGTAAATTCTAGCTTAAGACCATAAAATATATGATCCTTATTTCTCTTTGTATCATGTGCATTGCTAGAGTTCTCATTCCTTCTACTGGGCGCCATTTCTAAACAATGGAAAACATTAGATTAGTTTATGAATAACAATACCTAATCCCAAACTTTTAAAACACATAACATAAATTAAATAGTTTATGGATATAATCCATAATCATAAAAATTTCACCTTTGAGGAAGTATATACTCAAAAACCCTTCATAATGATTTTTAAAGAAAATGAGAGTTATCCTAAGAATATCACCCGGGAGTAAAGTAACCAAGAGTGAAGCAAGGCCCGTTGTCGTGCACCAGTTCCCGTTCGAGTCTAGCTCAAAGCGGTGTTTTCGGGTTTTACCCCTAGGTACATCTGTGCCAGAGCCGCCTCTACCTGCTCGTATCCAGACAGGGATGTATTGCTCGGAAAACTCACAAAATCTCTACAATACCAAAATTCTAGGAAGTTCTTCTATACTAATCCTCAAAATACATCTTAAATCTATGTGCTCTAATCAGAGTTTATCTAAATCTAGCTTCCAAGGTTTGTACTAAACTTCCTCTGATACCAACTGTAACGCCCCGACCCTAGTTACCCAGAGTCGGTGCATTATTACATAACATTGGCATGATCACAAGAAAGAACAAATGTCGAAAGACCGATTGGTTTAGTAGCCTTGGAAACACTAGATATATTCATATGTTTTACATTACATCATAAAGTGAAAAACTACTACGACAACATAATGTCTCCATAGTCCACACTATTATCCCCTCATAATATCCCTGCTGGTCATTCATAACTTACTTCTTCACATCCTGGGAAAAATAAAACATAGAAAAAGTGTGAGCTCAAATGCCCAGTAAGGATAAAAATATAGCGGAACATTCAAAAATAAACATAAATATTTAAGGCAATGCATTACTAAAACAAAAGCCTTTTAAACTTGAACTTCAACTTAGTATGGAAAAAGTAAAATGAAATAATTCCATTTACTTGTTCACATGTATATTCTACTAATCGAATAATCACATGTAATATCAATAACCACTTTCATAATGTTCGAATGCATAATGATAAACTTTAATTTCTTCAAGGCCTCGTCCCAAGACCTTGGGGCTATCTGTAACTAGAACCCAACCCGGAGTGCCTCTAATAACCGGACACCAACCCGGAGTGCCTCTAATAACCGGACACCATCCCAGAGTTCCTCTAATAACCGGAGACCAAACCGGAGTTCCTCTAATAACCGGAGACCAAACCGGAGAGATTACTTTTACCGGTCCCCAACCCGGAACATACTTGTCTAACACATTCATCTGAATAAAAGGTTGAAATATAACATAAACATTCGGATTAAAAATAACTTATAAAATGTCAATACTTTAAAAAAAACCATGAGTGACATAAGAATAACTTATCCACAGTCAAAAACCTTCAATAAAATAGAGATGTTTTGTAACATATTAAATCAACTTCAAATAAGCTTAAAATCCATCAAAGGATGTTGACATAGATGAAATCAGAACTATTTTAGAGAAATATCTGTTTTTTTGAAATCATTTTAAAAGTAACATAATTATAAAATAATACATTAAATTTGAAAATATTTTTATAAGCTTGTAAGGGAAGCTTCGACGATTTTATAATGGCGGAAAATAACCGCACCCGCCGTATAAGTAAAAAAAACATTCTTACCTTAATTTTGTCGAAAAGGTTAAAAAGCACCTTGTTTGGAAAACGACGGAAAGATTCCTTTATAAACACATAAGGGTATAAATGACTTTAACCCATAATCTTGTAAATAGTAAAAATGTTTTGAAATAAATAATTAAGAAACATGGATGTGGATGATAAAGAGATCCCAGTAGATAATTATAAATAAACAACCTCGGATAATGAAGAGATTGTGAAATAACCCTTACCAATTTGGTAACTTATGAAACATACAACCCATGAAAGAGGTATCATACAATGAATATGTAAATACACATAAATTCGAGTGTATTATACAAAAGAATATAATTATGGGCAGTACATACCCCACAAAAAAGGTGATGGTGGCAATATGGCATGAATCTCACGGGAATAAGGAGTGAGATGAAAACCCCTTACCTTGTACTTTTCCTTGGTTGGGGTAGGTTAACCTCCTCTTCTTCGGGTTATTCCTTTTGATTTGATCAAAAGGGATCCTTAGGTTGTCTTTCTGATCAAACTAAAGCCTCTAGGTTGTAGTGAGGGAATTTGGGAGAGTATTTGGGCAGTGTTTTGCCGAACCAAAAGTTTTTGAAGGTGTGAAGAAATGAGAAGTAGGAGTGCCCTTTTATAAGAGGGGTGAGGGGCACCTTTGGAAAAGCTAGAAATATTAGTTTATAATAAATTCATATTCGATTTCTAATGTCTCCAAAGTTGATTATTTAAATTTTAAGGTGGGGATGTGTCGAAAACAACTCAACCAATAGAATTTAGACAGGTTTGGGTACTTATATTAATCTTATCTTTAAGTATTAACTCTAAGTTAATTAGTTTCACTTTTACAATGTCTCTTTGTATTTTTATATAATATGGTTAATAAAATTACTATATACATCCAAGCGACCCCCAAGTGGTCCATTAATGATGAAACTATCATGATATAAGTCTCTTGGCCGAACATTATATTTTTAGGAATTTAATATCAATTAATAATATAATATTTGTTTTAAGAACTCTTTTATGTCAATTTTGACACTATTCAATAGTTGATTTTTGTGAAACTCATAACAGATTGATTACTTCGAAAAAAGTCAATTAAATCAATACTAATATATCATATTATCCTAGAAAATTAGTTTAAGTCATTAAAAGTTTCATATTATATTTATTTGGGTATTTATAATATCAATTATTTTAATTTTTCACTATTATAGTAATTAATTTATCATCATTGTTTCATAAATAAATTAAATTATTTAACGTCTAAAAATTATAAATAAAATATAATTATGTAGGAAATCATTTTATCTTTCTAATGAATATTTATAATCTAAAATCAAACAAATATAACCCTATGTAAAAATTGTTTTTCTAAAAGATATATTCTTGTGTCATTTTTGTATTCATTTTAACTTAATTAAAATAAAGTGTCCCTATCACCTACAAGTGGAACCATGGGGTCCCAAAATCGACCCAAATATGCCTATGGTCGAACATGTATCAACCAATAAGGATAGGACACGTTTTAGGGTAATTTAGTATTATTATAATATTAAGTTTTAACCCTTATTTACCGGATTTACCCTTAACCATGGTAAATAAAATATTTACCGCAGTAATTATTCAAAATGTATAAAAATAAAAGTTACCTATTTACAAAATTTAAAAATCCTGATTCCAAATATGGAATCCATTTTTCTAAATTCAAAACACAGAAGCGGAATAAATCAATTTAAAATTAATTCCCACTGTCAAAACAAAAAGCGTGTTTTTAAGAGATAATAACTATCAAAAGATTGACACTTGTTTATGTTCAGTTTAATTGTAAAATTATGTCCAATGACCAAAATTATATTAAATGGAAAAACTATATTATAAATATACATTAAAACCACTCAAATTCATAATTTATCACTATTAATTATTTTTATTAAAAAAGTTGTTTTTAATTAAAATTTAGTAATTTTCACTATTCATCAAAATATGAATGTTATCCGAAAAGTACCAAAATTTCACGTTAGGCTAAATTCGATACTCCGAATCCAAAAATGATGTCCATTTTGAGAGATAAAATTTCTAAAATTTTAAAAGGTAGGTATTACTATTCATAACGGCTAGTTTGATTGGTTGTGGTGTGTTAGAACTCGAAGTTGCGTACAACACACGCTACTGTATTATTCAAAGGAAAGCATACCGTGGAAGCTTGGGATGTTTCATTTTGAATTTTTTGATGTCCCCCATTTAGTCAAAAAGTTTAAAATATTGTATTTAAAAATGATTCACTATTAAAAGTTGATAAAAGTGCAATACTGAAAATGAATCTGTTCTTGCATTATGTCTAAGAAACTCATAATATGGATTCAAAAATTATAAGGATTATATAAAGTTTAAAATTTAGTTAATACTATTCATAACCTCTTTTTAATGGTTTTTTTGGTAATTCATGGTGTGATTGAACTCGGTGTTGCGTGTAGTGCAAGTTATTGGATTATTTTGAAGAAATAACACACTATGAAATCTTGGGGTGTTACAGTGCATCTTAAAAACAACCTATTATAATCTTCACATTTCTTTTCTAAATGCTGAAAACATCATCCAATGCCTATCTAATATAATCTGAGACATGATTGGTCTTATCTCATAGAAAATACCAAAATAATAATAATTGAAACCATAATATAACAAATCAATTAAAACCAAATGATTTATTATAAGAAACTATTTTATTTAAAATGGGCATATAACCCAATATCTCACCATATGACCCCATACCATCAAAATGATGACATGATTATCGCTAAAATCCTTCCAAAACACCTTATGTCAAGATGGGAATAATCACTATGAAAAATTTACAAAATAATAATAAAAGATTTTTAGTTAATCTTAAATTATTTAGAAATCAACCAAGGCTATGTACCTCGATAAAACAACACACAACTATGTGTATATATCCTCTTAGGTTATTGTCTTACTATGCAGAGAGAGAGAAAAATTCAATATCTGATTCCACTATGCTATGGTGGAATCAAGACAAAAATCTCTAGTAATTGCATCCAAAGTAATAGGATAACATAATATAATATAACCAAGGATAAAAAAGTTGCAGGCTTGACCTAGGGGTTCCAACACTACCGATGACCTCTGATTCTAAACAAGAATAATGGAGAACTCCCATAGATGTATGACGAAGGAAGGGAGTTCATGTGGGGGAGAAAGGGAGAAGAAAAAGGGGTTTTAAAAAATAAATTATATCGGAAAAAAATATAGATTTCCAGTTTTATATGAGATGTATGGTTTAAATACATGATTAGAAGAATTGTGTAGCTCTTTTATCTGAGAAACACTCCACCTCTCACAGTTTCATCACACTATTAGTCAAACAATGCACCAATAATGTGTCATGTAAACAAAAAATTATAAATCCCTTATATGGTTTCCTGTAGAATTTTTACTTTAGAAAAACCATCATCATGTAAAAAGTAGCTCATTTTGTTTGGCCACATGTTTTTCCCTAACCATGTGCCAATTATGTAGAATGATATACACCTTTCAAAAACATCAGATTCAAGCCCCATCCCCTTCGAAAACTATGAATTCCTACGAGCTACAAAAGGAACCACATTCATCATAAAATATTTTTTAGAGGCATTAATAACATTGAATTCTTATTCCCAATTTCTAATTAATATTTTATTCATCTAGAAAATAAAGATTCTGAATCCATTAGAAATGTCCATATGGGGAAAATTGTGATCATACAATAAAAATATCACCTAAAAATATCAGAAAACCAATCCTATATTCTCTATAATAATTATCATATGGAAGATAGACCTTAAGGCTCATGACATGAACATATGAAACATAACAAATATACACTTACCATGAATCTGTATAAGGTAATACCCATCGAGGTCCCCACTCAATCTGAATGCTTATGAATCTATTAGAATACCACTAGATGGTCTGACTAGATAATAATGAACAATGGTTCGCAAAGTAAAACATCATACAAATATAAATGGCAATACTCTATATAGGTTGTTATGAATTTCAATTAATAGTACCCAAAGGAATCAATAACAAAAGGTATACTAAAAAGGAACCAATTACTAATGGTCACCTATGAGGGTAAATAGTATACACACAACATAATATCAATGATATATGTCATCCAACACTCAAAGGGTTTAGTTAAATAGAATTTCATTCCAATATATGTTAAAAAATATTTTTTCTCGATGCATAAGTATGATATCCAATACTCGTTCTGAAGTATTCAAAATAATCCTTTCCCCCAAATCCAAAACAGTTATGCAATAGGTAAATAATGTCTCTGATATATATTCTTTATGTTTCTTCCCTCTTGATACTATATCATTTCATGGATATGGTATACTGCCTAGCCTCATTAATTCCTCCAAATATGCAATAGGTTTTTGAATAGTATTGTGGTCATGGGTTTTTTGTTAGGGATACCATAGTATAAAAGCAGAGCAATAAACCTGAATAAATATTTAATCATCAACCATATTAGTAAATAATTTGACTATGGTATTAATAAATGAAACATGTCTATAATAATAATAAAAATGTAGTAAAATCAAAAACTAATTATTCATATATGAAATAGTTCATCACCCACTAGGTCAATCCTATATACATTATAAAAAACTAAGATAGTTTTATATGGATCTACTACAAACATTGTGTTGAACAACATAACTTTCCACAATAATAATGTTGAGTAACTCCTACCTAATCATAAAAATCAACATGATCATATTTGATCAATCATGAAACAATAGGAATTAACTTTATACATCAAGCATCATTACTAAAAATTAAAGGGTACATAATGAATGCACACACATTGAGGTGCACATATAGGATGTGTGGAATATATCTATCTGGGACATCCCAATGACGAACCTATAATCTGTAGCCATAATTGTATGGCCAAGAAATATTTTTCTCCCTACTAAAATGAAAATAAAAAATATAAATAAAATAGATTTGTCTTCAATATTTTGTTCTGTGATCCTGATCAACCATACCTCATAGAAAAACAATGGAAATTTCTCTAAACCATTAATAATTTAATAAATAACTCGAGACCTAACATGAAACACCATGTAATCCATGTGTGATGACAGAAAATTACTATATAAATATTCCATTAATCATTTGACCCCATAGATGAAATTCCATATAATAAATCTATGAATCACCCAAGGAATGTTATAATTTTATCATAATTATGGAATCCCATGTCAACTATGGAATTCCATGTCCACTAATCTCAGTTATAACCATGGAACTCCATATCAAATAGGTAATTCCATGTCCAACAATAAAAAATTCCATGTCTAATATTCCAATAATATCAAGGGAATTCTATGTCCACTAACTTTCCATTAGTATGGCTCAAAATATGGATCGTAGGAATTATGTTTCAACATCATAATACACATCATCTTATAAAAAGGCTCAGAAGCTGGATCCAAAGAAGTAATTCTAGGAATCCTAATTATAAATCAACCTACTTTAGCACCATCATTGAAAATAAAAGAGTATCCTTTAAAAATATCACTTCATTAGTAATAATTATGTGAAATTAATAAATATGTGGCTAAGGGTTGTCTAATTATCAATACCGCCACTTCTTATACAACCCAGCATACTTATAAGTTTGGTAATGGTTCTAATGTGACACTAGATACCATCTGTACCCAATCCCATAACACACAAGCGCATGGTTGATCAAACACTAAGGCATACACTTGGTCCCCTAAATCAATCAGAGGACTTTCATCCTACATGGGATCCTAGAGGTCCATATGCAATTAAAGGAATATCTCATAGTATTATCTATCTTATAAAGTTATGTAAGACACCCCTATTAGGTTGTCAAAAAATAATATGATAATAGAGGAGTCCTACACAAGATCCCTAGAAAGACTAAGCAAATAGAGGAATCCAAAATGGCATTCTTAGAAGATGTAAGAAGAGGAATCCTATATGGGATTCATAGAATTCATAAGATAACGAAGGTATTCTTCCTCG
This sequence comes from Viscum album, assembly GCA_963277665.1. Classification (NCBI taxonomy): domain Eukaryota; kingdom Viridiplantae; phylum Streptophyta; class Magnoliopsida; order Santalales; family Viscaceae; genus Viscum; species Viscum album. Next base: position 2,000,981,139 of record OY728146.1, on the reverse strand, counting down.
GATGCTTACAAATAATTAAGGAATGGAGGAATCATACATAAGACCCTCAGAACAGAAAAGAGAGAAATGTCATCCTACCTTAGATCCTTAGATTGAATATCATAATTGAGGAATCCTATATAGGATCCTCTGAAATACTAAACAAGTAATGGAATACTAAACATGGTCCTCATATTGAAAAATAGAGTTAAGTTATCTTACATGGATCATCAGAAAGAATATCCAACACTGGATCCTTGAAAAGAGTATGCTCTAAGGGTAACATATACTACAGCCATTGTCACTTACATATTGTGGTCTCCATGGATATAATGTAACATATCAAAAGGAATCCATTCTCATGGGATAATCTATATAAGAATAAATCATGGTAGATGTCTCATGGTCTATCTCATATGAAGGTATCACTATTAGTTGGTCCGAACACCCATATAAAATGTCTCATCATGTTTTGTCTCAATCATACTAACTAGTGTGTATTATAAGATACAAAAAATGGTGTACATTGAGAACCCATTTCAAGTACACCAAACATTAATACAAATCTTATGTTTGTCTGATCACATGTCTCTTCCATAGGAGAAAATTAAATATAATTACTAGAGGATGTATAACCCCATTATAGATTTCTCACAGAAAAGATTTTTTAGGAGTCCTAAAAAAACAAAATTGGTTCAACCATTATGATATATATGGAAAACACTCAAAATGAACTAATAATTTATTCAAATCTTACTCTTGGGTATAAGAACATGAAAAACCATTAAAATGGTAGTAGAGGAGATGTACATTAGGTGTATACCAAAATACATTACTTGTACTCTCAATGACCCAACTAGGAGTGTACTCTAGCATTAATTGGTGATTAAAAATCCAATTATACGACATTTAAATCTTGTACATGAAATTTACCCAATATGGGGTATCATTCCATGTCCCTCACTTGACCAGGTCATTTTTTCATAATCATGAAATTATACACGACTTATAACCCACGCAAGGTTTAGCTATGTACCCTACATTGATTATTTCAACCACATGGATTTTATGACATGTACTCAGCTACTTGGCTGAGTAAGGCTACATGTTATGTAACCTTGGTGTACATGGTGTAGTTTAAAAAAATTCACCTAGTTATGTACTTGGGTACATGGCAAAAAACTCTACTTGGTGTGTACTCCAAATACAAGGAATGTAATTTCTAAAAGTCATCTTCCTTAAATAGGGTGAAAACACAACCAATATTCCTAAACTACACACCATGTGACAAAAGTTCCCAAATTGGAAACCCCTATAAACAACCCAAACCCCCATTTTTCATTAGTAAAAATAGATCAAATCACTAGGGTTTCGTATCCATGATAATAGGGATCTAAATACAGAAAGAAGGAAATCTAATGCTACTCAAGGTATAAATTTAAATTAAACATACCTATTGGAGGAATCATCAGATTTATTTTCTATATTCATGATCCACCACTATCGCACAATGATCCAAATCCTCCAAATCTTTGTAGATGTTATGTAAACAAGGATAAATACCTAGAGAAGGGGGGGGGGTGAATTAGGGTATGAGATATTAAAACAGATTTTCCCACAGATATATTTTAGTAGATAAACAAAACACTCTTATATCTTTTTCCAACAATAATGTATGAATAGAAATTAAATCATTCAAGACACATAGTGATTTTACGTGGATTGCCCTCACTAGGAAATATCGAATGAGAATACAATTTCAATGTACTAATGTAACAAATCCACTTAGGATAACATCAAAAATAAGGTTCATTATAGGTCGCATCAATGTCATGGATCACTTTCTTTACACTGTTTAGCGATAGCTCAATAATTACTAAGGGTCACTCCCTCAATATTTCTTTTGATGGATCACTGCTAGTGGTAAGTATAACATTCATCCTCTTTATTTGATCACTGATCTGGAATGGATTCATACAATGTTTATGGACATATATTTCCTTTCATTAGAAAAAATGAATGAATCCCCATTTATATTTATATGATTTTTTGAAGTACCACATTCATCCACAGAATGAATTCCACTTTACCAAAAATTTATAGGGAAATTACATTTCAATATTTTTGCGATGATGAATTAAATTTCAAAGAAAACATAGCCTTTGTGAAGTTAACCAATTCTTCACAAGTAGATATTGTCTTTACAAGAAATTGTTTCTTCCAAAAGATCACCTATTTTACAAAGATCAACCAGGATTCAAGAATCACCATCATTTCAGAAGCTTAAACACTTTTGTGACGCTCACATAGCCTTCACTATGATCACAAATTGTAGGTGTATTTTTATACCCTTTAGGAACAACAATACTTCTTTTCTAACTAAACTTCCAATTAGCCTTAATTTTTTTCATGAAATTCATTTCCTCGTGAAATGTTTTTTAATAACCACCTTCCCAAATCACATTAAAGAATTTATAGCTTATAGATTTTTGTTAAGGATTTATCTACTTTCCCAAGGGTGTAGAGACCGATTTATAGAAAATTACTCCCATTTTAGAAGCACCCCTACTCATCATAACTTTATTCAAAATCTCTTCAAATATTTTTCATGAAGATCCCTATTTAGTAAAGAACCTATAAAATTTCCCATACATGAAGCTTATAATTGTCATTGATATTTACATCAAACCATCATGTGTTCATAATGATTATTTATAATGATCTACATCTTCTTTTAGTCATGTAGATTACTGTCAAACCTTTGAGCACTCATGATGCTCATTTACTGTAATCGTCTCCTTCAAAAAGAATCCTTCTATATTCCCAATATTTTAAAAAATAATTACTCTACTATATTTTTATGAAGATTTTATATAAATAAAAAAATTTCAATGATTGAGAAATAATCCAAATTTTGGGCCCAATGTTTTTTTGAAAACACAGGGAAATAGTTCCACCATTTATTTGAAACTTTTTATATAGAATCATTACAATAAATTACATTATCATGGATTTTTTTCAATATTTTTAGTCCACAACCATATAGTAATTCCAAAATTGACCTTGGAAACCCACATTTTCAACAAATATAATCAACCAAAAAACATTGTAATGTTATCTTGAGGGATTTCTCCCAAAGAGTATAGGAACCTCTCTCTTCTATCTTCTTCCCTCTCTCTATATTTCCCTACCGCATATTATTTCTAAGTTTCAATGAGGAAAGACCACAAGTGGAGTACAAGATAATTGAGAAGGATGAGATAAAATAATATAATAAAATAAATGAATGAAAAAGAAAAGAAAATTGAAAAGGGACCTAGGCCTAGTCTAGATGCCCTGCATGAGTTCATACATTGATGTGAAAAAACCCACAATTCCAATCTCTATGGAGGATATGTAATCTAAATATGATTCTATCATAAATATATATCTCTAAGAAAACATGTTCAAATAAATTAATATATTATCAATTATGTAGTAAATATAAATTATTCCAAAAAAATCAACAAGCTCATATTTCCACTAATCTCCTATCATTGAGTAAAAAATCTACACTAGAACCAAAATAGTGGTCATAAAAATTATCCAAGACCTTATTCCAGAAGAAAATGACCATTTTAATCCTTGAAATCATAAAAGTGTAAAAATTCATATTTCATATGAATTTCATAGTGTAACACCCCAGGATTTCAGAGTGTGTTATTTCTTAAAAATAATTCAATAACTTGCACTACACGCAACACCGAGTTCAATCACACCATTAAAAGAGGTCATGAATAGTATTAACTACATTTTGAACTTTATATAATCCTTATAATTTTAGAATCCCTATTATGAGTTTCTTAGTCATATTGCAAGAACAGATTCATTTTCAGTATTATCAACTTCTAATAGTGAAACCTTTTTAAATACAATATTTTAAACTTTTTGACTAAATGGGGACATCAAAAATTTAAAATGAAACATCCCAAGCTTCCACGGTACGCTTTCTTTGAGTAATACAGTAGCGTGTGTTGTACGCAACCTTGAGTTTTAACACACACCACAACCAATCAAACTAGCCGTTATGAATAGTAATACCTAATTTTTGAAATTATATATATTTTATATTTAAAAATGGACTTCATTTTTGGATTCGGAATATTGAAATTAGCCTAGGGTGAAATTTTGGTACTTTTCGGATAACTTTTATATTTTGATGAATAGTGAAAATTACTAAATTTTAATTAAAAACAACTTTTTTAATCAAAATAATTAATATTGATAAATTATGAATTTGAGTGGTTTTAAAGTATATTTAGAATATATTTTTACCATTTAATATAATGTTGGTCATTGGACATAATTTTACAATTAAACCGAACATAAACAAGTGTCAATCTTTTGGTAGTTACTATCTCTTAAAAACACGCTTTTTGTTTTGACAGCGGGAATTAATTTTAAATTAATTTCTGCCACTTCTGTGTTTTGAATTTAGAAAAATGGATTCCATATTTGGAATCAGGATGTTCAAATTGTGTAAATAGGTAACTTTTATTTTTAGACATTTTGAATAATTACTGCGGTAAATATTTTATTTACCATGGTTAAGGGTAAATCCGGTAAATAAGGGTTAAAAAAATAATATTATAATAATACTAAATTACCCTAAAACGTGTCTTAACCCTATTGGTTTATACATAGTCGACCATGGGCATCTTTGGGTCTATTTTGGGACCCCATGGATCCACTTGTAAGTGATAATGACACTTTATTTTAATTAAGTCAAAATGAATACAAAAATGACACAAGCATATATCTTTTAGAACAACAATTTTTACATAGGGTTATACATGTTGGATTTTCGATTATAAATATTCATTAGAAAGATAAAAAGATTTCATACATAATGATATTTTATTTATAATTTTTAGACATTAAATAATTTATTTTATTTATGACACAATGATGATGCAGTAATTACTAAAATAGTAAAAAATTAACATAATTGATATTATAAATACCCAAATAAATATAATATGAAACTTTTAATGAATTAAACTAATTTTCTAGGATAATATGATATATTAGGATTGATTTAATTGACTTTGTTCGAGGTAATCAATCTGTTATGAGTTTCACAAAAATCAACTATTGAATAGTGTCAAAATTGACATAAAAGAGTTCTTAAAACAAATATTATATTATTAATTGATATTAAATTCCTAAAAATCTAAGGTTCGGCCAAGAGACTTATATTATGATAGGTTAATCATTAATGGACCACTTGGGGGTCGCTTGGATGTATATAGTAAGTTTATTAACAATAATATATAAAAATACAAAGAGACATTGTAAAAGTGAAACTAATTAACTTAGAGTTAATACTTAAAGATAAGGTTAATATAAGTACCCAAACCTGTCTAAATTCTATTGGATGAGTTTTTTTCGACCTATCCCCACCTCATCCTTTGAATAGTCAACTTTTGAGCCTTTAGAAACCGAATATGAATTTATTATAAATTAATATTTCTAGCTTTTCCAAAGGTGCCCCTCACCCCTCTTATAAAAGGACACTCCTCCTTCCCATTTCTTCACACCTTCAAAGCCTTTTGGTTCGGCCAAACTCTGCCCAAATACTCTCCCAACATCCCTCACTACAACCTAGAGGCCTTAGTTTGATCAGAAAGCCAACCTAAGGAGCCCTTTTGATCAAATCAAAAGAAAGAACCCGAAGAAGAGGTAATGATTTCACCACCCTTTTCTAAGTTCATTTCTTCTTCCACTTCTTCTTCCTTTGTTCTTACCATTCTAAAATAATAACTCCAGTATCTCACATATACTGTGATGTTATTATAAGTATGGTACAACCATATTCAGTATTCTATCCACCCTTTGAATAACATGTCACCATACGTGCGTACGTACGACTTACCGTCTCCACGTCGTGGTGTAATTGTTATTCAATATAATATTATTTGGATGGGTATAATAATGATGTGTAACTCATGTAAAAAAATAAATATAACATGTTAATGATTCTGTATATATGATATACCATTCATTTATATATTATTTTAATATCAAAAGAATGATATTGTCGCTCGTGCGTACGTACGGACTACCGTCTCCACGAACGCGATGAGATTCATTCTCCATCGTAACCATTAAAGTATAATTATCATTTTATGATTTAAAAATGATGTTTAAGGACTTGATATCATTATGGATATGAATAATATACAACCTATCCTTTACAAACATGTCTTACGTAACAAAACATATGAAAGAAAACAAGTAAGTTAACACCCGAAACAACGATAATACTAAGATATTATTATCAAATCAATATTAAAAGATCATATATGATATCATATTAATGTATATGATTCTTGTATAATTTAATAACAATTATTTCACCATTATACAGGAGGTTAACCTACCCCAACCAAGGAAAAGTACAAGGTAAGGGTTATTTCACAATCTCTTCATTATCCGAGGTTGTTTATACGTAATAATCTACTGGGATCTCTTTATCATCCACATCCATGTTTCTTAAAAATGTATTTCAAAACATTTTTACTATTTACAAGAATATGGGTTAAAGTCATTTATACCTTTTTTTGACTTTTTATAAGAGGTTTATAAAGGAATCTTTCCGTCGTTTTCAAAACAAGGTCCTTTTTAACCTTTTCGACAGAATTGAGGTAAGAATGTTTTTTTAACTTATACGGCGGGTGCGGTTATTTTACGCCGTTATAAAATCTTCAAAGCTTTCCTTACAAGCTTATAAGAATATTTTCAAAGAAAATGTTTTATTTTATATGGATCTTAAATGATTTCAAAATAAAAGGAGATATTTCTTTAAAAAGAATTTTGATTTCATCTATGTCAACATCCTTTGATGGATTTTAAGATTATTTGAAGTTGATTTATTATGATACAAAACTTCTATATTGTATTGAAGGTTTTGTGATATGTTTGACTGTGGATGTGCTATTTTTATACCATTCATAGTTTATTGTGAAAGTATTGACATTTCGTATGCTAGTTTTAATCCGAATGTTTATGTTATATTTCAAACTTTTCTTCAGATGAATGTGCTAAACAAGTATGTTCCGGGTTGGGGACCGGTAAAAGTAAGCCCTCCAGGTTGGGGACTGGTAAAAGTAAGCCCTCCAGGTTGGGGACTGGTTAAAGTAAGCCCTCCAGGTTAGGGACTGGTAAAAGTATGCCCTCCGGGTTGGTGTCCGGTTATTAGAGGCACTCCGGGTTGGTGTCCGGTTATTAGAGGCACTCCGGATTGGGTTCCGGTTAGAAGTAACCCCTAGGTCTTGGGATGAGGCCTAGACAAAGAAATTAACGTTTAGCATTATGCATTCCAACATTATGAAAGTGGTTATTGATTTTTTCATGTGATTATTCGATTAGTAGAATATCCATGTGAATAAGTAAATGACATTATTTCATTTTATTTATGCCATACCATGTTGAAATTTCATGTTTAAAAGGATTTTGTTTTAGTTATACATTGCCTTAAATGTTTATTCTTATTGATGAAAGTTTCCGCTATATTGTTATCCTTACTGGGCATTTGAGCTCACCCCTTTTCTATGTTTTATTTTTCCCAGGAAGTGAAGAAGTAAGTTATGAATGACCTGCAGGGATATTTTGTGGGGATATGAGTGTAGATTATGGAGACAATATGTTGTTGTAGTAGTTTTTCGTTTAATGATGTAATGTAAAACTTATGAATATATCTAGTGTTTCCAAGGCTACTAAACTAATCGGTCTTTCGGGATTTCATCTTTCTTGTGATCATGCCAATGTTATGAAGTAATGCACCGACTCTAGGTAATTAGGGTCGGGGCGTTACAGTTGGTATCAGAGGAAGTTTAGTACAAACCTTGGAAGCTAGATTTAGATAAACTCTGATTAGAGCATGTAGACCTAAGATGAACGTTGAGGATTAGTATAGAAGAACTTCCTAGAATTTTGGTATTGTAGAGATTTTGTGAGTTTTCCGAGCAATACATCCCTGTCTGGATACGAGCAGGTAGAGGCGGCTCTGGCACAGATGTACCTAGGGGTAAAACCCGAAAACACCGCTTTGAGCTAGACTCGAACGGGAACTGGTGCACGACAACGGGCCTTGCTGCACTCTTGGTTACGACACTCCCGGGGGATATGCTTAGGATAACTCTCATTTTCATTACAAATCATTATGAAGGGTTTATGAGTATATACTTCCTCAAAGAAAACATTTTTTATGATTATGGATTATATCCATAAATAGTTCAATTTATGTTAAGTGTTTTATAAGTATGGGATTATGTATTTTGATTCATAAACTGATCTAGTTTATGCCATTGTTTAGAAATGGCGCCCAGTAGAAGGAATGAGAACTCCAGAAATACACATGATTCAAAGAGAAGGAAGGATCATATCTTTCATGGTCTTAAGCTAGAATTTATAAGAGAAATAGTCTCCCATGTATTATCATCATATGAAGAAATAATATCATGTGTTGATAAGATAAGTAAAGAGTTTACTGAGTCCTATGGCTTTGAAGGGAATCAAGAGAAGAAAAGGATGGAAGAGAGAAAGATGGATAAAGGGAAAAGGGAAAAGAAGAATTTTCCCATATGTGGTAACTGTGGAAAGAAACACCCTGGAACTTGCCTGAAAGGAATGGGAGTTTGTTATAAGTGTGGAGGAAAAGGGCACAAGGTACGTGACTGCAAGGGTAAGAAAATGGTTTTAAATGTACAATGCTTCATTTGCAAGGAGTTTGGACACTACGCGAACCTATGTCCCACTCATCAGACTATGCCGCAAATGATGTTATTGGATAATAATCAAGTTATGATACTACCACAGATGAAGAGGAATGATTAGAGTTCTTATGTTGATTATGTCAATTGAGTGTTGTATCAACAATGTACTTGTTACAATAATTATGGAGTATATAAGGATTGTACTGCAGTACTATTTCATTAAGGACTTGAGATTGTGTGGAACAAAGAAAAGTGACTCAATAGCAGGATAAAGTTTTGGAAAATATATGGTTGAGAGAATGATAAATCATAACATAGTTATGATACTGAGGTAGTGATTTTGGAATAATATGTGATTGTTTTGGATAAATTATATTGGATATTCCTGACTACCCTGGAACTGATTAATGATTTGTATATTCCATCATTGTTGGGGTTTAAAACATTTTTGGATTAATGAAGTATATCCATCTTTCTATATGGAATAAGGGAGCATGAAGGTAATCAATAAGGAATATGGTAATTCAGGATGTTTCGGTATATTAAAAGAATACATGATGAAGGTATTCATATGCTATTACGGGGTAAAAAGGTTCTACATTATGTTTACCTTACTTATAAATGTTGGACTGTGAGTTTGGATAGAAGTATTTTGGATAGTTCTAGTTTGGATTATTTTGGATTGCCATAAAAGGACAACCCGGAGGTCGGGCGGAAACCCGTCGCGTCCGACAAGGCTGCGAGACTTGGACCCGAAACCGAAGGGCGACAAGGGTGTATCACCTACCACTGGCCCACGAGATTTCCTGGATTAAATAATGTAGTTTTTATTAAAAGATCTTGTAGATGAATTATAAATTCATTTATTTTGGAACCCTATACGAATAGTGTAAATAGAATTTTTCTTACATTCTATTATCTTTTAGAGTGAAAGATGAGTTTGTGGTAGAAATTTATTAATGGATAAAACTATAATTATAAAGTAAGTATATCTCCTTATGATCTTAGTCAATCTCATAAATAGATTCCTCAATATTAAGAAAAGCAACTTAGAACAAAAATGTTTTCCTAGATGGTACCTTAAATCATCACTAATTTATGGCTTTGGGATTGTTGCCCTTTTCATAGCCATGTTCTCTACCACTCTCCATCAGATAATTGATGGTTAGATTTCTCTTCCATATCCATATTTTCCTAAATGGAACCCTAGTATGTGTTATTTTCGGTAATCTTCATACTTTCCACTCTTTATTTTAAATAGAGGCCTCATTAATTCATTTTTCGATGTGGGATTTCAACTAAGATATTTTGAAATGTCAAAAATGTGTTGTCCCAATACCCTATATTTTGTTGAACCGATGGTACTTCAAATCATCATAGATTGATGAGTTTAAGGACCTCAATTTTATACTTGTTTTTGATTGATGAACTCAATCACTACCTATAAATATTTACGTTTTTCCTCCAATTATATGTCTCTAATTGCCACCAATGTTCTCCTAATCGAGATCATAATTTGGTGGTGACCCTTTCATTTATCTTTTACTCATATTAAGACTAAATTTTAGTAACCCAATTTCCGATGTGGGTTTTCCCACAAATATATTTTCTACTTTCAACCTTTTATTTTCGAAGAACAATTTCAAATTTCGAGGACGCAATTTATTGAAGGAGGGGAGAATGTAACACCCCAGGATTTCAGAGTGTGTTATTTCTTAAAAATAATTCAATAACTTGCACTACACGCAACACCGAGTTCAATCACACCATTAAAAGAGGTCATGAATAGTATTAACTACATTTTGAACTTTATATAATCCTTATAATTTTAGAATCCCTATTATGAGTTTCTTAGTCATATTGCAAGAACAGATTCATTTTCAGTATTATCAACTTCTAATAGTGAAACCTTTTTAAATACAATATTTTAAACTTTTTGACTAAATGGGGACATCAAAAATTTAAAATGAAACATCCCAAGCTTCCACGGTACGCTTTCTTTGAGTAATACAGTAGCGTGTGTTGTACGCAACCTTGAGTTTTCACACACACCACAACCAATCAAACTAGCCGTTATGAATAGTAATACCTAATTTTTGAAATTATATATATTTTATATTTAAAAATGGACTTCATTTTTGGATTCGGAATATCGAAATTATCCTAGGGTGAAATTTTGGTACTTTTCGGATAACTTTTATATTTTGATGAATAGTGAAAATTACTAAATTTTAATTAAAAACAACTTTTTTAATCAAAATAATTAATATTGATAAATTATGAATTTGAGTGGTTTTAAAGTATATTTAGAATATATTTTTACCATTTAATATAATGTTGGTCATTGGACATAATTTTACAATTAAACCGAACATAAACAAGTGTCAATCTTTTGGTAGTTACTATCTCTTAAAAACACGCTTTTTGTTTTGACAGCGGGAATTAATTTTAAATTAATTTCTGCCACTTCTGTGTTTTGAATTTAGAAAAATGGATTCCATATTTGGAATCATGATGTTCAAATTGTGTAAATAGGTAACATTTATTTTTAGACATTTTGAATAATTACTGCGGTAAATATTTTATTTACCATGGTTAAGGGTAAATCCGGTAAATAAGGGTTAAAAAAATAATATTATAATAATACTAAATTACCCTAAAACGTGTCTTAACCCTATTGGTTGATACATAGTCGACCATGGGAATCTTTGGGTCTATTTTGGGACCCCATGGATCCACTTGTAAGTGATAATGACACTTTATTTTAATTAAGTCAAAATGAATACAAAAATGACACAAGCATATATCTTTTAGAACAACAATTTTTACATAGGGTTATACATGTTGGATTTTCGATTATAAATATTCATTAGAAAGATAAAAAGATTTCCTACATAATGATATTTTATTTATAATTTTTAGACATTAAATAATATATTTTATTTATGACACAATGATGATGCAGTAATTACTAAAATAGTAAAAAATTAACATAATTGATATTATAAATACCCAAATAAATATAATATGAAACTTTTAATGAATTAAACTAATTTTATAGGATAATATGATATATTATGATTGATTTAATTGACTTTGTTCGAGGTAATAAATCTGTTATGAGTTTCACAAAAATCAACTATTGAATAGTGTCAAAATTGACATAAAAGAGTTCTTAAAACAAATATTATATTATTAATTGATATTAAATTCCTAAAAATCTAAGGTTCGGCCAAGAGACTTATATTATGATAGGTTAATAATTAATGGACCACTTGGGGGTCTCTTGGATGTATATAGTAAGTTTATTAACCATAATATATAAAAATACAAAGAGACATTGTAAAAGTGAAACTAATTAACTTAGAGTTAATACTTAAAGATAAGGTTAATATAAGTACCCAAACCTGTCTAAATTCTATTGGATGAGTTTTTTTAGACCTATCCCCACCTCATCCTTTGAATAGTCAACTTTGGAGCCTTTAGAAACCGAATATTAATTTATTATAAATTAATATTTCTAGCTTTTCCAAAGGTGCCCCTCACCCCTCTTATAAAAGGGCACTCCTCCTTCCCATTTCTTCACACCTTCAAAGCCTTTTGGTTCGGCCAAACTCTGCCCAAATACTCTCCCAACATCCCTCACTACAACCTAGAGGCCTTAGTTTGATCAGAAAGCCAACCTAAGGAGCCCTTTTGATCAAATCAAAAGGAAGAACCCGAAGAAGAGGTAATGATTTCACCACCCTTTTCTAAGTTCATTTCTTCTTCCACTTCTTCTTCCTTTGTTATTTCCATTCTAAAATAATAACTCCAGTATCTCACATATACTGTGATGTTATTATAAGTATGGTACAACCATATTCAGTATTCTATCCACCCTTTGAATAACATGTCACCATACGTGCGTACGTACGGCTTACCGTCTCCACGTCGTGGTGTAATTGTTATTCAATATAATATTATTTGGATGGGTATAATAATGATGTGTAACTCATGTAAAAAAATAAATATAACATGTTAATGATTCTGTATATATGATATACCATTCATTTATATATTATTTTAATATCAAAAGAATGATATTGTCGCTCGTGCGTACGTACGGACTACCGTCTCCACGAACGCGATGAGATTCATTCTCCATCGTAACCATTAAAGTATAATTATCATTTTATGATTTAAAAATGATGTTTAAGGACTTGATATCATTCTGGATATGAATAATATACAACCTATCCTTTACAAACATGTCTTACGTAACAAAACATATGAATGAAAACAAGTAAGTTAACACCCGAAACAACGATAATACTAAGATATTATTATCAAATCAATATTAAAAGATCATATATGATATCATATTAATGTATATGATTCTTGTATAATTTAATAACAATTATTTCACCATTATACAGGAGGTTAACCTACCCCAACCAAGGAAAAGTACAAGGTAAGGGTTATTTCACAATCTCTTCATTATCCGAGGATGTTTATACGTAATAATCTACTGGGATCTCTTTATCATCCACATCCATGTTTCTTAAAAATGTATTTCAAAACATTTTTACTATTTACAAGAATATGGGTTAAAGTCATTTATACCTTTTTTTGACTTTTTATAAGAGGTTTATAAAGGAATCTTTCCGTCGTTTTCAAAACAAGGTCCTTTTTAACCTTTTCGACAGAATTGAGGTAAGAATGTTTTTTTTAACTTATACGGCGGGTGCGGTTATTTTACGCCGTTATAAAATCTTCAAAGCTTTCCTTACAAGCTTATAAGAATATTTTCAAAGAAAATGTTTTATTTTATATGGATCTTAAATGATTTCAAAATAAAAGGAGATATTTCTTTAAAAAGAATTTTGATTTCATCTATGTCAACATCCTTTGATGGATTTTAAGATTATTTGAAGTTGATTTATTATGATAAAAAACTTCTATATTGTATTGAAGGTTTTGTGATATGTTTGACTGTGGATGTGCTATTTTTATACCATTCATAGTTTATTGTGAAAGTATTGACATTTCGTATGCTAGTTTTAATCCGAATGTTTATGTTATATTTCAAACTTTTCTTCAGATGAATGTGCTAAACAAGTATGTTCCGGGTTGGGGACCGGTAAAAGTAAGCCCTCCAGGTTGGGGACTGGTAAAAGTAAGCCCTCCAGGTTGGGGACTGGTTAAAGTAAGCGCTCCAGGTTAGGGACTGGTAAAAGTATGCCCTCCGGGTTGGTGTCCGGTTATTAGAGGCACTCCGGGTTGGTGTCCGGTTATTAGAGGCACTCCGGGTTGGGTTCCGGTTAGAAGTAACCCCTAGGTCTTGGGATGAGGCCTAGACAAAGAAATTAACGTTTAGCATTATGCATTCCAACATTATGAAAGTGGTTATTGATTTTTGCATGTGATTATTCGATTAGTAGAATATCCATGTGAATAAGTAAATGGCATTATTTCATTTTATTTATGCCATACCATGTTGAAATTTCATGTTTAAAAGGCTTTTGTTTTAGTTATACATTGCCTTAAATGTTTATTCTTATTGATGAAAGTTTCCGCTATATTGTTATCCTTACTGGGCATTTGAGCTCACCCCTTTTCTATGTTTTATTTTTCCCAGGAAGTGAAGAAGTAAGTTATGAATGACCTGCAGGGATATTTTGTGGGGATATGAGTGTAGATTATGGAGACAATATGTTGTTGTAGTAGTTTTTCGTTTAATGATGTAATGTAAAACTTATGAATATATCTAGTGTTTCCAAGGCTACTAAACTAATCGGTCTTTCGGGATTTGATCTTTCTTGTGATCATGCCAATGTTATGAAGTAATGCACCGACTCTAGGTAATTAGGGTCGGGGCATTACACATAGTCCTTAAAACATTGTTCATTATATATTTTTCTCATATGGGATACATTAATATAATACCGAATATTCGACACATTAAAATTAATATCCTTTAAAATATCTTGTCTAAATAAAATTATTTGTTAAACATATTCATAGATACTTGGTTTATGACACCTATTTCTATATAATTCTTTATATAGTACCACATGGATGATCGAAATGAAAATATTGGTGTATATAATTTCTACCGAAGATATATACCGATAACAAATAATTTGTAAGTAAAGAAAACATGATCTCCACAGGTATTATAATGTATAGAAACCACTTTTATATATCCCATCCTCTTTTAAAATATATGTGGTACTTAAATTCATATCAGTGTCCAGAAACCATTAATGACTCTTCCAGAATTTTGATTTTAAATGTGTGTCACAATCTAATATAATAAATAGAGGATCCTCATGAATCCTTAATATTTCGTTGAAAATGATATTGGAATGTTTTGTATGATATAAATATTTTATTATTATTACAAAATGATTGTAATTAGTAATATGATCAATGATGGGAAATATGACATCATTCATACTCAGAGTCTTTGGGAGTATAGGGAAACATTCAATTGTAATATTTACCCACATCCATGGATGTATGGGTATAGGTTGAATGACTATAATAGGATGTTATATCATATCCTTCACCTGCTGGAATAGTATGCATCTAGCTATATTTCTAAAAATTACTCACTTCATACCATCCAACCAAAAGTGTTATCCTAAATCACTATAAATATTTGTGAAACCCGGAGTATAGAGAAATTTGAAGTAAAAAATTAATCATTAAGTTCCCTTTTCAAATATTTTATAAAAGTAACACATATCATCTTCCCAAAAATCAAAAATCCATCTCTATATAAAATGTTTATATATTTCATATCATTTACTGCATTAATCTTCCTTTTTATGTTCCTGTCATCCTACAAGGACTCCTAAAACATTAATAGTCAAAATAGTTTAACAATTGATTTTGATATTTAAATATGGATCCACTTTCCTTGAAATAACCATATCAATCTTAACTAGATATCTATAAATAGGAACCTTGTTAAATATCATCATAGTCATAACATTATGGACCTTCCTACTTAAAACATCAGACTATTTTTTTTCCTTCCCAGGGTGGCATTGTCTCAAGAAATCATAGTCCATGATTACTTCCAACAATATTATATTCCTTGTGTTGTGATTCTCCAAGGAGAACATATACAGAAAAATATTGTGGTATATATATATATATATAAAATCATTCTATATAAAATTATTTTCTTCACATTTTTAATTAAACTATTATATCATCTAATTGATGGTCATGATATAGATAGTTCTATTCATTGATATTCAATTACCATGATGAGTGGATATCCACTCTATCATTTTGTGTATGGAAACAACCATGTTATTTAATAAATCTAGCACTATATATTAAAAATAATTTCTTATATGATGATTGAGTTAATATTTGTGAATTAAACTATATCCTCTTCAACTCTTTAAAACAATACTCACATTCAAGTTACCATGTGAATTTATCCCTTTTAAACATGTTACCAGGGTTACCAGGATGTAAAATTGGGAAACATCTGGCGTTAAACATCAATATTATCATTACAATCCTAGGAGACATCAGATCTTAGTTATTTTTGATAGTTTTGGACATTAATTGACATCAGTTTTTGTAGGGTCAATAAATATTATATTTTTAGAGACAAAATGACCACAAAAAGTAACTTCTTTGAGTTAAAATTCTCATGTACTATATTTCCCATATCATTATTATTTTATTTAGGGACTCTATAATTATGTGATAATGACTATAATAGTCCTCATAGATCATAGATTTTATCAATCTATAATCAATTAATATGACTTTAATATTATCAAGACAATTCTTGAGCACTCTATCCATATTATCCATAAAGACTGAATTCGAATTAGTCAATCCCAATGGAATTAATGGAAACCCATAATATTTAAACCTTTTTTAAAATTTCATATTTATTATTTCATAATCATTCTATAATTCTTTTGATAACTAGAGTGAACATTTATCATTGAAAAGTATTGGTCTCCAAGTTTCTGACCAAATAATTCATCAATTTTTAATAAATGATACTTATTTATAGCAATTATATTGATATCTATATAATTTAGGCACATTCTCATAAACCCATCCTTCTTTTTCAGGAATAAAATAGGGTCTCCCCAAGGTGAGGTACTAGGGAACATAAATCTCTTATCACAAAACTCAGGTTTCTATTTCATCAACTTCACTAACTATATTTATTCCTTTCTATAATGTGTTTTAAATTTTTTCCCATCTTGAATTAGTTCAATGGGGAACTAAAAATTATTCACTAGTGTATGACAAAAATGTTATTCATAAATAATATCAGTTAACTTCTTTACCATAGGCACATCATCTATTCTTAGGTTATCTTCCATCTCTGCTGATCATGATTTATCTTCATATATTCCAATAATTTCATGAAGAAAATATACGGTGGAAGAAATTATACATAATCTAGATAATGGTGTTTTCTTTTTAAAATACATGAATTTCTACCTAACCTTCATGAGTTATAATATCTTTCCCTTGTTAATAATTTTTTTCATCATTGTTTCAAAACAAATATATACCAAGGAACATATCCAAATCCACTATGGGTATAGTGACTAATTATAAAAATATTGTATGCCCATACGAAACCATTATAACTATGTAATACATAATTATTTCAAAAATATTCCCACTTAGTGTCTTAATTTAAAACTCACTTACTAGAGTGTTAGGGTAAAATAAAATGTTGTTGGAAAACATGGAAGATATGAAAGTGTGATAAGTTCCAAAATAAATAAAATAATTACCTTACTTTGAGGCTGAAATAAATGTTTTTTCCACCATATAATTAGGGAATTTTACTTTATATACATCAATCACATAAGCTTGTCATTCCCTCATTGGCCTTTTTTTGAAGAAAATCCTCTTTCCCTTTGGTTTATTAGTTCATATAATGTCCCTTATTTATACAATTAACGAATTGAATATAATGATCTTCTCTCTTTCCACCGCATTTATTATATTGATAATGTTTTTCTACACAACTATAATAAACTGATGTTCCCATACTACAATCCCCAAGGTGTTTATTCCCATAAGTATCATACATGTGAAATAAAAACCTTTCATTGTTCTCCCATTGAATGTTTTTATTTCATAGATGGTAATCTAGAAATTCCACCTCAAGATATTTATAGAATATATACATACTGGAGAAATCATTTTCTATCATAATGGATCGTATGGTTATATCATAATATTATAAAATGGACTGATAGATTGACATCCTTTGAAGACATAGATTTAAATAATCAAGGAAATAATAAATCTTTATTTTGGGACTATGTACATATTTCACAAGATACCACGATAGACATGTAATGTTAGCTTCATACGAAGCAACATATTCCTACTCCTTTTATCAATGATTGAGAAAATTCATTTACATTCCCTCTCATTTCTAATATGAAATTTATTTTTTCTAGAATAACCCCTTAAAAGTTTCCCATTCTATTTTATTTATCTCAAATTACTCTATAGTTATTTGAATTATCAAACACCATTGGTCCGCATCCCCATTTAGATGATAGAACACTATGATGACTTTTTTCCTTTTTCACTACATCCCAATATAGGAATGATATTCTCTGGGGACATAATCTATTATTCAACTACAAATGGATTAGAAATCAAATGAATTATATATGTTGTTATCATATCAAGTGGTACAGTGTAGTTAAACCATGTCATTTATTAATACGTCACTCTACATGGGTAATATTATTTATCATAAGTTATGTCAACTTCCCTAATATGGTTATGAAATTATTAGCCTAAAATCAAGACTCAACAACTTGTTTATGGTCGATTTCCCTACAATTACAAAGTGCTCTCATATGGTACCCATTTATCATGTTATTCACCATATTTTGATAATTTACTAAAAATAATTAGTTCAAGATATTGAATTGTAAAATAAAATTCTTTTTTAGTTATTAGGAGTGTTCCCTAGAAATATTGAGGGTCTTCCGTAGTACTTGATCTATATAACTGGGTTCCTAAAAATCATGTCCTCATGGTTTCTATTAAACATTATCTAATACCAAATATAACATCTTATTATCAATAAATCCAGATCTGGTAGTTATATAATATTATTGGTGCCTAATAACAAAGTTATTTAAGGACTTGATAGTTTAGTGGACTAATTATAATTGATACTTACATTTATTAAAGTAGAAAAATATTATATGACATGAATGTGTTATAACAAAATTATTATCATTTTCCATAATTTACCAAAATATTTCACATTATTATTCACTAGGTTTCCGGGGGAAAATAAATAAAAATTTATTAGATTATATTCTCATTAATGAATAGAAACATAAACATGAAATAAGTGGAATCATAGTTATAAATTAACAACAAAAATAAATAATCAACTGAAATTTAGTGCATGTAATATCCATGAAAATAAATTAAAGCATGCTTAATAATAATAATTGACCTTATATTGATGGAATGAATAATGTGGTACATTAAATCAACATAGAAAGGACTATTACCTAGAAAATATCATGTAATGGTGTTAGGTATAATCCAAAAACTAAATTATTTTGTCTCTTCAAAACCGTCAATTCTTCAAGGGGATATATAATTTCAGTCCCCGCCCATCACCTGATTAATCAAATTGCATCTCCCATAATAGTCACCAAGACCTTTCATACTATTCAAATTGAAACCTATTTTCAAATAAATTAATTTTTATCCATATAATAATAAATATGGAAATAAATTCCACATTCATTATAATAATGTGGACATCTAAGAGAACATACATGAATCAACTTATATGTTTTGGAGTTTCATCCAACTAACATGTAGAACCATTATCATGGGTATATAGGAATGAGAGTACATTAAAAAAGTTGGTTTATCCATGGAATTTTTAGAAAAAATTCTTCATAATAGTTCATTAATAGTGTGTTAAAATTCCATGGAAAATCCCCCAAGAGTGTCTCTCATGGTCTACAGTCTATGTCCACTTCCCATGTAGTAAGGTTTTTTTGAGTCAATAAGAAACCATATTTTCTAATGTTATTACACATATTATCATATTATGAACAACAAATATAATTTATATTCATGAAAAAGAGACATATTTTATTGGGAATTAAAGTCATTTTTACTTTTCCAAAACATAGGAGGGTTCTTGCCATAAAAAATATTTTGTTTTAAAATGGTTTTGGTAACTATTGAATAAAAAGAATACGAGGGATGGATAAAAATATAAACATGAAAATAACATAAATTAAATGAGTGATATGGTAAAATTATTCAATTAAAATTTATACTCTACACAAAAATAAATAGTTGGTGAATATAACATGAGTCCCAAAGAATGAACTTTGTGATGGAAAGACCAGACTTTGGGCTTAGTAATAATGGAATCCAAAACATCTGAATGATGTGGATTAAAATTTAAATAATAATACCATGATAAGACTAATTTAATGATTTAAAACAATAAATAGGAAGTACATACACCAAATAAATGAAACTCAATTCATAATACCAAACATGTATCAAAAAGATGAATTTTAAATGAAAACCCCTACCTCTTATCCAAACATTCACTTACATACATTAACATATAGTAACACTTGCATATATATTATAATAAATTAATTTATAAAATTACTCATATATATTCTAATTTACACTGTTCACCAGTAGACATTTTTTACATGAACTATTCTGGTTATCCACATGAGGTGTTTATAGTTTTTATCATTTGTATTAGTTTCATAATAATGTTGGATATATTCATTATTTGTAATTATTTTGTCATTAATTGAACATTAAAGTTAAAATTAATGATTATTTATAAAAATTTATGTTATTTACAATTCCTTTAATGAGTTTTTGATTCATTTTCCTAGAAGATGAAATCTATAAATTGTATCTTTCAGTGATTCTTGAGAAATGAAAGGTGTTTTCTTAGTTTATGAAATAAATACAGATATAACATCTCCAGAATCGAAAAATCATTATTTAAAAATATATATTATATTATAATGTTAATTATTTTCCCATAATCATTCATGGTATTAATTCAATTTATTGATTAAATAGGTTTTTAAATCAATCGAAACATGAAAATACCAGGATTTAATAAAATATTGTGAGGTCGTTTTGTTAAAATATAATTATACCAAAAGCATAATCATATTATTTATTATTTATCTATGTTATATATTAGTATTAAAATTTTTATATAAAAGAATTAGTGGATATGAAATTTTTATATAATTTGAATAAAATAATTCCCATTTCAGACTTATTTTAAATGATTGAATTAACCATGATCATTTATTGATCATACATTTAAAGAGTTCTAAATTTTTTTATACGAAAACATTAATGATATAAAAAAATTATATTAAATCATTAAATTAATTATAGTAACCTAAAATTTTGTGTGGAGATGAATAATTAATTTTTTTAATGTGGTGGAGGTAGTCCGAACATTCGCACAAATAATGAATTTTTTTCCTTAATGAATAGGATAAATGAATAAAAAATGAGAAAAAAATTTATATAGTGACATTAAAATATGTAAATGATTCTAATATGAATATATTAGTGTGTAGAATTTTTTTTAAAGAAGGTAATTTAGAAGAAAAGTCATGTAGTTCACAATAATCTTGTAAGTGACTCGAATTTTCCTTGCAATTACCATTGGATACAATGGTTCCATGGTAAATAAATTTGACCATAAGATTTCAATTAGGATTTAGTATTCTAGGAGGATAATGTTTTTATATTTTTTGGATTAATGTCTAAGGATATGTGTGTATTGAAGTTGTGAAGTTGATACTCTATTATAAGTGAGGATTAGGGTAGTTTTGGGAGTGACCCATACATTTTCAATAATATAAGGTCACTAATAAAGGTTAAATTGAAAATACATGGAATATATTTTTAGTAATATTGAGTGTGGGTTGAAATAGTCATCAAACAATAAATTTTTATACAAGTTTAGGGGATTTGATTCCTTTTTTTCAACTTTTTCCTTAAGTTACATTTACCTTGATAATTAAATTTTAGCCATATTAACCATTTTCAATGAAAATAATCAGGTTTTTCCTTTTTACAAAATTTAATATTTATAATTTAAAAAGTAATTATTATTTCATTAAATAAGATTTCTAAAAATGTGAAACAATTATTTTAAAATATACACACTTAATCATGTGAAATAATTATTATAAAAATTATATTTTTATGATTTATATTTATATATAAAATAAATGTATTATTAATACTAATTTTAATTAAATAAATTTATTTTTTGAAAAAAATTAATAAATGATAAGGGCCTTTTATGTAGTACCAAAATGTTATCACACCAGGAATTTACATGAATCCTAGAAAATAATGAAATTAATTTATATTTCAAAGAAATATTTTAATTTGTTCTAAAATTGTTTTTTATAGTTACTATTAGATAAATGAATACTTTAAAAAGAATAATAATTTTATTTAAATTAAATTTTCATTGTATGAATTTTTTTCTAATCTTAATGGTTATTCTTATAAAATGATAAATTCATTTAAATTCCATGTTTTCTAAAAACCAAATTTTCATATAAAAGGTGAAAATTTCACAAAATATAAAAAATTCATAATAAGTTAAATTTGATATGATGAATTCCAAAATTGAGTTTTTATAGATATTTTAAAATAATAAAATTAAACATTTAATTAAATTATTGTATAAAATCTATATATAATATCATAGTTTTGGATTTTGTGTTTACCAGCTATAATAGGGTCTCATGTATTATAAGGTGATCCACTAGTGCATGTCACTTATATATCTACCTCCTTTAATGATGATCAATATACATGAGAATAAAATTATGATTTTGACCACAGTTCAAATGGGTTTCTTGGAAAACTATCCAAAAAGTAAATCATTCAACACCATGTGATCATCCTTGTACAACTAAATCAATCTACACGTTACCCTACATGGTGGTTCATTGACCCATCTATGTCTTGAGGTCTCCTCTAATGAAAAACATGAATATGCATATGTTAATTCGATCTGGTTGGTGGATATTTATGTTAAATATTGAAGAAAATCATAGATTATACGACTTTCTAGAGGATCTTATAGATTCTATTAAAGTAATGGAAAATGTGGATTGTGAACCAAACCTGGTTTCTATCTAATTGGCTACTGATTTTATTTAATACATGGCATGAAGGGTGTTCATGATATCTATAGGTTTGATAATATTTCATAAGAATCATATGAATACCTTTAGAAAATATTTCTTAAAAAAATAGGGATAAAAGAGAGTAAACCATTAGTTGATAGTCTAGAATAGACCGGACATACATTGTATGTATGTATATGATCAAATGATAAAGAAGATCAAATAAACATACCTTCCAAACATCTCACAACCAACAATAATTAATTAATCAATTTAGATAATGATAAAACATAATCCATAATTAAAATTATATAACATAGAATAATATAAATATCAATAATAAAAAACTAAAAGTTGCTATAAATAATGGTGTCTAATCTAATACAAAAAATAAAACAATGTTGATCAACTCCCATAACCAACCCTAGGTGACAATATTTTTCTCACCACCACTTAACTCCCACCCCAATGTCCTTAAAAAACATGGATCCCAATGGAATCATAGAACCTTAAATACATATGCATGATCTATAAATATTAGTTGGTTGCAATAACTCACAAGGACTATACATGTTGATTGATTAATCAATTCATAAATAAAATTTTAAAAATAACAACTGAATGTCTTATTTTCAAATATAACTTATGAAAACCCAAAAAATGTTTAAATATGACATTAAAATAATTATTTTTTTCTTAAACAGAAATATAATGATCTGAAAACATTTCTCAAAACTACTAATTTGTTTGAATTAAATGAAAATGACCAATTTAAAAACATTTAATCAAATAAATCCCTCTCTAAACAAAAATAACTATTTTAAATCCTCTTTAAAACCCCACTCTAGAGTATTTAAGTGCAATTTTTCTCTAAAAATAATTGAATATAAGTTTTCTTGTAGAAATGAACCAAACCCACATGGGTCACACATGATAAAGAATGAATCAAAATTCACAAGTCATATAACCAATGAAAGAAGGATTTGGGTGAAAAAACATTATATTTAGGGGGTAAAAGATAAAATTAATTTGTATGTTAAAATAACCAATACAAAAAAACAATTAATAAATCAAATGCATCATTAGATATTACCTGTGATCCCTAACATGAGACACATATAATCATTTCTGATCTTTCATTCTTATAAATACTACTGAAATATGCTAAAATCTAAACCAAAAGTCATCAAACAAGTTAAAAAAGCCTCATTATGGTAAGAAAACGCTCCAAGCCATATATCCGAGCATAAGTGTAGAGAAAATAGCATCATGGGAACCATGTAATTTAACATAAATATATGTCTCCATCAAAATTATTAGGTTCCCATGACCAATAATGAAGTGAGAAAAAATTACATGAAAATTAATATTATCATAAAAGGCATAATCAATGATTGTACCTCACCTAAAACACAATAAAAATGAAAAAACCCATATGGGTCTTCCATATCTAGTATAGAAAAACATATTCCCACTCAAGGGAGAAACAAAAAACCCATTGTGATAAATGACCCTCACAAATTCTAAAAAACTGAATTCGGTATTCAAGTGGTGTCCCTCATATACTCCAATTTAAAACAAGGCTCCAAACATTACTTTAACATAAAACATGGATCAAAATTCCATTAATTTTTTCATTTCAAAAAACACCACATTAGACAATCATTAGAATCATTTGGAATAATGCAGACCATTAATTTTTTTAAAGCCACCAATTTAAATATAGTCCTTCTTATTTGATTTAAAAAACAAGTCAAATTCCCATCCATTTTCTTCAACAGAATTTGAAACGATCCATTAAGTAGTTTCTAAAAAAGTGGAATACAACACACCAATTTAATTAAACTCTTACAATTCATAAAATAACTCCTTTTTAAACCATTTGAGGTCAAAAACTCACATTTAAACAATATCAACTTTAAGACATGGTTTTCACGCATTAAAAACAAAAAATAAGATAAAAATCCAACACAAAAAATTAAAACCATTCCATAAGCCTCACAAATATTTAACATAATTTTAGCACATAAAAATTTCCATTTGAAACATGAAAACATGAAATTTAAAAGAGAAAAACATTATTCCCCGATACAAACAAAATGAAACATGTCCATATCATCACATGAATCTAAAATATATTCATATTTTCAATTGAATGAAATTTATAAAGCACTATATAACATCTAATTAAAAAATTAAATAATTTTATAGAAATAGAGACCTTAATGAGGTGGAAAAGGTGTTTAATATCGTCGGAACACATCACCATTAATGATGTGCACCCAAATGGGTATGAAGACAAAATTTATAAAACAAAGACAAAAATACTAATAAAGTAGATATTCTAGGATCCCATAAATAATAGAAATGGGTTCATGGTTCATGGGAGAAGTTAAAATTAAGAGTAAAGTGTAAATTATGAAATAATTAGGGAAGAATATTATGATTTTCCTATAAACCTCTTGGAAAACACTAAAGGAGATCTAGGAATTAGGAGGGAATGAGGTAGAAACTCCACCTTGGTCACTCAAGGGCCAGAAAACTCATATGAGGGGAAGAAAAGGGTGACAAAACTTTAACATTGAAAGTGGAAAATGGTAAAATAACATTTATAGTAATTCTGGAAAGTCCAAATAGTTGGCCACCTGATTTTCCAAACTACATACCATCAATATATATGAATTTTTTTTGTCTAAATCATACTATATGGTTTCTTGGGTTCTCCACACAGTTTGAAAAACAATGTGGTGGTCATGAATAAGAGAACTGTCACCTTGATAGACACCTATGGAAATTCCCTTGATGTTTACTCCTAACCATCTAGCTAAACCATAAACACAAATGAATCTTTTAAAATTACAATATTTCTTCGGAAAAACTATCAGGACTTGGAACAAACCATGATAAGATATAATTTGGAAACATAATATAAATAATGACATGTGGGTGTCAAAATTCTCTATATCATCCCAATTTATCCTCGTTTAATGTTTTTCATTAAAATGAAAATGGAAAAAAAGTAAATGAAGGTTCTAAAGAACACATATGCAAAATAACCACTCAATTTCATCGGACATCGAATACAGAAAACCTAGATCCTTAACAAAAATAAATCCAATGATTTATAAAATTTCAAATATTACTATGACTAACCAAAACAAGAAACTCTAATAATATTTCCTAAAAATTAATGGAGATAAAATATGTTGTCCTCACCTTTTTTAATTACTCTAATATAGTGGTATCAAAATAAGACTACCAAAAGACACATCCAAAAAATGAGAATCCATGAGTGGAAATCACTCTCAAAAGAAAATAACTTTAAGACTAAATGAAAGAAAAATAGACTGAGTCATATTTATAAGAATAAAATGAAATCGAAGATCATGTAACAACAAACAAAAATAACCTAGGGTTAGATCCAGATCACCCTTTCAAGGTGGATTCAAAACGAACCTTGCTAAACACCCGCTAGTATAAAAACTAAACTAGTGGAACACAATCCATTTTTGTGTAATCATAAAAATAAAGCCATTATAAAATCTGAACCATGAGAACCAAAATGATTAAAAAATTCAACTGTTGCAACAAGAAATCTCATGAAAAAATTAAAAAAACAAAAAGTAACATCAAGATAATAATTAAAACACACAAAACGAAGAGGTTTATTGGAACCGCGACATCCAAATCCATCCACAATGGAAATTCCACAAAATAACATGACATTATTGAGAAATGAATTCCAATACATTCACACAAGATATCCCATAATTGAATCATCCACTAAATTACAATCTATAATAATTAAACATCTATAATTTTAAACCAAAATAAATACGAAAAACTAAATGTCCTAAAAAACTCATAAAAAGGATCAAGCACTATAAATATTCTAAAAACCCATCATAATGTTTTTTTAGAGATGACCAATGTAGCCACCATAGAGAAATATCTTGGAGGATTGAAATAATATGCTGTATAATGACCTAGTTCCCCACATTAGAAGCACATAATGATGAATTCATTCTATTACAAAGAGTATTTGTTTATAACCCAAGTTCATCCTGGATATTATTCTAAAACTAGAGGTCAACATCATTATCATCATATAGAACCAAGGCATCAACCACAACTAATTGCGTAGACTATCCAAATTTCACCTGAATTGACTTAATGACAACCACTTGAGAATATATTAGGATAGAAGTTGGTATTATCGAGACCTATGATTATCGTAAATGAATATTATATATATTTAGATGAATATTGAATACATTTCACAAATTTTTTTAAGGGTTGTAATAGTTTTATGTCTTATGAATCATGGAATAGAAAATTCTTAATTTGGTGAATGATCTTTAATTTCACACATAATAATCTTCCCATGTTAGTACTCTTAAAAAAACCCTATATAAACATTTATTAACATCCTAGGGAAAATAAATAAAATAAATAGTGAGCTCAAATTCTGAATTAGGGTAAACCAGTGAGATACCTAAGAATAACATGAATGGAATTGTAAGAGAACATGAGAATAATATTGAAAAACCTTTCCCAACATAATATAGATCAAAATCCTGATTCATATAATAAATATTTTTAGTTCATAATACATAAATCATAAGTGAATTAAATAACTTGAGTCATGAGAGGATAAAATCCCCATAAGACATATAGTTTTTACATACACATCATCTTATAACACATTGAACACATGTGAATAAAAATAGTTTCACTCATTATGTTGACGATATGAAATTACGACCTCAAATAATATTATGGACATAAAAAAAATTCCATAAATAACATTATGTTTAGGAAATATATCTCCACACATAAAAACCTGAACATTTAATAATGTTTATGCATAACTTTTTGAAAAAATAATCAGCTTCATGCATAACATTGTGAATAAGTAATCAGGTTCGAACATAACATTTTGAACATGTATTCAGCTTCCTACATAGAATATTTAATCACGATTCACCATCATTACCCAATGAATTGGTGTCAGATACATGTCCCACCAATCATATAATGAAAACCATATTTATGTGAAGCATAATATTATAAATAATTGGTTACATAAATGGATATCATCTTATATGGAATATAATTTTGAATGATTTTTTTAAATGATTTTTGAGGAAAGTGTCCTTCCTACATTCTGAAACACATTTTAAAACATAAAAAATTTCAAATCTCATTTTATTACAAAATGAAATTATAATATTATAAATAAATATTTAAATAAATTATTGATCATGAAATTGAATAATTCAGTTCATTTCATAATATTAATTTTTTTTGGTATTTTTGATAAAATCCAAACAAGAATTTTTTTCAAAAATGACATGAAGATTAATTTTTAAAAATTATTGTGGTTAAAAAATTATTTTTGAAAATAATAAAATAATAATAAATAATGTTGAAAATAGTTTTAGAAAACTGGGATATAGAATAAAATGTATTTTCAACTTAAGAGAGAAATAATGTCAAATTTTCTTAAAAATATGTTCTCAATTATTTTAAATACCAAAGAGTAGATAAATTATAAAATTAATTTTAAATATAATGAATAAGAAGGTTAGAAAATAAATAATTAGTTTCTTAATATATGTAATATAATATTTCATCATTAGAAGCATAATCATAAACAATCTCATTTAACGATAAGATTTTAATATAAAACTCTTCCCATGCTGGTAACATTGAATAAAAATCCCAATGAAACAATAAAATTAAATATAACATTAAATATCATGATGATAATTAAATTAATGATTTTATATATAAAAATGGATTCATATACAAATCTTCCATGAATATAGGTGCATAACAAAACATAATTCTTAATGAATTAAATTTCTAAAAAAAATTCATTACAACTTTGGTAACTTTTTAAATGTAAAACCAATGAAATAGGGGACATAAAATGAAAATGAAAATTAAATTAATTTTAAGGATAATAATCCTAAAACACATTCATGTAGAGTATATACAACACTTAAAAAAATAGGTGTTGAATATGGAATGGGTTTCACAGAAGAAAAAAATGAGACAACAATCCCTTACTCTAAGTCTTAACATCCTTCATACTCATTTGAACCTCATTTATAATAAATATAAGTGTATTAAAAATCTATTATAGAACCTAAAAAATATATAAAATTCCATATATAATTTAATAATGAAGTTTTATTACATGATTATTAACAATTCATGTTAAGGATACGTTTGAGTAATAAATTCTATTTTTTCAGTATATTTTTTGTTTTTTTATTTTTTCACATACATTGATAGTGAAATAATAATAAAAATAATGATAAAAATTATTTATGTATCATATATAATTATTTTTTTATGTAGTTATAGTAATCTATAAAATATAGATATAGAAAATGAAATACACCATTAATGGAGAAGGTAGGCCATACATACACACGAATGTTGTTTCCATTTTATAGATGTATTGAATGAAGGAAAACTAAATGATATATTATGATTAAATAATAAGGTTTAATAAATAAATATCTTATATTTTTATAAAATATATCTTTATTATCTTTTATTTAATGTTTAAATAAACCAAATCACTTCACAAGGCGGCGGTCTACTGTGCACTCAAGGAACAGAATTGTATTCCATCAAAATGGAAAGCATGAAGGTATGTGTGATGTAATAATTCAAGTAGAATAATTATATCATAAATATAATATATAAAAAATAAATTCATCATTATTTAAATACATTATAGGTTTTAATGGAATAAATTGAAATATATCTTGAGGTGGTAGTCCTCCAAACACACAAATGATGATTTCATAGGGCATTTTATGTAAGTAGAGATGGTTGTAGGACCAAATAATAACTTAAAAAATATAATTATACGAAATATATTTAGTATATTATATCAGTATTATATATTAATAATTTCAGTAGTTTTAGAAATAAATAACTCAAAATCACTTGTTGATGAACATTGCCTTTTTTTCGTGTATCCTCCTTAGGGTTTCCCCAAAAGTCTTCATAGGATGTATTTATGTAGAAACTAAGGAATATAGGTTGAGTGGATGGAATTTATTTATTTATTTGGATATATCACATCTGAACCAATATTCCTTGAGGGTGTGAAGAGGGTAGAATAATGGGTGAAATTTTATAAATGAGGTATGTGGCACACTTCTGGGGTTTTGAAAGTGACACACTTCTAATGTTTTGAAAGAAAGAAATATTCCCACACTTCCTTTCATGTTACAATTCTAAAATAATGAAAAATTATATATTATATAAGGTAAAATTTATAAATATGGACGTAAAATGGGGTTTGAACATGTTTTGGATCATTTTAACCCTTTATATTTAGTTTAACTCCCGGTAAAAACCATATTTTACTTTACTAATGTAATTATTTTGTATTATTTTCATAATTAATTTTGATAAAAAATTAACTTAAAATTTTTAGATAATAAAATCCATTCTTATTACAAATATGGAAGAAATTTTTACAATTTTAATTCAAATAACTTTCAAAATGTAATTAAAAATTAATCCCACAGACATGATAATAAGACTAGTTTTCAAAAAGGAAATGTTCAAATGTTTAAATAGTTTTTATTTCCAATTTCAAGATTAACATGACTAAAATGACCTATAGTTGATTAATTTATATATAATCGAAATAAATTTACTTTTAAAATAATTTAAAAGGTAATTTATCTTTAGAAAAATTTATTTGAAAATGCAGTTGCTTATTAAAATTCAGAATTGTTTACTATTCATTGAAAAATATATATTTTAAAAAATAATAACAAATTTAACAAAAGATAATTTTGATAAAATTATTTAAAAATTGACCATTTTTTAAATTATGTTTCTAATATTTAAAAAAATATATTTGAAACAAAACACATAGATGGCATAAAAAAGAGGGTTTTCGTGAGGTGTATTTTTTCTTTCCATAGATGATCGATATTAAATCTATACCTAATGATGAATTTTTTATGACCCTAAATTATAATTTAAAGATATATAATATATAAATTTAATTTAAAATGTTCCTAATTAAGTTCTATTTCAATTAATTATAAATGCGAAAACATGATGACATTAAAACTATTTTTAGGAAAAGCCTAATTTTGAACCCAAAAAATTAAATTTTACTAAAATACAATATAAAGTGGATTCAATATTGATTAATTGGAGGAAATATTATTAAAAAGTTGTTCATGTTAATTTACTACATAATGGATAATTTAAATTACATAATCTATTGAAAATAATTGATTGTTTTACAAAAATCGATATTTTTCACTATTCAATGAAAAATTAATATTTTCCAGATAAACAAAAATTTTTAAGTTATGTAAATTTAAATATAGTCATTTTATAAATGAAATTAATTTAATAAAATATGTTTTCTAAAATATATATAAATAATTATAATATTTTCTCATTAAAATCAATAAAAATTGTTCTTGAAGAAAACATATATTTGAAATATATATTTACTTTACAAAAAATTGTTTAATTATTTACTAAGAATTAATAAATAGATTTATAATGATTTGGAAATTTATATGTATATTTTATAAATTAGTTTATAATTTTTAATCCTAATTATTTAATAGATAAGTTGTAATTGTCATATTCATAATATAATAAATTTTCGTGGTTCATTGAAGTTTTGTGTCGTTGTCATGAATGTTATTGTTGTTATGTGTAATGAAAGATAAACTCAGTGATTCGTATAATTAAAGTAATAATAGGTATTATAGGTAAAAAATATAAAATTAGTGAATCATATTTTAAAAAGTATGAAAAATACTTAAATATAATTTAAAAAATATATTTCACAAAATCTCAGGGTGTAATATTCTACACACATTACAAAAAATTCACTATCAAAATTTAGTCATCAAAAGATTAACATTTGAAAACTATTTCACAAAACCCATGTTAAAAAAATTGTTAATATAACATCCCCTTGAAAAAGATAAAGTTATGGGTAAAGGTCATCTTGAATAAACCCTATTAGGTCTCCCAATTTGAGAAAATTTGTGGGAAGTGAAAATATGGACATATTAGAGAACAATAACACCCAAATAACAATCAAGAGTGGTAGAGAATGTTGATCAAACGAAATTGGATGATCCAGATAAGGATAACAACCACAAATAAATACACCGAATATGCATAAAAATTTCACTAATATCATCAAAAATGAAGAAAACATGAAAAAATATTATTTCAATATCGTTTTCCTAAAGTTGTTGAACTTTCAAAAGAAAAATATACATACATGATTTATTCTATTTCATAAGAACAATATCACCCATTACCCATGATATATTTCCACTTCATCTATTACTCCTTGAAATGAAGGTTTATTTTTTATTCCTGAAGCACAAATAGATAATAAGATCCATAAATATATTGATAATTTATTTTTTCTATCTATAGATTTTTTCCCAAAAAATGGTTATTATATGTTATCAAATATCTATAAATCATCATATGGTGAATTAATTCAGTAATCTCTTAAACCTCATTCCAAGTTCAACATATACATTTCCATAAACTATTAACTTTAAAATATATCTAATATTTAGTGTTTATAATGATGATCTGTAAACTTATCCAAATAAACATCACAATAATTACCCATAAATCATGATGTATACGTCAATTATCACATACAAAATATTTGAAAAAAAATCATGTATTCTCATTGAACATGGTAATAATGTGAATTAATATAGAACATTATTGAAAGTATATATGATTATTTATTATTTATAAAAAAAATTATTGTTAGATATATTTATTAAATGTAACTGTTATGTAAACTCCATCAATTATAGCATAAAATCTGTTTCAAAAAATCATTTATCAGTTTTAAAGTCATCAATATTTTTTAATTTACATTGTATATATCAATAATCTATTTATAAAAACTAGAAACTAAATCATAAACCTTAGTAATATATTAGGGTTTATTTTCCCATAATTAAAATATTACCTTTCCATTAAATCACATTCAATTCCATCAGTACCATTTAACATATTTTTTAATATCCTTATTGAAAAACAATTGTTGAATAGTCCATTTATGTTTTTAGATTCTAATAATCAAAATACCACTAATAAAAATATAATTACTTGAAACTTAATATTTAAATATATCAATCATTACACATTATTTAAAGACCATTGACTAAGATTATTCATCTTATTACTCAAAACATATTAATTTCATATGTCATGTTTAGTCTCTTCATCATCATTATTATAACCATCAGTCATACATCTTTGCAGAGTTTCATTACCAGATTTACCTTTAGGAAAATTATATTCATAATGCCTATAATTTACTCATTAGAAACATTCAATTAAATACGATAACTTAAGGAGGACATTTCTTATCCATTTCTTTAACCAAACTATTCATTTTTCCTTTGGAGTTACATATTTTGTGTCCTTCTTTTCCACACCTAAAACATCTTCTCTCCCCTCTGAGACATTCACTTGAGATATTATTTCAACATTATTTATATATTATAACCTGTATATTTTTTATTCAATGTTTTCTACTACCCATACTCTCAACTAAATCTATCATTCTCATATTTTTTGATTCTGAGAGTTCTTCAAGATGTATGGTGTTAATAACATATCACAGAAATTGATTAAATGAAATAACAACATTCTTCACTTTAGTAATCATCCAGTTCTGATTCTAGTCATAATTTTATCATTCAAATTTAATGTCATCCCAGTTTTTTCTGGTTCCCACCATTGAAAAAACCAAAATTATAGTGTGACCAATACTAAACATAATGGAAAATGAAATAACCCTAAAACTAACATATACGATTTATAATTAATGAGACCTTATTTTTAATATTTGAAACCTTATAATTAACCTAGGTCATTCATAATACTAATATATTAAAATTATTCATTATGGTTCATAATGATTTTTTTTATTTACAATGAATATACCCATAGAGTGTCAAACCAGTTGTGTAGAAATTCCAATTGTAAAGAACTTGGTGATGATTGAGTTGAGATAAACGTGCCATTTTCAGAGTTATTACCCTTAGTACCTCTATTTTAGATCCACATCCACTTGTAGTATCTAAGAATAGATGTAATTTCATAGAAATTATTTTCTCCTTTTTTACAAAATTACCTAAAATGATTGTATAAATTCACTCATCCTTAGACTTATCCATAGAGATAACCCTATACATATCTGTATAAAACTACCTAGGGTTATCAATAATGATTTATCATCCTAGATTCAAAATGATAACTAAACCTATATTTTGATTTTAACTATTTTAACCTAGGATAATAATAAATGGATTTTTCATCTTTTTAGAAGAATGTTAAATACATTAAAAAAAACACATTCTTTAGGACCCTAATATTTTAGTTCCTTTGGAAACATAAAACATAATCTACTAATTTTGTAATCAAAATTCAATGTCTACCACAACAATGATACCATTTTGTTACTCCTTATAAAAAGACTCTACTTAATCCTTTGATTACAACATGGGGACGGGAAACATGATAATAGGTGAGCTAATGTAACACCCAAAGATTTTGGGAATTATTTTTTAGATTTTTTTTGATATTAGGCATTTTAAGAGACACTAGAATCGGTTATATATATATATATATTAAAACACTAACTAAAACATTCCATTCACATTTATTTGACTTGTATTTCACTAGACGCAATACTAATTTGTCTTACGTTACACACAATACCAACTTGGCTTGCTCTACATGCCACACCGACATGGTGTACGTTACACTTAACCCTATGTTTTTGTAAAGAATAGTTTTAGTATGATTTTACTAAAATATTTTATGAATAAACTTGCCTTTAAAATTAGTAATATGAATATTAATAATCACTTTTCTAAAATTTTTTATAATGGTTTTTTTAGAAAAAAATCATATTGATTAAAAAATATATAATTTTTTTGTAAATTAATTGTTTTGCTTAAAATTAATTGTTTCTTGAATGAATAAAATTTTATAATAAAATTTTTTTATGAAAATTTATTAATTTAATTTCATAAAATAAACATCATTTAAATATTTATAATGTCTAAATTATATTATGGTGTTGTTTTATGGATTTTTCTAAGAAACATCATTTTTGATGAACAGTAAAAATACTAACTGAAAGTTAATTTTTTTATTCAGGAGGAAATCAACATAAAAGGGTATCAAGGGGGTGAAATTATTGAAAAGTTACATTTTCATGCCTAACAATTATCTTACAACGATCAAGAAAGGAGCCTAAAGATTAGTAAACAATCAAAATTTCTCACAATCAACTTTTTCATGTTAATAGGCTAGGTGAATAATTTCCCCCATGCTAGGTGTACCTAATCATATAAATCTGATTGAAATAGATCTCTCAAAATTTTATGTTATAAGTCACTTCCCTAGGGATATCACATTTTTAATGATGGAACATAACTAACATGGTAAAATCAATCTCCACTTCCAAAATATGAGTATTGGATTGCCTGTATAATAATAGACCTATATCCAAGGCTTTAGCCTCCACAACAGAAGATTTAAAAATACCATGAAATATAAAACCCCCCAAGGAATATACCCACAATGGGTCTTGACCATCCCTACCCCTATGACATGGAAATTTAATATAAAAACGTAATAAACAATTGATCTTCTTTCTACTTAAAAACCCATAATTTCGTCCCATACGTGGGATTATAATTAATCATAATTTGGTCACTTCTGTGAATTAAATTTTAAAAGACCAAAACATTTCAATATAATTAGTATAATATTTAGAGTATAATTAGATAATTTTTTGACCAAAATGATTTTTAAAACTGATTAAAATTAATCATAGCGATTAAGGTCATATTATGCTTAATTAGGGAATAAAGCATAATCTTAGGGGCCCAAAAGACTATGAAACATGTCCAAAACCAGTTTTATAGCCATTATAGATCCATAAAACATCCATTATTTTTTTTATTTTTGGATTTGATTCTTTTTTTGTTTTAACATTTGTACATGTAAATTGTTTTAAAATATTCCAAGTGAGCCATTTTCCTTTTTTATAAAGGGACACTACCTCTCCGACAATATCACACATCTGAACCTTATTAGGATCAACCAATAACTTCCAAATATACTCCCTAGAAATCCTAGCATCATTATATAATCCTTAACTTAGGTATAAGTAAATCAAAGGAAGCATTTTGGAATAAGCGAAAAGGTGTTACCCAATTAAGAGGAAACTTCTTCTCTCAATTAATTTCTTTTATTTTATTTCTCCACCCCATTACTTTATTTTTTTTAATGATTGTATAAAAAAATATCCTAAATTTACTATGATATTTTTACTTTATGTTTTCAAAATACACTTACAAACATTTCCATTTAACGGGTTACAAACATATTGATAATATGTCCGGTGAACTACCGCCTCACTAAAAGATGATTGTTCAATAGTCCATACCACCTATCATGGTGGAAATTATGATGTAAACTATGTTTATATGTGTTATTTATTTAATATGTTTTAGTCCTTTTTTACATATATCATTTTTTTACTTTCCATTTAATGTCAATATAATTTTTTTGAGGAAGGGTGGACTACCACCCCCTCAAAGATATATGACTTGTTCATAAAATACATGGATTGTATTATGGATGGTTTCAGTGAATAAATAAGGAACATATGATATCATAAATATTATTTAATTTTATATAAATATATACACATATAAAAAATATTTCATTTACAATCTTTATTTCACCACGAAAACTAAACAGAAATAATGTTCATGCGTACGT
The DNA here is from genome assembly GCA_963277665.1 of Viscum album. Classification (NCBI taxonomy): domain Eukaryota; kingdom Viridiplantae; phylum Streptophyta; class Magnoliopsida; order Santalales; family Viscaceae; genus Viscum; species Viscum album. Next base: position 2,000,944,343 of record OY728146.1, on the reverse strand, counting down.
ACGACCTACCATATCCTTGAATGATGTATTCTATTTCATACCTAAATATTTTATAGATTATTATAATAAATATATAATATATTTATGTAATATTTAAATCATTTATTAAAGTCTATATGTCATGATATAAAGTATAAATACAAATGTTATAAAAAATTAATACAAATGTGTAGAATAAAAAAATATTACCCAAAGTAAAACCAAATCATAGGATTATTTAAAAGAGGAAAATATACGGTCATAATAAAACTATATATTTTTTTAGATATAATAATATGGTTATTTAAATGATTTATAATAAATTTATATTTATTATATAGGGATTTTGAACGAGTATGACGAGAGTCAAGGCACTACGTAAGGGTTTTTCATCTCACTTTTTATTTTTATGAGATACCTGCAATGTTCACCGCTCCTTCGTATTTTGTGGTGTATATACTTTGAACAATTTCATTATATTTATATTATAGTTAAAATTTTTGGTAATGACATATGTTTTTAATGATCTTTCATTTATTGGTATTATGTTTGAAAAGTTAACAAATCTATAAAATAGTTTTGTCTCAATCGGCCTTCTTTGATGCACATGTTTTTTTGTGAAACGATATTATGTTTGGAAATGTATATACTCGAATTTTACATTTTATATCATGAAATTACTTATTTTCATGATATTATAGTCTTTATTTAATTTAATTTTCTATCATTGAGAGTGTGTTCCCAAATTACCATGTTATAAGTGTTTATTCAGACTATATCATCACTTTTCGAGATTATTTAGGTTTAGGATTTTATTAATGAAAACATATGGTCCATATCTCAAGAACATTCATTAAATTTATTCTTCTCTCATTATTAATGATATATTCAGGTATTGGTACCATATTTCTTCACTTTGGTATATAAGATTGCTAGGAATGATATTTTTAATAAAGTCATAATTTACCCTCTCTTCGATCGCAAATCTATGTTCCTTTAAAACCATGATTTTTGAAAAAATTTCCATGAATATGATAATAATATCAAATGGTCATTAAATGAAATTTTTACCCTTCTTTTATTTGGCCAATTTTTTTAGTAGATTATTATTATCTCTTTCTGAATGAGGAATTTTTATATCTTTTTTAGCATGCAAAATTAATTTTCTTTAAACCGCATACGACATGTAGGGATTTGTCTACCAAAAATCTTTTGAAGCATTCTTTCAATGTTTAATAGATACTTTTAATATATTTTTTAATGATATTCTCAAGTAAAAATGTTTTCAAATTTTTTTTGCAAGATTACAATATATGTTTTCAAGAAAAATTATATTCAAAATGTTTTCATGCTAATATTATATGATTTCATGGGAAATTGTTTTCAAAAAGTTTTCATGACTTAATTATATGTTTTTATTGTATTTTAAAATAATTGATTTTAAAACATTTTCAATATTTATTTATATGTTATCTAAGAAAAATGTTTTAAAAAGTATATGAATCTTATTTTAGATGTTCTCAAGTAAAAATGATTTCAAAATGATTTCAAATATTTTTTATATTTTTCAATGGTACATAATAGGAAAAAGATATTCAAATGGATAAATTTATTGAAAATACTTTTTTAGGGGAGGAATGATATTTTACCCAATAATTGTTTTTGAAATATATTTAAAAATTCATTTCCATCTAAGATGACCTCCATTGATTTTACTAATTATATTTCAAGAAATCATCTAATGGTTCCATTAAATTTATTTTTTTGAATGTATTATATTTAATATCTTGGTATTTATCAATCCAATTTCTTATTCAAGGGTTATATGTTTAGGAAACTAATTTGTCTTTCACGAGTTACATGTATATGATATATTTTTCTCTATCACAGTTTATATGTTTATGAAATCTATTTATTTTTCATGGGTTATATGTTTATGAAATCTATTTTATCCTGCACATGTAATTATTTAGATTAAATGGTTTTAAAACCTGTATCTTTTTTCATAGGTTATGAGATGTTTACATGTTTATGATACTTGTTTCAATTAATGAATTATGATATGATTATTTATGATCTTATAGAACATGTATGCACGATTTCAATATAATAGGGGTGGAACCTATATATCCCCCAACACATTGGGTATTGATTTATATCTCTTGATATAGACTAAGATGGCCTTATGAATGAACCTTGACTTCCAATATGGTCATGGGAGTGAACCATGAATATGATGATGGTTGGAGGACTGAACTCATGCTTGTAATATTGCAATGGGAATGAGCCATGCCTTCCATGATGGTGTGAGGAGTGAAATTATGCTACTAAAATGGTAATGGGATTGAACCATGACTACCATGATGGTATGGGTAGTGAACCCATAATACTAATAAGATCTTGGTAAGGATTTATTAGATGATATGTAAAACATATTATATTCTCATGTGCGTATAATAATTATAGGTTTTATTCCTATTCTATTCATTTATGGATTATTTTATTTATTTCATTACGATTCAAGTTATATAAAATTCAATTATTTGTGCCGTGATTTATGAATATGATATTCAATATGAAAGATATGATCTTTTATTTACATGATCATGTTCTCATACCTTTATTATCATGATTGGGCATTAATACCTCCCTTTTTTACCATTAATGGGCATTTGAGATCACCCCTTTTTTATGGTTTCTTTCCTTTGGTTATAATCAATGGTTTTTGGGAGAAGTACAAATGGTGGAGATATTTATGGGAGATATTGATGAAATTTCACTTGGGAAGAATATTTTGTTTCTATTATTCCAAATACAATAAACTATTAGGGTCCTCTACCTTGTATTTAGGTAATGTATTGAATACTCAGCTATAATATGATAATATCCATTTATGTGAATAGTGGTTCGCTATAGTAGATATTAATGGGAACATTTATTCAACCTTTGTAAAATAGGATGGGAAATTTTTATTGTGAACCCTTTGTTTATTTCTAAGGATATATATAGGGACATCTATAAGGATATGTATATGTATGAGTCAACATTTAGGAAAATGTCCTGGAATTTTGGTAAAGGATTGAGGAAGTGGTTTTCTATAAATACATCTCTATCTGGATGCTACAAGTAGATATTGATTTTTCACATACATACCTAGGTGTAACAACACTTAAAATATGTTTTGGGCTATACTTGGGGATATCTGGAACATGTAAACGGGCCTTCCTGGAAACCTAGTTTGAAACTCACTGGGGATTTTCATTAGAGATTCATAAAGTCTTTATGAACCATCATGAAGTATTTAGATATAAGGTGGATATGAATAGCCTTGGTTGGACCTATGGTGTCTTAAATTAAGAAAGTATTCTTGGTTTATCAATCATATAAGTAATTCCTTCCTTGACTATGTGGTTTTCTACATTGATATGCAATGTACACACAATGATTATAGTTTTTGTAAATTGTTGAAACCACAAGGAAATACATTGAAGTGGAACATAAGGGATGATTTATTAATTAGAAGTCATTGGGGATAATCCCTGGAGTGGGAGATTTTGTTATCACACCTATTTAATTTTCATGGAACATGATTATCTATGTGTTCCTTAACTTACCCTTGAACTCACCAAGGAAGAGAAAGTAAGAGTTCAATGAGATTTTAGTAAATCGAGACCATGAATGAAAGAAGGCATGGTTTCATTTGTGTTATGAATGTGGAATGAATAACCTAGTTAAATTTCATAAAACAATAAAGATATATTTTGATTGTGGAAAAAAATGAGTCAAAGAAAGTGGATGTTAGGGAAAAATGAAGAGTTCAGTTAAGAAAATAGAAGAGAATAATGGCATCCCTAAGTCTTTATCGAAGGTTCACTATTTTATGTGTGGATTCAATTGTCATTATGCAACTCAATTACCCAAGAGGAATGATATTGATGAAAATCAGTAAGATAGTGCGAGTAATGGTTACATTGTAGATGATAACGAAACTACAGATAAAATGTGAATGAAAATAGGTATTGTGTAATAGGATGAGGTATCATTACTAAGGGAATAAGGATGAAGTCGGATAATAAGCGATTTTATTTATTTGAATTCAAGAAGTATGTTTTGTGAAAGGTAAAATATATATGGATTGGGCAATTTTATGTTTTCTTCTCTAGATTTCCAAGAATACATTGAATAGTTCCGATGAAATTGAAAAGTGATATAATAGAAAGGGTATGTCATTGGAAAAGAAATTGTTAAGGGAATAACAAACCTTAATATGTTCTTTTTGTAATGATAATTTTCATTGGAAAATGATATGTGGGATATGAATTAGTAAGTTGCAAGATAATGATTACCATAGAACATATTAAGGACTTTTTAACAAGTATTTTGTGCTATCATGGATGAAGGTTACACCATCTTGAATTTATGAAATGTATATTATATTGTATGGAACAAGGAATCATGCATGTTTTCCTGAAGAATTATGGTTATTAAGGTTGTTATCAGGTTTTAAGAGAATATTTGATGTGGTTATTCACATGTTTGGAATGTGCCAACAATGGTAAACATTCTGATATATAGGGGAACCAATGTTAAGCTAATTTCAGGAATTTCTTTGTATTTTTTTGGAATTTCATCCTTTAGAAGGGTTATAAGGTTGTCCATTTATGAAAACATTTTGTTAAACATTAGAGGAAGTATTTATGTATTGAGATTGTATTGAACTCCTTTGTTAAAAAGATATATAGTGATTAACCTTATTTCAATGTTGTCAATCACATTTTGGAAATAATATTAGTATTCTTTTATAAAATGACCCCATGTGTGCCAGGTGACATCCAATAATGTCCATCAAGGCCACGGGTCATGGAACCTGGACTGAAGGATGATAAGGGTTTCATGCCTACAACAAGACTACATGATGTCCCTATTAATGTATAATGATTTTTGATGAATAATTATTTATGTTCAAATAGTAGTGTAACTTTATATGTTTGGATATTAATTTATTAACCATATTCATTTTTATGAATATTTATATATAAATAGTTTTATATTTCAGTCTTTTATGATCCTTACAATTTACTAAAAGTTAATTTTATCTCTATCAGTATAAAAGTTAATTTATGGATGTAAATTACATGAAGTAATGGATGAATTAAAAAATGATAAAAATACAAATTAATAATTATTTTTTTATAGAAATATGTCAAGTACGTATATGAAAACCTACTTATTAGTTAATTTATGTCACTGTTATGGTTCCAAATTTCCCCTTTTAAGGGAAGTTTTAGTATTCATTTTTACAAAGTTGGTTTTTATTAATAAAAAATTCAATTATTAAACCTTTGATCTCCCATTTGAATTTTCAGGGTGAAATTCATTCTTTGGGGGGGTAGAATTTATCACCGTGTGATTTTCTGAATTACTATTGTTTGAATTCATTTAATATTTTGATATTTTTCATTTCACATGACATTGGAAATAGTTATATATATATATATATATCCTAAAACACTAAGAAAAAAATTACTTCTATATGGACCTTACTTGTCTTATTCTACACGCAATACCAACATGGCCCACTATACACAACACCGACTAGGCCTGCGCTACACCCAACACCGTGTTTTTACGATGCATCATTTTATTATGATTTTTTCAAAAAATATATTTATAACCATGATATTAAACTCAGTGATTTGAATATTAATATATACTTTTAAAATATGTTTATCATGGTTTTATACAATTAATACATATTTATAATGATAGATATAATTTTTGGAATAGTCCTTTTTAGGTTTAAAAATATCATTTTCTAGAATGAACCACTTTTAATAATTTAATTAATTTACTAACATTAAGAAATTTAAATTGATAAAATAAAATTAATTTTTTAATTTATAAAGATGAATGTATCTTAAGGTTTAATTCTATTATTTTTTTAAGAAACATTATTTTTTGATGAATAGTGGAAAATATTGTTTGTTAGTTAAAAACGTCATTTTCATTTAAATAATTATTAATTCTCTATTATATTATAATTTTTTAAAGGAAAATTTGATATATTATAAATATATTAATAAAATTTATTTCATTAGACTTAATATCACTTTGAAATTGACAAAATAAAATTTAATAAACATTTGATCTTCTTCCTACTTTAAAAACCTGTAATTTCTTCCTGTTTACGGGTCTACCATTAATGTTAAAATTTCCTCTACTATGAATTGAATTTTGAAAATCCTACATACACCATTTTAATCATTATAATATTTATTATATTATTAGATAGTGGTTTCTTGAAGAAAATGATATGTAAAAGTGATTAAAAATAATGACTGTTATTAAGGTAAAATTAAGCTTATTTATGGACAAAACCTTAATCTTAGGGACACATAGGACCTATCACATTGTCCAAAAAGATTTTTAGGGAAATTATTTTCCCATAAAAATTTAATTATTGATTTATCTTAGGATTTTATTACTTTTTTACGTAATAACATATTTACAACTAACTTGTTTCAAAAAATGCCATGTGAGTCCATTTCATTACCTATAAAAGGACACCAACTCTCTCCCAATATCACACCTCTCAAAAATATTAGTTTTGGCTAATACATGGCCAATAAAAATCCGAAATATTATCCCTTACTCCATGAATACATACCTGTGTAAGAAGGAAATATAAGGAATAACTTAGGCATAAACCAAAATGAGTAACACAATTAAGAGGTATTGTCTTCTCTCATGTCCATTTTTTTCATTTTCCACCTCATATACTATATTTTATAAATTATTATATAAAAAATAAGAATAAAAAAGGTGCTTGAATTTTTTTTGATATTTTCACAACCTAAACATACAAACACCTCAATATAATTGAAACGACCATGCTGTTTGTGTTTAAAGCAAACTATTGCCTCCCTAAATGATGACTATTAAATATTCTATACCACATCTTATTGTGGAAATTATGATAGAAATTATTATTATATATGTTATATATATTATATTCATTATTTATTTACTTTTATTTATTCTTTTTTTGACACATAAAATTTTACATTCCATTTTGTTTTAGTGTGATAATTTCTTTTAGGGAAGTATTGACTATCATCCCCTCAAAGTGATGTGATGCATGAATACCCTACATGGATTGTATTAAGGAAGATTATAGTGAATATATAATTCATATATGATATAATAAATCTACATTAATTATGATATATATACACATATATGTATTTTACTTTCATTCTTTCAACGTGATAAAGAAACAGAAATAGCGTTCATGTATACATATGACCTACAGTCTCCATGAATGATATATTCTATTTCATATGTATATATTATATAGATTATTATAATACAAATATAATTATATATTAACTATATTTATATAATTTTTTAAATTCTATAAATCTTGATATATATTATAAATACCAATGATATAACAAATTATGGCAATGAGGAGAATAAATTGAATATTTCCTAAAGTGAAAACATAACATAAGATTGTTAACAAGAGATTAATTTATGGTCATAATAATACTATATATGGTATTAGAAAAAACTATATGTTTCTATAAAATATGTATAATAAATTTATAATTATTATACATTTGATTTGATTGAGTACGATGAGACACAATTTAAGGGGATTTCATTTTATTTTTTATTTCTGTGAGATACATGATATGTTCGCAAATATTTTATTTTCTAGGGAGTATTAAATTCCCATAATTTCATTCTATGTATAGTATACATAAATTTATGGGTATTAAAATATCCATTTTATGATCTTTATTTCATGGGGATTAAGTTTCAAAATTTACAAAATTAAAAAATAGTTTTGTCACAAATTTTTTTCTTTGAGACTCAAGTTGTGTCATACACTAGAATTACATTATGAGTGGTATTTACTTCCATTTTAAATTTTATAATATGGTCATAATTATTTTCATGATATTATATGCTTCATTTAATTTCCATATCTTACATGGTGAGTATGATCCCATGTTACAAATTTATAAGTGTTTATTAAGACAATTGCATCGCTTTTCGAGATTGTTTACATTTATTCTTTATTTTCTGAACAAATATGAACAATATATCAAAAAAATTCATGAAATTTATTTTCCGTTTTTTATTAATTATATATTCATGAATTGGTAAAAGATTTATACTCATTGGTATATATAAAATCTAAGAATTTAATTAATAAATCACAACATTACCCTCTCTTTGGTAGGAAATATGAGTTCCTTTAAAACAATGTTTTCTGACGCGAGGTTTCTAGAAAATTATATTAATATCTTATGAGTATTTAATGAAACCTTTACCATTTTTGTGTATTACAAATGCTTTCAAAGGATTGTTTTTGTCTCTGTACAAATAGGGAATTTTTCATACCATTTTACCAAGTCAAAGGAATGTTTTATTTTCCTCATATGACACATACATAATTATCCACCATTAATACATTGAGGATTTATTTTATAATTTAAATGAACATTTTTTAAAAAAAAATATAAAAGTATAATTTCATGGAAAATGGTTCTCAAAATGTTTTCATGTTTATTTCAAATGTTTTCATGGAAAATGGTTTTTAAAATGTATTCTCGATTATTTTATATGTATTCAAGGGTAATTATTTTCAAATTTTTTCGAAAACATATTGAAAGGTTTTAAAGTATTTTGAATGAAATTTATTTCAAAAAAATTTCACGATTTATTTATAATTTTTAAATTTTTTTTTAAAATAGAATGGTTTCTAAATTGTTTTGAAGCTTCATTTATAATTTTTTAAGGAAAATTGGTATCAAATTATTTCATGTATACTTTATAAGTTTTCAATGTATTCCTTCGGAGAATGATTTTTTGAAAGGTATTATGTATAAAAAATAAATTTTCCAAGATGAAAGGATATTTTTCGTAAGAAATGTTTTTGAAAGATATTTAAAATTTACTTTCCAACTAAGAAGATATCTATTGATGTTATTTATGACCTTCTAGGAATTAATCTAAAGGTTCCATTCATATTATTTCTATGAATGGGTTATGATTATTGTCGTTGTATTTAGAATTTTTTTTTCTCTTTCATGGGTTATATGTTTCTGAAACCCATATCTCTTTTACAGGTTATATGTTTTTGAAATCTATTTCTCCTTCATGGGTTACAAGTTTATGATATCATTTTAGAAATTGTAGGTTATATTTTTTTGAAATCTACTTATCTTTCCCGGGATATGCTTTTGATTAAATCGTTATGATACTTGTATATCATTTCATAAGTTATGATAGTTTTACATGTTTATAATACACATTTCATTTCATGGGTTATGATATGATTATTTATTATCTTGTGGAACAATTATGTATAATTTCATGTTGAGATGGGTCTGACCTATATCTCCCTCCAATGCATTGGGAAATGATTTATATCTAATGAGATATACTAATATTGTCATTTTAAAAACCTTTAACACTGAGATGTCCTTGTGAGTGAACTATGACTACCAATATGGTATGAGGAGTGAACTCGTGATACTAATATGTCCATGTGAGTGAACTATGGCTTCCAGTATAATATGAGGAGTGAACTCATGCTACTAGATGGATGTGGTATTGATCCATGAATACCAAGAAGGAATGGGGAGTGAACTCATTCTACCAAGATGGTATTGACACTAATTACTTGGCTACTAGGGAAATAATATTATATGCTTAAGTCTCTACCACAATTCCATGTTTTATTCCTACGTTATTATTTCATTCCTTACAATTTTTATTTCCTTAATATTCATGTCTTGTGAACATCCTTAATTTATTTCATGAATCATTAATATGATATTTTATATGTAGTGTCTGATATTCTATTTTCACGATCATGTTCTCATACCTATATTCTCATGAATATGCTTTTATATCTCTCTTTTATACCCTCACTGAGAATTTGAGCTCACCCCTTTCTTATGTTTCCATTCCCCAGGTTATGATGAGAGGTTTTATGTAGATATAATAAAGGTTGAGATATTTATAAGAAATTTTGATGATCTTTCACTAGGATAGATGATTTTAATTCCATGTTCCCAACGACACTAAACTATTATGGACCTCAGGCATGTATTATTGTAATGTAAAAATTATTCATCTAAATTTTTTTAAAATCCATCTATGTTAGTTATGTGTCGCTGTAGATAAGCAGCTAGCTAAGGGTAAAAAAATTGTTATGTAAGCACATCATAAACATAAGGGTATGAGAACATTATAATAACATTTGAAAACTATAACCTACATATCAAAGATTATAATCACGAGTCAAGGAATTAAAATAAAAAGTTCATAAGACCACAATAACAAGGGAATCAAAGAAAAATATCAATTTCAAAGAAATATTATAACAATACAAGATATGTGGCACACACATCAACTTATAACATTATGAAAATTGTAAATAGAAAAAGGCACACTCAGTATGTTAAGGACATGAAATTAGGACCTCACATGATCTTACGAAAATAAAATCATGTTTGAGAATAAAATTATGTATATGGAAGATAACTTCAAGAATAAAATAGTGAACATGTAAACATGTTTACAAATAATATTTTGAACATGTAATTAGGTTCATGTATATCATTGTGGACATATAATCAGTTTCACATATTTCATTGTGAATATATAATGAGGTTCACACATAACATTATTAACATGTAATCTGGTTCATGCATAACATATTCACTCTTGAGTTATCCAAATTTACTCAATGCATTAGAAAGTGATATAGGTCCCTGCCATCTCATTATGAAATCAAATTTTTATGTGTTTCAAAATAAAAATAACATTCATCATATCATAACCCATCAAATTAAATGGGGTTCATAAAAATTTTATCATATCATAACCCATGTAAAATTGAGAGGATTTATAATCCTCATCCCATCATAAACATAAAAAATTAAAATAAATAATAATAATTGTTTCTTTAGATAATATATTTGTAAATACTTAGTTAGAGAAATTCTTATCATCTTATATAGAATAAAATCTTGAAATATCATTTAAAAACATTTCTTATTCAAAATATACTTTCAAATATCGATTTTTTTTTTAAAAACCAAAATATTTGGTAAAATAATTTTATTTGAAAATAAACATGGAAGATTCTAAAGGAATATTCTATAAAATCAATGATTATGATATTAAATAATTTTTTTTTTCATTCCTTATAAATTTATATAATGATTCATGTCATATTTTTGGTTATTTCTAAATGAGTGTTGTTTTGGAAAATGATTGGAATATTCAATTAACTTTTACAAAAAATAAAAAATGGTTAAAAATGGATTTTTTAGAAACATAAGAGAGTAATAAAAAATTTTAAATACTTGTAGTTAACTTAGTTTTCTAACAATATGGATTTCTCATGAAAAATAATCAACAAGTTGGACGTCATTACAAAATAATTTCTCAATTATTTTATGTACCAAATAGTGAAATATAGGTAATATTACATGTGTATATAATGAATTAAAATATTCTAATAAAACTATTAATTTTATTGATATGTGGAGATAAATATTTCATCATTGAAAACATAATCATAAATGTTTTTGAAAAACGATGAGATAGTAACATAAGAATCTTACCATTTTGGTATCTTTGAATCATAATCCCCATGAAAAGATAAAATTAAATTGGAAATAAAATATCATGACTGTGAATAATTTCATGATATTACATGTAAATGGCCTATATATACACATCGTTAAATAAATAGGTGCATTACACAATGTACATCTCAGTGAAATAAAATATAGAAAAAAATCAGTTTCCACTTTGGTTACATTCGAACCGTAAACCCAAAGAATGAGATTTAATAAAATAGATATGTAAATACTCATAATTAAAAGGATAAGAATAATAAAAAAAATACCCATGTAGTATATACCTCACATAATTTAAATATTGGGGGATTATGTCATGTGTCTCATAGAAGAAAAAATTTTAGATGAAAATCCCATAAAATAAGTAATGAAATCCATCATACATGTTAAAAACTAATGTATAATTAATATAATATATATATATATATATATAAACATATATTATTTATTTACGAACTTTTACCGCTCGTTTGTTAACAATTCATGTTAAAGATACATTTTGGGTAATAATTTTTTTAGATTTAATTTTTTTTAATTTTTTATTTTTTGTCATCTTTCATTGTTAATGATTTAATAATCTCATAACTTGTAACAATTATATTAACATCATATATATCCATTATATATGTTTCTATATTAATATATAACATATAGAGATACAAAATTAAATACATTGTTCCAAGAGACGGTAGGCCATAGGTATGCATGGACACTATTTCCATTTTGTCGATGTGTTAAAAGAAAGAAAATTAAATGATATTTTATAATTGAAAAAACATATGTCATATTTATCACATATTTTCATTCAACCCATCCTTAATACCTTATATGTAATGAATGAACACATTATATTACATCGCGACGTGATATTCCGTGATACATAAAAAAACTATATGATATTCCAAAAAATAGAAACCAGAATGTTATGTATGATATAATAAAATCATAATCATAATAATAGGATAAATATAATTTATAAACAACAAAAAAAATCATTATGCCAAACTGTAATAGGTGGTAATTGAAAAATGAATGAAATTAATTCATAAGTACTCAGTCTTCTGTAAATAGGAATGATGATTTCGTAGCCTATTTGATTGAAAGGGATATGGGTTTCAGTTATTAAATTAAGAGAAAAAAATCTCATTATATGTAATATACTAATATTTTTATATCACACTATTATAAAAAATATCGAAGGAGGTGAAGGAATAAATAAAATAAAAACACTCGTTGATGAACGTTACCTCTTCTTAAGGTATCCTTTTTATGTGTGCACCAACCACCTTCATAGGTTGTATTTTATTAAATATAAGGATTATAGAATGGTATTAGATAATTAGTGAAGTAATTGGGTAGGTATTGCAGGAACAAAAAGGATTTTATGTTCATAAGATGAAAGGATAAGGGGTGGCCTTTTATATGTGAGGTGAGTAATACACATGTAATTTTTTGAAAGAAAGAATTATACCCATGTTTTTTTCATGTCAAAGAGATAAAATAATAAATGTTTTTTGATCATAGATGGTATAAAATATAAATAAGATATTAAAATTATGTTTGATGAATTTGTTTGTCATTTTACCCATATCTTTTTATTTTAATCATGAGTAAAATTTTTTAGCTTAACCGTGATAATTAATTTTTACTATTTTCACTATTATTTTTGGTCCAAAATTACTATTAACATATTATTTAGTATCAACTACTTTGATTCCCAATTTTTAATATTTTTTCAAAAATCTCAGTCTCATAAGTAGAAAATTTTAATATAAAATTAATCCTAGAAACGTGTCGAGAATGTTTGTTTCAAATAGAAAATATGTAGATGCATAAATGTTTTAATATCCAATTCCAATAATAAATTTATTTAAATGAATTAAATTTGATTATATATATATATATCCATTTATATATAATTACACTATTTTTATTTTAAAATCAATTTAATATACATTATAACTTTGTAAATAATTTATACAAAAGGAATATTTTAATTAAAATTTATATGTTTTTTGTATTCATGAAAAAATTAAACAATTAAAAAAATTGTTAAATTAACCCTAAGTGAATTTTAATATGATGATTAAAAAATAACACTATTTTTAAATTAATTTTTCTAAAACTATAAAATGTAAAATTATAAACAAAACCCATAAATGTGATACAAAAATGGGTTTTTGAGATGTGTATTTTTTTCAAGCATAAGATTATTTATATTTACTCTATGTATAATAATAATTGAATGAATCTCAATTATAATTTATTTATATATAATATATAAATATATTTTAAATCATTCATCATATGGGATTATTTTTTAGCACCCCCTAGTTTTCTGTAATAACCATTTATTTATGTATTTTAAGTATATAAATTATTTGGGTTGAGTTTTCAGAGGTTTGGAGGAGTCATGGAATATTTTGGGGGGAATTTATATATTTGAAATATTTTATAATGGTTAGTTCAATCCGTGAGACACCTCCCTGGAAATAATGCACTTGAAATTATAGCCATCGGGATAGCGCACGATCAAGTGCATGGTTTTTCCGAACCATGTTCTACTCAAGAGAATTTATCCAATGTTGGATAGATTTGTTTTGCAGATTTGGTCTATGGTTTCTATATCCAAGACATTCAACCTGGTGAGGAGGGTTTGGTGGTAGTAAGGCATGGTTAGCACATGGTTTTCAAAACTGGGCACGATAACAGTGCACCATTAAAAACAAGATCCATATTTTGTTGATCTAACATGGTAAGGACCATAATGATTCTTTTCTCCGATAATATGAAAAAAAACATGAATTAGAATCCTTCAAATGTCTAGGTACAACCTTCCTCTTGACCTGAGATCAATACATTGATGATTATAATTGTTTTGGATACCCCAATCCATTGACAAGTTCATGGTCTTGGTTGTTTTCCACATATTAATTCTTATTCCCTCACTTGGAATGATGGATCTAGACCATTGGGGATAGATTCATGTTGTGTTATTTTAATGAAGAAAATTTATAATATCTTAGATGATATGGAACAAGTTATTTGGATTATTTTTGTTATTTCAATCTATGTTTTTGATGTTTTGTGATGTTATTTATTTTTTCTAGTGGTTGTGAAGTAGGTGAATTCAATCTCAACTCCTCTTGTTAGAACATGATGTCATGATTTAAAATTTATTGAATTTAATTAAAAGAATTTTATATTGATGTGAAAATATTTATGGAAACCCTCTTTATTGATGGTTAATAAAATTGTGTAAATTCATTCTTTGTGGAATGTTCTTTTTTCATGATTTTGAAATGATAATTTTAATATATCATTTTGTTTTTGTTGAAATGATTTCAAAAAAAGGAATTTTTTATTGAAATATATTTTCATTGTTATTTTCACATAGTATTTGGAATAAATTAATAGTGACTATTCATTTTCAATGATGTGACCCTATGGAAGGGGTGTGGGCCATTGGGTAATAGGGTATATGGTTACCTTTTGAATACATGGTAGATCAATGAGGGAAAACACATTAGTATATAAAATTAACCATGGCATGCATGTATAGTTGTGAGGATTTTTGGAACCATGTAATGGGTATGCCAAATGGATTTTGAGAAATATTTTTTAAGGCTTGTTTGGTAGTATTATTTGAAAATTCATTTGTTTTTATAATTATGTGGCTTCAAAATATGCTATTCTAAATTTATTTACATAAAATGTTTTATATAAATTATGATAACACATTGTATCATAGTGGTGTTATTTGGTAATTCAATGGGGAATCCTACTGAGTTTTATACCGAGCCCATACATGTGTACTTTAGAGAATTTTTATATAATGTATATCATGACATAGGTAATGGAAAAGTATCACAGTTCATTACTGATGCATTGTGATACTTAGGGAATGGATTGTTTATTGGATCATGGTTTATATTGGCAGTTACTGAGTTGTATTCTTTGGACTCATTGAGTTTGGTTGCTTTGGGGTTCCTATTTATACTATAATATTATTATTGGTTTAGTTAATTTTTATGTTTTGTTACATTCTACTCATGAATAATATTGTGTTTGATTGGTTAAAATTATATTAGTTTGTATGATTTATTTTCAATGGGAAAATAGTCCCATAATTGTTAATTAATCCCTTGGAATTTATTTCCCGTCATTAGTGTCTTAGGAATGTCACATAAGGGATGTAACACCCTCACCACTTTGCATGAAAATAGATTAAGAGAGAGATGTTACATATGATATTAGTTTTTTCAGTCCTATAAATGAAAAATAATTATAGATTATACCTTGAGTTTGATTGGTAGTAGGGATATAAGATCGTCTAAACATAAAATATAGAATACAAAGAGGGGTATTTGACCTATTTATGTTGAACATAATTCAACCATGGAGTGAGTATATACATAACCAATAAAATTCCCCAGAATACGAGGGACTATAGTAAGAGATAAAAAAGGAAGATGAAGATAATAGATACACAAGGTAAAAAGAATGAGTATAGATCAACCCAACAAAGAGTGTAGGTATGATTACCCAAGCATAATGGGATACACATGGTGAGTAGATGAATAACTATCCAAGTATTCTCCACCTATAGTTGGAGTGTAGAGTCACTCAACCATGATAATCTTAGCACCAAAAGCATCTAGCATCCCCCCATGTCTTTTCCTATCTTAGAAGGAGAGTATCTAAACCCATAGAGTGGGTATAGAGGAAGGATATATATATTTTCATTCACAGAAGCCCATAATAATGTGTATGGGGATCTCCTTATCACATCTCATACCAGGAAAGAGAGTATCCAACAATTCCAAATGTCCGTCAATGATTCCCAGCATTCCATGTGCTTCTTAGAATAGAAAAGTGTAAAGAACTCATTCACCATTCCTATATAATATCCTCTTCTGGTGGAACTGACTCGCCCGTATGGTTTTAAGTTGAGTCAGAAAACTACGTATTAATTCGGAATGTGTCCCACATTCTTTTTTGTCCAATGAAACATCAAACCATTTATTTTTAGTATGCCACATAGTCTAGGGGACACAATTTCAAGGTAGATCACCCATTTCCTGGTGCAATAGGAGGTTTCCAATATGATTTTCGATAGAGGAACCATTCCCTACCCTATAGGTGGGTTCCCCACTAATGGTCGATGACCCCTACACAATATACCATCTACAGTGTTCCACTTTGATTCATTAAGGAACTATAAACTGATACTACAAGATAGTTCCACTCAGGATGCCAAGAACCCATGACTTTCCCAACTAGCGGGTTCCACTCTAATTGTCTATGAAGACCCATGAGAAACCCATATGGAGGGTTCCACTTTGGGTTATGTAGGGGACCCATTCTTAGCACGTCCAGAGGGTTCCACTCTATGGATCCATCAAGGACCCATCACCTAGCCCTTCTAGAGGGTTCCACTCCGGAGTTATCATCTGGTGATCCTACAGGATCACTACCATAGTCTTGGTCACCTAAAAAGGAATCATTACTGTAAAATTCCATGTCATATATCTAAATCTACACATTAGGTAACCATCACTTTCTACATATAAAACACTCTGGATAGGTAACTCATGGGACAAAATCTGAGTTCAAATGAAGGATATATATAAGAGGATAATTTTTTCCAAAAATGAACGTAGGGGTACATAATGTGTGAGGGGACCAAAATGGCATGTCACCCAACTTCATGGCATGGTTTTACCCATAGAAGACACATGGATTCATCACATTTAGTAGTACATTCTTTTTAGGTGGATTGCATGGTGTGTCCTGGCAAATCGGGACCAGGGCCTTATGTGGCATGTTGTGTCTATGTACTGAATCACAAATGTGTGTACCTAACCCTGTGTACCTCCACACCAGTCCCCATCCATGTGACTAATCACAAACGTTATCCAATAGGGAAGAGGTATATATAATTTTAGTGGGACTACACACCCTTTCATACTTAATTTTCTCAATCTCTATCCACCCTTGTGGAAAGTGGATGCACGTTGGGATATCATCATTGAACATGGCATGTAGTCTGGAGTTTCACAAAAAGTTATGTCTAGGTTTTACATGGTAGATCAATCCTTCTCACCCCATTTCACAATATCTCTTTCTTCTAATCAACCTGTGAACTATAGATCTAGTTTGGAACTACCATTTCTAGTCCTCTAGTGGTCGGAAACCAATCTCCCATCATGCTCATAATATCATGTACACAAGCTCATGACATAGATCTTCAATGGTTGATTTTTTATGATACATTCTTCAAAAAAAATCTTCCAGAACTCATTATAATCCTAGTTATTTTGCTACATAATCGATCTGATCTCTTCTTATAAAACTATTATGAATCTAATTATCCAATCAGGCCAGCTACAACCTGACAATAGTCGATCATGGACCCCGGGGATGAAATTGGTGAATAATGTGAATAAAAAAGGAATAATATAAATGAAAATGAAGGTATGAACAACATTGGAACACATTTATTGGCCAAAAATCAAGAATGGCCATACTGGGGATATAACATTGATTAAAAAAGGGATATTTCATTACAAGGGAACATGTAAAGTCTCAAATCAACACAAATCAATGAAAACGAATTGATCAGGAAAAATAGATTAGTCAGATGTGGCAGAAACAACATTTTATGATTCCTACATCGATTTTAGACAGATCACCAATGATGAATTCATTTTCCAATGATTTGGAAGGAGTCATTGTGTTTTTTCATCCTGATCTAATTAAATATGGATTTCATTCATCATTCATCATAATTCACAAAATAAATGATGAAGGGATCTCTCACTAGTGATTTTGGAATTATGAATCTCACTATGGATAATTTTATATAATTATATATATATAATGCATCATTTAATAAAAAATTAAATAAATAAATAATTAATTAATTAACTAACTAACTTAAATACACCACCAATGGGGGAGGGTTTGAACGTAACATGATGACTCATTTTATATATTAATTATTGTAAACACCATGTTACGGACCCAACTGTGGTGTTGAATCTATGATTCAAAAAATAATTTAAGAGTGGTCCTATTTTTCATTAAGGTATCATGTGAATGGAATATAAAATATATAATTTTTTTTATAAAGTTAGTTTTGGGTATAGCCAACCACAGAACTGGATGCCATCTTAGTGTGTATTTCTAGCTACATATATATTGAAATTTGAAAGACTTATAAGGAAAACACCAGGTGTCCAAAGAATTCCATCCTTCAAAATTTTTGTATCAAAAAATAAAAAATATGAATAAAACTCTGGATAATGAGCCCTCACTTGTCAATTCTTCACATAGGAACTCTCTTACATGTTCTTATGATTCTACAACATGTGGAAAATCCAAATAGGGTCTTCTCCTACTGATCCTCAATCACCGCCAGGTTCTCCTCAATGTTGCTGCATCCTCGAGATTCAGCTCAACATAATCAATGATGTGTGTGGGGTCATTAAAGTAACTCACAAATTCGGACATGTGGAAGATGCCATACATCTTCTCAAGATGTGGGGGTAGGATGAGGGAGTATATAACCTCACCAACCCTCTATATGATATTGAATGGCCCAATGAACCTCAGTGATAGTGTTCCTCTGTGGCTGAACCTTCTCATTCATCATCGCGGGGAGACTCTGAGGAAAACATGGTCTCCTTGCTCAAACTCCAAGGTCCTAAAAATATAATATTAATAAGATTTATGTGTGATTTGAGATATCCTTATCTATTTATATATGAAATAGACTTTCTCCATTTTTTATTACACCATATCTAGACCCAAAAGAGGTAGCTCACAAATCCATGTCTAGAAGAAGGGTAACCTGAATGGTCACTCATAAATGTCTTCAAAAGGTGTCCTGCCTATGTTAGATTGGTAACTAATTATGTAGGGAAACTCAACTATGTGTAGGTGATCTTCCCAGCTTAGGCCGAAGTACAACATGTATGCCCTCAATGCATCTTCTAGAACCTAGATACTGAGATAACTTGACCAATTTTTATTGGTGTGAAAGGATATAATCATCCACAACTGCATCCGGAATTCCTCCTTCACACCTCTCAAAAATCGGACCTAAACCAAGCATCAATATCAAAGACAATCAACAAGGGAAAACTACGAAGGAGAATGATCACGTGTACAATCAAATGCCCCAAAATCCCCCCCCCCCAAACTCTACTCCTTAAAGGAAAGGAAGTCCAAATATTTCATGATTCAGTATATTATTACCCAAATGGATTAATGACCCTTTGTTATGGGTATGATTCCTAAAACAATGTCCACAAATATTCTTTCCCTATTCCTCTTTGGGATCTCAAGGGGTTATGAAAGACATGTCAGATCATGGTTTCAAGACTTTACCAACAGATAGGTGATGCATTGAGAGATGAATTTTTCTATCCTTCATCTCATGTAGGACCACCAAAACTACTGTTGGTGGTCTTTATACATCTTCCCCACACTAGAATGTATAGTTGGGGGAGAAGTGGGGAACTCCTACATTACCTTCTCTCATAAAGTGACTAGAACCACTATTATACCGTGGAGAAAGATAACTTGATTCCCACTTTCATACTAATCATCTGGTGAGTCAACCATGGGTATATAATCAAATAATACCTTGTAGTTGAGGTCTCCTATCCATGAATCTCACAAATGCGGTTGAATCAATGGATTCAACACCATCAATTCAAGAAAATTTGTATCCTCTTGCTCCACCTGGGAAAACAATATAGAAGCTAACTATTCTGATGATTCCCACACTATCAGATCTCTGGACTTCATATTAAGGGAATATTCTAAAACTTTTACCTTCCCTCGAGAATAGATTATCTCGAAGTCCTAGTCCATTAAAAACTCTAACTTGTGTTTCTATGTCATGTTCATGTCTGTTTGTGTGAAGACGTACCTAAGACTCTAATGGTAGGATTAAAACAGAACATGATGTCCTAGAAGATATTGTATACACATCCTTAAAGAGAATACTACCACTAAAAGATATAGGTCTCGGGTTGTGTAGTAAATCTCATGGGCTTCCAACATCCTTAAGCAGTATACGGTAACTACCTATCACTACATCAACACATTGCTGAGCCCATCTCTTGAGGCATCACAATAAACTGTGACATCCATGTCCTCCTTTGCTATAATCTATGCTGGATCACTTCTCATCCATTACAATAACTCCACAAAGGCCCTCTATAACTGCTTAGACTACGTAAAATTCTACCCATTTTGTTCATTAGGACAGTCAAAGGGGATCTAATTCTGGCGAAGTCATCCACAAACATCATGTATTACACCTCCAACCCAAGTAAGCTATGTAGATTTTATATGTTATTGGGTGGATCCCATTGAAAAACTAATTCGAACATCATTGTATCCATAGCTAATCCCTGACTAGAAATGGAATTCCCTAGAAAGTGATCCTCATGTATCTTGAACTGGTTCATTGAGAACTTTCCTTAAAGATCATGTTCTCGAAGAGAGTTAGGAACCATCCCCAAGTGATATGTTGGCTCCTCCTCTATTGAAATGTAGAAAAGTTTGTCATTAATGAGGAAAACCACAAAATATTCCATATATAGCTGGGAAACATTGTTCATCAAAGTCCTAATCAAGGTGAATGCATTGTTCACTTCAATGGGAATGACTGGGAAGTAATTGTGTCGTTAGTAACATTAAATTGCAAACATTTTAATATTAGTCTTTATATCCCCCAATTGGGGTTATCCATACCTAATATTGTTCTTTGAGAACCATATCAAACCTCAAAACTGGTCGAAGATGTTGTCAATCCAAGGCAAGGGGTATTTGTTCTTAAGTGTGTCCTCTTTTAGGATACGATAATCCATGGAAATCCACCAGATCCCATCACCCTTTTTCATGAAATGAAACGGAGCTACCTAGGAGAGAAACCAGGTATAATGAAACCATTATCAACAAGATCCTATAACTATAATCGCCCGTACGAGATCTTATTAGGTTTCATCTTATATTCCGCAGAAGATATCAGAGATGTCCCAAGATGCAAGTTGATGAAAAACTATGTATCTTGCCTCGAAGATAGTCCTAGACCATCCTCTAGGTCTTCATCCATATAATAAACATCTACTAAGTGAATAAAGATTCATATTTAACCAACTACACCAAGTGCTATACTCACTAACCGATCGGGGATGAGAAACATACTCTTTCTCGCGGATTTTACTTGTCTTTTCTTGAGATCTCTCTCACCAGAAATGAATAATCTTGTCCAATAAATGCACATTCATTAGAATCTTCTTTGGTGATATTCAATCTAGGCTCGAAAAATGGATAGATAATACATTCCCAATATTAAATCATAAATTTCCACCGTGATGAAGGAAATTTACCACATGAAATTCACTCGTCCAAGTGATAGCTCCCACTTCCAGAAGATAAAAGATACATAAGATGCATCCCCTATAGTAACCAAAAGATGAACCTACTATTCTTGTTACTCAACTAGGACTTCCAGATCTCACATAAGGTTTCAAGATATGAAAACATTATAGGATCCTATGTCTAATAATTATAAGGTAAGAGTATAATAAACACAAATTGTACCTTGAAAAATATCATGTGTTACATGGTAATAAGCCTCAAAATCCTTTAGCTCTCCATGACCATGGCCTCCATATCCCTAAGCTGAATGTGGGACCCCTAGTGGCAGTGTTGGAAGGGCCTCATAACGGTGTTCACCACCCATATATTTTTCTACCACTCCAGCTATAACTCACTCAGGACCACCCTATCTACGATTGGGAAATCCCTAATCATGACTCTACCTCGATAATGGAGGTCCAACAACTATATTTCTAGAAAACTTTGAAAAACTGGTCTGAATGTCTTGTACCATGTGATATCATCCATCATAAGTAAATAACCTCCCCACTATGGGCCGCCCTAAGGCTCTATGCTACCTCAGAAAATGATCATTAGTGTGATCCTAGAAGGATCACCTATACTAAGAGCATGACACTAATCATCTAATAACTGTTACAGATGGCTCAAATGTGTGACGACCACATCTAGATCTAGCTATCTATTGTACCACTGATAGAAATACCTCTATCACTTATGCCCACTATAGTACCCCAATATCTGTGGGGATTCATAAGATAAATGAAATAGCTCAGATAGTTCTTTAAAGTACATACTAAAACTTCTGTTCATAGAAGTATCCATCCCATATTATGTCAATGGATTGATGTGTAAGGTATGTGAACCTTGATTCCTACTCATCCACCTTCAAACCTTCCTGCTTTAGCTCTAGAAGCTCTGGGATCTGGAATGAACTTAGCTGGTAGGGGTAGTACTCCTCATGGAACAACTGTTCGAAGTCATCCCATGAAATTTTTAACTAATCAGGCATATGTATTGAAAGGATCCTCTAATTCATAGCTACTCCATGGAAAATACGAAAGATAGTACTTCCATCGAATCCATCTTGGAATGAAAAATACTGAAGATACTGACCATCAAATCTAGACAATCCTCAACTACCTATGTGTAACGTCTCGGACACGGGTGCCACGCAAAGGGTGCCCCGAGCACGGTTCGCCACATGACCTCAAGCGCATTTCCCCAAACGCCAGAGGCTGCCGACTAGCAGCGAGGCCCCAGGTCTGATAGTGGGGAAACTATGCCCTCATTTGTCAATGGATAGCGCAACGGAATACAAAATAAACATAAAACGACAGCGGAAGAAGTAAACATACCAAAATGAAATAAACTATAGAATTGGATATAACCAACAGTATAGAAGTGATGATGCCACATGTTTCATGTTCTAAGAAAAAATCCATAACATTTTATACATCAATACAGTACAACAAAATACAGAGTACAACTAAACAAGAAAAACATCTTGCAGTGGCATCACGAGCCAAGGCTCGATCACATGCCCTCCTAGTCCTCAACAATAGTAAAGTACCTGTATAGGGACTCTTGACCCTATCTACAACTATAGAAAGGTAATCTGTTTGGGCCAAAAAGCATGACCCAAATAGGGTGTGAGAAATATATCTTAGTAGGCACCCACCAAAGGCCCGTGCCCAACTGCGTGTAAGAATGCAACAATATTGTGCAGTAGTAAAATGCAATAAAGTAAGCAGTACTCAAAAGTCACTAATTACAAGTTATATTTACATATTATTATTCATTTAATCCAATAAATATTAAAAATCACCACAGGGCAATTCTACGTAAACATTACACATCCTCAGACAAGAAAAACCTTACCCTCAGGTAAGCAGAACCCAACCCACAGGTAATTTCCCTCGGGAGTAACCGAAATTTTCCCTCAGGCATAGGTAGTGTTTCCGTTAGGTACATAGTCTATGGCCCTTAGGCAAGGAAGAAGTTTCCCTCAGGCCGAAATAACTACAGCCCTCTGGCTAAACAGTGCAGTGCCCACAGGCTAATCACAACAACGCCCTCAGGCTAAAAAGGTAACCGGGCCATGCCCAACATATTAAAATGCTGTAAACAAGCAATTCCTCTAAAGGAAATTCTAAAATTACTACATTCAAGGCATACCCTCGGGTATCCTGGTCAAATGTATAAACAGTGAAACACACCCCCCGGGGTGGTTCCAGATCCAAACAACGATCCCAACAAGCATTTAATCATCACAATTTAATAACCTATGAAATTATAGGTATTAAATAAAGAAATTCCCTCAGCCTCACGACACCCCGACATGGGTTCGTGGCACAAAAACGCACAAAAACGCACAACAGTTGGAAATTTTCACCGAGCCACCTACCATATACGCCAACGAACGTTATACCCAAACGCCAACTCCAGAAACGCCCAAGAACGGCGTAGATCTGACAAAGAACACATCCAATTAAAACAAAAATAACTCCTGTTAGGAGAATAATTGGTAAGAACCAGCCAAGGAGGTTGAATCCCTTACCTGTGCGGTTCCAATGGGATCATCAGAGGTGAAAACCGATTCCAGACGAACACCCGGTGGAGCTTTAAAGGTCTGGCCTCCTTCTTTGGCTCCAAATCGGCTCAAGTGTCTCCTCTGCCAAATGAGGAGGCTACTACCTATTTTAATAAGAAAAAACAAAGTACATGGTGTGTACTTCTGAGTACAGGACGAGTACTTCTTTCATTTAACTATTCATTTGGCGGCACCGCCACACTGTTCAATCATCGACATGAGTACACGACATGTACTCTAAAGTACACGGTGTGTACTGTCGGCCAGTTGTCGGCTTCTCTACAACATTACTATTTAGGCCTACCAACTGACTACATGGAATGTAAGTACCACTACATGGCGTGTAGTCGGTTCCTACACCCTGCGTCGCCAACATGGATACACGCCCCGTGTACCCATCCCAACATGACCAAAAGTACACAACGTATGGAAAATTACACGGCGTGTAGTTAAAAAAATTCTGATTTTCCCCATTTCCCATATATTTTCAAAAACACTTAAGGAAAAGAAAAAAGAAGTAGACCATACCTCAAAAATAAGAACTGGGTTCTTACAAACATCCCCCCTTATAGAAATTCGTCCCCGAATTTCCCTTCCCAGGTTAGTGAAGAATATGCTCAGAACAGCTCTGGCCACTAAGTATGTACGTAGGCCTACCACTCCCAGGTCTCGTCCTGCACTCGGCCATGCTGCCAAAGCACCCATACGAGAGGAACTGACCGGACTTGGAGAACCTTCGTGCTCTTGTCAAAAATACAGATCAGATTCTCCTCAAAGGACACATCATGTTGAAGCTCCACCTCCTCTGGCTGAAAGGTGTGAGATGGGTTTGAATGGTAGCGACTCAACTGAGACACGTGGAAGACGTCGTGCATTGCTCGGTACCGCTGCGTTAACTGCAACCGATAGGAATCTAGCCCGACTCTCTCCATAATCTCAAATGGTCCCACATACCTCGGTGAAAGCTTACCTTATATCCTGATCCGCTTGGGTCCCAGCCTCGGTGAAACATGCAAGAAAACCTGATACCTGACCACGAACTCCAAAGGTTGTCTGCGGCGATCAGTATAAGAATTTTGAAAAGACTGTGCGATATCTATCTGCTTCCGAATCAACTGGACCTGCTCAGATGTCTCCTGTATGAGCTGTGGCCCCAGTAGAGTTGCATCACCTGCCTCTAACCATCACAAAGGTGATCGGCATGACCTACCATATAAAGCCTCATATGGTGCCATCTCAATAGTTGCCTGAAAACTATTGTTATAGGAAAACATGACTAAGGGTATATGTTTCTCCCAAGATCCCCCAAAGTCAAGGCCGCATGCATGCAGCATGTCCTCTAGCACCTGTATCGTCCGCTCTGACTGGCCATTTGTCTGATGGTCGTATGCTATGCTCAGAAGCACATGTGTACCCAGCGCCCTCTGAAAACTCTGCCAGAAACAAGATGTAAAGCAGGCGGCCCTATATGAAATGATAGAATGAGGGATCCCATGAAGACGTACGATCTCTCGGATATACAGCCTTTTGAGCTCGTCCACACCGAAGGTCTCCTTGATCGGAAAGAAGTGAGCTACCTTCGTGTGTCTATCCACAACAACCCACAGGGCTTCATTGCCTCGAGGTGACCTCGGAAATCCCGTCACGAAATCCATCGCGTCATCATCCCATTTCCACTCTGGAATGGGAAACAGATATAACAACCCATCTGGCCTTTGGTGCTCTACCTTCAACTACTGATAGGTGGAACACCTCGTAACAAAACCATCTATCTCTCTCTTCATACCCAGCCACCAGTACTGAAGCCTCATGTCATGGTACATCTTGGTATCCCAGGGATGAACTGCCCAAGATGAAGCATGAAACTCCAGCATCAGCTCCTCGCGTATATCCCCTAGAACCCATACACGTCCATGGAAACACAAAACCTCATCATCGCATATCGTCCAATAGGGAGGAGGGTCCTCACTTTCCACTGACTCCCGTAGAACTAGGCCTTATGAATCAGATAGCTGTCTTATCCTCACTCTATCCAGGAGGGTACATGCCACAGCCAAAGAAGAAAGATAAGACTACCCCTGACTGCTGTGCACCTCTAGATCCATCTCAGAGAACAAATCCATGAGCTTCCACTCACCACTAGCCTATTGCACTGCCTGTATCTGAGTCTTCCTTTTCAGTGCATCGTCTACTGCATTACCTTTGCCAGGTGTATAGGCAAGCTCAAAATCAAAGGATTGTAGGTACTAAACCCACCTTCTCTGCCTAAGATTCAGGTCACGCTGAGTAAAGATATACTTGAGGCTTTTGTGGTCAGTGAATTCCACAAAATGATCTCCCAAGAGATAGTGTCTCCAATAGTGCAACACATGAACAACTGCAGCCAACTCGAGATGATGAGTCGGGTAATTCCTCTCATGTGGCCTCAACTGTCGAGACCCGTACGCAACAACTCGGTTGCCCTGCATCAAACGGCTCCCAGATAAATCCATGATGCATCACAGTAAACTATATAGATCTTCCCCTGCTCTGGGAGTATCAGGATTGGTGTTGATGTCAACCTTCCCTTCAGGTCCTGAAAAGCTGTCTCGCATGCTTTTAAACAAACGAACTTCACACCCTTCTTAGTAAAACCTGTCAACAGTGCTGCTAAGCGGGAGAAGTCCTTTATGAAGTGTCTATAGTAACCAGCCAGCCTTATGAAACTCTTTATCTCAAACACGTTCTTAGGATGCTTCCAGGAAACTATTGCTATCACCTTCTCTGGGTCTACTGCAACTCCTACCTCTGATATAATGTGACCCAGGAAGTGAATCCAGTCCATCCAAAAGTGGCACTTTGAGAGCTTAGCATATAGTTGATTCTCTCTCAGTGTACTCAATACAATCTCAATATGGGTGGCATGGGCGTGTCGAGTGTGAGAGTTCACCAAGATGTCGTCCATGAATACTACCACAAATGAATCAAGATACGGATGAAACACACGATTCATCAGATCCATGAAAATTGCTGGCACGTTCGTCTGTCCGAACGACATAAACGTATACTCATATACACCATACCTACTCCTGAATGCTATGAGAGGTATATCCGATGGTCTAACGCACAACTGATGATATCTGGATCTCAAGTCAATTGTCGAGAACACTTTTTCTCCATGAAGCTAATCGAATAGATCATCTATCCTAAGTAAGTGATATCGTTTCTTAACTGTCTACTGGTTCAGCTTCTAATAATCCACACAAAGTCTGAGGTTACCATCTTCCTTCTTCGCAAAAAGGATCGGACAACCCAAAGGAGAAGTACTGGGTCGGATAAAACCCTTCTCCTGTAGCTCCTCTAACTGCCTCTTGAGCTCCTGCAACTCCGGCGTGGCCATCCTACAAGGAGGAATGGACACCCGTACTGCTCCTGGCACAAGCTCAATAGAGAAATCCACATCACTCACTGGAGGTAGACCTGAAAAGTCATCCGAGAAGACATCCATGAAATGATCGGAAACTGGAGGGAAATCCGTCTAACAAGTCACCTGATCATCCAGATATAAGATCACTATCTGGGCTGTGACTCCACCTCACCCAAGATTCTCTGGTCCAGCTCGACTCGCCTGAACATCCCACTCGCCCTTGTATAGGAACTCCCCTCCCTCTGGTGACTTGAAACGCACCCTGCGAGGGTAGCAGTGTAGAAAGGCTCGGAAGGGAACCAACCAGTCCATCCCGATAATGACTTCATAGATCGTCATCTCCAAGACATAGAGGTCCTAAAAGAAGTGACACCCACCAACCTCAAGGGGGAACTCCTTGGACTGACACACACTAGCTGTCCTAGTACCCAACGGAGTGTCCAGTGTCCAGATATTAGAAGAAGTAGAAACACAGAGCCCAAGTCTCCCCACAACGGGTACAGATATGAAACTATGTGTAGAACCCATATTGAAAAGTACTGAAGATAAGACAGAAGCTACTAGAATAGTACCTCTGACTGTCAAAGGTCCGGGATCCTACTCCTGCTGGGTCTGTTGCACTGCATATGCATGCCCAGTGTCGCGCCCCTATGACACAGCCTGGCTACCCTGAGCTGTCCCGCCCATCTGCCTCTGGGATCCTGGTGTCTGGATACTACGGCCCCGACCACCATCTCGGCCTACACGCCCTGACGTATTCTAGCTCCCCAACTGGTAAGAAGCCACTAGTCCTGCTCCCACATGCGGAGTCTGCACATAACCCATCTCACTATCCACTGGTGGAAACGCCCTACAAAAGTTCTACAGATGACCCATCTTTCTGCAATCTCAGCACTCCAATGGGTCTCGTGGACACTACGGTCTCTTGTGCCCCTCTCTACCACACTAGTAGCACTTGACGGGACAACCTGAAGAAGTTGCCTGGCTGGTACTGCCAACTTGAGAGAAGTCCATCTGTCTCTTCCTCTTTCTATCAGAAATAAAACCAGTAACTGGTGCTGAACCTCCATATCCCACCCCACTAGATTCCCACATGTTCCTTTTTGTAATCAGCTCCTGATTCAAAATCGCGTGTACCGTAGGCAACCTGAAAAGATTTTCCATCACTTAGATGTCATACCAAAGACCATCCTCAAAACGTATGGATCTCAACATCTCATCACCCACTAGCACGGGTGAAAAACGCTGAAGATCCATAAAATGAGAAGAATAGTCCATCACCGACATGGTGCCCTGCTATAGATTCATGAACTCTTGAGCTCTATCTTCCCTCAGCATCTCAGGAAAGAAGAAGCAATAGAAGACTGCCTGAAAATCATCTCATGCCATGTCTCTGTGATGCTCTGACTGGGTGGTAACATCCCACCACCTCTTGGCGGAATCACGCAGCATGTATGTCACGAGCTTGACCCTCCGCCCTGGAGGCATCTCAAGATGCCAAAAAATAGTCTACATCGATCCTAGACAAGAATCCACAGCCTGTGTTCTGCCATCCATTGAAAACATAGGCGGATGATGCTGCTGGAAGATTCAAGTTAGCTCAGCCAAAGATGTAGCAGCCTGCGGTGCTCCATGAAAGGTATGCATGATTCGCATAAAGCCTTCACGGAATTGCGCCTCGTACCTGTGTCCGATATAGAAACTGGCACTGCATCTGGCTCTGTTGGGGGATCAATGGGTAGCCCATGGCCCACCATCTCCGATGTATAATCTTCGTCGTTCTCCTGGTGAACAACTCGAGGTCATCTAGGCGGCATGACACTACAAGGTCAAAAGCACGTCTCAGATTCAAGATTATTATGACCGAAAAGAGAAGGAACCACAAAGGAAACAAGATGAAGAAGGCATTCAAAATTTTCAAAATAAGACTACACGGCGTGTACACTGACTACACAGAGTGTACTTGACTTCTATTCCCCTGGTCGGGTCCTTACACAAGGCTAAGCCACACGGCTTCCGTTGAACAAAACTACACGGCGTGTATAATATATACACGGTGTGTACGGTGTTATTCTCTAACTGCCTGTGTCATCTGTTACACGGCCGACTACTCGTCTTGACACTACACAACGTGTCACACTCGCACACGGCGTGTACTCCACCATTTTTCCCAACCACACGGCTAACACCACACGGTCTGTCCTCGGACAAGACTACACGGCGTGTCCCACAGGTACACGACATGTTCAGCGAGAGGTGACACCAGCCCGTGTTGTTAGTTACATGGCCTAGTTCCCAGGTTACACTACACGGTGTATCCATAATTGACACGGCGTGTTCTGTCAAGGAGTTCTCTGACTCGTGTTGTTAGTTACACGGACGGACTTCGGGTCAACACTACACGACGTGTACATAAACTACACTGCGTGTTTTACCCAAGCCCTTCCGTACCCCGTGTCGCCGCCCACACGGTTTGTGACATGGGAAGAGACTACATAGTGTGTACTCAGGGTACACGACATATACTCAAAAAGTTCATTTTTTCCCGAACAGAAGAGCATACGCGACATGTATAAAATACTACACTGCGTGTATACTGGGTTTCTGGACAGCATGCCTCAGAAACATCCTTGGAACCCATAAAATACTTAAACCAACACCTAAGTGTCACATTCTGACTAATGGGGGCCCATACTGCCCACGAATCAATGTTTGACATCTTATATGTGTTATCACCAATAAACAGTCAATGATCCACCAAATTCCGGTCAATGGGGGCCCATACTCCCCAAAAACCAATGTTTGGAGTCCATTCTATAAACAAGATCAAACAAAGAATACCATATCACAAGGTATGTATTTATCATGAAGCAATCACAACAGCATGCTTTTCTAGCACAATAACTATCACCACAACATTCGAATTTCTAATGCACCTACATGGCATGGAAACTATGCATGGCATGTGATATCTAGAATTACCTATATGATGAATGAGACGACATACCCTCATCTCACCGGGTTGCAACTAAATAGAACCCATAGATAAAATATAAACTGCACAATCTCAAAGTGCGTCACCCAACAGT
Organism: Viscum album; assembly: GCA_963277665.1. Classification (NCBI taxonomy): domain Eukaryota; kingdom Viridiplantae; phylum Streptophyta; class Magnoliopsida; order Santalales; family Viscaceae; genus Viscum; species Viscum album. The sequence goes on along the minus strand of OY728146.1, from coordinate 2,000,913,188 downwards.
GAAAACATATCAACTGTAAAATTTGAAAAATTAGTAAAATTGATATACGAGGTAGACTGGCTTTTCACTGTACACGGGTTAGCTACACCTGGGAACAGCTTATTACCAACTACCGTTCGTCCTATCCCTGACTAAGACTCCAAATAGTAAGTCAAAGAAAAGAACCCCACTGATACCACTTTGTAACGTCCCGGACCCGGGTGCCATGCAACGGGTTCCCCGAGCCCAGTTCGCCACGTGACCTCAAGCGCATTTCCCCAAATGATAGAGGCTGCCGACTAGCAGCTAAGGACCAGGTTTGATATTGGGGAAACTAAGCCCTCATTTGTCAAAGTGTAGCACAGCGGAATACAGAATAAACATACAATGACAGCGGAAGCAGTAAACATACACAACTGAAATAAACTACAGCAGTGGATATAACCAAAATTATAGAACTGATGATGATACATGTTTCAAGTTCTAGTAAAACATCCAGAACATGTTATACATCAATAGAGTACAAAAAAATACAGAGTACAACTTAACCAGAAAAACAACTGGCAGTGGCATCGCGAGCCTAGGCTCGGTCCCATGCCCTCCTACTCCTCAACAATAGTCAAGTACATGTATAGGGACTTTTTCCTCTATCTACACCTGTAGAAAGGTAATCTGTTTGGGCCGAAAAGCATGACCCAAACAGGGTGTGAAAAATATATCTCAGTAGGCACCCACCAAAGGCCCGTGCCCAACTGCGTGTAAGCATGCAACAATAGTGTGAAGTAGTAAAATGAAATAAAGTAAGAAGTACTCACAAGTCACTATTTACCAGTTATATTTCTATCTTATTATTCATTTAATCCATTAAATATTAGAAATCACCACAGTGCATTTCTAAGTAAACAGTCCACGTCCTTAGACAAGGAAAACCTTACCCTCAGGTAAGCAGAACCCAACCTGCAGGTAATTTCCCTCATTCGTTACAAAATTTTTCCCTCAGGCGTAGCTAATGTCACCCTTAGGCACAAAGTCTATGGACCTTAGGCACGGAAGAAGTTTCCCTCAGGCCGAAATAACTACAACCCTCATGCTAAACAATGCAGTGCCCACAAGCTAATCACAACAACACCCTCAGGTTAAACTGTTAACCGGTCCATAGACAACATATTAAAATGCAGTAACCAAGAAATTCCTCTAAAGGAAATTCTATAATGACTACATTGTAGGCATACCCTCGTGTATCCTAGCCAAACGGGTAATCAGTGAAACACACCCCCCGGGGTGGTTCTGGATCCAAACAATGACCCCAAACAACATTTTATCATCACAATTTAATCACCTATGCAAATTTAGGCATTAAATATAGCAACGGCTTCAGCCTCACGACTCCCCAACATGTGTTCGTGGAACAAAAAACGCACAAAAATACACAACATTTGGAAATTTACACCGAGCCACCTTCCTTATACACCAATGAACGTTATACCCGAACTTCGACTCCATAAATTCCAACGAACGGCGTAGATCTGACAACGAACAAAATCTAATAAAATGTAAATAACTCCTATTAGGAGAAGAACTAGTAAGAACCAGCCAAGGAGGGGGAATCCCTTACCCGTGCGGTTCCAACAGGATCGTCCGAGGCGGAAACTGATTCCAGACGAACACCCGGTGGAGCTTCAAAGGTCCAGCCTCCTCTTTTGGCTCCAAATTAGCTCAAGTGTCTCCTATGCCAAATGAGGAGGCTAATGCCTATTTTAAGACGAAAAAACAAAGTACACGGTCTGTACTTCTGAGTACATGGTGTGTACTTCTTTCATTTAACTTTTCATTTGGGGGCACCGCCACACTGTTCAACCGTCGACATGAGTACACAGAATGTACTCTAAAGTACACGGTGTGTACTGTCGGCCAGCTATCTGCTCCTCCACCACCTTACTGTTTTGGCATGCCGACTGACTACACGGCGTGTGAGTACCACTACACGGCGTGTAGTCAGTTCCCACACCCCGTGTCGCCGACATGGCTATACGCCCTGTGAACCCATCCCAACATGGCCAAAAGTACACGACGTGTGGAAAAGTACAGAGCGTGTAGTTCCAAAATTTCGTATATTCCCCATTTCCCATATTTTCTCAAAAACACTTAAGGAAAAGGAAAAAGAAGAAGCCCGTACCACAAAAATAAGAATCGGGTTCTTACACTATGGATATGGCTTGCCGCAGAACCTCAACAGTCTATAATGTTGGACCCCATAGAGCATGCTAAGCCTATGTACGTCCTCAGCCTGCTCTTTTGGGTTGATCAAATACTTTCCTGATGGGGTGATGCTTCCTTACCACATGGAGAAAGGGAATCAAGGGATGGGCCCCAGTATGAGGCCTCATTGCTCAAAGTGTTGTCATCAGAAACTGAAGCTGGGATCCTATATTGATGATGTCGTGAAGGAATCATAACAATTATGAACAATTACAATGTCTATATTAGGATATTTATATATACAACAATGTGGAGATAACTCAGAAAACGATGGTCAAATAATCAATCCTATATGATTCATGTACCATTAATCATCGCAAAAGATTTCTATTCCTGTCGAGTAAAAAAGAAGGTAGTCAAGGACCGGGGGAATGGCTACATCGGCTGAAGCACCATCACTTGATTCCCTAACATTATATATAAACTCAAGACTCCTTGAAACTATTTCATATATCCCAAAAAATCTTCTTAATTGGATATTTCTGAAAACAATTCCCAAGGAATGAACTTGCATTGATAACAATATGTTATGACCCGACCTAAGCCGGAGCCTGAGCCACAACCACCCCAAGACCGCTACCATAGGCCTGGGGTGGCGATAAAAATTGAAGGAATAACTAGACAATAGAGATATTTTCCCAAGAATCTATACACAAGAACATAACTAACTCAATGAAAAAGTGTAGAGTGAATGAAAAAAAGATGCAACCCTACTATAATGTAAGCTAAGCGTGCATGAAACTCTAGACCATAAAAAAGAGCGGTGGTTTAAATTGAATGAAAAAAGGAAATAATTATCACCTAAATAGAAATGTCACCAACCAAATAGAAAATAGGGAATGTAAACATATGAATGTGATCCCACTCATCAATCCCATGCTACGTCTACTATATGCAGTCTAAGAACCCAATATCCCTACATTCCATCTATAATCATGATCAACCATTCCACTGTAAACATAATAATTGACATGTGTAGTTATATACCCATGAGTGGTGAGTATATTCCATCTAGTAGAATACATATAATGGTGAGGGGGAGAATTTAGAAATACAAAAGAAAGAACAAGACCATAGATAGAAAAGGTGTTGTGATAGAGTACATCTCAACCCAATAATGAGTTAAGGTAAGCTCATCCAAGCACATGGGTCTCAAATGATGTGTAGATAAACCACACATCAGTCCATTGCTACCCATAATTAGAGAGTAGACACATCCATTCACGATAAGACAGTAAAATAATGAACCTGGCATAACCCACACATCTTCACCTCTCATAGAAGGAGAGTATCCAAACCCTAGGAGTGTGTTCAAATGATATATATATATATATATGACAAGCCATAGAAGACCAAATGTGAGAGTAAGGGGATCTCCATCTCCTAGCTCATCCTAGGAAAGAGAGTAGTCAATAGTTCAAAACATCCATTAGTGATCCTTATATTCCCATGAATTTTCCCTTAACACACAAGTCTAAGGAACTCATTCACCACACCTTGATACTATTAGATAGGTGGAAGTGACTCACCTTCATAGTTTTAGGATGCATCAAAATAATGAGTGTCATTGTGGAAAACCTCTCTCTTCTTCATAATTCCAAAGCAACAACATACCACATATCATCACTATGATACACAGTATAGGGGCCACAATTTATTCGTAGAGGACCCATGGAATAGTAAAATAAGAGGGTTAAACTCTAATAGTCTATAGTGGACCCATCACCTACCCAACATAAGGGTTCCACACAGATGGTTGAAGAACCATGCCATGTATCCTGGTTGGAGGGTTCTATTCTGTGTCATTGATGACCCATTTCATGATACAATAGGAGTGTTCCACTCGAGAAGTCGAGGACCCATGCCTAGCCAAGATTGAGGGTTCCACTTTTATAGTTGTCAATTATCCATGCCCAGCCCAGCTAGTGGGTTACACTCAAGAGTCTGTAGAGGGCCCACTCTATGCCTGGCTAGAGGGTTCCACAAATTAATCCATTGAGGACCCAAGCACATCCCAAATAGAGGGTTACACTCATGGGTAAGCATTCGGTGATCCTGCCTGATCACTGCTATCATCAAGGTCGGCTTTGAGGGTTTCATTCCCAAAACAAATCTATATCATATACAAAATAAAAAAAACAATGGAACCATCATATTATATGTAGAAAAAACCATGGATAATATTCTAACAAGACAAAATCATTTTTCAAACAAATGAGCACAAAATGTCAAATTTTCCAAAAAAGGAAACTAAGGGTTCACGTTGTGTTAGGGGACCAACACAGTGTGTGAACCCACTTAATAGCCTAGCTAAGACCCAGGAAATCACACATCTTAACACCATATATTAGTACATTCCATGTATGTGAACTACACAACATGTCCTATCTAATTGGGACTAGGGACATTTGCTTTATGTAGTTTCAACATATTAGAGTACACGAAATTGTACCTTACCTCGGGCATCTCTGCATGGGTTCCCATCCATGTTTATCATCACCCATTTTTTCAAATGGGGAATGGGTACATCGTGATTGAGGGGAACTACATGTTGTTTCATCCTTAATTTTCTCAAACCCTAACCACAACCTCAAAAAGGGGCTACACGCCATGTGATCTTCATTCAACACAGAGATTAGACAGGATTTTAGAGAATGTTAGATACTTGTTCTCAAAAATATATCTAGAAATTTCACCCTATTTTTCTATATATATCCATTCAATTCTTGTTGTAAACATCAGATCTAGTTTCGAAATACCATTTATGGCCCTTCGTTGGCTAGAAATCGATCTTGGATTGAGTTCATGCAATCTCATACACCGCTGCAGGCCCCAACTATTTTGTGGTGGACTTCCCATGATCCATCAATAAATAAGATATTCAAGAACTATCAATCATCCTAGATCTATAGAGGCTTCATAAATTTTATATCTACTTGCAAAACTATTATGAATCCAGCGGTGCGATCGGGCTCGGTACCACTTTATAATTGTCGAACCGAGACTGTGGGGGATCTAACCCATGAAGAAGAGAAGGTAACGGGGGAAACTGAAATGAATAAAATTTTTTAAAAATCTTTTTCAAAAAATTAATTACCAACAATCTTGAATGGGAATACTGGGGTTAGAAAATGGATTATTCAAATTGAGATTTCAATACTTGGGGACATGCAGAAGAAAAAATTAATGTAGATCAATGAAAATTAATTGATTATGAATAATATTTTAATCTAAAGGTGTTAGAAAAAAACTGAATATTTTTACCTTGATTTAGGACTGATCTCTGATGAACAAATAATTCAAAAATTATTTGGATAGATCTGTTTCATTTGTTGCAACTTGATATAATCCAACCATGTGTTCCATCATCATTCGTTGTGATTCGCCAATGGATGGAGGAAGGGATACCTTTCAGGTGATTAATGAATTATGAGGGTAACCCTAGTGAGGTATCTATAATGATATATTTATAATATTTAATTTAGGTCAAAAATGAATAAATTAGTTAATTAATCCACTTACATTCACCACCATAAAGTGAGGGATCTGAATGTATGGATTCAACTCATTTATATCTCACTAAGGGTAAAAACCTCATCATGGACCCAACTATGGTATCATATTTCTTATTTGATCATCCATTTAGGATTTATCCAATTTTATTAGAGGGATCATGTGAAGACATTATAAAATATAATTAATATTATTATAACATAAACTTTGGGTATATCAGGTGTCATAACATCACAATGTCTTTTTACCGTGATCCAAAAATAAATAGAGTGATATTTAAATATTTTATAATTAAAAAAACGAGGTCACTTGAAATTTGGTTTCAACTTTTCCATAGGTGAACTGAAAACTAGTTCAAAGTGTTTTCTAGTCTTTTAAAGACATCAATAGAGATAATAGAAGGGATGCACCAATACAAGAGGATAATTTCATTCACTTCTAGAAGAAGAATCCACCCTTATTTAGGGGTGATTCGTAACAAAAAAAAAGAATATTTTTGGATGAAAAAGATGAATATGATATTTAATTTCCTAGAAAAGACAACTGATGAATTTCAACATGTCAATGTATATATTGGAGGATCTATCATGATAATGGAGGTATTTATAAATTCATGATAAATTTGAAAGAATCATTATATTGGGGGGGGTTATTAATGATTCTTAAATATAAAATTCTACCATCACACATTTAGTATTACTAGATCAATATAATTTTTCAAAAATCAAGTATGAGAGTCTCTCAATGATAGTGTATGTAGAAAAATTTATGAATTTATTCATCTTTTCAAATGGTATTTTTCTAAGTTCCTCATTGAAGGCATGAATTTTTGAATTGTTTTGGAGGATATAAATTCAGTTAATGATTTATGTACTTTGTATAAAAAATTATAATGTTATTGTCAATAGATTTACAAAGGTAGAAAGAGACATCACAGGAACTACAGGTGTACGAATCATGTAGGAAAATATGGGAAATTGTGTGAAATCTAACGTTGGGAATAAATGGAAGAGGGACAATTATTTCCAATGTAGTGGGTTGTTTCTAAATCAAATAGATGGATCAATGAATATTTCTCCTAAACCCAAGGGTAATATGGTATATTTACTATGTGGTTATTTTTATCACATGAAGAATGATTGTCCAACACCATCCCTAGAATGTCATAATTACTACTAGATTGGGAATATTTAGCTTTATGGTTAGAGTTCTCCATGGTTAGGTGATAGTGAAACATCTCATTTTTTTTAGATGTTTTATTCATTGATAGGAAAATGGAATCAAAATAATTATTATCTAATAAATCGAGCTAGCCATAGGGATTCCTTGAATGATATGACTCCTCAATTACTGAAGTCTCTATAGGGTAATAATGAACAAAGTACAACGAGTAGGAAATTGTAAGGAACTAAGGAAATTAGAATGGGTGATCAATTATGAATTTTGACAGTGATAGGTCTTATTCTTTTGAACTCTAACATTATTATAGATTTGTTTGATATGGGGTTTTCTATTCATTTATTTCTTCTTATGTTGTCGATCATTATGGTTTTGATGTTGAGATTATTCCTTATGTTTTGAATCATCATACTCCTCTTGGTTAAAGATACTATCGATACATTATGAGAAATTCATGATTAATAATTATTTCTGGTGAAGAATTGACATGTAATTTCCCTATGATAGGGAAGGGTGTCAATGACATGATATTTGGAATGGATTAGTTGATAATGATACTTTTACAACTGATGATGTCATAAATCACATCTTTAGTGTAGATCATAATATAAATGGAGGTGCCACAAGATTTTTACAATAATAGTTGTAATTATCTAATACCAATTAGAAGTTTCGACCATGGAGTCAGTGGATGGGATTGGGGATACCTATTTTCTTGAAATTATTTATAAATTTACAGATGTTTTCCCAATAATTTCACAAGGTTTCAACCGAAAAGGGAAGTGAAGATTATGATTGTTATTTTACTATAGACCATTTCAATATCAATTATATCTAATAAGATGGAACTAATATAATTAAGGTAATTAATATTCTAGCTTAAAGAGTTTGAATGGAAAGGGTTCATTTTTCCATGTATGTCTTCATCGGTAGCACTAACGGTGTTGGAGAAAAAGGTGGATGGAACTACAAGTATTTGATTAGATAATCATAAACATAAAAAGTTAAGATAAAGAGTCAATATCATATTCATTGAATTGAGGATAAAAATTATCAATTGAGGGGATCCAATTGATTCTCTAAAATTAAATTTTATTCAACAAATATCCAATTGTGGGATTAGAAGTAATATTCTACAAAGACATCATTCAAGATTGTATTTACACCATATGAATATGTGGTTTTGCATTTTGTTCTTACAAACTCCACATCTATCTTTATGGAATTGATGAGCTTGATATTTAAAAAAAATATAGATTCCTGTGTGGGAGTGGCTGTGGATAATATATTGGTGTATTCATGGAAAATGGATGAGCATGAGAACCACATAGCGATAGTGTAATAAAACTTGCAGGATCATCATCAATATTCCAAACCGTCAAAGTGTAATTTTTGGTTATAAGGGGTAAATTTTCTTTTCCTTGTTTTCTAATAATGCGGTGTTTCTGTGGATCTATAAAATATATATGCTATCATATCATGGAAACCTATAAATAATGTCTTTGAGATGAATTGTTTTCATAGACTAGCTGGTTATTTCAAACAAATTTTTCACGAATTTTCACATTTTTCTTCACCAAAAGTTTTTCCATTAGAATTTATATTGATATATATACAATTAAGGCATTTCTTTGTGTTGTATTGCGATTGATAGAGACCTATGATGGGTTGTGTTCTCATGTAAGGATATCATGTTGTTGCTTATAGAAAAAATGATACTGTTTCTTTAGATGAACTAACCAACACATGAATTGGAATTAGAAGATGCAATCTATGTATGTAATAATTTTCATCATTACCAATTTGGTGAGAAAAGTTTTGTTTTTACTAATCATAAGAGTTTGTAAAAAAATTTATCAAAAAGAGATTTGAATCTATGAAAAATAAGTTGGATAAAATATCATAAAATATTTGATGCATACACCAGGTAAAGTAAATTTAGTGGCACATGTGTCAAAGAAGAAATATTGTAGTTACATGGTGAAGGATGATTCAAATAAATGTTATCTAATGTGAGTGATAGAAAATATAAGCCAAAATTATGAATACCAATGTAGTGTTTCAGTTTTCTTTATGATTTTGTATGTTCATGTTTTAGTGGAAAATGATAAAGAGACATCGAAATATGATTCTATATGTGTTGTGATGAGGTTAAAAATCATTTATGGGAAGAACATTGAGGGATATAACCTAGCATCATGTTTAGTTTTTTAGTTTTGAGATCACACAATCATTCATATATATTTTTTGAATAAATAACTCATACATACCACAATTCAAGATGGGTTTCTCATCCTATATTAAAAGAGATGTATAAGGTGTTAAAAGAACAATTTCTGTGGGTAGGAATGAAAAGGGTAGTGGAAGAGTTTTTTATGAGATGCCTCACTTTTTAGGAGATTAATACAGAACACCAATGTTCGTTGATAATGATATAGTATTTACCAATGAATGATTGGAAATGAGATTAGATATCCATTGATATTGTGATAGGTCCCCCAAGGATGGTTGAAAAACACAGTGCTATATTTCTGAGACTAGATGAACTCACAAATTAATTCCATTTGATTCATATTCTTTAATATCATATAGTTTAGGGCTTGTCTAAAATATTTATATGAGAAATCATAAAGAGGAATGGTGCACCAGTTTTGATAGTATCAGATTGAGATCTAATGTTTTTATCTTGATATTTTATATCCTTACATCATGACCTAGTAACTTAGTTGACTATGAGCATGACGTATCATTATCAAATGGAAGGACAATTTGAAGAGATAATGAAGGATATGTATTCCATTATTTTGGATTCGTTAATATATTTTGGTGGCTTGTGAGATGAGGACATACCTTTATTAGAGTTCTCGTATAAAATCTTTTATCATGACTCGATACATATCGACCCTTTTGAAGCATTATATGGGTGTCCTAATTATTCTCCACTTTTTTGGGTAGAAATAGATGAGAATTCACTAGTTGGGCCAAGACTTGTGCAAGAGAAAACAAAGAAGAATCATTTGACCAATAAGAGAATGGGGGTGATTAGTGTATTCATAAATCATATGCATATCATCTTCAATAGTCCCTAATATTTGAGGTGAGATATCATCTTTTCTTGAGATTCTCTCCAAGGCATGGGAATCTTCATTATGGGATATAGGGAAAGTAATATCCTTGATACATAAACCCTTAAAGATACTTGAAAATATTGGTGATGTGGAAAATCATTTGGATTTTCCAGCCATGATAAATTTAGTAAAAAATGTGTGACATGTTTCTCAATTGAAAAATAATCAAACTAATCCTGACCGTGTGATTATATTAGATCACATCAAGTTAAAGGTATATTGAACATTGGTTCATGTTATGGGGAATAATGCTGATTGGAAATCGATAACATTGCATTGGAAAAGCATTCGTTCATTGTAGATTTTATGAAAAAATGATCAAATTTCAGATGAAACATAAAAACATTGAAAGGAAACGGTCATGTAATAGACCAAACATTATCATGCTAATGGTTATTTTCAACATTAAATGGAATGAAGGAATAATGGTGGTGAGAATTTAGAACCGTCAGTTTTAGGTACAAACCATTTATTTATTTATATAATGTATATAATGTATTTGGGAGGAGTTTTCGGAGGGTTTTAGGAGTTTTTAATGGTATTGGGGATTTTATGGAGGATCACGATTTGAGAATGTTTTGTAGAAACTGTGAAAAACATCTATGGAAACCATGAAACTAAAACAATTTTCACTGGGTTTGCTCACAATTTTACCAAACCATACGACCACTTATGTAAAACAATGAAATTTGGGATAATGGGGTCTATTATTGTTATCACATGGTATTTAAATGAGTCAAAAAAACCAGTTTAAGGGGTTTTTGGATGTAGTGTATAACATACAGTTAGTTCATGAATTTACTAACTGTGGAACCTAAGAATTCACCCTTAAGAAAGTGATCTGGATTTTGTGGATCAAACACGGGTTACACACGTAATGACTCATTTTCCCAAATCTGACCCATACATGAATTTAACTACATCCAAAGGCTGGAAGGACCATTCCACTTGATCATGTAGAAATCTTTTGGTCAATCATGGTGTGTTGGAGTTCCGTATTCCTTAGTAAGTTCATGTTCTTTATTTTTTTCTTTAGATTTATTCTTCTTCCCTCTATCAGATTCATAGATCTCATCTATTGTGTATGGATTTATATTGTTTGATGTTAATTATATTGATTATTTATTTTCTGATGATATGAAAAAAATTATAAAGAATGTTATTGGTGTTTCATGCTAAGTTATTTACAAATTGTAATTTTCTTCATATTCTCCTGTAGTTGTTAGATAGGTGGACTCACTATTGGACCCTATTGTTAAAAATTTATCTAATGATTTCCAATTTATTGAACTTAATTAATTGAATTTAAAAAATGATGACGAAATATTGATGGAAACCCTCTTTAGTTATTGATTTTTATTCTTTAAATATTCACTGTTTTGGGGATATTTATTTATTTTTCATAATTTTAAAATGCTGCTTTAAAATATAAATTTGTTTGGACTAACGGAAATTTCAGGGTAGAAATTTTTTTGGAAAGTTATTTTTTTTCTTAAAATGGTTCTGCATAATTGGTTTGAAACATTATTAGGAATAAATGGATAACGGGTGTTCATTTAAATTGATGTAACCATGTGGTAGGGTACTGTGCTATTGAGAAACTTGGTATATGGTTACCTTGTGAGGACATGGTAAATCTACGAGAGAAAACTCAAGAGTATGGAAGTGTTTTCTAGGCATGCATGTATGGATATGTGGATTTGTGGAACTAAGTAATGGGTATTCCAAATGGAGTTTGAAAAATAAATTACACATCTTGTTTGGTTTCATTCCTTTAAATTTTAAATGTTTTGAAAATCGTTTGGATTTTAAATAAACTATTATAATGTTGTTTTACATATAATATTTTATATAAATTATCCAAACATGTTATATATTAGTGTCATGTTATTGGGAGTCTTTGGGGAAATCCTAACTAATTTTATACTCACCCACTTCACAGCATGTTTGGTGTGTTTGAAGATATTGTATATTGAGATATAGGTAATGAAAAAAAATATCAATTCTTTAGTGAGACAACATGAAACATGGGGAATTGATTGATTAGTGGATCTTGGATTTTGTTTGTAGTTACTATGTTGTTGGATTTAGGGGAATTTAGTATGGTTTCTTTTAGTTTCCACTTTGTTCTCTAATATTTTGTGTTGACATAGTTATATTTGATGACTATTACATATAACTCATTCATTGTGTAGTGGTTCTTTGGTTATAGTTATATTAGTTTTGTTTTTTTTATTTTCAATGAAAAAAATAATCTCCTAATTTCTCATTAAGCCCTTGGCATTTATTTCCATCCTTTTTTGTCTTGGGGATGTCACATAAATCGTGTAACACCCTCCACCTCTTCCCCATCTAATGAATTATGGGTGTGATGTTATAATTTTAGAAAAATTAAATAGAGAAACATTACACAATTTGAAATAGTTCTCTGAAAAAACCCCAATTTAACCCAAAAAATAAACTTATAATAAAATTCAATATAATGATTTTTAAATAGTAATTATGTGGAATAAATAGAAGTAAATAATAATTATGTTACTTTAAAACCTGGTGGGAATTAAAATTTCATAATTTATTGAAAAGAAGTGATACTTTTACAAAATAATTATTTTTCAATATCCAATGAAAAATAAAAATTTTATGAAAAATCACAAAATTTCAACATAATAAAATTTGAATATGATGATTTCAAAAATTAAGCTCATTTATACAACAAAATTTCCAAAATATCTTCAAATTACATATAATATTTTCTCATATAATGGAATAAAATTCATTTTAAATAAAACATGTCTTTGAGAAATGTAATTATTTTACTAAAAATTTATTAATTAATTATTTTGAATAAATAAATAAAATTAAGATGTGTATGAAAATTTTATTCATTTTTTATAATTTATTTTATAACATCCATACCCTTCTATTTAACATACAAGTGTTATTGGACATATTAAAAAAAATTATTTTATGCCTCACTAAATCTTGGTGTCACATGTCATTCACACTGTAATTGTTGCGTGTAATGAAATATACACTAAATGATTCATATAATTCAATATATACTATATATTTTAGTTAACTAAAGATAAAATTAGTGATGTGTGTAATAAAAAATATCTATTTTATTGATATTAATTGAAAAAAAATATTACGCAAAATTTTGGGAGGTGTTACAGGTATATCCGGACCAAAATCTAGGTGATGGTCAAATCTCATTAACTTCTTCCATGGAGATACATGTAGAAATACCATTTCTCCAAATTTGAACTTAACGTCTTTTCAAAGATTTTCTTCATAACTATTCTGTCAACTTTGGGATTCCTTGATATGATGCTAAATTGTTTTCAACTTCTCCACCATTTCATCATCCATTTCAGGTCTTAGAAACTTACACTCACTAACATCATCCAAACATGCCAGTTTTCCTCACCTTTTCCCATAAAGGGCTTCATATAGATCCATTCAGATGCTCAAGTGGAAACTATTGATGTAATAGAAATAAACCAGTGGAATATGTTGGTCCCATGCTCCTTTGAATTCCATAGAACATTCTCTCAACATATCTTCTTGTGTCTGAATAGCTTGCTCATATTGGCCATTAGTTTGGGGATGATAGGCCGTACAGGTGTTTAGTTCAGTTCATAGAGCATGCTGGAACCTTTTTTTAGAAATTCAAAGTGAATCAAACATCACGATCATATACCATGGATAATGAAATCCATGAATCCTTACCACTTCTTTAATATATTTCTGTGAATATTGATTCAATGAGAACTCCTCTCAAATTTCGATACAGTGAGCTGTCTTCATATGATAATCCATAAAGACCCATATAGCATTATTTCTGCTAGATGTCCTTGGATGTCCAGTTATGAATCCCATGATAATGTTCTCCCATAACCATGATGTAATAGGTAGTTGTTTCATCATCCCCTTAGAATTTTTCCTCTCATCCTTCACTTGCTGACATACCACGAACTTTAATGTATATTCAACAATCTCCGTTTTCATATTGTCCCATAAAACATTTTCTCAGTGATCTCTTTACATCTTTGTGCTCCCTGGGTGAATGGAGAAGGTTGATCTATATGATCCGTTAAGAATCCATTTATTTATCTCTGGATTGGATGGTACACCTAATCGTTATACAACCCTTATAAGTCCTTCCTCATCAATCATGAAATTGGAGGATTTACCATTTCTGATAGCTTCCACCCTTTTCTTAATTTCCACATATTTTTTTGAGCAACCTTTATTTTCTCTATGAGAGATGGTTGAGTAACTATTTGAGAATTTATTGATGATGTTCCTCAATTAATGATTCCCATGTCCATCCTCCACAAATCTATGAAGATCATATACTTTTCAATTCTACTCATTAATAAGGATGCAAGATAGATTCTACTTAGATCATCTTCCAACTTGGTTGCCTTATTGAGATGGTAGTGGATTGAGAATTCATAATCCTTGATAAGATCTATCCATATTCCCTGGAGAAACTTAATCTATTTTTGTGTGAATATATGTCTGAGACTCTTGTGGTCAGTTTATATCTCAAACTTTTCCCTATAGAGATAATACCTCCAGATTTTGAATGAATACATCACATCCCCTAACTACAGATCATGTGTGGGAATGTTTTGGTCAGGTATTTTCATCTCCCTTGAGGTATAGGTTATCACTTTATCATTTTTCATTAGCGGAAAACCTAATCCCTTATTTTAAGCGTCACTATATATCACAATGTGTTCTTCCCTTTTTTGGAGTGTGAGTACCGACACAATGATAAGCCACCTTTTCAAATCCTTGAAACACTCTTCACATTCCTATGTCCAGAAAATCCTTACTCCCTTCTGCGTCAGATTGGTAATTGCGTTTGAAAATCGTGAAAAGTTCATCCAATGTTGTTGATAATACACAACTGGATCCAAGAAGTTACAGATCTCCATTACAGATGTTTTCTTGGGCCGCTCTTAAATTAACTTTGTCTTAGAAGGGTACAAATTTATCTCTTTTCTGGTGATAACATACCCCAAGAATGATACATCCTCCATCCATAACTCACATTTATTGTAAGTTTCAGACAACTTCTCACATCACGAATTCTATAACACAGTATTCAAATTCTCATCATGTTCCTCATTGCTCTTAGAGTATACGAGAATATCATCAATAATGACTTCCAAACATTTGGCGAGGTAATCTCTAAAGACTATATTCATTAAATCCATGAATCCTTCTAGAGAATTTTTGAGTCTTAAGGTAATTATTATGAACTCATAGTGTCCATACCTCATTCGAAAGGTAGCCTTGGAAATATCTTTTTTCCTCACCTTTAGTTGGTGATATCTCAACTGAAGGAAAATCTTAGAGAAATAACAGACCCCATGAAGCTGATCGAAAAAGTGATCTATCTATGGAAGGGGAAACATGTTCTTTATTTTGATTTTGTTGATCTCTTGACAAAAATGGAGGGGCATAATGATCCACCCTTCCTTTTGACGAAGAAGATTATAGAACCCCATGGTAAAGCACTCATGTGTAGGAAACCCTTCTCCAAATTCTCCAGTAACTTTTCTTTAGCTCTTCCATCTCTACGGTGGAAATTATCTAAGTTGTAATTGATATAAGAATAGATCCATTAATATGTTCAACTAAGAAATAAACTTCTTGGTCTGGAGGGAGACTAGAAAACTCTTTAGCGAATACATCAGTGTAGTGCCTCACTATTGGCATGTCTTCAATCATGATCCTCTCCTTTGTCCCAATCATTAGATAGAGAAATTCATTCTCATAAGAAATTAATAACCACACTTGAAAAAATTATTCTAATGGGGATTCATATTCTTCTTTAAACTTGTAATGAATTAGAGGAAGCATGAAGATGTGAAGAGTGATCTCCCATTATCATAAGTTAATGTTGACATTATATAAAGATAGCCAATCCATGCACAAGATAGTGTCGAACTCCACTAATGTAAGAATAACGACATTTACTAGGAGGTTCATTCCAAAAACGTTAAAAATGGAGGATTTATAAACCATGAATGATATGAATGACACATTCTCTATTCCCACAAATAACTTTTCACTTAAATTTTGAGGGGGTGTGTGAATAGTTCTAAAAACAAAGAAAATATGAAAGAATGTATAGAACTAGAATCAAATAATATGTTATCTATTCTTGGATGAATTACTAGAATTACTATGGCCATATTTTTGTATTTCTCCACCTCATCTGTAGTTACAACATAATATCTTTTTTGTTTCCTAGGATGTTGTTGTTTATTTCCTCTAACAACCCATGGTTCGGTAATTTTTTGCATAATTCCCATGCTCTTTGATGTTGTAACACTACATTACATGCTGAGTGTTGATATGAAACTTCCATTATTCTTATACATTTTCGGGATTCTTCATATTCTATCAGATGTATTTAGCTAGATTACCAACCACAACAAATTTTGAAGGAATTATTTCTTCCCTTCAAAAAGTTCCCAGGATGATTCTTCCAACTACTTTTACAAGGGGAAATGTCAGGCTTATTTCTATCATGAGATTTGTTTTTCGAAGCACCCATGTTGTTATCCATATTATGATCCTTGTCACTGGGCCCATTAAACCACTAAGAGTCTCATATCACCCTTTCAATCTTTAACGCACAACAGACAATCTCTTTATAACTGTCGTAGTCAAAAATCGCCAATAATTTTATTAGACTTTGCATTAATCTGCTAATGAATCAATCCACCTTGCTTTCGGTTTTCATTAAAAAGCCAAAGGTGTACCTTGAAATACTTGTAATGTTTTCTTCACATTCCCTAATGGACTCATCTTCCATCTTCATGAGTCTGAGGAACTCTCCATCCATTTTTAAATGGTGGGTATGAAGAACGTATTTGTGGAAAAACATTGTCTTGAATTCTTCAAATTCAGTGGAATCAATTTAATTTTTGGACAATGTATTGATGAATAATTTCCAACACTTATCAACTTCCCCATCAAAACAGTCGACCATCATTACAAATTTCTCTTCTTCTGAGCACTAAAGGATGGAGAATATCTTTTCAGTGGAGTTAATCCATTATTCTGCAAAGAGGGCATTGGAATATCCACTAAATATGGGAGGCCTTTGGCACACGAAGGATTCTATAAAAATATGTTATTTCCTTGGAGGAGGAGGGATTTCTATATGGTTACATATATTATTCATAACATGAGCCAGCTGGGCATGTACTGTCTTAATGTTTTGAGCACTAGTAACCGTCATATCATGCATATCATTGGGGAATCTTCAAAATGATTATTACATTGGTTTTGGGAATTTGTTATTCAATTTCCCACTGTTATCTAAAAAAAGAACACACAATTAGAGGGATTGAATACTTAGATAAAGAGAAAAATGGAAACTTTGGACGTTAAAGGAAAAACCTGTAGTGGAGAATTATATCCTAAATTATGATTACTTAGTTTTAAATTTTGGTTATCCTGGATATATTTCATAACATATATTATTATGTGATTATTTATTCCATTAATAATGGTTTGTACTATGCTCATGAATTTACCATATCATATCCCTGTGAGTGTTAAATCAAGAGTTCATTAAGGATCGTTATCGTCTAACAGGATACCCTCGATCAAGCCTGAATCTCCATGTCAGAGTTTTCATTCCAAGGTACTTCTATACTAGAGTTGCCTCTACCTGTTTGTATCTAAACAAGGATGTATTTTCATGATAAACCACTTACTATACATGTACCAAAATTTATGGATTGTTTATTATGATTCATGTCATCCTTATGGTTCTCACTAAGGTTCTCCATTATTAATCTCCCAAAAATAATTATATTATCCACTGATACCAACTATAGTTACACAATCTGTTTTCACATAACATTACATGATTTTAAGTATAATTATATATCAGAGTACATGCTAAGGATCATGAAGTATAGTGAAAATGAAGACTAGGTACATAATAAAGCATAAAAACAATATTTTATTTGAACTCTATAATGTTCGTCTATCATCCATTGTTCTCATAGATTTGCAAAGGATTACCTCGGGATAACATGAACGAAGGGATTATCAAAAATCCCAGTAATGTAATAACCATGAGAACAAAGAATTAGCACATGGGAAGAAGGCATGACATGATGACAAAAAATTGAAGGTAACATACGGAATCCTAGCATATAAATATGGGATTATTTAAAAATGGAATCATAGAAATGTGGCAGAAACATAAAACATGTCTTTAGTACAAGTCAAGGATAACTGCCAATCCCGTTTCCCATAGTAGCACATGCTATGCTTAATTGCCAATACTATTTCACATAGAATCTCATGAAACTAAACATTATCCAATGCATTAGATCACTATATGGGTGAACCCATATTACATTTCATGAATATTGTTTTCACCTAAATAACCATACATAATTAATTGTACATAAACATAAGGGTTACCCATGGAACGAACTAGGTACCAAAATTATAACATAAAGTATAACCCAAGAGCATTTCATGAATCATTTCATGAAGAAAGGATTTATAACATACATGTATGATCACCAGGTAAAATAATATTATATCATGTTAAGTGATTCCAAAAATACGTGAAAACATGTATGCAATGTTTTTGGGAAATTTTAGCTTTATAAAAGTTCTGTGCAGTTTTATGGAAAATATTATAGGGATTTCAAAATAGAAAAGCAAAAAATATTTTATATAAAACCATAAGAGAACCAAGAAGGTTTTAATAATGAAAATATTGACATTATAAATATAATGGTGTCTTAAAAAAGAGGATATAGTTCAATTGAAATTTGGTAAAATTTGGGAAGTTCCCTTAAAACGAGTTAGATTATTGGGAAGTATTGTAGAGGAGTTCACTTAAAAGAATATATATCCTTAAAAGAGAAAAAGGGATGGATATTGAATCATTATTTTGAAGCATATAAATAGTGTGTAGTTGTTTCAAATAAATGAAAATACAACTTCATTTGGGTAAAAATAATGATAGAGCAACCAGTAAGAATACGGGCGGTTCAGGTGGAATCCCTTACAAAATATTGGCATGTGATCAGGTATACTTAAGAGGTCTTGATGATAGAGAAAATGGGTTTCTCATCACTTATAAATTATTATGTCATTAAGGGGGAGGTTATAAATCATAACCCATCATTTTGGATTACACATGAAATGTCATTGTATAGAGGAAAATATTTATTTAGAGTGAAATGGAGAGGATCCCTTACCTTATGTATGGTGGTTTTCTCCACTTTTTATTAATGAACTAAATAAACAAATTATGTTCGTCAATTAATAATTCCATAACTACATCAACAATTAATTTATTTTTTATAAACCTTTTTAGTTCATGAAATACATTTTTGATTGGTTATAAGGTTTAATTTCACTGTTCGGTTTTGTTTGCTTACTTGGTTTTAATTACCAGTTCACTTATATTCATGTGTGGATAAACATGTAAGATGAAAGTGGTTGTCCATAATTGAAGTTATATGATATTAGTGAACATAAAATAGATTTTATGGTTGAAATTTTAATTTTTTTACACAGAGAGATGTTGCATTATTATATAAATCCTTAGTGACAACCATTTTTGTTGATCGGTGCGTTATGATTACAAAGAACATATTTTTCTATATTATATAATACCAATTGTTCAAAAGGATTACTGAACCATACATTGGATATATATAAATATATATAAATATAATAATATAGTTAATCCATAACACAAATGGTTTCTTTACCCTAATTAAATATTATTATATTAATTGATAAATTGTTGTCATTGAATGTGCTAAATTACCATTTCTCAATTGGTGTTTTCATTTATTTAAAATAAATAGTGGGGAAAGGGGAGATGATAATGAAATATGAAATTAGCATAAAAACATTACATTACATGTTTGGTACTAGTTTTTTCAATTCATTGTGATGAGTAGAGGATAGGAAAGAAAAGAGAACAAAAGAACTTATAAATGAAAGAGAATAAAAGAGGAATTTTACCTCTTGAATCAACCATCCTTATGAGATTCTTAATGGGAGAGGATTTGGTATTTTGAGGAGACTAGGGGTTTTTGGATGTGTGGGGGGGACATAGAGAGAGATTTAGGTTGAGTATTGGCAAGGATCATGGCTTGAGAGTAGTAATGAGAAGAGGGAGTGAGGGGGGTTATAGTGGAGGAGAGGAGGGTGTTCACAAATTTTTAATCAGTAGTTTATTTATTTCCATCAAGACATTAAATAGTGATTATTTCATGACCAAAAATATGAAATGGGTCATGTGAATTAGAACCAATAGTGGTGACATCATCCACTATTTTGGGAGTAATCTGTTTTGCTAATAATGTTTTCATACGATAAATTAACGTATTTTACTATTTATAAAAAAATCATGTATTTCAGAATACAATTGAAAAATTGAACCCAACAATTTTTCAATTTGTAAAATACAAAAATGATGTCCATTTTTCAAAAATAATTTTCCAAATATGATTAATTAAATATTTAATTAAAATCATAATTTCTTATTAAAACCCAGTTTTAAAACATACATTTACATATTCTAAAATATAGGTACATCACACATTCACTAGAATCTTATTTATATACTATCATAGGTAAGGTTAATATTTATTATGGTATATCACTATTCATAATGGTAACATTACTATTCGGAAGGTTATGTTACTTTTCACCAAAAAAATTATGTTGGTCATATTAGACTCCAAATAACTTACAGATCACTACAGTGTATATCAGATTTTTAAAATTCCAAACACAGATGTGAAAATATTATGTTTAAAGGTCATGAAAAACTTATTAGATATTTTTTTTTGATTTCATGTGGTTATATGACACGTTTATGAGAATGGAATTTCCATTGATAAAACTATGGGTCATTACATCCCAAGTCATGCCTGTTAACCTCACATCTCATGTTCTCCATCACTTTCACCCTTAATTAAAAAATGGATCCCAACAATCACATTAATTATGAATGTGGATCAATAAAACTTAAATTCACATCAATATTATTTTAAAAAATACAAAAAAATAACTGAAATTCATAATTTGATCAGCAAATCCCTTGGAAGCTTGTGGGCCAAGATGAGAACGTGCTATCTAGACTCTACCCACCCTTACCTCTCAAGAATTGAAAAACTTAATATCCTATCTAACTGGACATCCAAATGTAATATAGGGCATGTAATGAAGTTATGGATATCATAAAAGAACCAAAGTATATGATAACACTTTGTAGCAATCCTACCCAGGATTCCATCCACTTGTCAAACAAATTAGTTTTCCATATGGATAGAAAGTAATTCTTGACACACATTGGTCATAAAAAATCTCATCGTAACCACATGAATACATTTGGGAAATATATAACTAAAAATCATATATAAAGGATGTCAAAACATCAACTAAAGGTTTGACATGCACCACCCTTACCTTGGACTTCTATGTGTCATCAAAGAAAATATGTTACTCAAATAAAAACCTACCAATCTGGTCACAACCAGAATTACTGCTCCATCCCTTTGTAATAAATATATAATATCATTAATAGAAATAATGATAAAACAAGAAATAATAGAGACAAAAAAAATTAAAAATCAATGAATCTAGAAAGAATGATGTATTTTCCGATACAATGCTTTCCAAAAATAAATCAAACCTAACATAATAACATAAGTATCTTTATGAGATCTTTGGTTAATAACCACCACCCAAATAACCCCATGTTCCATGAAAAAAACATCAATCCATCATGAAACATAAAACCAAAAATATGTATGTGTTAGAAGAAAATATCAGTATGTCTGTAAAACCCACCAAGACTATGTAATTTGTTTCATAACGAAATTCATAAATGTTAATTAAAAAAAATAACTAAAATGGAATATTTTGAATTATAAATTTTGTAAAACAAAAACAAGTCCTTATACTCCATTTAAAGAACTTGACATTTATTTCTTATTTTGAAAACACATGCTTTGATAATACCTCCTCCAACCTAAGTTGTTTAAAAAAACTTGTAAACATTTATCAATATAAACTAGTTAGAGAGCCAAGAGTAGTGAAAAAAACATATTAATGATTATCAAATATCAAAAAATAGTTTCACAACATGAACATTGATAGTTTTAATTTATTAATGATTAGTTACAAAAACATATTTTAATAAAGAGCCTATGAAAATTTATCTATGCCTTTTCTCCTCTAGACTATTTTTTAGATATCTCAAATGAAACAATAATCTTTATAACTTAAGGATTGTAAACATGATAAAGGAGTTATATTAAACACTCAATGATGGAAATACTTTTCCCAGAGTAATGGATCATAAACATGGAAGAGAATATTATGAATACATAAATATCATGACAAAAGATTAAAAGACTCTATATAATAAACATTAATCATATTAGAGTAACATGCAGTCAATAAGAAATCATTAATTAAGAATAAAGGATATGAAATTATAAAAATACATCTCAATAATCATATAACATATGAGAATTATATTAGAGAGAATAAAACATAAAAATAGGCATAATAAGGAGAATATAGATTTTTTTGGAAATGAAATGCATCTTATCAATTTAAAAGTATTTTTGAAATTTTTTGAAATGTGAAATAAATTATATAAGTAATGAACAAAATACATTGAAATTATTTGGATTCGGGCAATCCTTTTATGTACCCTTGGGCATGTGATATAACCTCATGTGTACCCCATTGGATTAGGATAAATCCTCATGTATACCATTTGGATTTGTATAAATCCTCTAGTGTACCTCCCCTAAACCTCATTTTCATAGGATAAATACTCATGTGTACCTTTTTTCTTGGGATACATATTATCTTGTCCCATATTCAGCTAACGATACACAAATGTAACCAAAATAATTAGAGGAAAATATATTACCCCAAATGTCATCATCCATAAATAAATGTTCCATAAATATAAGTAATAATAGTAATATCATAAATAAACCATGAAAAAACAATGGGTTTCATAAAAATTAAAATATAAATAATTCAAATTTATGGTTTCACTAAAAAATGGTATAAAATAACATCACGACATAAATCAGTTGAAACTAAAAACATGGTGAACCAAAATAATTACATAACTAACAAAGTATATAATAGAATGTTAAAAATATAATTTTTTAAAATAAATAATATCATAAGAACATATTGAGGATGATAAAAAATCACTTCATAAAAGATAGTCCTTATATTGTAAATAGAAGTTAAAATAAAATGGTTTTCGAAAAAAACTTTTTAAAAGAATTGAATTATGGATTACTTCAAAAAAGATCAGGGAAAGTAAACAATTTTGAAAATCTTGATATAAATATTTCCAAATAAATTATCCTGGTAAATAATTTAATTTTTTAATAAAAAGAGAAGTGAAAATACTATAAAAAATATTTACTTTTTAAAGAACCTATAACTATGCATACATGAAAATGATATAATGTTTTTAGGAAATATAAGGGAAAATAATTTGAAAGCATTTACGTTTAAGAATAAAATTTTATAAATGAAACTTAAAAAAATATAGAAACCAATAAAAATTATAAAGAGGAAAAATGATAAAATAGTATTATAAAATCATTAGTGATTTGGTTTGATTATATTATAAATCATTATAGTTCATCTAAAAATTATATAACTAGATTACACTTTGATATAGACACATCTAAAGTAAAGGGAGACTAAAAAAATTACCATTTTATTTCACGAGTTACATTTAGTAATAATGATAAAATAGGACTTCCCATGTTTCCAAGGTTTTAGAGGTTTTTGATATTTGTTGTCCGTATTAGTAATTAAGTTCGGGTATAATTTTTTATAATGACCAATCTAAAGATATTTTAGGCAATTCAAACTCTTAATCTCTATTTCATTGATCATATTATTCATCCCAAAACAATATTCCTGAGACTGATATATAATCCTTATACATTGGAAACTATTTTTTATTCCTATGTTAAATTATTTTGGGTTCTTCTTTACACATATTTTACATGAAGAATGTCGGACCATTATTCCTTCATCATATTCAAAAATTGATCTTATATGAAACACAATAATTATCTTATTTAATGAGATTTTTTGATGGAATCAATTTATTTGTTATAACAAAAAATAGATTACTGCTTATAACCATAAATTTTTTGATTCCAAATTTCATCCCACATGGTTTCCCGTTACTATATTATCTTTCACACCCATTATTAATTTGGTTTATCCTTTCTCCAACCATTTTTTAACCAAAAGAGTTAATCATGAGTGACTAATATTTACGTCATAAGAAAATTATGTATATCGCAACCCCTAAATGTGTCACTATTTCAAGCCATCACATTGTGTTTTAGTTCAACTTAAATAACTCTTGGTTTTGTCTTGGTTTATTCATGTTGGGTTTCGAAATACATCATATTCTAATTCACTAACATAAAAAATCATTTTTAATAGAATTTAAAGAGAATGTGATTTACCAAAACATATCTCTTGGGAGTGTTAAACCAGTCATGCAATTAAGAAATTTTTAATACACCCCGGGATGATTGTATTGACAACCAACATGCCCTCTTTGAGGTTTTTACCCTTATTTAAATCTATTCGAGAATCAGTATCCACTTTTATTATCCAGAAATGGATTCACTTATAGGTAATTCTATCTAATCAATACATTACATGTATTTCCAGGTATCATACAATATTGAGACATATCTATTAGATACTTTCGGAAGGTTTTCATTAAATCTATCTAAATAAATCCCAAAAAGTTACTTAACTAATCTACAAAAATATTATGCATTTCTATTGATACCAAAAAATATTACCCCATATAGTCATACATAAATTATAAATTTATACATTGATTTAATTAGTACATATCACAAATAATAACACAACAAAATAATCAATAAATTTATTGTATTTTTTATTTCTTATGTAAACCTATTATTTTACTACAACTATGAAAATGTATCAATAATTTTTATCCTCTATACATATTTATATATTTCTCACATTAATGAGTCACATTAATAACCATGGTATTGGAAATATAAGAAAAGTGTGAGATAAAACACTCAGTAATGGGAAAACTTATCATGAGGTAATAGAATTTAAATATAGAGGAGGACATGAGGTAGATATAAATTTAATAATAAAATATAAAAACAAGTTATAAGATAATAATGAAACATGTCATAGTATCATAAGATAATAGGAAGATAATTTACAAATAATAAATTATAAAACATGGATCAGACACATCTCAGTAATCATATTACATGTGATCTGAGATAAAACTGTAGTATAATTTTAAAATAATGCATAATCCCGAAAACACATTATTTCATGGATGTGAAATTCTTATTGAAAATTTGACATAATTTATTGACCAACAGGGAAATGTGGGTCAACCATAAGCATATAATAATTTTGACAAACAAATTCATATACCTTATTGTATTTGAGATAATCCTCTAATATACCATAGAGATTGGGATAAAAACTATAATATATCCCTATGAATGTATGATAAATCATCCTATGTACACTTTAATAAGGGATAAATCATCCTGTAATCCAATTTTCTTGGGATAATTTCTATTGGGAACATTATTGGCTAGGGGTAAATGATCTTATATAGTAAATAAGCTTTAGATAAATCCTCCCATGTACCATTTTTCTTGCGATAAATCTTTGCATATGACCTTTTTTATTTCATGATACATAAAATTTGAAAAATACATTGGAGGGTAATATATGAATGCACATGTTATCATCTAAACATATGTGTTCAAAAAAGAAAATCAATCATATACAAATCATAAATAAACCATGAAAAAATAACATGCTTCATAATCATCCAAATGGAAATAATTCAGTTTTCATAAATAACCCAGAACATGATTTCTTTCATAAAATATACAAATGGTATAAAATAAATGCATGAATTAAATTTATTATAACTGACAAATTGACCACGAAAACATTGAAAAAACATTAATAAAATAAATACATGGTTGTAAAAACATAAATTTTATAAAATAAATCATATCCTAACAATATAGAGTGGGAGATCAAAAATATTTTCTTTAAAGAGAATTTTTGGAGTGTTAATAGAATGGAAAATATTTTTTTGAAAAAACCATTTAAAACGTCGAAGTACAAAGTACATTCAAGGCAATTTTTATGAAGGGAATGAAAAGACATTTGAATATATTAATATAGAGTGTTCCAAATTAATTATCTCTATAAATAAATAAATGTTTCCTGAATAAAATGATTTCAAAATACGTTGAAAAATATAAACACCTAAAAGAATACTTCATTATGGAGACTCCAAAAGAACATAAAATATTCAATAAAAAGAAGATAACATTATTTAAAAAAATTAATTTCATATTGAATATTTAATATAAAATATTTATTTTCATATGATATTTAAATACATAAGATATTTATTTATTATATACTTCCTCCTTATATATTAATGAAAAATGAAACGTTGTTGGCTTAGTTTTTAAATTACAGGAAACAAAAAAATCACTTTACTAATTTGTTAAATAGGTAATTTAAAATTTATAGAAACATATAGTTATAATTTTTTTATATTTTATAATAAAATTAGTTTTAATGTATAAATATTCATCTATAATTTCATTTTAATTCATTGTTTGTATAGGGGGTTAAATCATCCAAAACATGAATTCACATTATCTTTATTGGGGAGTATGGTTAAACAGGTGATTATTTTGATATAATATAATTATAAAAAAATATAATAATATTTTTTTAACATGTCATGATTAAATATATTTGAATTATTTTTAGATAATGTATGAAAATCTAGAAATGAATGGTGGTAATGAAAATAAAAAAACCACGTCGCTTCATGGGGGAAGTTGTCAGTGCAATGCATTAATGATAATATTTTGGTTTTATAAGTGGATGGATATAACCATATAATGGTTGTAAAATTAAAATATAAACAAATAAGTATAATACTAATACATATTTCATCATATTATTATGTATATGAGATATTTGGAAGAGTTATATTAAGAATGAAAACACAAGAATGAAATAATACTTATATTGAACACCAGATCAATCCTATGAAGTTCACTTGAAATTGAAATGATTATTATTAAATTGAATGATATAGTGATTATTTTTATGAGATAGGGTCGTATGGATAGTAAATGGGTTGAGTTTGAAATATTATATTTAAAGATAAGTCTATATTTTAAGAATGAACAAGGAACCATTTTATAACAGGGGAAATGAAAATCTTTTATAAATACTCAACATTTTTCAATAATTCCATGAAACAATTCAAGGGTAAATGAATCAAAATTAGATACAATGGGTTTTTGAAAAAATAAGTTAAACCATACTATCATACATTTATTTTCAGAAATGTTATTGGTGATGTAATTTTTTATCTTTTTATCCATTAAACAAATTAACATATTCCGTTGTAAATAAATTTAATGCATATTAATTAACATTGAGGAAAAAATTAATATTTAATCCTTTTAAATAATTGGAACCATTTTATTTAATATTTTAAAATCAATTTAAACCATAAAATTTCCAAGGGTGAGAAAAGTGTATTTTAAAATTAACGCTCTTAATCATGTAAATTATTTTTTTTGATAAAATATATTTTATGTTTTAAATTTATATATATGATATAATTATCTGGGATACTAATTTCAATGATACAAATAGAGTTGTTATATGAAAAAATAAGTTGATTTAAATTGAATACAAAATAAAAATTCATAACCTAATCATGTAATTATTAGTAAATGTTGAATTAATTTTTTTAATTAATGTAACATTTTTATTAATTTTAAAGAATACTAGAAATAGAATTTTATGTTTAGAGAATAATTTTAAATGAAAAAATTACTCATCAAATTAATATTTCATTACTTAAAGGTTATGTAATTTTATTTTATAATATTATATAATGATTAAATCATAAAAATAATAATTTTCTAAAATACATAATTTTCATCCGAAAATCAACAATTTCATAAAAACTCAAATATTAATAATTATATCAGCAAATAACCTGGAATCTTATGGGGAGAGATGATAATGTGGTATCTAAACTCTACCTACCCTTACCTATCATGAATTGAATTCATAAATATCGTCTCTAATAGGACATCACCAAATAATATAGGGCTTGAAAATAATATATGTCTATCATAAAAGAACCAAAATATTTGATATCATTATGTAGAAATCCTACCAAGGATACCATCCACTTGTCAAACAAATTGGTTTTCCACAAGGAGAGATGAGAAATCCTAATACACATGGTATAGATAAAATTAAATTAGCACCACAAGAATCCATTTTGTAAATATATCACTGAAATTCAAAGATAAAAGATATTAAAAGATAAACTAAAAGTATGACCTGCACCACCCTTTAATTGGACATCCATTCATCATCAAAAAAATAAGAAACTAAAATTAAAAACCTACCATACTAATCACAACCAGCAATACTGATCAATCCCATTATAGTGAACATATAATATCATCCTTAGAAAAGAAGTGAAAAAATAGAATAATAGAGGACTCAAAAATATAAAAATGATTGACGCTACAAAGATTGATTTATTAGTCAATACAATGCTTACCAAAAATAAAACAAACCAAAGAGAATACCACAACTAACATTAGGTGACCAATGATAAATAACCACCACAAAAATAACCTCATGTTACCTGAAAAAACACCAATCCATCTAGAAACATGGATCCTGAAATATGTATGCTTGAGCTAAAAATCCTAGTATGTCCGCACAACCCACCGAGACTGTGTAATTTGTTTCATAATGTAATTGATAAATGAAAATTAAAAAATATAATAAAAATGGAATATTTTCAAATATAAATTTTGAAAAAACAAAACAATCCCAAAGACTCCTTTCAATACATTAATTTTTTTTTTCTTATTTTGAAAATACATGATTTGAATTTACCTCCACTAATCTAAGTTGTTTAAAAAACAATTTTTTTTACATTTCCCAACCAAAAATATTTTCATACCCAAGATTAGTGTAGATAAATAATAATTTTAAACCTTTATTTGTAGAATAAATATCTCCAATAGTTTCATAACCTGAAGATTGATAGTTTTAATTTTCTTAATGATTAGTTACATTAATATATTTTTATAATACAGAAATGAAAATTTCTCCATTCCTTTCTCCTCTTGAACCTTTTTAGATATCTAACATGAAACAATATTCTCTATAACCTAGTGATTGGAACCACATTAAAGGGGTGATTTTAATAACTCAATAATAGAAATACATGTCAAAATGTAATATATCATAAACATGGGGGAGAATATGTAGAAGATATCAATGTCATGATAAAAGATTAAAACTCCCTGTATGATAATCATAAAACATGTTAGGGTGACATAAGATCCTTAAAAAATCACTAACGAATCATAAAACATTTTACATTCCTAAAATACCTCTTAAAAGTCATATAACATGTGTTAATGACATAAGGGTGAATAATACTTCTAAAATAGGCATAATCAGGACAAAATGGAATTTAATGGAAATAAAATGAATTATTAAAATTGAAAATTATTTGAGAAAAACATTGAAATGTAGAACAATGATAATGTTAACGAAATTATGTCCAAAAAAATACATTGAAATTATTGGGATTGGGATAATCCTCTCCTTTACCCTTGTTCTTGTGATAGAACCTACAATGTACCACTTTGGAACAGGGGTAAACAATCTAGTATACCCTTTGGCTTAGGCAAGATCCTCGTGTATACCATTTGTATTAGTATAAATCTTCTTTTGTACCATCCCTAAACATCATTTTCATAGGATAAATCATCTCATGTAACCTTTATCATGGGATAAATACTCTCTTATTCCCTTTTCAGCTCATGGGACACAAACATAGCCAAATGAATTAGAGGGAAATATAGGACCCTGCACATCATCATCTAAAGATACATGTTTCTTAAAAATAATCAACCATAGTAATATTAAAAAAAACTATTAAAAAATAATAGGTATCCTAAAAATTAAAATGGAAATCATTCAAATTTTTGGTTTTCAAGAAAAACACAAAGGGTATAAAATAACATCATGCATTTAATCAGTAGATACTACAAACTTGATAAACATGAATAATATACAAACTAAGTATATCATAAGATAACAAAACTGTCATTTTAGATAAGTAATAATATCATAATAACATACATAGGTTGTTAAAATATCACTTCATAAATGATAATCCTTTAATTTTGAATAGATGCGATGAAAAAAAAGTATTCAAAATTTTGTTTTGAAAACATTAAAGAATGGATAAAAAATATAGAAAAATAATGGAAAAATAATAATTTTGAAAATATTATTATACATATTTACACATAAATTATACATAAAAATAAACTACGGTTTTAATAAAAATATTAGAGAAAATACTATAAGAAACATTTACTTTTAATAGTACATATATTAATTCATTCATGAAAATGATATAATGTTTTCAATAAAATTAAGTAAAATAAATTGAAATCCATTAATGGTAAAAATAATATTTCATAATAGAAAAATAAAAACACATAATTTTTTTAAAAATAATTAAAAATAATTTATTTTTAATATTATTATTTATTGATGAATGCTCTAAAAGGAAATAATGTTTCTCAAAAAAATGTGGAGCGGAGAATGAAACATTTAATTTGGAAATTATGGGAAACCCTTTTTAAAATTTTAAAATCGCCTTTTTGAAAACCCACATCATCAAATGGATGATGAAAAATTTGGTCTTAAATGATTTAAGGGATGAAAAAGGATCATTTTCGATACAAAGAATTCTATTTCAAAGTAGTGAAAGGATAAAATTGGTGGGATGTAAAAACATAGTTATAGAGTAAATGACATTTAAAAAAATGACAATTATTCTTAGTGAAACTGTTATTTTAGACAACCATATAATCGTCAAGGTAGAATAATTTGGTGTAAAACAATATTACCCCATAAAATATGGTAAAAATGCAACATAAAAACCTTATTGGATAATCTTGGTCAATATTTAAAGGCAATAGTCAAATAAGAGTGATTATGACATAAGGATGTGATTTGAGTCATGAAAACACCTTTCTCCATGAAGATAATTTAAATTAAACCTCTTAAAAGAGAGATACCAAAATTGAAACTAATTTATCATTAATAAAATGCAATTAAAGATATAATATATCCAATAGGATTTATATATAAAACATAAATAGAATTATCTGCATAAAATAAAATGTGTCTCATATGAGGAAATTTTGTGATGAAACCCATAAGACATGAGTAAAAAATCAATAGAAAATCCCATAAAATAGAGAGAATTGTGTTAAACAAAAAAAATTAAATTAAAAGATAATTCCAGAAATATTATATAAATTAATTAGTATAAAAAATAAAATAATAATTTCTTCATAAATATGTTCAATATCTCAATGAAGGGACTTTGAAATGCAATCCCATACCTTGTTCCAGATTCCTTATGCGCAAGCACTTAACATTATGAATAACAAAATTATTTTTATTAGATACCATCATAATAAAATTTTTCAATTATTTTTAATTTAATATGTCTTAATTATTTTCATATTCTATATATTTATTATATCTTTCTTCATTATCTTTGTGTGAAAATTGTATCGTTGTACACTTATTTCGGTAGTCTTTGCAAACACAAAATTTACTTTGATAATAGATTAATTAAATAATATAATATCTCTCTAAAAATATAATTATCATGATTATATTTATATATTATTATGAAATTTATTTTCATGTTCCCATAGTCATCTATGATCAAAATTTAATGCATTTTTCATATAGTTGGTTAAATCAACCCAAACATGAACACGTATTAATTCTATTGGTTAGTTTGGTTAAGAAGGTTTTTCTTTTAACATAATATAATTGTAAAATAATTATAATAATATTTTTTTTGTTTATTATAGTAATAATTTTGAATACTTTTAGATAATCTATGAAAGTATATATGAAAATTGAATAATGACTCATAATGTAGGCAAGAGTCCTCACATATTAATGTTCAACATTCCAACTATTAATGCTTGAGAGTGGGTAAAGGTGGATATTAAATTGAAATTTTGGAATCATAATTAAATTATATATATCATATTTACACTTAATTAATTCGTTTATTACAAAACAGTAGTGGTGGTAAGAAAAAATGAGACTGCATTGTGGAGGCAGTAGTCAG
Source organism: Viscum album (assembly GCA_963277665.1). NCBI lineage: Eukaryota > Viridiplantae > Streptophyta > Magnoliopsida > Santalales > Viscaceae > Viscum > Viscum album. Next base: position 2,000,880,755 of record OY728146.1, on the reverse strand, counting down.
CACAACTCACTAATGATGTTTTTTTGTTTCTCATAGTGGATGGAAATGAATAAATAAGTGTTGTACCATTAATATAAAGAAATTAAATATAATTATTATTATTATTTAATAATATTATTATATTTAAATGTGATTTAGATGGGTAAAACAATGAAGAAAATTGAAGAAGAAAATAAAACTTAGGTTGGACTCTTGAATTTCCCTACATGTTACCATCAAATTTACAACCATATGGTAATTATAATTTAAAAGGTAATTAGGTTTGTGGGATAGGGTTCTATGTATATTAAAAATTATGAGTTTAATGGATTAAATAAATGGTCAATTTTATGTTTCAACGATGTAAGTTGTACCATTTTATAAGTGGAGAAAATGGTTACTTTTCGATGTACTCATCATTTATCACTGATGTTATGACACTGTTCGAGATTCAACGACAAAAAATTTAGAAAATTGGATTTTTAGGAAGATTTAAGGTCAAAATTCACTCATAAATTAATTTTTATATAATTTAATGTGGTTTAAGGAATTTTTTTACTTATAACCTTTTACCCTAAATACTTTTACCTTGGTAATTACTTATTAACCTTAGTAACTAACATTGCTGAAAAAAGTGATATTAGATCATTTTAAATAATTTAAATCTTATGGATTTATATTTTAAAATCATTTCAACTTTTCAAATTTATAATAGGTTGAAAAGCTAATTTTATAATTAACAAACTTAATCACATAATAATATATTACTGAAAAAATTTAAGCCTCAAATATATTTATAAGATATAATTATATTGAATATTTATTTTAATGAAATAAATTCAATTATAAAAATGAATCAAAATTCTGTAGTAATTACTAGATATAAAAAACTAAATTTTACCTTCTAAAGACATGAATATACGAAAAGAAGAAAAGCATTATTTTTCTAAATTTACATTTTAATTTAGTTTTAATGAAATTTAGACGTAGAATTATAATTTTAATGAATATTTAATAATTATTATTTTTATTACCTAGATAAATAGTTTATTAATTATTTTTTTTTGTAATTTTATAGTATATTCTTACAAAATGATAAAAATCCTAAAAATTATAATTTTCAAATAGAAAATTCAAGTGAAAATATTCCTCTTAAAAAAATATAAAAAATTTGTATTAAGTAAATTTTGATGTGAGGATATAAAAACTGAATTCAATTTTAAAAAATTTAAACCTTGGAGATTTTAAATATGGAATATAAATAAAAATTAATAATACAATGAAAATTGATTTTAGGGATTAAAAAATTTTAAATATTAGCTTCTGTTATTTCTTAACCTTCTAAATATTTAATGGTTTATCACATTAGTCATTGTTATAGATTTATTAGTATGGTTATGATATTATTTTTGGTTTTTTGTGTTGGGTGTATCATGTGATACATTTTACTGAACATAAAATTCATTCTTAAGGATCCAAATTCTTATGTCGTCGCATTCTCCCCACATAAAATAAATTTTTTTCCTTTGAAATTTAAATATCACTTACGAATCAAGATGTTATGTGGTATCCATATGATTTATAGGACTCAATATTAAATTTTCATTTTGTTATAAATAATACTAATCTTGGTGTGATTATGATACAAACCACTTTCTTTCTAAGAGGAATATCTAAATATAGAGTTTTATCTAACCATTTGAGCGAAAAATAAAACATAATTTGGTATCGTGACTCATATAATGGAATTGGTTATCCAATATGGCTCACAAGCATCCTTATAGTGACATTTGTTCATATGTTGATTTTAAAAATTTACTATGAGTTCAACTTTCAAAAAATTGATATATAGTCTATGAAAAGAGATTTATGTAATTCCCAATATCACATTAAATTCTCCTAAAGGATGATTTTAAAATATTTTCGGGAATATTATTCCCACAAGAATTTTAATGATTTAAAATATTAAAATAAGAGACTATAAAATCATTAGTGAGTTGATTAGATTCTCTTATAAAACATCATATTTCTACTAACACTGATAGAACTATGTTCTAATTGGATATCAGTACATCTAAAGTGGAGGTATACTATACATTTTTCCATTGTATTTCATAACATACTTTCAAATAGGGATAAAATTGTATTTCCCATGTTTCAAGGGTTTGATATGTTTTATCTGTTTGTTATACTCATCAGTAACTAGGTAGGGGTATAGTTTTTTATAATGTATAAAGTATAGTCAATTGAGGCTATGTAAACTCTTAACCTATGTTTCATTGATCGTCTTATTCATCCCAAATCAACCTTCATGAGATTGATATCCAATCCTTACACACTAAAAACTATTTGTTGTTCCTATGATACATTCTATTGGGTTCTTCTTTCCACATATTTGACATGAAGAATATTGAAACACTATTCCTTTATCATATTCAGCATTTGATCCTATATGAATGATCATATTTATTTAATTTATTGAGTTTGGTTTTTTATTAAATGAATCAATTTATTAGTCATAACTGAGTATAGATTGGTGGTTATAACCAGAATTTTTTAAATTCCAATTTCTAACCAACATGGTTTCCGATTACTATATTTTCCATCACACCCATTATTAACATGATTTATCCTTTCTCTATCCATTTATAAAACCAAAAAGCATTAACAAAGAGTGATCAATATTTAAATATGAAGAAAAATTATTTAAAACTCAACCCTGAAATGTCCTACTCTTTGAAACCATCACACTTTTTTTAGGTCAACATAAAAAACTCTTATTTTTATCTTGGTTTCTTCATTATGGGTTTCAAAATAATTCATATTCTAATTCATTAACACAAAAAATCCTTCTTAACAGACTATTAGGAGGATATGATTTACCAAAACATGTCCTAAGGTGGTGTCAAACTAGGTGTGCTATTATGAATTTTTTGTGTGCACCAGGGGATGATTAAGTTAATAAGAAACATTCTATATTTGAGGTTTTTACCCATAGGTACATTTATTTTAAAATCTATATCCACCTATCATATCCAGAAGAATATGTATTTATAGGGAACACTATATAAGAAATACATTACAAATATTTTATTATATCATACAATATTGAGACATATCTATTTGAAATTTTCCAATAGTTTTCAGTCAACCTATAAAAACTAATACAAAAATGTAACTAAACTGATATCCAAAAATATTAAACCATTATATTGATACCAAATATAATGACCCTATATAAACATACATATAAAATACATTTATACATATATTTAATTAGTACATCTAACAAATAATGAAACTAAAAATGGATCAATAGATTTAGTGTCCTTTATATTATATCTGTAAATATATAATTTTACTATCACTATGAAAATTTAATTATAATTTTTATCCTATAGAAACTTATATATATATCTCACATGAAGGTATCATTTTCATAACTATGGTATTAGAAACATTAGAAATGACTGACATCAAACTCAATGGAAGGAGAGAACTTATCACGAAGTAATAAATTGTCAACATATAGGAGAACATGAGGTAAATATATATTAAAAAATTATTTAATAAATATTTGATAATCAAGAAACATGTCATTGTAACATAATATCCTAAAAAAATAATTAACAATGAATATATTTTATGACATGGGTAAAAAACATCACAATAATAATAAAACATGTAATCCTGACATAAAACTATGGAATAATTTAAAAATAAGGCATAATCATGGAAACATTGTATTTCAGGTAAGTGAAATGCTTCTTGAAAATTGTAATTAATTAATAAATAAACATATAAATGTGGTTCAACCATAAGCATAGAATAACTATACAAAAAAAGATTCATATACCTTCACGTGGTTGAGATACTCATCCTATATAAACTTGGGATTGGTATAAAACATAGAATATATCCTTATTACTGGTGGATAATTCCTCCCATGTACCCTTTGATATGGGATAAATCATCTTTTATACCAATTGGATTTGGATAATTCCAATTGTGTACATTATGGGATAGGGATAAATCCTCCCCTATACCACATTAGATTCAGATAAATCCTCCCATATTCCTTTTTGGTTGAGATAAATCCTCACATATGCCATTTTTATTTCATGATACATAGAATTATAAAAATACATTGGAGTGTGATATAGGAACCCACCCGTTATCATACCAACATACGTGTACATGAAAACAATCATATACATATCCTAAAAATCCATAGAAAAATAACATGTTTTATAAATACCCAAATGGTAGTTATTTAGGTTTCATAAATAACTGAGAAAAAATTTACATTCATAAAACATCTGAATGGAATAAAATAACTTCATGAATTAAATAGTTTGAAACTAACAAATTGACCACATAAAATATTCACATAACATTGATAATTGAAATCCTTGGATATAAAAACACCCATTTTCCAAATGGAATCATATCATAACAATATTTATAGTGAGATAAAAAATAAGTTCATAATAGTTAATTTTTGAAGTGAAAATATAAGTGAAAATAAAATTAAAAAAACAATTTTAAACATTGAAATATAAATTTCATTAAAAAAAATTTATATAGGGAAATAAAAGGCATTTCAAAATATTAATATAGAGAGTTCTAAATTAATGACCCATAAAAATAAATAATGGATTCAAGAAAAAGAAGATTTAAAATAACATTGAAAAATTTAATCTTTTAAAATAATACTTAATTATCGAGACTCCAAAATGGAATAAAGCTTACATGAAAAGGAAGATAACGTAATTTAAAAACATTAAATTATAAAAAAAATATTTAAATATGGAAACATGAAAAATGAAATTTTCAATAAAATGTTATAATAATCTGAAAATATTTATTTTGATTAAAAAAAATTTATAATAAAACATAGAAAAAGATATAATAGTTAACCAAAAATTGATGAGTGGATGAAAACATTTTTTTGGAAAATAAGGTAATACCTTTTGAAAATTTCAAAACAACCCTATTAAGTATCCATATTAGTAAACGAACGATGGAAGAAATGTTTTACAATGATTGATGTCAGGAAATTTAATTAGTTTAAAAAAATAACATGAGTTTACACCTAGTAAAGGTGTGTATTAGTGGGAAGTAAAGTCATGGATTTGTATTAAAAATCCCTTAATATGAATTATAATTATTCATAACAAAAACGAATTTTCACAAAACCATAGATCCCTCAAGGAATAATAATTTTGTGTGAATCATTATTTACTATGAAATTTTTTAAAAAGAAAATAATAAAATTATTATTTGTTATAATTAAAAATATTGAAAAATAATTTTAAAAAATAGTGAATATTTACCAAGGAAGTTATTCGAGTCACAAAAACCTATTACAACTTGATGAGAATTTAAATCAAATACATATGAAAGAGAGAGATTAAAATTAGACTTATTATGTAATAAATAAAATTTAATTCATGTTATAATATATCAAATAGGGTTTATATACTAGAAATGAATAGATGTAGATTCATAAAATAATATTTCTATCAATGAATGAAATTTTTAGATGAAGCCCTACAAGCTAGGGAAAAATTCAATCAAAACCCATATAAAAGGAAGATCATGGAATTAAAATAAAAATCCCATGATTGATAGATAATTAATGAAAATTTTATAAATTAGGATGTATAAAAACCACTTAAATATTTTTTTTATTAATATGAACTATATCTCAAATAATGGAAGTTGAAACAAATTACCTTACCACGTTGAAGATTCATTATATGTATACGCTTCTCTTCATGAATAAAAAAATTAAATTTATGAGATAAATAACTAAGAACCTTATAAATCTATATTAATTTTAATGAAAAGTATTTATTTTATTATGATATTTATTTCCATATGATATTTAATTTTTATATTTTCCCTCTTTATCTATTCATGAAAATTGAATCGGTGTTTTCTTATTTTGTAAATTACAGAAAACAAAAAAACTATGTTAATAATTTGTTAAATAAGTAATATAATATTTATAGAACCATATAATAATCAATTTTAAAATATTTTATAAATAAATTACTTTTCATTGTTACATAGTCATCTATAATTGGATTTTAAATCACTGTTTTTAGGTGGTTAATTCAACCAAAAAATGAATACTCGTTATCTAGATTGGGGAGTATGGTTATGAATGTATTTATTTTGAAATAATATAATTATAAAAGAAATATAATAATATCAATTTTTAACATATCATAAATAAATATATTTTAGGTTTTTTAGAAAATGTATGAAAATCTAGAAGAAAAAATAAAAGCGTTTCAACGTAGTGGTGAGAGACCTAACCTATAAATGTTTTCAATTCCTGACTAACAATTATTGGGTGGGGTGATGTTTGATATTAAATTAATATATAAGAATCATAATTAAATTAAATATATCATATGTATTTATCATTAACACCATTAATACCAGAAATTAATTGGTGGTAATGAAAAAAAACAATGCTACATCATGGGGGAGGTTGTCTGTGCAATGCCTTAATAATAATCTTTTGGTTTTATATGTGGATAGATATAAATAATAAAGGGCTGTGAAATTAAAATATAAAAATTAGTATAATGATGAAAAATATTTCATCATTTTTATGGATATGAGATATTTGGATGTGTAATATTAAGATGGAAAACATATGAATGAAATAACAGTTACGTTGGACACAAGATATGTCATTAGAAGTTCCCATGAAATTGAAGGGATTTTTATAAAAATAAATGACCGATGGATTATTTTTTTGAGACATGTTTGTATGGATAATAAATGGGTAGATTTTGAATTATGATATTGATATTTATGTTTTTTTAAAGGTGAACATGGATCCATTTTATTACTAGAGAAAAGAAAAACGGCTGTAAATACTCAACATTTTTCAATAATGACATGAAACTATTCAAGGGTTAATGATTCAAAACCAGAGAAATCGGGGTTTCGAAATTATATTGTCTACTATACTACCATACATTTATTTTTAGAAATTACAAGGGTTACTTAATCCTTTTTTTGACTATTAACCATTTATAAAAATTAGCATTTACCTTTGTAATTAAATTTTATGCTTAGTAATTAACATTAAGGAAAAGATTTATATTGGATTATTTTAGATAAATTGAACCACATTATTTAATATTTTAAAATCAATTTAACATGTAAAATTTAAAAAGGTGTGAAATGTTTATTTTAAAATAAAAACACAGAGTCATGTTAAAATAATTTTTTAAAAAAAAATATATTTAATGCTTTAAATTTATATATATGATATAATTTTCTTAGATACTGAATTTATTGATATATATTGATTTTTTATAAGAAAATATAGGATGATTTAAATTAAATTAAAAGTAAAATATCTCAATATAAAAATTTAATTACAAGAAAATGTAGAAATCAATTTTTTACTAAAGTATTATTTTAATTTTGTTTAAAAAATAGTAAACATATAATTATATGTTCAGAGAATATTTTATAATGAAACATTTTACACATTAAATTATTATTTTATTACATATAGGTTATTTAAATTTTTTGATAATATTAAATTATGATAAAATAAAAAAATTATAATATTCAATAAAACATATTTTTCATCTGAAAATCAACAATTTCATACAAACACAAAAAATTATACTCATTATATTTTTAGGTGAGGAATTCAAAAATGAATTTTATTTTATAAAATTTAAATTCTAAAACTTATTAATTTATATTTAATAAGAACATATATATTTATAAGAAAATATATTTTTATGAAAATTAACTTTTTCAATATTAACTCATATACAATATTTACCTTATTAATATTTAATCGCCTACAATATTAGTATTTTTTTTTATAAATTTATAATTAATTTTATCTAATTTTGTTTTCTTCTATTTATATTGGGTGTAACATGTGACACATTTTAATGAACAAAGAATTTATTTTAATGGGTTAAAAATATCAGGTTGTTACAAACTTAATTTTATTATTTAAAAGAAAACTCTTACTTTATAAACATTTAATCAAATGAATATTTCTCTAAAAATCATTTGAAAATCCACTATAAAAACATTGAAATGAGTCTTTAAATTCGAAACAGGTTTTACAGATATCGTTGAAAATAAATATCCCAGTGGAAATGACCAAACATACACAAGTTACACATAACAAAGTAAGCGCCACTATGCTCAAGACATATAACCATTGAATGAAATATATGGGTTCTATAAAAATATAAGGAAGGGGAAATGGGAAAATAAAATAAAATATTAAATTCACCAATATAAATAACTAATCATGGAATCAAATGTTTGATTGGATCTATCATAGGATCCCCAACACAAGACTCATATAATCATTTAAGAGCTTCCAATAATGGACCTACTACAAACATTTGCAGAAATACAAACAAAAAATATAACAAAGATCCCACACAAGCGACGATTTAATCAAACTACCATCCCATACCATGTGGCTAGAATCAATGGATGGTCATTACCTATGTGTGATACATCTGGAATTATATAAATATATATCTAAAACCTAGTAATCAGGTCACCATGACCTATAAAAAAGTAATAAAAAAGAACATGCTTGCCAATATTTACATAGAATGGCTAGGAAATTACTATCTCTAATCCCAAAAAAACTCACAATGAATAATACTATATATCATTCATATTCTATATAAAAAGAAAATTCTAACTACAAGGGAGAAACAAACATCATAAAGTAATAAATGACAAACACAAGTAGTAAAAATGGGAGGGGGCCAAGAGGCGTGTCTCAAATATAATCTTTAAAACCAAGGATATAATTGATCCATTAACATTAAAATTGTAATATAATTACATTAACTTTTTCATTTCCTGAAAAAACATTAGGAAAATTTTAAAATCAATTGAATTATCACAAACCATTAAAATCATTTCAATTCAACAAATTAAAACATGACTCTTCTTCCTTGAAATTTAAAACAAGTCCATATGCCACTCATTTACATCAATTGGTTTTTAAATTATACATTAAATAATTTCTCTAAACAGGGTATACAACATTATAATTCCAATGAACTATTGAAATTATTCAATGAATCCCTTCATAAACCATTCTAATGTAAAAACCACACATAAAAATAACATACACTTTTAGATATATATCTCCCTCATTAAAATCCAAAACTAAATAGAAATACATTAAATGTAATTAAAACCAATTAAAAAGGACTTATATGAATTTTATAAATTCATATCACCTACAATATTCTATTTCATATATTAAAATATAAAATTTAATTGAGAAACCATAAATGATAAGCTACAAACATAATGAGACTCTTTCAAACCCTAACATGGATATCACATATACTCTTACATACAATAAAAGGAATTTAGAAATCATAACCTCACTTTTAATTCCAAAATGAATCAATTTCACAGAACAACCTCCCATAAATAGGTGGAAAAGTGACAAATCATAATATAACTCATCTCCATGAATGGAAAGCACCCAAATATAGATAAGAACAATGTCTATAAGAATTAGAAAACAAAAATCCCAACATTAGGTCTAACCGGAATCAAAAAAAGTTCAATGTTTTATAGGGTTCATTCTACATGAATATCAATGAGTAAAGAGGGGAGAAATTAATAAATAGGTAAGGAAAAAAATATTTACAATGATGCCATTTGAAAAACCCCAAGGGAGAGCCTCGAACCAAGAGAGAAGTAGGTTATAACTCATCCATCGGTTCCAATGATTATAACGACACATATGAATGATGAATGAGGAAAAAAATATTTTTTTTCTAATGGGTGAAATAGTTAAATTACATTTTTGATGAATCTAATTTAAATACATGATTTTTCAAATATTGCATCCATGCTACTCAGACCACTGCCCAAGAAAAAACCAACCATATCATTTTTAAATTTCACCACATGGTTTAAAAACACATGTATAAACCCTGAAATATAGATCTATGACCATAGGATCCCTCAACATGGGCACCACATGGTTACTCTTAACCATTGAGATAAACCATGTAATACACATTAATCCTCTAAAATTCCAAAATTCCAAAATTCCAACCCAAAAACTACCAGGATAGAAAACATCCCCGGATAAGATAAAATAGAGAGAAAAGATTTATAAAATACATGTGGGTATCAAAAAACACATATGAATATCCCAAAACTTGAGGTTATATCTATGAAAACCCTATATATGATGTTGAGATAAGTAGTATGTTTCTGCTCAAGGACTAGAAAAAAACCCACTCTTATAACATCCTCTGATTCAAACCTATGAACCATTTAGTTAGATGACCATTTGGATAATTCATTATCTTATATGTCTTATTAAAAACAATGTAATCTAAAATAGAATGTTAAAGGAACCAACCAAGAGCTATAACCTCAACAAAATGGAAACTCCCTATTTCCTACCAAGTAGAGACCACAAAGGGAAAAACATACCCCTATCTCAAATGTATGATGTGATAAGGTACCTCACTGGAATATTGGACATTATATTTATCATTAATTCACTAATAATATCAAAGGATATTCATATGGCCATTGTCAAATCCCTAAAAATCCCTCTCGAGTTTGGGAGTATTGGGGATACTGTTGAAGTATACCTTATAAATGAATTTGATCATAAGGAATGGCAAGATGTCATCTCCTTCTATAAGGATGAAGAGGGAACAATGATCTTGAGAAACATACATAATCTCTGATTCTTAATAACATTCATGAATATCAACATGTTCATGGAATTTTTGGATATTGGATCCAAGATCAATCTCATCCTTACATAGTCCCTCTGCAATCTAGGGTGTAAAAAGAATTAACGGGCCCATTCAAACATGTCAATTAATATATATGAAAATAAATAGTAGAATATAATTAGAAACATTCAACTCAAGTCCATGTTGGGTGATTTTTTATCCAATATTGAATTCTTGATGTCTTCGAAGGTACTTCTTGCAACAACTTAGTGGGATATCCTTGGATCCACATTCTTGTTGGTATCCCTTTATCAAATTACAAATGCCTCAATTTATTCTTAAATGATTGAGTGTCAGTGATTCATTGTGATTTTACTCCACTTGGATCATTTTTATCTGACTACTTTAGTTTTGGATAATATAAGATAGATATAAATTAGTTCAAGGTCAATAGAATGGATCATTTTTATAATCCTAATGACTTGACACCCACCATTGAAAACCCCTTAGATTGATTGAAGGATAATTTTAAAAACGTATTCACCACATGGAAACAATGAATCTATAACTTGGGAGAAATTTAATACTATTTAAGAAAAATGGATGAACTCTAATAACCTGTTCATCTTATGAAAGACAGGTTCCTCTAAATATTAGAATGAACACTACTATCATATACCAGAAAATTTATCTCCTCCCCCTTGACCAAATTCTACAAAATTTATACCATAGATAAATATTTCCTCACTCATAGTGAACCAATAAAAATATCATCTACATGGATGTTAGATTATTCCAGATACAAAAAAATGGGATAACATCCCTTACCTCTGTCACCATGTTCTCTATGAAACATAAGGATATGAATCTGGTATTGAATATTCTTCACTCATATAATAAAATGGTTTATCCTCATGACCACTGATTCTTAAGGCTGCATATAATCCCTCCCTTCCTCCAGATTCAAATGAAGATGACATGAATAAATCCCATAAAACACATGATGAAATAGTTTTCATCATCATGGATGATCTAGTATAGGTGGTTGTCAACCTCGAACACATGACTTCATGATTTTTATTTATTTTTGGTTAATCCCCCTTTTTGGGTTGATTAGAAACCCTTAAATTACCCATAGAAACAATGGAACAAGGCCATGTATATGACTCAATGACTCAGGGGAATAAGGCCTAATACATGAACAAGTACATATGATCCTTGAACAAAACAAATACCCAAGATAGAAATTCAAATTCCTATCACACATCTGGAAGAATAAAATGGTACATTGAATTCCTGAAATAGCTTCAATATTAATTTCTATTGATCAAAAATTAGGGTATAGGGTATACACCACATGTCATAGTCAAATATAGTATCCTTCCCACAAGATATCAATGTTTTAAAGATACGATTAAAAAAATAAATCCCTACCATTATTCCTTGTTTTGTGTAAAATTTTATTTTATTATCATAGTCAACATCATTAGAGATGTTAAGTAACCCAAGTGGCTGACCAATATCCTTTCAACTAGGAATAAGAAGTAAAAAATAAATTACTGTATTAACTTTTTGGTCCTCAACCACCATTGATAAAAGGATGAATTCCCCATTCCAATAAAAAGTTTATGATATATGTAACCATTAATTTGTAGGACTTATACATTTTTCATGGCTATTCAATGTAAAATAAAATATTGTAGTCAACAACCCCTCAAGTTTTTGTGAATTTTTTTCAAGATTATTTAATCTTTTTGATATTTTTGAATTCATTCCAAACATAGATTAGGTTATGGTACATAGAAAACTATTTTTGGTTTCTCATACACCAAATGCCAAACCCCTTCGATATATTTCATAGAAAGAAAGGGTGAGTTTAAAGAAAAAATATATACTATTAATAATAATATTAAAATATTATTATAGCTACCACCAAGTGGATTGAATGAAACTCAAGAATAATATTTTAAATATGTATTAATATGAATTATAAATGTGTAGAAAATTAATATTTTTGTTATAAATTAGTAAATTTTAGTGAAACAACTATTTGAAAATAATGAAATTATTTTTTTATGAAAGAAATTTTTCTATTTAAAAAACATTATCTCCAAAAAGTAATCAAACCAAGTTGATTAAAGTATTAAACATAATTTATATGTTATATATTAAATAAATATTTTTGATACTCATCCAATATATTTTATAGGTATATGGTATGAGTAAATAAAATTTTATGAATAAATTGATGTATTTTTTAAAAAGAAGTTTTACCACATATTAATAGAAAACCCAATTTAATTATAAATTTCGACAATTTTAAAATATATATTTGAAAAAATAAACATATTTATTGAGAAATGAATATCAAAATTTAATTTGGATGAATTTTGTATTTGTTCTATGATGTTTCATTTTTTGATTAATAGTGAAAACACTGAATTTTAATTCAAAAATACTTTTTTTAAATAATTTATTTATATATTTAAATTTTTCTTTGATTTTATAATTAATTGTAGTTATAAAAAAAATTTATAAGTTAATCCAATTTAGTTCATTGGAAAAACATTTACATTGAAATTTTATACAAACACATGGTAATCATTTGAACATATTTATATTAAAAACCCTTGTTGTCATCCATTCTACATGATTAATTAAAAATTAATTTATACAAATTTTTTTATTATAACTTTTCAAAAATTTATTCCATGTTTGGAATTAAAATAATTTATAATTTATAATCAGTTCAAACTAGTTTTTGACCAAAACTATTAGTGAAATTGATTAAAATGAAAAATATCTTAAAATGAGAGTGAACCTTAAAATTAAGTGTCGAAATGTTGTATAAAATTTTTCAATATCTATTTTAAGTTAAAATATAGACCACACACAGAGCTTGAAATTTTTTTACCTCTATTATATCCACATTAAGTTGCTTTTTTTGTGTAATTCCTTTGAAAATAATTTACAAGAATTACACCCCTCCACACAAATAAGGTAATCACCACTACCACTTATTAACACCTCTAAAGAACATTTGATTTCCCAATATTTATTCAATTAATTTATTAATATCCCTAAAATTTCCCTAGAATCCTTCATTTGGGATGAAATTCATAAAATTAATCTATTTGGTGAAAACCAAAAGAAGTTACCCAAAGAATAGGTAACATCATTCCTCAAGCTCTTCTGTTTTATTTTGATTCTCCACCCACATAAATATAATTATTACATGGATAAATAATAACATAAGTATCATCAATATATTGGTTTTTGGATCTATAAAGGGTTTTAACTACACACACACACTTCCATGAAATTTTTAACAAACAAACTATTTGTGTGTGGAGAACAACTGCCTCAAGAAACAATGTTTCCTTTTTTGACTCTATCACATCTCATGCTATGAATTATGATTGAAAAAATATTTATATATAATATATGTTATATTTATAACGTAGATATACTTATCTAATTTTTATATGACGCATACCTTTATTATATCAATTTGATGGAATATGATAACATTATTAGTTGACATGTGTACTACTGCTTTCTCAAAGCAATGTGATATGTTCACACATTTCATGGAAACTATTATAGAATGGTTTAATTAAAAATATCTGAATAAATGTAATATATATGATATAAATTCAATAATTACCCTTCATTAAATATAATTTATCATTTCTTTATTACTCTTTCCACAAAATTAAATGGTGATAACGTCATTCATAAACGTGTGGACTCCAGCCTCCTCGATGTGATGTTATTCCTTTTACATAAAAATAATTCTATATATAAGTATATCTGATTATATAAAATTATATTGATGATATAATTATCATTCTGTAAAGATATAATTTTACATACTTTCATTCCCCAATAATCATTGAAAAATGGGATTGTAACTCATTGTACGTAGGATGTAGAGTCTCTATGATAATATGTTGGTTCATTTTTCAAAAAATATTTTCATGATTTGTTTTAAAAGATTAATTTATTTATAAATAATATAACAATATAATTGTTATTATTATATATATGTTTATACAATTATCTATTTGACCATAGTAAACTAACCCAATTCATTTTTAACTCATGAACTGAATATGATCAAAACATCCATTGTAAACATAAGTGTTTTTGTATATGTATACTACATTTTAATAAGTGAATGAAAAGTAAAAATAAATAATAAGAGGATTAAAATAAAGGAAATAACTTATATATGTTTTTTATTTTGTCAAATAAATACACGCTTGACAAGTTATTCTTAAGATAAGGGCATTTCATCTAACTTTTTATTTATGTGAGATACATTCCACATTCACCATTTTCACCTTTTATGTGGCGTATATACTAAAAATATTACATTTTATGAGTTAAAAATCTAAAATTTAATAAAATTATATCATTAATTTTTTTCAATATTTCATGGGGATCATGAGTCTTATGATACTCAAGTAGTAAGGGTTTTCTACTATCACATTTATTTTAGTTAGAATGGTACCTTATTCACCACTCAATCTTTTTATGTGATATATATAATAGACATGATTCTATTATATGATTATTATAATTAATTATATGGTCATTAACATATATGTTTTATGATCTTTCTTTCATTGGGCATATGGTTCAAATTTTACCAAACCAGTTTTGTAATTTTGTCTCAATTTTCCTTCTTTGAGACACATGTCGGGTTATGCAGCTTTATTTTTCTAGAACATGTATAAATTGAATTTGGAAATGATATGTCATATATATATACTTATTTTCATGAAATTTTTAGCTTCATGTAATTTTATTATATCCATAGTATTATGTATCAACGTTACCACAATGGATATGGTTTATTTCTATAATATCATTGTTTATCAAAATGGTTTATCATTATACTTCCATTCACGAAACATTATGATCCATATCTCAACAACAGTCATGAATTTAATTATCATCAATTTTTAATAAGTAATTTTCTGGTATTATTAACATTTTCCACTATTGAGTTATTATGATTATTAATGACATGTTTTTTATGAAAATAAAGAATTATTTTTTAATTTTGGTTGGAAATATATTTTATTTAAAAACCATGTTTTATAATATTGATTTGAAAACGTGTTTTATGATTTACAATTGTTTTAAATGTTGAAAATATTCTTTTATTTGTTTTAATTGAATTTTTTTTTTCAAATTGATTTCAATCATCTTGTGTATGTTTTCAAGGAAAATGGTTTTCATATTTTTTTCATGATTCATTTATATGATTTTAAGGAATGATATTTCCAGAATAATTTTTTGATTATTTTATATGTTTTCAAGGATATTTTCAACGAAAATGGGTTTCTAATGGTGTTATCTTTAAAACAACATTTTTTCAAATAAGAAAGGATATTTTCATCAGGAAATTTTTGAAATTAATTATTGTGGCCCCTTTATATGTTTTCAAATGGGATTCAATAAGAATGATTATGAAAATGTTATATGTTATAAAAAGTGATTTTCAAAGAAAATTTATTTTTGATGTGGTATTTCAATATACTTCCCCTTCTTTTATGAAAGCCTATGATATATTATATGCTTTAATAGGGATATGATTCATTGTTGACCTTTATATTATTTCTTATAATGGATATATATATTGATGGATTGATGATTAAGAAACTCATTTA
The DNA here is from genome assembly GCA_963277665.1 of Viscum album. Classification (NCBI taxonomy): domain Eukaryota; kingdom Viridiplantae; phylum Streptophyta; class Magnoliopsida; order Santalales; family Viscaceae; genus Viscum; species Viscum album. The sequence goes on along the minus strand of OY728146.1, from coordinate 2,000,864,347 downwards.
TCTTCAATGAGTTATACCTTGAAAATTTATTATAAATCCTACGTTCATTAGATATTTTCTCTATGATGAAATTATTACGAAACTTATCTATTTTTGATAGGTTATTATATGATTAAATTTTTAAGAAACCCATTTCATTTTATGAGTTATTATATTATGTTTATGAAACCCATTTCTTTATATATGTCATGATAAGATATAAGTTTTAGTATCTTGTGGATCATGTATCTATGATTTTATTATGTGACTGGTGGGACCTATATGTCCCTCAAATTCATATGGAAATGTTGGATGAATAATGTGTACTTGTGTTATGCATGAACAATAATACATGTTCATAATGTTATGAATTAACCTCATTACATGTTCATAATGTAGTGTGTGGACTTGGTTTCATTCCAATATATTTAAATGTTATCTTAATTACATGTTCAAAATGTTATGAGTGTTATTTATAACATGTTTAATATGTTATTCATAAACCTGATTACAAGTTCACAATGTTATTCATGGTCATCGTTTCAAGTCCATATGTTAACGCGTGATCCAGATTACATGTTCGGAATATTATTGATGTATCTGATTTCATGTTCACCATAATATGTGTGGGCATATTTTCATGTCCAAATGTTTATACGTGTGCCATATTTAATTTTTTTTACCATAATTATTGAACATGTTTCTATTTATACATGTTTATAATGTTATAAGATGATTTTTATGCAAAATTCAATGTCTAATACCTCTGTTATGTTTCGTGGTTTATATTCTCGATTATGAAATGATTCATATCTTATGAAATTCTAATATATAATCCTTGATTCATTTTTATGATCATTTATATGTAGGGTATGATATTATAATGATATGATGATGATGTTATCATGAAATTATTTTCATTCTATGCTTACATATATCCATTTATTACCCTTAATGATCATATGAGCTGACCCCTTTCTTATGTTTCAATTATCCATATTTTTAAGAATAGTTTTTAAATAGGAGTACAAAAAGAGAATATCATTACTAGAAATGTTGAAGATATTTGACCATGTTAGAATATTTTGTTCCACATTTCCATATACAATAAACAATAAAATTCCCCATGCATGAAATTTTGTAATTTGATGAATATTCATCTAACATGATGTGATATATGTGTTTGTTAAGCCTGGATCACTATAGTAGGTTTTAATGGAATGGTTTATTCATCCTTTACAAACTATAAAGAAAACAATGTTAGTCAAAAACCTATGGAAATGTCTATGGATAATCCAATAGAAAAGGGAATGTATAAGAAAATGTCATAGAATTTTGGTAAAGAATTGAGAAACTAGTTTTCTAGTAATATATCCCTATCTAAATAATACAATTTGAAGATGCTCTGACTTAGATGTACCAATAGGTAACAACTCTGAAAAGGATTATCGGGCCTGGCTCGAGCATAACTTGGGGCATGACAATGGGGTTTCCATCACACCTGGTTTAACACTCCTAGGGTATATGATTTAGAAATTTGAAAACTCTTTATGAACCATCATGATTGCTTTAAATATATTTTTACTATAACAAGTTAGTATAATCCTACGGTATTATTGATTAAGGAAGTATGATTCATTATTTTTACATCATCTATGACTATTTTGCTGATTATTTGTTTTTTTTTTGCAATTATAATTGCTTCTAAAAATAAGGTTTCTAATATTAGTCAATATAAGAAAATAGAAGTAACTAATTTTACATTGAATGTTTCAGATATTGGATGTATGGGAATTATAAAAATAAATTTCCAATGTTGGTATCCCAGGACATGAATTAGAAAGGTGGTTTGAGTATTTGTTATACTTATGATGATAAAGAGGAAATAAATTACATGTGGAAGGTATGATGGGTTTCCAAAAGTATTTTTTACATTAAAAATTATAAAAAAGTTTAAATTTATGTTTAAAAACCATAATGAATGATTCATATGTCATATTTTTAGGAGAAGGGCTATTAAGGATTAAGATGATTAATAATGAGTATTTGTGTAAATAAAATTTTTGATGATTTATTTGTATATATTTTTTGAATTAAATGATAATTTTAGATGAATAAGGAAATATATAAGTATTTTCAGTATAATATTTTAATTAATGATTAAAATAGATTTGTTGGATTGTGATGGATACATAGAAAATCTACTTAATAAAAATGTGATATTTCAAATAAAAGGGAAGGTAAACCTTAATGTGTTCAATATGTTGAGATAATTGAATTTCTCTTGTATAAAGATATTATTGATTTGGATAAAAAAATATTTTATAGTATTTAAGGCCATAAAACTGCGAATTGGTTTGTTAAAAAATGGTATATGTTTTCATGGATGAAGCTTAAATTAATTATGGATTTAAGGAATATATCTAATATAGTTTTAATTAAGAAAAAAATTATTTTTTAAATAAGTATTTATAGTCATTTGGGTCATTAAATTTCTTTCAAAATATTTCTTGACAATGGTTTTCGCATGTTTGGCCTTTGAAAAATATGATATACTATATCATATTTTTTACATCATATACAAGAATATTTTGATAAATTTACTAACCTTATTTATAGAGTTTTGAACATTAATCATCCCGATGCGTTATAAGGTTAACCATTTAAGAAATGGTTTATAAAAAACACTAGATAAGGTTTCATATAATTATGTATTATCTCACCATATGATTATTTATTCATATAGATTAACATATGCCGAACTATTGTTATGATAAAAATATATGAAATGACCTATGATTCTATTCAGGTATCTCATGAATAGTTAAGGATTTAGGATTTACGAATTCACCTTTAATTACTAGAATAAGGGATGTAGTGGAAGTTGATTAAGGAAAAATACATTTTATGGTTGTTCTAAAATATTATATGTATAACTTTTCATGAAAATTATTCAACTTTTGGAAATAGGATCTTGAAACTAATAATATAGTCCTTGTACCATCATTTCTAATTAATAAAATATCCCCATATATCATCACATATTTATAATGTTCTGATTGTTAACTTCTCTTAACAATGATCTCTATCACTCTCCATTAGAACTTGATAGATATATTTATCTTTCATGTCTATGTATCACTTCCCACCTATGTTCTATTATATGGAATCCTATTTATGCGTCACTATGTCTAACAATTGTGTTTCCATCCATCCATTTTTAATAAATGTTTTAGTGTTAATTTTTACGTTGTGGGTTTCTATTAATGGAACTTTCATGTATCAAACCTTTGATAAACCAAATTATTTTTAGGAAGAGAAATTCATTTTAGGAGGGGTAGAATGTAACACCTTGTGACTTTGTGTATTATTTTTTACAAATTAATACAATATTTTTTATATTTTAAACTTCATGAAAAACATATATTGTCTTTTGGTATGTAAGACACGATATTTGATCATGTTATAGGGAATTCTGTGTCCCTTCGATAACTTACATAACATGCAAGGAAGAATTTTATAGAATTACAATATACTATTAAAAATATTATTAAAATGTAGTTATAACTACCACATATTTATTAGAACGGAAGAAAAGAATAATGATTAAAAAAATTGAAAAAGGATGATTTATACATGTATATAAAATTACTCATTAGGTTATTAACTAGTAGATGTGAATTAAAGAACTATTTTAAAATAATAAAATTACTTTTCTATAAATACTATTTTTCTATTTGCAACGACTATTTTATATGAAAAAACCAGAAAAATAACTTTTGGCTAATGTTTTCAATAAAATATATATTTTTTATATTAAATAAATCATTCTTATACTAATCTAAAATATTTGATATGTATAATGTTAAAATAAATCCAATTTCATGAAAAAATATGTTTTGATTTCTAAAAATGTAATTTTACCACCTTTTATTAGGGAACATATTTTAAATAAATTTTGTAACACTTTTATGTCTTTTAAAAAATATACATCATTTTATAAATAATAATATAAAAATATGATTATGGAAATTTTTTGCTAATTTTTTGAGAAGATTTATTTTTTCATGTATAATGAAAAATACTGAATTTTAATTCAAATATTTTTTTACTCATTTATTTTTATACGTAAATTATGATTTAATAAGGTTTTAATGATTAATTAGAAATATTTTATATCATTAAATCAAATTTAGTTGATTTTAATCAATTTTAAATCGGATTTGGATAAAAAACATAGAATACTATTGTTCGATTTTACTTTAAAAACTTGCATTGTTGCCCCATTTACATGATTAATTATTATTTATTTTCAACAAATTATTTGATTTTAATTTTGAAAAATGGAATAAATATTTTTAATAGGAATAGTTTAATTTTTATAATATGTTTTAACTGTTTTTAGTCAACAAATATCATTTAATTTGATTGAAATTAATTACTGTGATTAAGATGATTTTTTTTCACCAGAGGATAAATGTTAAGATTATATAGAAAAAATTACCTATAAACCTGTCAAAAAGAAATTTTATGTTCATATATCGACCCAAGACTCACGTTTCTCTAATTTTTTTAATATTTGCGACACTGTACTTGGTAAACATGTGGGTGGAATTCCTTTTTAAATTAATTTACAAGAATTCCACAACTCATCCACTATAAAAAGGAATTCAACCATCCGACTTATTAACACCTCTAAAGAACATTTTCTCAAAATAATTTACTCAAAAAATCTCCCAAAATTCCACCCTTCATCCTAGAATAACCCATTTGGGAAAAAGGATGTCAACCTAAGCCCTTTGGTGTAAACCAAAAGGAGTTAACCGATGAAGAGATAACATCCTTTTTCAAGACCTATAGTTTTATTTTCATTCTCCGCCCCTAAAATATTATTAATAAATTATTATATAATAAAATTAATTTTATAAATATAATGAATTTTTTTTATATTATGGATTATACTTATACATGCACACACTTCCATCAAATGCATATCAAACATACCGTTTGTGTATCACGAACTACTGCATCTTGAAATACTGATTCTTCATGTTTCGACTACAACTTCTCAGGGTGATAAATATGATCATTAAACTTTTTAAATATTATATAGTTTATATATATTAAATCTGGATTTATTTAAATTTTGTACCACACATACATTTATGCACTCCATTTGTGGGAATACAATAACATCGTTTGAAGACGTGTGGACTACTGCCTCTTCAAAGCGTTGTAATGCTTTCACACATTGGATGGATTGAATTAAAGAGAGTTTTAATTAATAATTTGTGAAAAAACTCAATATATATTATATTTATGAAATAATAAACTTTCAATATATATAGTATAGGATTTTTTTTATTACTCTACACGCACTAAAAAGTTGGCAATGTCGTTAACTGATTTGTGGACTATCGCCTCCTCAACGCGATGTGATTAATTTTACATCAGAAAAATTATATATATAACTATATATGATTAAATAAAATGTTATTCATGATATATTTATCATTATTTAATGATATAATGTTACCTAACTTTTTTTATAATGATCATTGAAATATGGGATCATTTCTCATGTGTACGTAAGACCTACCATCTCCCTGACTGTAAAATTGGTTCATTTTTCAAAACCACATTTATTGATTGTTTTTTAAAGATTGATTTTTATATATATATAATAAATACTTCCATATTATTATTTCTTATATGTTTATGTAATGACCCATTTGATCATATTTGACCTACAAAATTTGTTTTCAACACATGAACCGAATTTGGTCAAAGCACATGACGCTAACATAACTATTTAATGTAGTTGAATAAAAAATCATAAAAAGTGAACTAAAATTAATAATTTAAAAAGGTTCATAATAAATTAAATAATTAAGAAAATTTTATTAATAGGGAATTTTATAAAAATCATGGAACGTCAGACTCTATTGAAGGGAACTTCATCTCACTTTTTATTTTCATGAGATATATGCCATATTCACTAATACTTCATTTGACTACTGTATATACATAACTATGAAATGTTTTCAAATTAATTTACTTTATTTAATGATATTAAAAAATTTAAATTTTGATTATCTATCATGGGGATCATGACTCTAAAGATACTCCAGTAGTAAGGGGTTTCTCATCTCACTTTTATTTCCTTGTGACCTATGCCTTATTCACCACTAATTTCTTTTGTGTGGTGTATATACTGACCATGAATGTATTATAAAATTGTTATAAATAATTTCATGGGAATTTAAATATCTATTGTATTAATATTATTTTTCTAGGTTTTTGGTTCATATGATACAAAAATTAGTAAAATAATTTTATTTCAAATTTTCTTCATTGAGACAAATACTATGTTATGCACTAGTATTTTTCTATGAAGTGATTATACTAGCCTTTGAAAAGTTATTTCCTGAATATATTTCATTTAAAGAAATTTTTTGCTTCATTTAATGTTATTATTTCCAAATTATTAATATTGAAACATACAGTAGTGGTAACAGTTTATTACTACAATCTCATCATTTATTGAGATTGTTTTTTATTATGTCTTCATTGATGAAATCCAATGATCAATATATTATGAAAAAACATGAAATTTATTTTATAATGGTTGTAAATGATATCATTATGTATTAATACCATTTTAACACTATTTTTTACTTATGATAAATAATAAAATTTTTATGAAAATTGAACTTAATTTTTTCTTTCGGTTTGAAATCTCTATTGTTTTAAAATATGGGTTCTAAATACATTATCAAAAAAATGATTGTAGAGACCCATAGCTTGACGTACATAGAAATTACATTAATTTTTCGTAATACTTAATACATAACAAAAACCAACACACAAGGACCGTAATAGTTTAGTGTCTTTGGAAACTTGGAACATAATCTTCTAATCATGGTGAAAGATCTTCAACATCTCCTATAAAGATATTACCCTTTTGTTTTCTTACCTAAAACCTTTCTTTATATCCTGGGGAAAATAAAACATATAAAGGGTGAGCTCAAATGCTCAGTATGTTTATGTATAGAGAAAATAAAACAAACCATATATATTTGAACTTCAAAACATGAACATAAAGTTAAAACATCAAAATCTTGAGTTGTGAAAGAAATCTTGGCAGTACGTAAGACATAGATCGTAAAGGAACATCAATAACAATAAAATAGCATGTAAATAAAACATTTAATTGTGGAAAACCATTAATCACATGATATGATTTCCATAATATTCAAGGCATTACTGCCAAGACCATCTTAGTGGACAAAGTCCCTTTCTGAATCGAGTTCACTCATCATTCCAGTCCTCTATCACTGAATCAGATTAACATAACATTCTAGCCATGTCTATCACATGAGATATAAATCGTTACCCAATGCATTGGAGTGATATATATTTCCCACCCATCTCATAATGATATCATTCTTACATGTGCCACAACATAAACATATATCATTCATAATAACCCAAAGAATAAAATGGGTTTCATAAACATCATCACATCATTAAATAATCCATATAAAACAAATGGATAACATTTCATCACAAGAAAAGTGAAACCATGTTAATCATAGAGATATTATACTTGAAACATACACATATGAAATAATGCCATCTTAGATGGAAAATGGATTTGATAAAACACTTGAAATTAATTCTTGAGGAAAATATCCTTTCTTCTTCAAAATCATTTTCTTTTCAGAAAATACCATTCAATTTTAAAAGAAACGGATTTTGATGAAAATAGTCAGTAAATCATGTAGAGTACGCTTCATGAAAATAAGGCATTATAAAACCGTAAAAATATGTTTATTCCGTATAAGTTAAAAAAAACATTCTTCTTGTACTTTTGCTAGAAAAGTAAAAAAGTACCACATATGGTAAACAAGAGACATTCCTTCCATAACAAAAAGTAAATTTCAAAGAGGTGTAAAAATGACTTAAAACAATACATGGAATAATAATAAAAACTTTATGAAAAACATTTTATGGACATGGATGAAAAATATAACCCCAGTAAATACTTACGTATAAGCAATCCCGGATAAAAATGATATTGCAAAATTATCCCTTACCTAATGTTCGATATGCTTCATATGTATCTGAACCTCCTGTTTAGTGATTTAAATAATGTCATTTACTTATTAAAAAATAATATTCATTATTATTATATCATATATGGTTCACTTATGACTTTATATTTCCCGTGCTTTTGTAAATTCCATGTTAAAGAAGCATTTTGGGTAAAATTGTTTCATTTATCGTACGTGTTTTGATTTGTTGTTCTTGATATTATTAATTATATCCTGATTTAATTAATTAAATAATTTAAAACATTATTTATATATAATATATATTCATCATATAAATATATATTATAGATCGATAAATGGAATGAAATACATCGTTCATGGAGACGGTAAGTCGTGCGTACACATGAAGGCTGTTTTTGTTTCCTTATTGAATTGAATGGAATTAATTAAATGAAACATATATGTACATAAATATAGTATAATTATTATGTAATTTCATTCATGATTAATTTTTTATATACAAATTATAATCATACTTGAATGGTTAATCATGGAAAATGAATCCCATCGCGTTCGTGGAGACGGTAGTCCGTACGTACGCACGAGCGATGATATCATTACCATAATTATTGAATAGAATTGTAGTGGATGATATAATATCTCAGAATCAGTATGATGTTATAATAACCATATATAGTTATTCTTTACACCATTATACCCATCCTTGTAAGGTGGTGGTGGAAAACAGATTACACCAGAACGTGGAGACGGTATTTCGTATGCACGCACGCACGAGGATTTAATTTTCCATAGGATGGATAGAAGGTGAAATAGGTTTGATTCATATTTATAATAAAATATCAATATATGATTTATACTGATGTTATTAATTTATGTTGAAAAAATATAGAAGAATAAGTAGAAGAATAAATAAAATGGAAAGAATCGGTAAAGGATATTACATCTTATTTGATGCGCCTCTTCTTATCCTCCTATTTGGGCAATAAAGATGGACTTTGAAGAAGACCAAAACATCTAGTAGGTTTATTGGTATGTGGAGAAGATAAATTTACAAGGGTTTTCCTAGCATGAAGGCTCAATGTGGTGTGAGGAGGATAGGGAGGAGGCGCCCTTTTATAAGGGGGGAGTGGGGAATCTTTGGAATTATAAGATATATTAATTTATAATAAATTCCAACCCCACATAAAAACATCAAAAAATGACTCATATCCGAATATTAGATGATATAAGGTTGTAATATTATCAAAAAAAAAATTTCGACATGTTTTTAATTTATTTTAAACCTTATCAAATTGATTTATCCTTATTTAATCTATTTAATATTATTTGAGTTAATAATATACTTAATTATAAATTGATATAAATAATTACTTATGTGCTTTTAATTATCCATAATTAGATACTTTATGAAATTGTAGACCATATAAATTTAAATTTATAATTTTTAAACATTTATATGATTTTTAAACAATTTAATAATATGTTATTTTTATAAAATAACAATAGTGTTAATTTTGACACTATTCATTTGTTTGAATTTAAATAAAGTTCACACAGAGGATATATTCGAACCAAAATGATTAATAGATTACTAACATGTCATATTCATCTATAAAATTTTATGGAGAACATTAATTAGTTAATATAATGTTTATTTTAATATTTATAAAATCATTTATTTCATATTTCTCTTAATAAACCAATTACTACATCATTTTTTTATAATCATTTAATATACTTATTAGTTGCATAAAAAATAAAAATAAAATCCTATAATGAATATAAATATAATACCTTTCATAATAAGGTTTTTACTCTAATTTATCATCTTAAAATCACAACATTTAAATTGTTATATTTATTAAATTTTGAAGGTGACATCTTTGACACCATGTAAAATAAAATGATATAAATGTCCTAATCGGTTTTATAAGACTCTAAAACGTCCAAACATCTACCCTTGGATGATTAGGGTGTATATATACTATACCAATAATGTTTGGTCATGTTTATGGTCCTTTTGATAGTTATTATTATTTTAATAAAAACTATATTATTTATTTTTCACTAAATAAATAATTTCAACATCATTAATGTATAAGATTTTAAGGTAATAAAATATTTATTAAATATTAAAAATAAATTACCACCATAAAGAAAAACATTTTAGATATCAAATGAGTATTTATAAGGATCCGTCCTTAATCATTACATAATATTGAATTAAATGAATAATTCACATTGAGGATCTTTTCATGTTTAGAGTTTTAGAGAATTTGAACATAACTATTACATCTAAAAAGATCACAAGGTAAACCTATCTACATAGTTTCAATTTTTTCATAAAATAAAAACTCTTCAAAAAAAGAGTCATGTCTAGTTCCATGGTTTAGACAGCATGACTTTTCCTTGATCCCATCCTTGACCTTATTCATCTTTAAGTCCTGTGAAAACATTTCAAAACATGGGATGAGCATAAAAAGCTCAGTAAGGGTTATAAAACAATGAATGAAAACATTTGTTAATAAATACATACAAAACATAAACTCTTTTACTTTCCTCATGAAATCATATGATTTATGAAAGACACATAGAAATCATAAATCATAATGTAACTTGCGGCATCCATACCATACTTACATTATAGCTATCACAACTACATAAAGAGTTAGTTTGGAATATCCATCAGAGTATATTCCCTAAATCTCTTAGAAGAAACATTCATGTTTACTTTAATCACATTACCCAATGCAATGGAGTGATTTCTCGGGCTCACCCGCCCTAGGTTTATCACGGAACCACCCATATATGTAAATAATTCCCAAGAAACATAACATGATCATATCACATAACATAACCATAAAGGAAAGTTAAAATTTCCACATTTCAATAATAAAATATCATTTCAAGATATTGAAATAACAAATCAATTCTCAAAATCATTTTCAATACCAAAATATGTAAAAAGAGTATATGGTATTTAATTTTTCCTTTTAAAAACATTCTGGCTTGTTAAGGAAGCCAAAGATGAAATAATACTCGCGGCGGCGGAAAGGTCGTTGTCACCGCTTATGTTAAAAAAAATTACTTTTTTTCATTTAGTAAAACTCTTCATATAAAAAGATTCACTTTGAATAAAATGAAATGTCAAAGGGGTTTATACACTGTATAAAATAAATTCATGTTTAAAAGTAAAAATGCCTCAATGAAAGGAGATTGAGACGAAGTCCCTTACCTCACGTCCGACTTGAATCGATCGTTCTTTAATCTCATGAATAATATACTAAAGTTAATTTCTATTTTCATAAGAAAATTTTTCAAGTTTAATATTCCTTTTATATAACTTATTACCATGTTATAAACATTATGTAATCATTTAATTTAATAACGGTCATTTTGTCGATATTTGGTACTTGAGTAAAAAATTAACACCGTATATTTACATGTTGTCCATGTGGTCAATATTACATTTTATATAGAATGATATTCATGATTTAAATATCATATATATCATATATATTCAGTATATACATGTATTTATAATAGTACATAACATTTGGAGGTAGGAAATGAAATGCACCGGTCATGGAGATGGTAAGCCGTACGTACGCATGAACACTACTTTAATTTCTATCACATATTTTAATGGAAATAAAACATAATTATACATAGATATATTATAATTCTAGTATTATATAATATATAATATTGTTAAATAAATCCTTTATACATCCCACAGAAGGCATTAACGAATCAAATCACTTTGAGGGGGCGGTAGTCCGCACTTCCTCAAAAGAGATTATCGTATTTACCCACTATGGAAACCATAAAGAATTTATATAAATGGGAAGTACAGAAGCATTAGGAAATCATAAACATAACATATATCATATATAAATATAGTTCCATCATAATGTCCACCATGAGAGGTGGTAAGATGTAATTGAACAATCATTGCTTCGTGAGGCGTTAGTTTTCCATCCACAGAAACATTATGTTCTTCATCCATTAGATGAAGGTGTGTGTAAGTGTAGTTCTAATACTTCTCATAAAAACATCCTAGTATATTTAGGATACTGATGTTGTTACAAAAGAAATGAAATAAAAATATTTTATGGGTTGGAGAAGTAAAATAAAAGAAAATAATTTAAGAGAATCAATTACCTTTAATTTGGGTAACTCTCATTGGTCTAAACCAAAGGACTTCTTGAAATGCCTTATGCCTATGTTAAGGCATCAAAGAGGAGGAGAAGGATGTAGGGAGATTAATTGGGAAGATTTTAGACGAGCCAAATGGCTTGAGAGGTGTGATGAATTGGATAGAAATGGTCTCCTTTTATAAGGGAGAGGAGGGGATCTTTAGGAAAGTGTGAAAACATTATATTATTATATAATGATATTCGGTTTCTAATGGTCCAACAATCATTAAGGTCGAAGATAATATGACTAATAATCGAAATAAAATCATCCAATCAAAATTGGACATGTTTTGGATATTATTTTAATCATTATAATCTTATTTATTTTAATCATTTATTAATGAGGTAAATACTGCATCATTGTTGTGTCATAAATAAATTTATTTATTATGTGTCTAAAAATAATAAAAAATATACTACCTTGTAGGGAATTTATTTAGATTTTCAATTAATATTTATAGTTAAAAATAGTACTTATATAACACCATATGAAAATTAATTACTAAAATATTTTTGTTACTATCAATTTTGTCTTTACATTAAATTAATTAATCAAAATTGTCATTTTCACTCCTAAGTGGATCAATGGGGTCCCAAAATCGACACAAAGATACCCATGGCCATAAATGACACAACCACTAATGTTTGGACAAGTGTTAATGTAATTTTGAATTATTATAATATACTTTTAATCTTGAATTACCCTATTTACCTTTAACCGCGGTAAATAAAAGTCAAAAGTTACTATTCACCAAAAATTATTTTTAACTTATTTAACCACATTTTACTTATTAACAAAAACCATGTATGTAGGAATTTTGAAATTAAATTCACAGATGTGGTAAAATTTCATATAAATGAAAAAGTCAGTTTTTTAACTACCACTAATTGGTTTCACTATTCATCAAAAATTGATGTTTTTCAGAAAAAAACAAAACATTTAGCCTAAGATATATTTGATATTCCAAATTTAAAATTGATGCCTATTTTTCCAAATTCAAAACATATAAGTGGAATTAATTAATTTTAAAATTAAATCCCGTTGTTAAAACAAATAGCGTTTTTTAAGAAACAATAACTATCAAAAGATTGATACTTGTTTATGTCCAATTTCAAAGTGAAATTACATCCAATGACCAACATAGAATTAAATGGTAAAACTATATTTTAATTTCACTTTATACCCAATTAAAAATATAATCAAACCATATAAATAAATTAGATTAAAAGGCACATTTGAATTAAAATCCATTAATTTTCACTATTCAGTAAAAATGAACTTTATCATAAAAATACCAAAAAATTACCCAAAGTAAAATTTGATGTCCCAATTATAAAGAATGATTTTATTTGGTCAATTAAAATTTATTAAAGTGACTACAACTATTTTTGAAGAGGTTTCTCCACTAAAAGGCGGTAAATCAGCCTTTAAATGTAACTTATGCTTAAAATTAGATTTATTCACATTTTAAGCCTCTAACTTTTATTAGATAAATGAAAATACATTTCAAAAACATGTATAATCATATTGTAGTTAGTTTTGTTCATTCCCGCCCATAAAATGGAAAGGAGTTAACTAGCATTTAAAATAATAATATTATATTATTAGTGTCCAACGTGAGATTCCAAAGAAATCCGTCATTACGTATCGGGTAAACTATCAAACATAACAACTCCTTTAAAGTAAAATTAATATCTAATTCACAAATATTAATAAATATAAAATATGTCGTATTCTTTATTTACCTGGGATGTAACATCCTTCCCACCTTTTGGGAATTGTGTCCTCACAGTTTTTATTAACTTATCAAAATAAATGGGGGTATTTATCCCTCATAGCATTTTAAGATTCCCACATTGCCTCTTAAACAACATGGTTTTTTCAAAAAACCTTTACCTGGTGAATTACCTTATTCTGCAACACTTTCTCTCTATGCTCAAGAATCTGGAATTTTTGTTCTTCATAAGAGAGATTCTATTCCAACTGAACTACCTCTGGGCTCAAAACATGAGATGGATCTGGAATATACTTTCTCAACATCGAAACATGAAAAACATTGTGTACCTGGGTTGAACTTGGAGGTAATGCCACTCTATACGCAACTGATCCAACTTTCTCCAGAATTTTATAAGGTCCAATGAACCTTGGACTCAAAATTCCCTTCTTACCAAAATGCATCACACTATTCCCTGGAGAAACTTTGAGAAAGACATGATCACCTACCAAAAAAGGAAAGATCCTTCCTCTGGTTATCCGCATAACTTTTCTGTCTGCTCTAAGCTGTTCTCATGTGCTTATGAATCAACTGATCATTCTCTACCATCTCTTCTACCAATTCTGGTCCCATCAACTTCCTTTCACCTACTTCAACCCAAAAAGCTAGATTTCTACAACACATTCCATATAATGCCTTAAATGGATCCATCTATATACTAGAATGAAAAGTATTATTATATGAAAATTCAACCAAATAAAGGGGTTGGTCCCAACTTATCTGATAATCCATCGAGAAAGCATGTAGAATATACTCCAAGGTCTAAATTGTTCATTATGACTGCCCATCTGATTGAGGATGAAAAGATTTACTAAAGTTTAATTCAGTAACCAATGACTTCTAAAGGCCTTTCAAAAAGTTAGAAGTGAACCTGGGATCATGATCACATACAATGGATAGTGAAACTCTATGAAACCAGACTATCTATTTAACATACAACTAAGAAAGTTGATCTAGAGACAATGTATCTCTAATAGGAAAGAAATGAGAAGATTTAGTCAATCGATCAACTATAACCTAGATGGAATTATTACCTCGAGATGTTTTTGGTAATCCCACAATGATATACATGGATATATTTTTTAATTTCCACTCTGGAACCGGTAGAGGCTGAAGCATTTATTTTGGTAACTGCCGCTCTGCTTTAACCTGCGAACAATTCAAACACTTCACAGTAAAATCAGAAATATATCTTTTCATTCCATCCCACCAATAATACTCATGAAGATCTCTGAACATCTTAGTACAACCAAGATGAACGGAAAAAGGAGAACTATGAGCTTCACATACCAACTCATTCTTCAACTGTGAATCACAAGGCACACATAATAATTTTCCAAATCTCAAAACACAATCATTATCAATGTTAAAATCAGGAAACTTACCCTTCTGAACCAACAAAACCTTTATCTGCGACTCACTGTCTTCCTTGTGCGCTTTCTTAATTATGTATGATAGAGTTCATTTCACTTACACCTGAAACAAAATAGAATAATTTCCTTCACCAATAACTTATATTCCATAATTCATCAAATCAAAAACCAAAGGATCTTATTCCAAACTTAACATGGTTAACGAAGCATTACTTTTTCGACTCAAAGCTTCAACCACTTTATTTTATTTTCCATGATGGTAAAGGATCGTGCAATCATAATCCTTGATGAATTCCAACCATCTCCTCTGTCTCATGTTCTATTCTTTCTAAGTGAATATATTCATCAAACATTTGTGATCAGTATATATTTCACACTTCAATCCATAAAAATGATGCCTCCAAATTTTTAAAGAAAAAACAAAAATAGCTAATTCCAAATCATGTGTAGGGTAATTTAACTCATGTGGTTACAAATGACATGAAGAATAAGCAATTACTTGATCATTTTTCATTAGGAAAAAAACCAGTCATGTCAAAGAAGCATCACTATAGATAACAAACTCACCATTTCAGGAAGGCAGTGCCAAAACTGGAGCATTCACCAATCTTCTTTTCAATTCCTAAAAACAGTCATCACATTCTTTTGTCCATATGAACTTAACACCATTTCAAGTAAACTTAGTCATTAGACTAGAAAACTGTGAAAACTTTTCTACAAACCCTTGGTAATAACCTGCCAAACCAAGAAAACTACGAATCTTGGTTATATTTGTTGGTCTTGGCCATTCTTCAACTACTTTTGTTTTTGTAGGATCAACAATTATTCCATTTTTTGAAACAA
Source organism: Viscum album (assembly GCA_963277665.1). Taxonomy (NCBI): domain Eukaryota; kingdom Viridiplantae; phylum Streptophyta; class Magnoliopsida; order Santalales; family Viscaceae; genus Viscum; species Viscum album. The sequence goes on along the minus strand of OY728146.1, from coordinate 2,000,848,100 downwards.
TGTGACCAAAGAATGAAATTTGTTGTAACCAAAACTCACACATGTTGAATTTCCCATAATTTTTTTATCTTTTAAGGTTTGAAAGACTGCCCTTAAATGAAATTCATGTTCCTACATACTTTTTCAATAATCCAAAATATCATCAATGAATACAACCACAAACTTATCCAAGAACTCACGGAAAATTCAGTTTATAATATCCATGAATACAGAAGGTGCACTGGTTAACCCAAAAGTAAAAACTACAATTTCATAATGGCCATATCTAGTGCAAAACACAGTCTTTAGAAAATCTATTTCCTTTACTTTCAACTGATGGTACCCCAAACTCAATCCAATCTTCGAAAAATACAGATCTCCCTCGAGCTGATCAAACAAATCATCGATATGAGGAAAATGATACATATTATTAACAGTGATGTTATTCAATCCTCTATAATCAATGAAAAGTCTCATTGAACCATCTTAGTTTTTAACAAACAAGATAGGAACACCCCATGGTGACGTGCTAGGTCGAATGAAACCATTATCTAATAACTCCTGCAATTTCTTCTTTAACTCTAAATGTTCAATTTGATCCATTCGATAAGGGGGTTTTGAAATTGGCTTAGCATCAGGAACTAAGTCAACAGTAAATTCAACTTCTCGATTAGGTATAATACCAGGAAACTCATCAGGAAAAACATCAAGGTACTTGTTTACCACTGGCACATCATTAATCTGAATAGTTTCTTTGTTTTTAACAATATGTGCAAGTTAACATTCATTTCCATCTTTTACTAGTTTCTCACCTTCATGATATGTTATCAACATCAAGGGTTAATTTTTTTATATAAACTGAAAATTATTCTGAAATAAAACCTCTTTAGCTCTGTAGTCAATCATATCATGATAAATAGAAAGACAATCCATTCCCAATATAACATCAAACTCTACTAGAGGCAAAAAAATAATGTTTGCATGTAGATTCTCTCTGCACATAAGGACATGAATGTTCTTATTTTTTCTTTTTGTCTCAACATTTCCTCGAGGTGTTTTTAACGTAATTTCAGTAATCATATCATGATATGGAATTACCAATTTACTAGAAAACTTCTCAGAAATGAAAGAATGTGTAGACCCTGAATCAAACAACACATTGGGATAATCTGAACAAAGAAACAGTGTACATGATACTACTTCATTTGAGGGGCCAACATCTGCTGATGTAGTTGCAAAGGATTTTTCCACCCCTTTCTGCTTGTAGTATGGATACTTTCCTTTGGTTGAGTTCTTTGTTGGACACTCATTTTCATAATGACCCATTTCATTTCACTTAAAACATTTTACTGACTGTAAATTAGATTTTGTCTTACCATTACACTGATCTTTTTCAGTGCAATTACGAGCCTTATGTCCCATTTTACCACATCGGTAACACTTACCAGAATTCAAAACACATTCCCCAACATGCTTTTTACCACAATTTTCACAAACTGTAATCTTAAGTTTCTTACCATCAGACTTTTTTGAAGAGTTCTTCCCTTTTGCATGCCACCTCATCCTATTATTCTTTTGTTTATCAAAGAATACCTGATTATCAGTAATCTCCACTTCCACCGTCTCTGCACAACAAACATGTTTTTTATAACTTTTAAACTCACTAGAAGCTAAAGCCCTTTGATACATTGGCTTTAATCAAGAGTAAAAATGGTTGATTTTACTATCAAGACCTCGTATGAAATTTGAAGCATACCTTGCCAGTTGAGTGAATTTTACTTCATAAGCATCCACTGAGTCATCCTCCTGCCTCAATTCCACGAATTGTTTTTCCATCCTAAGATGAACCACTATAGGAAAATATATCTCAACAAACATACCTTTGAATTTATCCCAATCGAGAGCATAAATATCTTCTCTATCCCTGATATTTTTCACCATCGACCACCACTGATCAGCTTCACCTTCAAAATGGTAAACAGAAAGACTAAACATTTGATGTTCTGAATAACCCATGACATCAAAAGTCTTCTACAATGCTTTAATCCACCCTTCCTCTAGCATAGGGTCAGATGATCCTCTGAATGATGGGCGGAGTTGCCTCATGAAATGCTCCACTATAGACATGTTTCTCTGTGGTTGATCTGACTGATCTCATCCATGGATACCACCACCATTTATATCTTGAGTCAATTGTTTCATCGCTGCAACAAACTATTCAGTTCCGATTCTGACCATCTCAGTTTTCTGATTTGGAAGGATGTATTCCCGCTGATGTCGTCCCAACATAGCTACCATGTTTCCTCTGTGGAAAACCATTCTGAACAAAAAATATCTTTAGCAAAGCAACATGGTATCATGTAAATGCTATATGATATCAATATTAACATAAATTACATTATGGATATTAATTTAACAATACCCTAACTTCTAAAGTTATCTAAACTGACATCTGATAACAACTATAAGGAACCAACCTTAATCATTACATAATATTGAATTAAATGAATAATTCACAATGAGGATCTTTTCAGGTTTAGAGTTTTAGAGAATTAGGAAATAAATGTTACATCTCAAAAGATCACAAGGTAGACCTATCTACATATTTTCCTTTTTTTCATAAAATAAAAACTCTTGAAAAAAAGTGTCTTGTCTAGTTCCTTGTTTTAGATAGCATGAATTTTCCATGATCCCATCCTTGACCTTATTCATCTTTATGTCATGTGAACACATTTCAAAACATGGGATGCGCATTAAAATATTAGTAAAGGTTATAAAATAATGAATGAATAAAATTTTTCCTAAATACATACAAATCATGAACTCTTTTACTTACCTCATGAAATAATAAGATTTCTGAAAGACACATAGAAATCATAAATCATAAAGGTAACTTGTGGCATCCATACCATACTTATATTGTAGCTATCACAGCTATGTAGGGAGCTACTTTGGAATAACCATCACTGTATATTCCCCAAATCTCTTATGAGAAAATTCACGTTTACCTCCGGCATGTTAGCCAATGCATTAGAGAGCTTTCTCAGGCTCACCTACCCTAGGTTTATCACAGAACCACTCTTATACGTAAATAATTCCCAAGAACCATAACATGATCATAACACATAACATAAGCATAAATGAAAGATAACATTTCCACATTTCTATAATAAAATATCATTTGAAGATAATGAAATAATAAATCCATTCTCAAAATCATTTTCAATACAAAAATACATCAATAGTGTATATGGTATTTAGTTTTTCATTTTAAACACATTCTGGATTGTTAAGGAAGCCAAAGATCAAATAATACTCGCGGTGGTGGAAAGGTCGTTGTCACCGCTTACATTAAAAAAACATTCCTTTTTGACATTTAGTAAAACTATTCATATAAATAGATTCACTTTGAATAAAATGAAATGTCAAAGGGGTTTATACATGGTATAAAATAACTTCGTGTATAAAACTAAAAATTCCTCAATGAAAGGAGATTGAGATGAATTCCCTTACCTCGCGTCCGACATGACTCGATCATTCTTTAATCTCTTGAATAATAAACTAATGTTAATATCTACTTTCATAAGAACCTTTTTCAAGTTTATTATTAATTTTATATTACTTATTACCATGTTATAAACATTATGTAATCATTTAATTTAATAATGTTCATTTTGTCGATCTTTGGTACTTGAGTAAAAAATGATCACCTTATATTTACAAGTTGTCCATGTTATAAATAGTCCAATATATACAGAATGATATTTATCATTTAAATATCATATATATCATATATAGTCAGTATATATATATATATATTTATAATATTACATAACATTTGGAGGAAATAAATGAAATGCACCGTTCATAGAGACGGTAAGCAGTACGTACGGATGGATGCTAGTTTCATTTCTATTTCTTATTTTAATGGAAATAAAACATAATGATACACTGTTATATTATAATTCCATTATAATATCATATATAATATTGTTAACTCCATCCTTTATAAATCCCACATAAGGCATTAACGAATCATATCACTTTGAGAGGGTGGTAGTCCGCACTTCCTCAAAGGAGATTATCATATTTATCCAGTATGGAAACCATAAAGGCATGCTATAAATGGGAAGTACAGAAGAATAAGGAAATACTAAACATAAAATATATCATATATAAATATACTTCCATCATAATGGCCACTATGAGAGGCGGTAAGATGTAATTGAACAATCATCGCTTCGTGAGGCGTTCGTTTTCCATCTACAAAAACATTATGTTATTCATCCATTAGATAGAGGTATGTGTAAGTGTAGTTCTAATACATCTCATAAAAAATCCTAGTATATTGTGGATATTGGTTTTGTTACAAAAGAAAGGAAATAAAAAGAGTTTAGCGGTTGCATAAGTAAAATAAAAGAAAATAATTTAAGAGAAACTGTTAAGTTTAATTTGGGTAACTCTCTTTGGTTTAAACGAAAGATATTCTTGAAATGCCTTTTGCCTGAGTTAAGGACTCAAGGATGAGGAGAGGGATGTAGGGTGACTAATTGGTCAGAGTTTGGACGAGACAAATGGCTTTAGAGGTGTGTGGAATTCTATAGAAATGGTCTCCTTTTATAAGGGAGAGGAGGGGCTCTTTAGGAAAGTGTGCACACATTATTTTATTATATAATGATATTCAGTTTCTAATGGTCCAAAAATCATTAAGGTCAAAGAAAAGATGACTCCAAATCGAAATAAAATCATCCAATCAGAATTGGACTTGTTTTGGATAATATTTTATTCATTATAGTCTTATTTATTTTAATCATTTATTAATGAGGTAAATACTGCATCATTATTGTGTCATAAATAAATTACTTTATTCGATGTCTAAAAATTATAAAAAAATACTAACTTGTAGAAAATATTTTTATCTTTCCAATGAATATTTATAGTCGAAACTAGGACTCATAAAACACCATATAAAAATTAATTTCTAAATGATTTTTGTTAAAGTCAATTTTGTCTTTACATTAAATTAATTAATATAAATTGTCATTTTCACTCCCACATGGATCAATGGGGTCCCGAAATCGATCCAAAGATTCCCATGGTCATAAATGACTCAACCAATAAGGTTTGTACAAGTTTTAAGGTAATTTCGAATTATTATTATATTTTTTTAACCTTGAACGAACCTATTTACATTTAACCGCGGTAAATAAAAGTCAAATGTTACTATTCACCAATAATTATTTTCATCTTATTGAACCACATTTTACTTTTTAATAAGAACCATGTATGTCAGATTTTTGAGATTCAATTCACAGAAGTGGTAAAATTTCATTTAAATGAAAAAGTCAGTTTTTTAACTACCACTAAGTGGTTTAACTATTCATCAAAAATTGGAGTTCTTCAAACAAATACCAAAAATTTATCCTAAGCTATATTTGATATTCGGAATTAAAAACTGATGTCTATTTAGTCAAATTAAAAACATATAAGTGAAATTAATTAATTTTAAAATTAATTTCCGTTGTTAAAACAAATAGCCTGTTTTCAAGAAACAATAACTATCAAAAGATTAATACTTCTTTATGTGAAATTTTAAAGTGAAATTACTTCAATGACAAGCATGGAAATAAATGAAAAAATATATATTTTAATATCACATTAAAACCAATTTTAAAGATAATCTAACCATATAAATAAATTAGATAAAAAGGCACTTTTGAATTAAAATACAATATTTTTCACTATTCATTATAAAATGTACTTTATCAGAAAAATACCAAAAAATTACCCAAAGAAAAATTTGATGTCCCTATTCTAATGAAGGATTTTATTTGGTCAATTAGAATTTATTAAAGTGACCCAAACTATATTTAAAGAGGTTTCGCCATTAAAAGGAGGTAAATCAGCATTTTAATGTAAATTATGCTTAAAATTAGATTCATTCACATTTTAAGCCTCTAACTTTTATTTCATAAATGAAAATAAATTTAACAATCATTTATAATCATATTGTAGTTAGGTTTGTTCATTATCGCCCATAAAATGGCTAGGAGTTAACTAATATTAAAAATAATAATATTATATTATTAGTGTACATCATAAGATTCCAAAGAAATCTATTGTTGCGTATCAGGTAGGCTATTGAACATAAAAACCCCTTTAAAGTAAAATAAATATATAATTCAAAAATATTAATATATATGAAATATGTCTTATTATTTATTTACCTGGTATGTTACAATATTTATAATTAAATTTATATTCTGTATAACTATGTATCAAAAATAATCTAATTATTAAAGTTTGAGTGAGACATTAAACTTTCCTATAAATAAACTAAATAAAAGGTCTTAATCAAATACAAGTGTGTTCCATTAGATTCCATTTAGACCCAATTATGATGTAGGGTAAAATATAATCGTCCTATTATATTAGGACAAGTGTTAGTGTAATTTTATAAAATTATATTTACCCTTAATTACCAAATTTACCTATAACTATGGTAAATAAAATTTACCATAGTTACTATTCATAATAAATAAAAATAAAAATTAGATTATTAACATAATTTGGACATATTGATTCCAAATATGGAATCCATTTTTCCAAATTCAAATCACAGAAGTTGCATAAATTAATTTAAAATTAATCCTATTGGCAGGAAAATGAGTTTTAAAATTTAAAACATTGCAAAAGATTGAAATGATTTTACCTATGAATTCAATGTAAAATAAATGATAATGACATAAATTATATTAAATAATAAAAATATATTCTATTTATACTTTTAAACCATCCAATATTATAATTTATCCATATAAATTGTTACGATGAAACAAGTTGTTTTTAATTAAAATATAACGTGTTTTTACTATTCATTAAAATATGAAAGTTATCAGAATAATATGGAAAATTTATCCAAAATAAATTTTTATATCCTGATTCCAAAGAAGAATTTAATTTTATCAAATTTAACTTATAAAAATATAAATTAATAGATTTAAATTGGGTGCGCCATCAAAAGGCGGCAAAACTGCATTTTTTTGAAAAATACTTATTTTACTCGAAAAATTTGTTTTATTCTCTCAGGATGTTCTAGAAAATGGTTAAGATGAATAATAATGTTATAATATTCAAAATTTAGTAAATACTATTCATAAAGGCTATTTCATAATAATATTATAACAATATGTCGTTGTTTAGTGAAACCGGGTATTGTGTACTACACATGCTATCAAGGAAGGCTGTGATTGTCTGTAATGCAAGCCAAGTAAAGGCTGGGGGTAGTGCAAGATCCCTTTGTTGTTGCGTATAACATAATAATAACTTATTTAATTTATACATTAAATAAAATCAATACATAATGTTGTGTACAATAATTTCTACAAAATGAACTTGAAATTGTGTGTAACACGAGCGAAGAATAGAGTTGTGTATGTTGCAAGCTAATACAGTGTTGCATATAGCATAAAATAATTTTGGTGTAGCGTAAAACACAAGATATCAATGACATTAAAAAGAATAATTCTCATAAAATCTCGGGATGTTATATTCTACCTCATTAAAATGAATTTCACCCTCGAAATTCGTCGGGGTTATAAATGGTTTACTACATGAAAGTTTCTTTCCTAGAAACCCACATCGTAAAAAGGAATACTAAAACATAATTTTAAAAAGTGAAGTATGAAACATAACAGTTAACCAAATTAACTCATCACTGGGTTTCCACATAGGAGAACATAGTTGAAAATATGGATATGGAAGAGAAATATAACCCTCATGTTCTGATGGAGAGTGGAAGAGAACATGGCTATGAAAAAGCCAACAATCACATAGCCATAAATTTGCGATGATCTAAGGTACCATCTGATTCATCAGATATAACAGCACTAGGAAAATATTTTTGGTTTTCAATATAATTTCCTTAAAGTTGAAAATTTTGAATTAGAAGAAATACTTACTTGATTTTGGTACAATCTCACTGTTGTTTGTGCCTTGAACAATTTCCACTTCATCTATTAATGAAATGAAGTTGAATTTTTCATCCGTGAAGTGTTAGCAGATCATGTGATAGAATCAAAGGTCATTCCATCTATCTCAAACATAAGGTTAGAAAAGGTTATATACATAAGTCCATCTATGGTGAGATTAATCGTATAGGGTTCCTAAAATGGACTTATACTTCCTCTATCATACCGCTTAATAAAATAAAACTAGTTTCTACTAACCGAGACATCATGAAGTCCAGTGGTAGGTGTTAAAGGCCTGTCACACATCAGTTGTGGGTTCGATTCCCTCAGCCTTGTCCGACGCGATGGGTTGTCACCCATCTTGCAGTTTGTCCCTTTTTCTAAAAGTACATTATTATAACAATCCAGCAATAATATCGAAAAAATTATTGTCTTAGACAATACTATCTTATGGCTAACTTAATTCATTCTAATCTTTAGGCTTATCCAAAATACTTCTGTCCAAGCTCATAGGATAAAGAAAATGATTACATGAAAGTTCACATAACAAGAACATGAATACCATAATTTATCCCCCATATATCATCAGATATATCTTTTTGGTCACATTCCAAACATGTGAATACATTAATCATGTATTCTTTTGAAACATTAATTACCATAGAACCAGAGTGAAAACATGAATGCTGTCAAAAGATAACTCTTTCCACATACCAAATTCCCAAAATTTTTATATACTCAAACCATGATATCACTTTGTCTTTATATCAGTCATGAACACATGAATACAATAAAAAATTTTATTTTATCCTTATCCCTTCATTATGACCATATAATCTGCTTTCCAAAAATATTTCAATAACTTTTCATGGTTACCAGTACCGTATAATTATTGAAAACTAATACATAGATATTCTGAAATTCCACGATACTATAAATGAGATTCCATGATACCATTTTGAAATCCCATTACATAAACACGTAATAATTCCACAACATCATTTTCATACTCGACAACACAAATAGTGATCACATGTGACTTCCCTTTGTCCTTTTACATAAGAGGTTGTTCACATCGATCATCATTAACCCTAGGATTAGGGCATTGATTAGCATAATTCCCCTTTTCCTTGCACTTGAATAATTGAAGTGTTGGTGGAGGATTCTCTGTAGTATTTTCTCTATTCACATCATTAGATACCCTTTTTCATTACTTTGACATTCAGCAGCTTGATGACCATATTTTCCACAGATAAAACGTTTTCTAGTCCCTTTAAGACAATCTCCACCATGCTTTTTTCAACACTTTGAGCATAAAGAAACATTCGTCTTCTTTCATCATTGTTTTGAGATTTTTCATTGAACTCCATCTTTTGTTTTTTTCAATACCATGAGATGGATATGTAACACCAAATTCTAGTTCGACCATGATAGAAAAATGTATAATTTCTTCATAGCTACTGAAGTATCTTATAGATAATGCCCTTCAAAGACTTGGTTTTAAGCCACTGAATAATCGATCAACTTTACTTTCATGTTGGATGATAAAGCCAGATGCATATCTTGCAGGCCATGTAAAATTCACCTCGTATATACCAATAGATTCATCATCCTTTTGATTAAGCTAAAGGAACTCCTTTTCTATTTTTGTATGAAGAATACGAGGGAAGTACTTATTGAAAAAAAAGTTCTTGAACTAGTTCCATTCCATGGATTCAATTTCATCTTGGGGACTTGTATTCTAAATTAGAGTCCACCATTTGTATACTTCACCTTCTAAATGGTAAACAACCAGAATAAACTTTTCATGTTCTGAACATCGAAGTATGGAAAATATCTTTTCAATTGTATTCATCCATTTTTCAGCAAAAAGTGGATCAGACGACCCACTGAAAGAAGGTGGACGTTGCCTCATGAAGGACTCAATAGAATATTGTTCCCTTATCTGGTCATTCGTACGTCCAGAATGATTCATATCTTTTGTAAGTATAGAAATAAGATTTTTCACTCCATCGTTCATAACATTGGCATTTTTAGAAGGAAAATCATTTCATTTTCCATTACATTGATCAACATGGTTCCTTCGGGTTCTAGCCATTGTCTAAAACCCAAAAAGAATAGTGTGAGAGGAAAAAATCATGCTAGGGAAAACAACATAATAAAGGGGGAGTACCTTTAATATCTAACATCTTATGTTTAACTCTAATATCTTTATAGTAATTCTAGGACTATAACCTATACTTATACTTAACCATAGGGACATCCTTAGACATACCATATAAATATCTCTAGGGATCTCACTAAAGTTTTCGCATCCTAGTTTCCAAAGGATAACTAATCCTTTCCTCTGATACCAACTATAGAGACCCATAGCATGACGTACATGGAAATTACATTACTTTTTAGGTATACTTAATACATAACAAAAATCAACACACAAGGACGGTAATATTTTAGTGTCTTTGGAAAATCGGAACATAATATTCTAATCATGGGGAATGTTCTTCAACATCTCAAATAAAGATCTCCCCCTTTTGTTTTCTTACATAAAACCTTTCTTTATATCATGAGGAAATGAAAACATATAAAGGGTGAGCTCAAATGCTCAGTAAGGGTAACTATGGAGAAAATAAAACAAACCATATACATTTGAACTTCAAAACATGAACATAAAGTTCACACATCAAAATCTTGAGTTGCGAAATAAATTGTGGCAGTACGTAAGGCATAGATCATAAAGGAACATCAATCATGATAAACTAGCATGGGAATAAAACATTTAAGTGTGGAAAACCATTAAGAACATGATATTATTTCCACAGTAGCCAAGGAATTGTTGCGATGACCATCTTAGTGGACAAAGTCCCTTTCTGAATCGAGTTCACTCCTCGTTCCAGTCCTGTATCACTGAACCAGATTAACCTACCATTCCATCCATGTCTATCTCAGGATATATAAATCGTTACCCAATGAATTAGAGGGAGATATAGTTCCCGCCCATCTCATAATGAAATCATTATTACGTTTTCCACAACATAAACATAAATCATTCATCATAACCGAACGAATAAAATGTGTTTCATAAATGTCATCCCATCATTACATAATCTATATAAAACAAATGGATATAATTTCATCATAAGAAAAGTGAAAACATGTAAATCATATATATATTATACTTGAAACATACACATATGAAATAATGTCATCATAGATGGAATATGGATTTGATGAAACACTTGAAATGAATTCTTGAGTAAAATATCCATTCATCTTCAAAATCATTTTCTTTTCACAAAATACCATTCAATTTTAATAGAAAAGGATTTTGATGAAAATAGTCTTGAAATATTGTAGAGTCAGATTCATGAAAATAAGGCGTTATGAAACCGTAAAGAACCGTTCATGTCGTATATGTTAAAAAAACATTCTTCTCAAACATTTGTCGGAAAAGTCTAAAAGTACCTTGTATGGTAAACAAAAGAGGAATTACATCCAAAACTCAAATTAAAAGTCCAATTGGGGTAAACATGACTTTAAAAATACATAGAAGAATATTAAAAAATTTATAAAAAACATTTTTATGGACATGGATCAAAAGTATAACCCCAGTAAATACTTAAGTATAATTAATCCCAAATAAAAACGAGATTGCAAAATTATCCCTTACCTTATGTCCGATATGCTTCGTATGAATATGAACCTCATATATAATGATTCAAATAATGTAATTGACTTATTAAAGAATCATATTCATTATAATGATATCACATATGGTTCACTTACGACTTTATATTACCCATTCTTTTGTAAATTCCATGTTAAAGCGGGGTTTTGGGAAAAATCGTTTCATTTATCGTACGTGTTTCAATTTTTTGTTCTTTATAATATTACTTATATCCTTATATAATTAATTAAATAATTTAAAAAAAATTATATTTAATATATATTTATCATATAAATATATATTATATATCGATAAATGGAATGAAATACACTGTTCATGGAGACGGTAGGCCGTACGTACGCATGAACGCTGTTTTCGTTTCCTTGTTGAATTGAATGGAATTAAGTAAATAAAAAATAGATGTAAATAAATCTAGTATCATTCATATTTAATATATTTCATGATTATTTTATTATATATACTTTATAATCATACTTGATTGGCTAATAATGTAAAATGAATCTCAACACGTTCGTCGAGACGGTAGTCCGTACGTACGCACGAGTGATGATATCATTCCCATAATTATTGAATAGAATTGGAGTAGATGATATAATCTCTCAGAATAAGTATTATGTTATTATAACCATATATAATTATTCTTTACACCAATATACCCATCCATGTAAGGTGGGGGTGGAAAACAGATTACACCATGACGTGGAGACGGTATTTCGTACGTACGCACGCGCAGTGATTTATGTTTTCGTAGGATGGACAGAATGTGAAAATGGGTTGTTTCATATTTGTAGTAAAATATCAGTATATGAGTGATACTGATGTTTTTAATTTATGATGAAAAATATAAATAATAAGAAGTAGAAGAAGAAATAAAATGGAAAGAATCGGTAAAGGATATTACCTCTTCTTAACGCGCCTCTTCTTAACCTCATTTTAGGGCACTAAATATGGTCTTTGAATAAGAACAGGACATCTAGTATCTTTCTAGGGAAGTGTAGAAGAGAAATTGGAATGGGTTGGCTGAGATTTAAGGCTCAATGTGGTGTGAGGAGGAAAGGGAGGAGGTGCCCTTTTATAAGGGAGGATAGGGGCATCTTTGAAATTATAAGAAATATTAATTTATGATAAATTCAAACCCCACATAAAATACCTCAAAATGACTCCAATCCGAATATTACATGATATAGGGTTGTAATATCTTCTACAAATAAATTTTACACATGTTGTGAATTTATGTTAAACGTTATTAAATTTATTTATGCTTAATTAATCCATTTAATTTTATTTGTGGTAATAATATTCTATATTTTAAATTGATATAAATAATTACTTATGTGGTGTGGATTATCCATAATTATATACCTTATGACATTTTAGACCATATAAATTTAAATTTAAATTATATAAATATTTTTATGATTTGTAAACAATTTAATAATATGTAATTTTTATAAAATAACAATAATGTTAATTTTGATACTATTAATTTATTTGAATTTAAATAAAATCCAAAAAGAGGATATATTCGAAAAAAAATGTTTAATAGATTACTAACATGTCCTATTCGTCTGTAAAATTTGTGTAGAACATTAATTAGTTCATATAATTTGTATTTTAATATTTATGAAACCATGTATTTGATGCTTCTCTTAATAAAACAATTACTACATCATTTTTGTATAATCATTTAATATACGTATTAGTTGCATAAAAATTAAAAATAAAATCCTAATATGAATTTGAATATAATACCTTTCATAATAATAATTTTACTCGAATTTATTATCTTAAAATCACAACATTTAAATTTTTATATTTATTAAATTATGAAGGTGACATATTTGACACCATTTAAAATCAAATAATATAAATGTCTAAATCAGTTTTATAAGACTCCAAATGGTCCAAAAATTTTCCCTTGGATGCTTAGGGTAGAGCTATACTCGACAAAAAAATTTTCGGCAAGTTTATGGTCCTTTTTATAGGTGTTATTATTTTAATAAAAATTATATTATTGATTTTTCACTAAATAAATAATTTCTACATCATTAATGTATAAGATTTAAAGGTAATAAAATATTCATTAAAAATTAAAAATAATTTACCATGATAAAGAAAAATATTTGAGATTTCAAATTAGTATTTATAGTCGAATTTATATTCTATAAAACTTTATATTAAAAATAATATAATTATTATAGTTTGAGTGAGACATTTCACTTTCCTTCAAAAAATATAAATAAAAGGACTTAATCAAATAAAAGTGGGTTCTATTTGATTCCATTTCGCTCCAAGTAAGATCTATGGTAAAATATAATCATTCAATTATATTAGGAAAAGTTTTAGGGTAATTTGATATTATTATATTTACTCTTAATTACCAGATTTACCATTAACTATGGTAAATAAAATTTACTGTACTTACTATTCATAATGACTAAAAATATAAAGTAGATTATTAACATAATTTGGACCTATTGATTCCAAATATATAATCAATTTTTACAAATTCAAATCACAGATGTTGCAGAAATTAATTTATATTAATCCTGTGGTTAAAAAAATGAGTTTTAAAAGTTAAAACATTGCAAAAGATTGAAATGATTTTACCTATGAATTTAATGTAAAATAAATTATAATGACATAAATTATATTAAATGGTAAAAATATATTCCATTTATACTTTAAACCCTTTAAATATTATAATTTATCCACATAAATTATTACGATAAAAAAGTTTTTTTTAATTAAAAAATAGCGTGTTTTTATTATTCCTTAAAACATAAAAGTTATGAGAATAATATGTAAATTTTATCCAAACTAAATTTTTTTATCCCGATTCCAAATAATAATTTTATTTTGTCAAAATGAAGTTATAAACATGTAAAAAATAGATTTAATGTGGGTGTGACATCTAAAGGCAGCAAAACTACAATTTTTTTTTTGAAAAATACTTATTTTACTCAAAAAATTTATTTTGTTCTCACACGATGTTATAGAAGATGTGTAAGATGAATAATAATGTTATAACATTCAAAATGTAGTTACTACTATTCATAACGGCTAGTTCATAATAATATTGTAATAATATGTCATTGTTTAGTGAAACCCGATATTGTGTGCTACACACTCTATCATGGAAGGTTGCAATTGCGTGTAATGCAAGCCAAGTAAAGCCTGTGTGTAGTGCAAGCTCCCTTTGTTGTTGAATATAACATAATCTAAACTTATTTCATTTATACATTAAACAAAATCTATACTTAATGTTGTGTAGAATAATTTCTATACAACGAACATGAAATTGTGTGTAACACGAGCCATGAATAGTGTTGTGTATACTACATGAAAATACGGTGTTGTGTATAGCACAAGATAATTTTGGTGTAGTGTACAACACAAGACATCAATGAAATTAAAGAGAATAATTCTCATAAAATCTCAGGTAGTTACATTCTATCACCCATAAAATGAATTTCGCCCTCAAAATTCGTCGGGGTTATAAATGGTTTACAACTTGAAATTTTCTTTCATAGAATCCCACATCGTAAAAAAGAATAATAATACTTAATTTTAAAAAGTGAAGTATAAATCATAACGGTTACCCAAATTAACTCATCAATAGGTTTCCATATAGGATAATATAGGTGAAAAAATAGATATGGAAGAGAAATCTAACCATCATGTTCTGATGGAGGGTGGTAGAGAACATGGATATGAGAAAGCCAAAAATCACAAAGCCATAAATTTGTGATGATCTAAGTTACCATCTGATTCATAATATATAAGAGCACAAGGACAACATTTTTAGTTTTCAAATATCATTTCGCTAATGTTGAAATTTTTTAATTTGATGAAATACTTACTTGATTTTTGTAAAATCTCACTATTGTTTGTGCCTTGAATAATTTACACTTCATCTCTTAATGAAATGAAGTTGAATTTGTCTTCTGTGAAGTGTTAGTAGATCATGCGAAAGAATGATAGGTCATTCCATATGTCTAAAACATATGGTTAGCAAAATTTATATACAAAAGTCCATCTATGGTGAGATTAATCATATATGGTTCCTAAAATTGATATATACTTCATCTATCATACCTCTTAATAAAATAAAACTAGTTTCTACTATCCGGGGACTTCTCGTAGGCCAGTGGTAGGCGATAAAGGCATGTCACACTTCAGTTGTGGTTTCGATTCCCTCATCCTTGTCCGACGCGACTGTAGGTTGCCCCATTTTATAAAAGTACATTATTATAACATTCCTGCAATAATATCGAAAAAAATTCAAGTATAAAAAAATACTATCTTCTGTCTAACTTAATACATTCCAATCATCAGGATTATCCAAAATAATTCTGTCCAAGATCATATTATAAAGAAAACAATTACTTAAAAGGTCACATAACAAGCACATGAATACCATTATTTATCCCCCATATATCATAAGATATATCTTTTTGGTCACATTACAAACATGTGAATACCTTAATCATATATTCATTTGAAACACGAATTACCATAGAACCTTAGTGAATACATGAATGCTTTCAAAAGTTAACTCTTTCCACATAACAAAATCCAAAAATTTCTATATACTCAAACCATGATATCACTTTGTCCTTATATCAGTCATGAGCTCATGAATACTATAAAAAATTTCATTTTCTCCTTATCCATTCATTATGATCATATCATCTGCTTTCAAAAAATATTTCAATCACTTTTCATGGTTACCGGTACCATAAATTTATTGAAAACTAGTACATTGATATTCCAAAATTTCATGATACTATAGATGAGATTCCATGATACTATTTTGAAATCCCATTACATAAACACTTAATCATTCCACAACATCATTTTCATACTCGACATCACAAATAGTGATCGCATGTGACTTCCCTTTGTGCTTTTCTTTAAGTGTTTGTTCATGTAGATCATCATTAACCCTTGGATTAGGGCATTTATTAACATAATTCCACATTTCCTTGAACTTGAAGAATTGAAGTGTCGGTGGAGCATTCTCTGCAGTCTTTTCTCTATTCACATCATTAGCTACCCTTTTTCATTACATCGACACTCTGCTGCTCGACGACCTTCTTTTCTACAGTAAAAACTTTTTCTAGTCCCTTTAGAACAATCTCCACCATGCTTCTTTCCACACTTTGAGCATAAAGATACATTCGTCTTCTTTTCACCATTGTTTTTATATTTTTCCTTGAACTCTATATTTCATTTTCTATCAATACTATGATATGGATATGTAACACCAACTTCCAATTCGACCATGAGAGCACAACACACAATTTTTTAATAGCTACTGAAGTATTTTATAGCTAATTCCATTAGAAGACTTGGTTTTAAGACACTGAAGAGTCGATCAACATTACATTCAGGTTGGATGACAAAGCCAGATGCATATCTAGCAAGCCTTGTAAAATTCGCCTTGTATATACCAACATATCCATCATCATATTTCTATAAGCCCAAGGAACTCCTTTTCCATCTTTGTTCGAAGAATATGAGGGAAGTACTTATTGAAAAACAAGTTCTTGAACTCGTTCCATTCCATGGATTCAATTTCATCTTGGGGCCTTGTATTCTTAATTAGAGTCCACCACTGGTCTGCTTCACCTTCTAAACGGTAAACAGCTAGAATGAATTTTTCATGTTCCGAACATCGATGTTTGGAAATTATCTTTTCAATAGTACCGATCCATTTTTCAGCAACAACTGGATCAGAAGACCCACTAAAAGAAGGTGGACATTACCTCATGAAAGACTCAATAGAATATTGTTCCCTTCTCTGGCCATTCGGAAGACGAGAATGATTCATAGCTTTTGTATGTATAGAAATATGATTTTTCACTCCATGTCCCATAACATTGGGTTGTTTATAAGGACAATCATTGAATTTTACAATACATTGATCAACACGGTTCCTTCGGGTTCCAGCCATCGTCTAAAACCCAAAAAGAATAGTGTGAGAGGCAAAAATCATGCTTGGGAAAACAACATGATAAAGGGGTAGTAACTTCAATATCTAACAACTTAGGTTGAACTCTAATATCATTACAATAATTCTAGGACTATAACCTACACTTATACTTAACCTTAGGGACATCCCTAGACATGCCTTAGAAATATCTCTAGGGATCTCACTAATGTTTTAACATCATAGTTTCCAAAGGTTAACTAATCCTTTCCTCTGATACCAAATGTAGAGACACATAGCTTGACGTACATAGAAATTACATTAATTTTGCGGAATAGTTAATACATAACAGATACCAACACAAAAGGACCGTAATAGTTTAGTGTCTTTGGAAACTCGGAACATAATCTTCTAATCATGGTGAAAGAACATCAACATCTACCATAAAGATATTCCCATTTTGTTTTCTTACCTATATCCTTTCATTATATCCTGGGGAAAGGAAAACATATAAAGGGTGATCCCAAATGCTTAGTATGGTTACGTATGGAGAAAATAAAGCAAACCATATATATTTGAACTTCAAAACATGAACATAAAGATTAATGATAATAATCTTGAGTTGCGAAATAAATTTTGTAAGTACGTACGTAATAGATCATAAGAGAACACCAATAATGAAAAATATAATGGGAATAAAACATTTAATCATGGAAAAACATTAAGCACATGATATGATTTTTATAGTAGCCAAGGCATTGCTGCCAAGACCATCTTAGTGGACAAAGTCCCTTTCTGAATCTAGTTCACTCCTCGTTCCAGTCCTGTATCGCTGAACCAGATTAACTTACTATTCCATCCATGTCTATATCATGAGTTATAAATCAATACCAAATGCATTGGAGGGAGATATAGTTACCACCTATCTCATAATGAGATCATTCTTATGTGTGAAAAAAAAATAAACATAAATAGTTAATCATAACCCAAAGAATATAATGGGTTTCATAAACATCATCTCATCATTACATAATCCATATAAATCAAATGAATATCAAATTAATCATAACAAAAGTGAAACCATGTAAATAAAAGATATATTATACTTGAAACATACACATATTAAATAATGTCATCTTAGATGGAAAATAGATTTGATAAAACACTTGAAATGAATTCTTGAGGAAAATATTCTTTCTTCCTCAAAATCATTTTAGTTTCAAAAAATACCATTTAATTTTAATAGAAAAGGTTTTTGTTAATAATATTCATAAAATATTGTAGACTAATCTTCATGAAAATAATGTGTTATGAAATCGTAAAAATCTGTTCATGCCGTATAAGTTAAAAAAACATTCTTCTCGTACTTTTTCCGGAAAAGTCAAATAGTACCTTGTATGGTAAACAAAAAATAAATTCCTTACATAACACAAATTAAAATTCAAAGAGGGGTAAACATGACTTTAAATATACATGGAATAATATTAAACACTTTGTGAAAAACATTTTATGGACATGGATGAATAATATAACCCCAGTAAATACTTACGTATAAGTAATCCCGGATAAAAATGAGATTGAAAAATTATCCATTACCTTATGTCCGATATGCTTCATATATCTCTAAAAATCATGTATAATTATTTAGATAATGTAATTGACTTATTAAATAATCATATTCATTATTACGATATCATATATGGTTCACTTATGACTCTATATTACCCGTTCTTTTTTAATTCAATGTTAAAGCAGCGTTTTGGGTAAAATCATTTTATTTATCGTATGTGTTTCGATTTGTTGTTCTTGATATTATTACGTATATCCTGATTTACTTAATCCCAAAATGTAAAACTTTATTTATATATAATAAATATTCATCATAAAAATATTTATTATAGATCGATAAATGGAATGAAATACACCGTTCAAGGAGACGGTAGGACGTACGTAAGCATGAACGATGTTTTCGTTTCCTTTTTGAATTGAATGGAATTAAGTACATGAAACATATATGTACATAAATCTAGTATCATTTTTATGTAATATATTTCATGATTATTTTTTATATATATTTTATAATCATACAAGAATGGTTAATCATGGAAAATGAATCTCAATGTGTTCGTGGAGACGGTAGTCCGTATGTACGCACGAGCGATGATATCATTCCCATAACTATTGAATAGAATTGGTGTGGATGATAAAACATCTCAGAATCAATAGGATTTTTTAATAACCATATATAGTTATTATTTATATCATTATACCCATCTATGTAAGGTGGTGGTGGAAACCAGATTACACCACGGCGTGGAGACGGTATTCCGTACGTACGCACGCGTGGTGATTTTATTTTCCATAGGATGGATGGAAGGTGAAATAGGGTTGTTTTATATTTATAATAACATATCTGTATATGAGTGATACTGTTGATATTAATTTATGAGGAAACAAATAAATAATAAGATGTAGAAGATGAAAAAAATGGAATGAACCGGTAATGGATATTACATCTTCTTTGACATGCCTCTTTTTAACCACCTCTTAGGGCACTAAAGATTGTCTTTGAAAAATACCAGGACCTCTAGTATGTTTCTAGGGAAGTGGAGAAGAGAAATTTTCCGGGTTTGGCTGATATTTAAGGCTCAATGTGGTGTGAGGAGGAGAGGGAGGAGGCGCCCTTTTATAAGGGAGGAGAGGGGAATGTTTAGAATTATAAAAAATATTAATTTATAATAAATTCCAACCCCACTTAAAAACCTCCAAAAATGAATCAAATATGAATATTAGAAGAGATATGGTTTTAATATTATCATCCAATAAAATTGAGACATGTTGTGAATTTATTTTAAACATTATCAAATTGATTTATCCTTATTTAATTTTTTTTGTTGTAATAATATTATAAATTATAAATTGATATAAATAATTACTTATGTGTTGTTAATTATCCATAATTTGATACAATATGACATTATAGACCATATAAATTTAAATATTTAATTTTTAAATATTTTTATGATTTTTAAACAATTTAATAATATGTAATTTTTTTAAAATAACAATAGTGTTAAATTTGACACTATTCATTTATTTGAATTTAAATAAAATCCAAACCAAAATTATATTCGCAAAAAAATGTTTAATATATTTCTAACATGTCATATTAATCTAGAAAATTTGTGGAGAACATTAATTAGTTCATATAATGTTTATTTTAATATATATAAGACCATTTTTTTGATATTTCTCTTAATAAAACTATTACTACATCATTTTTGTATTATCATTTAATATACTTATTATTTGCATAAGAATTAAAAATAAACTGCTATGGTGAAAATAAATATAATAACCTTCATAATAACATTTTTACTCGAATTTATCATCTTAAAATGACAACATTTAAATTGTTATATTTATTAAATTATGAAGGTGACATCTTTGACACCATTTAAAATAAAATAATATAAATGTCCTAATCGGTTTTATAAGAATTCAAATGGGCCAAAAAGAGACCCTTGGATTATTAGGGTTTATATATACTCGACCAATAATGTTTGGTCAGGTTTATGGTCTTTTTTATAGGTATTATTATTTTAATAAAAACTATATTATTGATTTTTCACTAAATAAATAATTTCTACATCATAAATGAATACGATTTTAAGGTTATAAAATATTTATTAATAATTAAAAATAAATTACCATGATAATTATAAATATTTTAGATTTCAAATGAGTATTTATAATAGAATTTATATTCTGTATAACTATGTATTAAAAAAAATCAAATTATTAAAGTTTGAGTGAGACATTTCACATTCCTTTAAAAAACAAAATAAAAGGTCATAATCAAATACAAGTGGGTTACATTAGATTCCATTTAGACCCAAGATTGATTTAGGGTAAAATATAATCATCCAATTATATTATGACAAGTTTTAGGATAATTTTATAATATTATATTTACCCTTAATTACCCGATTTACCTGTAACTATGGTAAATAAAATATACCGTAGTTACTATTCATAATGACTAAAAATATAAAGTATATTATTAACATAATATGGACCTAATAATTCCTAATATGTAACCGATTTTTCCAACTTAAAATCACATAAGTTTCAGAAATTAATTTAAAATTAATCCTGTTGTTAAGAAAATGAGTATTAAAAGTTAAAACATTGCAAAAGATTGAAATGATTTTACCTATGAATTAAATGTAAAATAAATGATAATGACATAAATTATATTAAATGGTAAAAATATATTATATTTATACTTTAAAACCATTAAATATTATAATTTAACCATATAAATTATTACGATGAAAAAAGTTGTTTTTAATTAAAATATAGTGTGTTTTTACTATTCATTAAAATATGAAAGTTATCAGAATAATATGAAAAATTTATCAAAAGTAAATTTTTATATCCTGATTCCAAAGAAGAATTTTATTTTTTCAAATTGAACTTATAGACATGTCAGAAACTTGATTTAATGTGGGTGCACCATCAAATGGCGGCAAAACAGCATTTTTTTGAAAAATACTTATATTTCTCAAAAAAATTATTTTTATCTCACACGATGTTCTATAAAATGTTTAAGATGAATAATAATTTTATAACATTCAAAATCTAGTTAATACTATTCATAAAGGCTAGTTCATAATAATATTATAATAATAAGTCGTTGTTTAGTGAAACTCGATATTGCATACTACACATGCTATCAAGGAAGGTCGCGATTGCGTGTAATGCAAGCCAAGTCAATGATGTGTGTAGTGAAAGCTCCATTTGTTGTTGTGTATAACATCATCAAAACTTATTTCATTTATACATTAAACAATATCTATACTTAATGTTGTGTAGAATAATTTCTACAAAAAGAACTTGAAATTGTGTGTAACACGAGCCAAGAATAGTGTTGTGTATACTGCATGTTAATACAATGTTGCATATAGAACAAGATAATTTTGGTGTAGCATACAACACAAGACAAAAATGAAATTAAAATGAATAATCCTCATAAAATCTCGGGTTGTTATAATGTTTTATGCGTAAATAGTTTTTCAATGATTTCATGGTTATTATAATTTTTTAAGAAAAATATGTGTTTGATATGACTTTGTTCATATTTTATAACTTCTAATGGAAAATGGTTTTTTATTTTTGTATGATTCATTTATTAGTTTTCAAGGAAAAAGTTTTTGGAAATTCTTTAAGGATTATTTTATATGTTATGAAGGTTATTTAATTTAAAATGGGATTTAAAATGTATATTGTTTAAAAATAAAATTTCCAAGAATAAAGGATCCTTTCTTCGAGAAAAATTTTATATTATTTTTTCCTGATTAGTTTATATGTTTTCAAGTTGATTTCAATGAAAACAATTTTTAAAATGTTATATCCATTAAAAAGTGGGGTTTCAAGGAAAATTTACCTTTTGTGGGATATTCCTAAATCATTCACCATCTATGATGAATTCATTGGTTCTAGTTTATTATTTAGTGATGATTCGATCAAAGTAGACCATTTATATTATTTCTTACAATGGATATGTTTTGATGACTTGTTGTTTAAGAAACATACTTCTCTTATATTGGTTATTCCATAATAAATGCTTTTGAAATAGGATTCTATTCATGAGTAATTCTAGAAAAAAATGATGATAAATCCTATCTATTTTTCGTAGGATATTATATTATTAAATTTATATGATACCCATTTCATTTATTTTTTTATGATATGATGTTTACAAAACCCATCTATTTTTATGGGATATGATAAGATGAATGTTTTTTATCTTTTGTAACATTTGTGCGTGATTTTATAATGTAATTAGTGGAACCTGTATATCCCTCCAATTCATTTGTTACCAAAAAATGAATCATGAGTATATGTGTTACATGTGAAATAGAATACATGTTCACACAGTTATTCATGAATATGGTTACATGTTCACAATTATTTTCATGGACATAGTTGCATATATATATGTTTATGTGCAACCCTGATTAGATGTTCACAATTTTATGAGCGAACCTTATAATGTGTTAAAAATGTTTTGAGTGAACCATATTACATGTTCATAATGATTTTCATGGACATGTTTTCACGTCCATTAATTTATAAATAAACACGATTACATGTTCACAATGTTATATATGTTCCTGATAACATGTTCACAATGTTATGCATGGATCTTGATTTATATCCATATGTTTATTAGAGGAGCCTATTTCATTTTATTGTCATAAAGAGTGAGCTTGTTTCTACTTATACATGTTCACAATGTGATAATCAGAAGTGTTTTCCATAATTCCACATATTATTATGAGGCTATGTTTTATAGATTATGTTCAATATTATCATATGATTAATATCTTATGAACTTCTAATATTTACACCTGGATTCATTTTTATTATATTTTATATGTGGGGTATGTTTTTCTAGTTATATTATCATGTTCTCATGGCCTTATGCTCATTTTATCCTTCCATATCTTCCTTGATTACCCTTATGGAGCATCAATGAACATCCATTTTTATGTTTCCTTTCCAAGGTTATAAATAATGGTTATATATAGGATTACTAAAGGGGAATAACATTAATGGAGATTTTGAAGATCTTTCACAATGTTAGAATGTTTTATTCCATGTTTCCAAAGACGCCGAACTATTACGATTCTCAGGAATTTATTTTTATAATATCAGTAATATTAATCTAAAATGATGTAATATCCATGTTTTTCAAGCCTGTGTCACTATATTTACTATCTACGATAATTATTCTATTGTATTCAGGTAATACCAATAAGCCTATTTCTACAGAATAATGACCTTATTTTTGAATAACACAAGATTAATGATCTCTAACTTTCACGAGTACAATTTCTTGTCTTTGAAATTTTAAATATTTTCATATAATTAATTATTATTCATGATAAATAATTGTATGATTAATTTATATTAGGAGGCAATAATTGATGACATATGGGAAAAAAGTATAGTGTATCAATATGTTTATCGTTATTAGACATTCCATCAATGTGGGATGGCCAAGGGTTGTTTACAAGTCTAATAATGGAAGATAAAAGTGGGAAAAGAGAGCAATCAAATATAAATATATCATTATCATTTGGAATTTCCTATTCATGATTTGATCATGGATTAGAAATCATTACATGAATCTATAATGTGAATAAGGTACCTGAAAAAGGAGCTTAAGAATCATGGAATGATACGTAGGGGCACACCATGGACTATGAGGATGAAAAATTCTTGCTATGTAAAATCATAAAATTAAAAACCTAATGGCATAGATTTTGAACTAGAAACTCCACACACCCAGTCATTTACTAAAGAATAATTTAATAATTAATTAATGTAGTATTAATTCATACATGTGTGCTTTTATGCCAAAAAATTAAATACATGGGTGTTGCCATTGAGATCGATTCATTCAATGACCAATTCCTAGGGAAAGGTGATTCCTACATCAATGTTCTTACCTAGTCATTATCCAATATTTCCTTTCAATATTATTTTCATTTCACTTTGAATCTCAATTGTACATCACTAAAATGAGGGGGTAACTCCAAATCTTTTTTGGGTGTTCTAAAAAAAGGGTTAGAGAGATTTAAATTATTACTTTTCTTGTAGTTTTTCCCCATATTTTAGGTTTCCAAAATCCTAATTTAATTTAAATTTAATTACTCTTTATATCGCATGACCATTGATATAAGGATATGGAATGTACCTTTTAAATATCCTTACTCATTAACTGTAATTAGGTATATCCATTGAACATTTTTAGGTTGTTATGTTTAAAAATAGTATCAAGATATCTTAATTCCTTAATTCACAAAAAGAACTGACCATGGTAGAAATATAATTATGGTGTTAAGGAGGGGATACTATGAAAAATTATAACCCTTTTCATGAATATAAAAATAATCATAAAAAATCATCTTAATTTATAAATTCACTATAACTCAATTCCAAAATCTCCAATACCTGGCATTCTTTCTCAAATCGATAAAAAAAATTTCTTTCATAATTCTCCTTCTATAAAAGAACTCAATCAATCATTTTTTTATTTCCCTACAATATATTATTACTGCCTTAGAGTTCGGGACTTATACTCATTGATTTATATTTTTTGGGTAGTCTTATTAGTTTAAGTCTGATATAAAATATTAATATTTATTATCCTAATAGAGTTTATTGATTCCCAATGGGATATCAAATTTTTATAAATGATTCTATGTATGATGAACAAATAGATTATTTTTCGTAATAAATAATTTTTATTTCCCCACTATTACTTGGTATTCTCCTTTTTTAGTTTTCAATTCATTTTTTTATGCATGAGAATTCTACCCGATAATTATTGACAGAATTGTTTCAATACAATATAAAACAATAAATGTGATTAAATTGGAACAACAAAGCGAGGACCATAGATAGAATATAGAAAAATATACTTCGTCCTAGGGTACAATAAAAATATCCTAGGATGGAAACCCTTGATTCTTAAAAGAGGCCATCCAACATAAGACTATAACTAGGTATATGGTTTCACCCATCACAACCAATGACATTGAAATTAAACAAACAATAATCCAAAATATCCAAAACACCATGATATATTTTATATTACTATATGAAGATCCAAATTTTCATTCAGGAATATTTTTCAAACTCCATTATGCATTTCAATTTCAAAAAGGTTAAACTAATTTGGTAAAAATTGAAATTTTAATATTTTCAATAAGAGAAATATAGCATGAATGGATTCAAATCGTGATAGCCCACTCCATCACTATATAGATAATTTTCATGAAAACAATCCTAATAATTTCTCCCCTCCATAAAAATATATTTATATTTGTGTAAATATTTTAAATTTTAGTTAGTTTGAACTTTAATCACATTACAATGATAGGGAGTGTTTCAAATACATGACTCAAAAATACCCTCACCCTCATAATGAAATATGGTTATTCATTAATTTAAATTATAATTTTTTCTTATAAGGGAATATGACCATAATTTTTGCTGCAATGGTGGGATAATTGATGAGAAAGTAACATAATAAAATAAACATCCTTTTTATGTGATGGACATTAATATCATTTAGTGGCTATCAGATGGAAGCTAAAGGAAATGGATGCTCATGGTGGATAGTAGAATGATTGTTTCCCAAATGAAATTAATGACTTGCAAAAGGGATGTGTTAATGGATTTCCATAACATTCTAGGTACATATAATGAAAATGAAAATTCTTTCGATTATAATAGATATGATCAATTTTATGAAAGTATTCCATAAAAATTAAAAGCTAAAGGGTACCGCCAGAGACCATATGAAATTAAAAAATAAGCACACCAATATCCATCACACAAAAGCTAGAACCATTCCATGTAAGATGCATTGGCCACATGTATAACCGTATATATGGAAGTAAAAAAGAATGTTAAGTGAAATTCAGTAAACCAATAAGATGCATTCTGAAATATAGAGTATATTATTTTTTAAGTCATTGATCATCAGTGAGAGAGGCCAAGAAGAGTATTATCAAGAAACCCTAAATTTTAAAAATAAGGATACTTGAATGCACTAACCTCAAAATTTATCAAATTGACATAATAAATCCCAAATCCATGTACAAAAAAATTATAAAAATAGGATGAAAAAGAAGTTTAAGTGTATTAATAGAATTTGTATAACAATACTGAAGAAAAAAATTGCGATGAAGAGACACCACCATATAGGCCACCTCTACCATTCCCCCAGGTGGTGAATCATGACAAGGCAGAACCACATAGAGGTATGTTTTTTGAACAATATAAAAGTTTCATATTAAAACTTATTTCTCAGAATTCTATCACAATATTACATTGTACTAAACATTTATGAAAGTACAGGTGAAAAAAAAAAGAATTCTTTAAAATATTAGAATGATATCACTCACAATAGAGTGATTTATTGTTGTTTTGAAGGATATACTAAACCAAAGAATTCCAAAATAGTTTTTCAATCCTTATATATGATAGTTCTAATCAACTTTGAAAATATCTATATCACTTTGGTGTGAGTTTCAATATAATTTCATTAACCACTTTATAAATCCTATGATAATAGGACTTCAATCTTAGTAGATTTAAACAATAATTAGAAGATTCAATAGTTATGTACCCAGAAGAATATTAAGATACATTCTCATTAATGATGAAATGTTTATCTTCCCCATAAATTTTTTGGTGCTGAATATGGATGAAGAAAGGACACATCATATTCTTTGAAGATTGTTCATTATAACTCAATGTGTAATGACTGATGTGAAATGTGGTGAGTTGTGTATAAGGGTTGTTAGTGAACAAGTCAGTTTCATCATACACCATGAAATTGAAAACTATAATTTATGGGAGGATAAATATCAAGATTATGGAATTAAATTAGTTGTTGTAGTCATAGTTTTAAAAATATATTTCTGAGATACCTGATGTATGTATTGATGAATAAGAATAGAAAGATAAAAATAAAGTGTAAATCTATGATATAAGATCAAAAATGGTTTCTGAATCAGTATTATATAAAACATTGAAGAAGGATGATAGGTTCGGATATGGAAAATCCAAAACAATGGATTTTTATTTAGTAAAATATTTGGTGGAAAACCCTGATAGGGGTTGAGATGGTTATACTCATGGAAAGAATGAATCTAATTTTAAAAGAAAAATGGAGGGAAATATTCATGCATAGTGTACCAAAGACACCATTCATAAAACATGACAAGGTAGAATATTTCCTATATCCTCTCACTTCAGATAAATGGGAATGGTTGATCCAATTATGATAATAAAAATGTCTTCAGGGATAAATCTCATGAGTTTTAGTGATTTTATATTTATTTTTAGGTGTAGGAACCCTCCTTAAAATATTTCATTAAAATAGTGCTTGTAATTCAACTTATGTCTTTTCATTTATCAAGTCAATTACATAATAAAAGGGAAACATGAAAATAACATGGAGAAATAATTCCGATAATGACACAAATGTTCACATCACAACAGAGATGAATATAACCTTAACAACATAATTAATGAGTTTCATTGAAATGTATTATAAGAATTGCGATTATGTAATTTTATTTTTTATTATACACATTACATTTAGATGTTTTTCATAATTTTAATCAATATTACATACGAAATAAGTACTTATTGCATTATTCATTGATCTATGATATAAAATTGACATAAAAATATCTCCATGATTGGGTTTTAAATTTATTTTTTAATAAAATTGAATAAGAAAAATAGGTGAATATGTAAGTAGGGATAAACATGGGGATTAATATTTGAAAAATCATTATTCAGAGTAACTTGTAAATTTTTATAAATGAAACTTTTATAAGAGTTTCATTGAACTTAATTTTTTATATTTTTTATTATTGATTTTCTTCATTTTATTTATTTCCATGAGGGGTTACCAAAAAAATTTCCCTCTTTACAAGTATTTTTCCTAAGAAAAATATTTCTTATTATTTCTTACGCAAATTTCCTAAGTGCATCATGGGGATGAATGATTATACCACATGAATATCATATTTTTGATGTTATTATTATAAAATTCATTTTAAAAAATAATAAGATATATTTTGACTATTCATATCCTTATTCAAACATTTATTGTTATCCTTATTATTTCCACAGATGTAATAAATTACATTTTTAGGATGGTACATATTAAAATAATACTTTATCATTTTATACCATTCTCTAAATATTTCCCATGATTATGAAAATATGAATGTGGTGAAGATCATACCATGGTAAAAGGTATTTTTATATCAAGATAGTTAAATGTAAACATGTTTGACTATGCATTGGGGGGTGTGATGTTTTACTGTAATTTTTTAAAATTCTCATTATTTTCATATAATGTTCTTATTTCCCAACATATTTATTTTGAAAATTTGTCACGTCTTGGGTAATTCTGAAATAACAATTACATGGAAATTGATATATTTATTTAAATAAAACTAATTAAATCCTATTATATATATTATACTGATGTTATTAATTTATTATGTTTTAAAAAGTTTTGAAGGAGGTAGAATAGGAAATAAAAAGGAAAACATTTTATAAAGAACTATACATATTCTTCAAACTACATCTTATAGTTGACACAAAAATCATTACTAGGTTTTTCATATCGACACTATCTCCCAAAGACATTGGGAGGGATATAATTAATGGATTTAGTGTCATGCGGAGGTCATTTGAGGTTTGATGGTGGATGTGACATTTTTACCAGATGAAAAAGTAAAGAAAAAATTAAAAGATAAAAAAATAACAAGAGGAAAAAATAATACAGAAAGGTGTTTCATTAATATTACAATATTGTTTCACGATCCTACGTTATTTTTTTGGGGAAAAGGGTGATGATATTTATAATGAGAGATTTTTTAATTAGATTATTTTTTATTAGCATTCATTATAAATTATAGATTACCACTTCTATAATGTTTATTTTTTTACATCATTTAATGAGAATCTTTTAATCACATGATTAATTTGATCTTAATACTGAATGTCACTTGATTATTTTTTAATTTTTCACTATGTGGTGGATAATTCATTTTAATTTCAAGACTATGGTAAGGAGGACAATTCTAGGATTGAACAAAAAAATCATCAACATTTATATTTTCATGATGAGTTTAAATATTTGTGTGAGATAAATTGTGAGTGACATGCACAAAGAAAAAAAAACTAAAAAAATGAATTTAATAATGATGAGGTGTGGCCAATTAAATAGGTAAAGGGTAAAATATATGTCTAATTGTTTTTTTGAAAGGTGAGGAGTTGATGAAATTTTATTGTATGATACTTGTAAAATTAATTACCCATTATATAAATTTATTTTATTGTAATTTCATTTAAATCATTGTAATGTAATATTTTTCTCAATTATGTTCAGATTTCATTCCTGAGGAAAAGACACGTTTCAAGTGTTTATATATTTGAGGCCAATATTTCCCACATATGATTTATAATATTTAAAATTATAATCATTTTTATTTAATTGACCACTATTACATATATTTAATTATTTGATTCAATTATGGATGGTTACAAAGAATGATGGAGAATGATCAAATAGTGAATGGAGTATCATTATTTTCATTGTTAGAGGACAGTCCAAAGGTTTTAGATGACAATGGGTCGCTTAGAATGATTAAAATAGAAGAAGAAAGTATAAAGAAGTCTAAATCACTAGAAATTCATTATTTAGATATTTAATGGCCTATTACTGACGTAACCTTGAATGGAATTCATGATGTGAAGGTAGAACATGGTAAATGGAACCCAATGGTTGAGCTCGAAAAATCATGGAAGGACACAATGTGTCACATCATAAACTGTGTCTATGAGAAATCACAACTACCCCAAATTTTCAAATTAAAACTCTAATATCCTTTAATTCAACCAATAACCTATACGAACACATAATATTGAATCCAAAGTAATCATTTACTATATTAATGGTGGATTGGGAGTAAAAAAATTGAATTTTTTAGCATAATTATATTTTTTATTGATACTAACATAACTTAATTCATTAATTCACTAAAATACCTATCCATGGTAAATAGAGAATGAATATGATAATGAGGGGTTTCCAATGCCATGGATCTTCCATGTATAAACAATGTAAAATATATGGTAATATTGTCATAATTTTTAAATTCACTATAACAAAAAGACAAAAAAATTGTACATTTATTTTTCAAAATGATCTCAGAACCAAAATTACATTCATTATTTTATTTCATTAGAAAAATAGGATTAATGTTTTATTAAAATTCTTAAAATATACTATCACTATCTCTCGGGTTAATATGAAAACTCACTACATTATATATTATACATGATAGTCAAATTATTTTGAGTCTCCTATAATTTGATAAATATGCTTAGCCGAGAGGGATTTAATTATGACCTAGAGGTTATCATTTATCCTAACATCATGTTATAGATCATATCTTCAATATCATCCTCATGTAAATGGTTAGGTGTTATAAAGATTACATAGTGGGAAAATATAATCAAAACTAGAACAATCTAAAAGACCTTTTGAAAGTTTTTAGTATGATATATTCCCACCACCTGATGATAGACCCCATTAAGTGTGTAATCTGGGTAAACATTAGAAATTTGAAAATATAATTTAACTAGTATAGAGTCATAAAAATTGATCATATTAAGAAAATGATAAATTATGGAAATACCCCCTTCACAAAATCTATAGGTTTTGTGTGGAAATTAAGGGAATGTCCCTTATACTCAGAGTTTTATCAATAATTTGATGGGAAAATGTAATCAATTTTTCAAGAAAATGAATAAATACATTACATATTATAGGTATAATGAATTATAAACCATGTTTTATCATATAATGTCATATATTTTGGGTCTACCAATGTTAATGATTCATATATATGGGAAATCGATGGTACTCTATATGCCCAACCTACAATGATCACTAAATTACCCCAAGATCATATGAACAATGGTGGAAAATAAAATAGACTATAATCTCTCTATCAAATGATTATACACACTAAAAACATATATCATCTGTTCGAGAAGAATTTCATTGACATTATCATCACAATTTAGAATCTATGATATTATATACAACATCATTTACTCCAAATGATCTCCCATGTTTACATAATGTAATATATCCTCACCTTATGGATGTTTAATAGATAACTAGAATGACGGGTAGAGATAAATCAATAATTTTTCATCTAGTTTATCCTTCACAAGAAATGTAATGGAACAACTCTAGTATATTTCCTTATCATGCACTGAATCGTAATGGAATTTCCCCAAGTTGTTAACTAATTAGATGATTCAATTCAATTCATTGATTAAGAAATTTCTTATTGGAAGATTCACTATGATGATATCTATTGATGATTGATAGGATGGAGGATGAAAAAACATTTGTTCATTATTCCCTCCTAACATTTTTCTTCATAACACACTAAAAGAGACATCATTTTTTAGTCATTCTTTCTCTAGATGTGTTTACAGACAATAAGGCTA
Source organism: Viscum album (assembly GCA_963277665.1). Lineage (NCBI taxonomy): Eukaryota > Viridiplantae > Streptophyta > Magnoliopsida > Santalales > Viscaceae > Viscum > Viscum album. Next base: position 2,000,815,390 of record OY728146.1, on the reverse strand, counting down.
AATACCAATACCTCATTTATAGCCTCAATATTTCCCTTAAGATTATAGTTTAGTGGTTTCACATGGAAGGATACTTTGTAAGTGTATTCAGGAAAATCAATGGTGATCAAATTATAAGGATGTATGATCTCTTACACTTTCACTAGTGCAGTCTTGATTTTATGGGATAATTTTTTTTCTAATCCAATTGTTTCTGATGTCGCATGATAAAAAAATAATGAAGGAGAATAACTAATCATTTTTTTCACTTACAAACTCATACTAATATTATATTGTCTTCCATGTGGCACATTGAATGGTCATAATCATTATTAGTCTAAATGAAGTAAAACATGGGGTTAATCAACTTGTCTCATGATCTTCTTAAGTAGGTACCTTAAATTGTTTCATAAAAAGAGAAGAATATAGTTGGATTTTTAATTTGATTGAGTACCTCCAATGAAAACATTTTCTCTGTAGTATAGATAAGTAAGTGAAAATATGATAGGGCATAGTAAAATTCATCCTCTATGTTGAACCTATCTTATAGCCTATTATGTACATGAAATTCTTTGGTAAAATCCTTTTACACTGCATCCAATTGAATATAAGTTACTCAAGTCTTGGAAGATCACAATGTTGTTACATGTGGGGTGATGGTTACTTTAAAAATTTAAGCACTTGTATGTGTGATAAACCTATATGGTTTTATCATTTAGATAGATTATTTTCAATATTGTGTATTATATAAACACCCTATGTAATGAAAATTTTATACCAAATTTTAATATAATGGGAAACCGGGAACCCGAAGAAGATCATTATTAATTAAATTTATAATTATTTTACACATTAAAAGAAAAAATTATTACAACATCATGGTACATTCTTAAATGATGTTGTTGATCATACTTAAACCCTTATCATATTAACATCATTATATTGGGAGGATCCAAGGGTAGAATCTTTCATACAGTGATCCATAATTGATCCTTTAACCTATGAATAATGATGATTGATTTTAGGTATCTAGAAAGGATAATAAGTCATCATAGATTTTTTATTTATCACATGACGATTTCATATGCCAAAAAGAGTTTTTCTCAATCTTGAGAAGATAAGAGTAAGAATTTGATATATAATTTATTTATTCACATAGATTATTTATTTTCAATTAACACTAAATAATTGACATAACAATATATTTGAAGAGATAGGGTTTTGGTTAAAATGTTATTTAATTACATACTATCCATAATATACTATAGTAATTATAATCCATACCCATTTCATAGAATAATAATATTATTAATAGTAGTATTTTATGCTCTTTCAGAAATCACACAATGATAAATAGTAGTTACCAACATGGTAGTAAATATTCATTACTAGACATAATATTGGTCCACTACATCTCCTATGAATTTATTTAATTTATGAATAAATATTAAATTATATATTTCATTCATTAATTAAGATAATAATTTATATGGAATACAGTAAATAAATATTTATTTAATATTCATGTAATTAAATAAATTATTTTACTAAAAATTTATTATTTCTTACCATTTGAATACTATAGACTAATAAAACATGAAAAACAATTCCTCATCCTAGAAAAAAAACATTTATTCAAATAATTAAAATCAAATAGGAACTAATTATTATTAACCAAAAAACATAGTTTGTGAACCTCTGGTATTAATTCTCTTTAGAATTTAGTAGTATTACTGAATGTCCAAAACAACATTCTTGAAATGGGTCAAGACTACAAAGAGGATGATTTTAATTACTAATTTTCTATTACCACATATTATATATCCTTATGTAATATAATCACTCAGTATCAATATTTAATTAAGCATGTTGGACATTCAAGTAACCAAAGTATATGCTTGATATTTATTTTGTTAACTATCTAAAATTAACACATCATTACACTATAGAATGGAATTTAAGGAAATGGTTCTATCTAATAAATTTTCAGAGATAACAACTTCTATAATGATAAAAATGAAAAAATACATCCTTGGTTTGTTCCTAAATAAAACATCACTCTTGATGACACCAATGTATCTAAATACTCAATTAAATTTATCATCATGGTATAAAAAATGCATTATTGTTTGTAAGAAATAATATTCATTAAAAATAATTTTAAAATTTGTTGACCATAATGCATGATCATAGGTAGTAATTTTATACGACCCCAAAATATACAGAATATATAATGCACGGTTAGTTCTCATAATCTTCAATCATGTAGATTTCAATGTAGAAACTCTATCATAAGAATCCTAATCATCTTACGAGTACTCACACCTATCAATCCATATATTATAATTCCTATAATAGTATTTAATCATCCATTATACATTTTTAATAATATATTCATGGAATTTAAAGATTCCCATCATAGTGGGGAACTAATGAGACCTTATTAATATAATAAATACGTGAGGAAATTATCACATCAATGTTATGGAAAAGAACAATCAATATATTATATGTTATTTATATTAATATTACCTTATTTAAATATACATGTAATCTAATGTTCAAATTATTTGGTTCATGGGAACATACACCAAAAGAATCCCACTTTCACCAAAGACAACTACTAATGACTAGTAATTTCACACAAGTTAAACATGTTTTTGATATTATGGATATATATTACGGGCCTATCACATTTCAATGATTAGGTTTGTTATATAACCATGTATGTGTGGTGAATCATATTACTATATCATTACTATATTGTGAAAATCCATCAAGTAGTGATTTATAATTGAGTGTCCATCTTTTATTACCATGTCAAAATCCTAACATCCTAAATAAACCCATAGTGAAATCTTATAAAAATTATAAATCAACTTATTTTGGTATAACCCAATGAAAAATATTTTACTACTTTAAAATCCACAATGCACACATATATAGTATATATAGAATCCACTGGTTATAATAATTTTTTCTAGAATATTAATTTATCCATTTCTATGAGATAATATTTAGTTGATCAAAATGATATAATGTGTTAGATTTCATTGATAAAAAATATTCAAACTTATCCAAATACCTAAAAATAATCAAATTATACATTTTCATGTCCTTTCTTATAGTTCAAACTACAAGTTTATTTAATTATATTATATCTATTTGATATTGACATTTTATGAATTATGCATTATTAATATAAAATGCTAGTACATATAATGGGGAATGAGATAATTTACTATAACATTATAATGTGAAATTATTTTCATCTCACAAATATATTTTTATCTCCATTCATGTTATATTAGAAAGATTATACTCTAATAACCATTCAGTCTTGAATTGTTAATTACATTCTATGATGTGATTTATCAGACCAAAAAATCTATTCAAAAAATCATATTCCATATAAAACAATTTATTCTTTAAGACATACACAGAGAAATTTAATTTCATAGACTTAACAAACTGGTTAGTCATGTCATATGTTCTAGGAGATTTCTAGAAGCTTTGTGTTGGTCTTATTGACTATGGTGATTTAATGGGATAATAAATATTTTGGTTGTGCTGTGTTCTACTTATTTCAATTGGTTGGATTAAAGATAATATTTTGATTTATTTGATCAGTTTTTCTTTCTGTATGTTATAAATGAATGATATTTGGTTTTATTTCTGTGACATGGTAGACACTGGGTTCTCACCCTTTATGTAGAAATGATTAATGAGCTTGATTTTTAGGGGGAGTGGAATGATGTGGCTCCTAGTTCAGAATCTTGTGGGACGAGGTAATAAGTTTGTGTTGTGATCACTATGTGGACTTTATTGGATTTTGAATTTATAATCCATTCTTTCAGTTGATTATTATTTATAATTTTTATGTGGAATTTTGAAATCACATTGTTCATTATCTGGTTTTCCCTTTATTGAATGTATGGTTACCCCTAATACAAAAGGTAGATTTTAGAAAATAAAAATAAAAATATTGGTGGATATGTTTTCAACATACTTGTCTTGAATGATTTTGACACCCCCACTTACTAGTTCGAGGAACATGTCACTCATTAATTTTTAAATGAATATTATATGACAACTTTGTATTATTTATTCACTAATGAAACTACTTAATATACATATCTCAACAGTATTTATTAATATCATTTTCCATTTTTAGTTATTCCTAAAAGGAATATATCCAATGGAATCCTTTGTAATAGGTTGAAAAAGAAATATTCCAAAAGGAATCCTCTAGATAAGGCAGCCTTGACCATCAATATCCTAATGTAACAATGATATAAATATTCCTTGAAAATGTAGAATTCAAAAAAAATCATGATTGTTAGTTTAAATGTATTTTCATAAATTAATGCATTAAATACCTAATAATTTATTTTTTGTACAATCATATAGAATCTATGTCCACTTTCTTTTGAATACACACATAGAATATCAGGTTTTAGAAACATTATGGATAAAGAATACTCAAATAATGCTACATGAAGTCCATTACAATAATTTATAAAAACGTATCAACCATAGAATTTTATTATTTTATACTTTTTTGAAGAATTATTATTATTAATGAATAATATATATATCACCCACCACAGTGAAATAAATCATCTTCTTTTTTTATAAATTCCAACGTAGGATCTGTCTCAAGAAATACTCCTTCACTATACATGATTGAGTTATGTAATACTTTTCTAACCCATGTGAATCCATAAAATTGACCATTAAAAGTCATGTTTTATTCAACTATCTTTACTGATATAAGATTTCAATTTGAAAATATTTTATTTATTGACTAGATGAAAATATCCATAGTTGATATATGATTATTAACTCAAATAAACCGTATTGTCTTGATGTTTTTTATTAGAAGGTTACTTTTTATTAAATAATATTAGGTATAAGTTTTGGTAATTCCCTAATATATTCTTATCATATCACAATTAATTTATTATACATTAGAATATATAGTTTTGACATTGTTAGTTATTTCAATTTTTTTTGAAAAACATGTCAGGGAATAAATAATGGAAGATTTTGTAATATATATTAGAATCATCATTGATATTCCTTTTAATACCATCATTACATTGATGTATATATGAATTTTGGAGTTATTTGTAACCATTATTACAAATATATGATCAATTATTAATTGAATTAAATGTTACCTAAAAACCCATATCAGATATTCCTCAATATTCACCATGCACACTCATTTACATAAGAGATAATTTCTATAAAATTTAAATTGAATTTCAGAATGTATATAAAGGTAAATCTATATTTAGAATTTTTCACATTTCTATGTTGAAGTATCTATAAAATAATTGTGACGTATTTTTGTTTAAAAAGGTTTCTTTATTTAAAACAAGACAACTAGTTTGTTTGTATATACAATATCTGGCCTCAATTGAGGCTAAAACTATTTTTTGGGTATAAATTGGTTAACAACATGTAGTTTTATTTGATAAAAGACTATAATTACATAATTGGGTAAGAGTTTATATTTTATACTCATCAATTATTTTAATAAATATTTGTTATTCAAGGGATACAAAACCATTGACCTAGTACAAATATACTATAAAAACAATTATGCTAAAAAATAAATAAGATAATATTGTTTCAAGAATGACACTGAGATTAATGGTTTTATAGCAATTCTTAAAAAAATGAATAAACCTAATCTAGAAACAAAAATTAGTAAGATTTCATTGGATGACCTAAGAATCTCCTATTACCAGTTCTTTTTGTGTTCAATCTATAACCAATATATTAATATACATTTTATGTATTTAGATAAATTAATAAAATAATCATATTTTATTCAATACAAAAATGGTGAATATAAAATTTATAAATATACCAAAAGTGGTAACATAACATTACATCTTCAATTCAACAATATTATTTTTCCAGTGTTTAATTTTTTCACATAAAAAGCAAAGAGCCTCATATTCATTATTATTTCCTGGAATAATTTTTTCTTTTTTGGAATTTATAATTTATATTATATCTTTATTTTATCCATGGTATCATTAACATTATATTTAAAACTTATCATCATAAGTGATGGAGAAACAGGTTTCCAAGAGTCCTTATCACCATTCAGAATTGTGGTAAAATGTTTCCCGAGTGACTTTTTCATTTCATTTAAATGTTATTGAAAAATAAGGATATTATTGGTGGTATTGATCATAAAATAATATCAATGTAAAATTAATTATCATAATGGTAGCCTAATTTCACAAACAGATCAATATAACCAGTTTCATTAATGAAAGATCAATATATAGACTACCTTCTTCTAGTTTACCCTAATATAGTTCATTGAAAATAAAATTTGTTTTAATGGTTTCCATCACATCATAATGAGGATGGAGATGTGATATTATCATGTATATATTGATGTACTTATATTGTATCATCAAATGTCTAGAAATATCTAATATTATAATGAAACAGATAGAGAATGTAACCTATAAATATTTCTAGTAGTAATCTTTATCACATTTCTCACTTTTGGGGTGACAAAAGAGAAATAGGGGATTTCAACCCATAATAATGTTTTTATAACAACACATCACATATTTTTTTTATCGTAACACAATGTGATTTTCCTGAAATATATTTATAAATTATATTTAATACATTATATATTGTTCAATAAAATAATCCCTAATTTTATATTTCTTTACATGCAAAAATATATCTATTTTATTATAAGAAACACTAACTTTATCTTTTAATACACACAATAACGATAACATGCATGACACACAACACTGATCTTCAAGAAATAATGAAATAGATTTTTTAATATGAACATTATAACATATCTTTGAAATAAGTGGGATTGAATTTTTTAATATAAAATATAAAATATAAAAATAAATTTCTGACTCAATATACATATATATATATATTAATTATTGGTAAATAATTCATCAATTTTTTGTAATTTAATTATATTCTTCCAAGATATATTTATTTAAAAAGAGAATTGTATCTATTTTTAAGAGAAAATATTATAAGTAATTTATATATATATAAAAGTATTTTTTAAAAAAAATTATTTTCATTTTTGAAATAATCATATCAAACTTATCTAAGGGTGAAATTTCAATGTTTTTAAAAAAATGATGATTTTTCAGTGAGTAATGAAAAATAATGTTTTTTCTATGACTATATATTATTTTTAAAAGATTATGAAATTTAAATTCCCCATTATGTTAAAATGTACCATAATTATTATTTAGGAATATCTATTCCACTTAGTTAATTTTAATCCGCCTTATATTTTATTTTGGTATATGTTTATCTTTGGTCTTAAAATAGTGTTTTTCTTAAAACTATTTTAAAGTGAATAATGAATATATGTTTTAATTAACTAAAATAATCTATTTTTAGGAAATTTTAAATAAAATTTATAAATTATATTTCAATTAATAAAAATTTATAATCTTAAAATTCTTATTATTTGATATAGAGTTAATATAAATAATTTTATGATTGAATGAAATATAATTCATAAAGACCATTTTTTTCATCGGGACTGCGTGTTTTGTTTTAAAATTTAATTTTAGAAAAAATAATAAAACTTATTTGAAAAAATAATATTTATATTTTAAATCATCATATAAAAATTATCTTCTGGTTCCTTATTTGTAATTTGCTGAAAAATTAATTTTTTGATAAATAGTAAAAATTATTGAATTTTAATTGAAAACATTATTTTGTATAAATTATTTATATTGATAAATAACATATTAAATTAGTTTTAAAGTAAGATATTTTAAATTATATATATATATATATATTAATCCAATATCTGTCATTTTAATCAATATAAAATTTAAATTGGATATAAAAAACACTATAAACTATTTAGTATTTTCCCATTCAAAACCCACTTTTTCCTCACATATACAACATTTTTTAAATAAAATTTTTACAATTATGTGAATTTAATTTAGAAAAATGTATTACATAATTGGAATTAGAATAATTTATATTATATAATATTATTAACTTAATCTTGACTAAAAAGAATAACGAAAACAATAAACATTATTTACTATAGTTAAGGTAGAAATAGTTTTTCTGGGGGTCAAACCAAACATATATGTATCAAAAATGGAACCAATATTTTAGAAAACCCAATGGATGGAAATATTTAGGAATTATACCTTCTTTGATCGATAAGGGTTAATGATGTGTTTCTTTTTACATGCATAAATTTTGGGTTTAATTCTTTCCTTCAAGAAAGAAGAGTTGTTCAACTCCCCACACTTATAAAAGTCCCCCTTATCCTATCCTATTAACCCTATTAAACCCTTTGATTTATGCCACTTATTACCCAAATATCATCCCAAAATCAATCAACACATATTACGAGCATTATTATTTAAATAATTCTATCCTAGGAATCATTTCTGTTGGAATCCTTTTGAGGATACTTGATGAATACATAAAGTTCATGAACGAGAGTTTTTGTTTTATTTAATTATAAAAATCATTAAATTATTATTAAAACCTACATATATAATATCAATTTCATCATCTATATAATTATTTATTTCTTATGCTATGGTAATTAACTACAACCATCTACACTTCCATCAAATGTGTTACGAAATCATCATTCGCGTGTATAGAAAACATCCACCTCGTGAAACGATGTCATTAGTTTTTCTATTATTACATAACAATGTTGTACATAATGATGAATTTATTGTTCATATATGATATTATTATTCTCATATATTTATTATATCAAACATAAAATCATTATTTTAGATTTTTGGAAATATGATGATGACACTCATGTGTAAAGGAGAGTACACTCATGTATACAGAAGACTACACCCAAAATAAGTGATGTGATTCATTCATGAATTACATTGAAGGTAATAATTTTTGGTTTAGTGAACATATGTTATATATATGACTCTAAAATTATTCAATAATGAATGTATATAAATTATTTTTCATTATTTAAATATGTTCAAGATATGGAATCATCTTTCATTTGTACGTACGACTTACAATCTCCATGAATGTTGAATTTCATTTTCAATCACTATCATTTATATATTACCATAAATAAATATATAAAAAAGTTATATGATATTTATTTCATTTTTAAAATTATTTATATTATTAAATCAGAATCAATTAACAAGTACCAAAATTAAAAAATTATAACATATACTAGAAATGAAGAGGTTATTACTTAAAAATAATCATTATTAAGGAAAAGAAAATAAATGTGTAATAAAAGGTCTTATGTAAATAATATATGTTATAATATATATATGTATATTTATTTAATATATTTATAATAATAATATATTTATTTTACAAGTGTTTCAAATGTGTGTGAAGGAATTCACGACTTATGATAAGGGATTGTCGTCTAACTTTTTTCTTTTTTGAGACAGATTACATATTAACAGTGTATTTATTTTATTTTATCTATATACATAGAATTAATGTATTTTTGGATTCTTATCCTTAAAATTATGGGTATTTGAATTTATATATTATTATATCCATTTCATGGGGTTTAAAATTTAAAATTTACCAACATGGTAAGGGATTCCTTGTCTGTTTTTTTATTTAAGGGAGACATATTAAAATTCAACACTTGTTTATTTTTTATGGTGTATATAATTATACTTTAAAGTATTATGCAATTAATACAAATAATTTTATATTATCTAATGTTTAATTTGATGTTATTTTTTATTATGGATTATGGTTAAAAATATTACTACAGTTGTACAAGATTTTGGTATCAATTTACCGTCCATGAGGCATATAAAATGTTACGAACTGATATTCATTCATGAGGGGTATATTAGTCTAATTGGAAATGTAATATCATGAATTTATTTATCCTCATGATTGTTTGAGATCAATTTAATGTTATTCTTCCATGGTGATTACGATTAAAATATACGAAAGTGGTAATGATATTATGTTACTATGTCACAGTTTATCAGGATTTTTTATGACTATGTTATTTTGATAAAATATTATTGTCTATGTAACATCCCTAGTTTTCAGAAAGAAAAATTTGTTCAATAGCTTAAATGATACACTACATCCAGTTTAAAAGAATAAATAAATGTTATTATTTAATTGTTACAATTATAACCTCTCCATTGGAATAGTGAGAATGAAAAGGGTTAATTTAAATATGAAAATTCGGTTTACAAATGTTTATTTAATGATTAAGTGGTTATCAAATATAACAGAAATTTGAATAAAAACTAATTGAATATAAAGGATGTGTTTGTATGAAAAATTATTTAAATGCGAATAATTAGGGTTATAAAATCATATCACACTTTCTGTATTATATTAATGAAATATAAAATTAATGTGATGTTTATAATTCATATTTTATGTTTTCTAGACCAGATATAAGAAAAAAATAAATTTTCATGCATAAAAGAAGTATTTTTTTAAAAAAAGAAATTGTTATTGCCTTTTGTTGGAGAACCCATTTGAAATATATTTTTTTTAATATTTTATATGTTATATTTTACAAAATCATCATCTAATTTATAAGAAAGAACTTAAAATTTACTTTAGATGAGTTTTTGTATTTTTCAGATAAAATTCAATTTTTAATGAATAGTTAAAATAATGCATTTTAATTTCAAATTTCATTTTCTTCTACTTTATCATATAGATATATTTTTATTTTAGTTGGTTTTAATGCTTATTTGGATTTATTTTACTATAATTAAAAGAAATCATTGGATGAAATTTCACATTGAAATTTGATATAAACACATGTCAATATTTTGATTGTTTTTGTTTTAAAGAAAACTATTTTCTCAATTTGACAATTGGAATTGATTTAAAATTAATTACTGAAACATATGTGTATTGAATATGAAAGGATATATTCATTATTTTGAATAATTAGGTCCAAATTTGGTAAATTGATCCCTTTTTTGGACATGATGAATTGTCACATTCGTAATTATTTCAATTTACCACGGTTAAAGGGTAAATCAGGTAAAAAAGGGTAAAAATAATAGTACAATAAAAAATACTCTAAAACCATTAATAATACTATATTATTAAATAGTTTCAACCAAGAAAACATTTTGGACAAAAACATGTCCTTTATACACCCCATGGGTGTGATTATGACAATTATAACTGTTATTTTAACATAATGGAAAATAAGTTGTAAACATATATCATCTTACATAAACAATTTTAATATGGTTTTATATAAGTTATATATTCAACTATAAATTTTCATTATGAATATAAATTGACTTCATGAATCATGGTATTTTATTTAGTAATTATATATATTATCCAATTAAATGTAATTATCACACAATGATGAAGCACTGATTGCTTTATTAATAATGAAATCAAATAAATGATATTTAAATCATTAAAATAAATACAATTTTATGTAATTTAAGTAATATAATATTTTTATACGTGAATATGACATATTATAAGACTATTACGTGGTTTTATTATAATTATCTCTCTATTTATATTTTATTTAAATTCAATAAAATGAATACTGTAAAAATTGATATGATTGATGTTTTATAAAAATCACAATTTATTAAATTATTCCAAAACTTTAAAATATTTTAAAATGACAAATTGACTATGATATGGTCTATACATAAATTAAGTGTCCAATTCTGTGAAATTTACCCCATATAAATAAATTTAATATCCTCTTAACAATTAAATTAATATCCTCTTAACACTTGAGTATTGATGTTTTATAATAAAGAGTTTCTAAGTGTGCCCATGTGCTCTCTTATAAAAAGTCACCCTCTATTCTCAAATAATTATACGTTAATAACCATTTTATTATCTAATACCTACCAAAAAATATTCATAGAATCTATATCCTCATCCTAGAATCCTCCCTTGAGGAACTAATCCTCTCAAGGAAGCCTTTTGGTATAAACTAAAAGAAGTTACCTAATTAAGAGGTAACACCTTCTATCATGCTTTTTAGTTTCATTTCCATTATCCACTCCCTAAAATATTAATAGTATATTATTAAATAAAAAATAATTATCCAAAATATACTAGGAATTTTTCATGATAGGGTTTTTATGTACACTTACGCACACCTTCATTTAATGGTTAAAAAACATTTTTTTCTCTGTGTATGGTGAACAATAGCCTCACGAAACAATTATTGTTCAATTTTATTATACCAACTCTAATAATAGAATTATAATGTAAAATATTATTAAATAATATATTTATTATATTTATTTTGTTTCTATGATTCTCTAATATTTATTAAAAATGTATCTTTATTCTTTCCATGTTAGGTGAATATGATAATTTCGTTTGAGGAAGTGTGCACTGCCACCCCTTCCAAGCAATATGGCATGTTTCCTCTCTACATGTAACATATAGAGGATGGTTTTATGAATCAAACGTGACATATATGACAATAATATAATATTATTAGTAGATAAATTTATATCAATTAATTTTCATTCTTTTAATATGACAAATAAATGAATGTAGCGTTTAAGTGTATGTACAGACCACCATCTCCATGAATGATGCATTTCATTTATTATCTATTTTAATGGATTTTTATTAATATGTATAATGTAGATATATATGATATTTAAATCATTATTACAATGTTTGCGATGATGGAATTTTGACCACAAGGAAAATTTATATCAACACCTGGTCATTTTTTACACAAGTACCAAATATCGACAAAACGTATGATATGAACATAAAATGTTGTGTAGTATTTATAACAAGTAAATAATTTATATAAATAGAATAATAAACTTGAAAAATATTCCCATTAATGTAGAAATTGTCATATTTTTTTATTTAGTAAAATAATGAACAGATGAGAAAAGTCAAACTCATGATAAGCGATATCTTAACTCAATCTCAATTCATTGAGTTAAATTTCCACTTCATTGGTTTTGTTTTTCCAAGAATAATAGTGAATGAATTCTGATTATATTAAATTTAATATCTATTTATGTTGGGTGTATTTATATTTTCCACACATAATTATATCTTTGATTTATCCTTATTATAATGATGCGATCTTGGTAAAGGACTACGTCTCAATCTCATTTCATTGAGGCATATCTCGATGTATGGAACCTTTATTATCATATAAGGTGTATATAAAACCATTTTTACACATTATATCACGAATTAGTATATTCAAATGATATTTAAATTTTCAATTAATGTTGTTCTCAATTATTTTTAATCAATTGTTTCTCTGGTGGTAAGAGAATCATTAAATAAAACATCATTTTAAATGTTTCAAAAAATTATTATTCTAAAAACTTATATTTAATTTCCGTGCTATGAAAATGTTTTTATCAATATATTTATATGGAATTTAATGTTTTATATTTTCAATTTCATTCAAATGATTAGTATTATTATGGACAGTTTGATTCAAAAGTATCTTTAGTATATGTTTTATATGATTTTGGAAATGGATTAAATATTTAAATATCTTAAAAATAATTCTTTTCATTTCAAATGATATTTTATGAGTGAAATAATAAAAATTTCAATATTTTTTGTGTTATTATTATATAATTGTACTAGTAATTTTGATAGGGGGTTATGTGATTATAAGGACTGAGCCGTAAAACATTACATATTGAAGAATTAAATTAATATTTCACATTGAGGATATTTTTAGGATTAGAGTTTTAGAGAATTATGCCATAATTATTACATTAATATTTCACATTGATTATTTTTGTTTCTGACACTTTCGTTGGGGCGCGTGCATCCGTTTGTGAGGACGCGCAACTATTACCCAACATTCCCACTTTACAATGGTGGGCGACATCTGTTCCTTGTTCAAGGACGATTGCTCCTTGATCGAAACGGGATGATGGGATGTCAGTTTTTCCTTCTGTGGATTCCTCCTCAGAACTCGCCACCTTGTCCGGGTCTCCCTTATAGATTTAATACGTGGTTCATGAATCTCATTCCTAGTTCCATATCTTCATGGACGCTGGTTAATTACACTACTTCCATTAGGACATTCCATGGGGTCCTGACATGGTAGCAACCTTTGGTCAGAGTAGATGATAACATCAGGCATATCAGGGCATCTCTGGGTGTATGGACATTGGGGAACCTGTATTCTTCCTCATAAGAGGGCATCTCAAGGGTGTAAAACTCGAGGCATCCCATGTCAAATGCGGGGAACCATATTCCATAGGCATGTACCTGAGGTTTTTCTCAGCTTCCCATGTTTAACACAGGGTATGCATCATGTTTAACATCTTGAAAATAAGGTTACACCAAAGGCATGCCATCTGCGGTTTTCCTCAGGCATCTCATGTTTATCATGAGGTAGGATACGAGTTTAACGTCTTGCGGATACGATTATTCCATAGACATGTCTTCCGAGTTTTTTCTTAGGCATCTCATGATTATTATGAGGTAGGCCGCGAGTTTAACGTCTTGCAGGGACGGTATGAGAGTGATCAGAACATCCCATAGAGACGGATCATATTGGTATATCCAAAAGAGGGAATACCTAGAAGGTGGATGGATCAGAACTCCCAGTGAGGACAGATCCGAGGTGGTTTGCTCTAAGGAGGGGAGATGTCACAACGTAATGGATGATCTGAAAACCACCGATGGCGGATCAGGGAGTGTGCACCCCAGAATGGGGAAGCACCATGGTTTACCGTTGGCCGGGATTGAACCTCATGGGGGTTTCTTACATACCCTGTGTAAAAGACAGGGATCAAAACCCACGTAGTTCGAATGGGTGTTGAATCAGGGTGTACACAGAGGACAAAAAACCAGAGACATGCTGGGGCTTAGGCATGGATAGCGGCCCAGGTACTTCTAGGAGCAGCGAGGAGGGTGGATGGCATGATACCCCCGGGATGTGGCGGCCCAGGTAGGAATCAGGATGGATGAAAGAGCATTGCATGGAGTGGAGGGGGAATGAAATGAGACTGTCATGAAGGTGACAGAAATGTTGTTCTAGATCCTCGAAGAGACTTCCTACATATCCCTGTGGCAGGGAATCAAAGTCCACGTAGTTCAATGATACGGTGGGACACCTGGAGAGGCGGCCCGTGAGAATGGACGCATGGATGGGACCTAGAGGAAGTGGAACTTCTAGGTTGTGGAATGACATTCCTGAGACACATAGGCTCGAGGGAGGGATGAGGATGAGACATGAGTGATGAGATTGAGCCTCATGGAGGATTCCTACGAATCCCATTGGAATGGAATCAAAGTCAGCGTACTTCGGTATGGAATGAGGCTTACACTCTGAGGCGGCCCAAGGATATGGGGTCGGTGAACCGACGTGAAGGGACCAGGGGTCCAGGTGTGCTTGAACCTCATGGAGGCTTCCTACGTACCAAGCCTTATCACGGATCAAAGGCCACATAGTTCAGGATGAATGTCGGAAGGACAACATGATAGAGGACCAGGGGTCCAGGGGGGTGATGGGCTTGAACCTCATGGAGGATTCCAATATACTATGGCATGGCATGGATCAAAGACCACATAGTTCAGGTTGGATTCCGGAAGGACAACATGAAGAAGGACCAGGGGTCCAGGTGGGTGATGGGCTTGAACCTCATGGAGGATTCCAACATACCATGCCTTTTCATGGATCAAAGACCACATAGTTCAGGTTGTATGCTGAAAGGCCGACATGCAGGGACCAGGGGTCCAGGTGGTGGGCTTGAACCTCGTGGAGGCTTCTTACGTACCCTGCCTTAGCACAGATCAAAGACCACGTAGTTCAGGTTGGATTCCGGAAGGCCGACATGAAGGGACCAGGGGTCCAGGTGGCGGGCTAGAACCTCGTGGAGGCTTACTACATACATGCCTTATCACGGATCAAACACCACGTAGTTTAGGTTGGATGCCAGAAGGCCGAAATGAAGGAGGACCATGGGTCCAGGTGGGCAAAGGGATTGAACCTCATGGAGGATTCCTACGTACCATGCCTTAGCACAGATCAAAGACCACGTAGTTCAAGTTGGATGTCAGAAGGCCGACATGAAGGAGGACCAGGGGTCTAGGTGGGTGATTGGCTTGAACCTCATGGAGGCTTTCTACAAATCAAGCCTTAGCTTGGATCAAAGACCACTTAGTTCAGGTTGGATTCCGGAATGCCGACATGAAGGGACCAGGGGTCCAGTTGGTGTGCTTGAACCTCATTGAGGTATCCTACATACCATGCCTTAGCACGGATCAAAGATCACGTATTTCAGGTTGGATGCCGGAAGGCCGACATGAAGGGACCAGGGTTCCAGGTGGTGGGCTTGAACCTCCTGGGGGCTTCCTATGTACCATGGCTTAGAAGGGATCAAAGACCACATTGATCAGGATGGATGTCGGAAGGATGAAATGAAGGGACCAGGGGTCAAGGTGGTGGGATTGAACCTCATGGAGGCTTCCTAGTTACCATTCCTTGACATGGATCAATGACCACGTAGTTCAGGTGAGGTCAAAATGGCTTACCGTTAGACTGGGATGTAGTTTAACGTCATGCGGGATGATGGCGAACCTTGACGTGAATAAACGATGGACGGTGGGCTTGAACCTCTTGGAGGATTCCTACATACCATGCCATGACATGGATCAAAGTCCTCATAGTTTGGGTAAGGTTTCGTTGGTGAACCAACGTGAAGGTGAACCCAGGGGTCCACTGGTGGTGGGCATGAATCTCGTGAGGCTTCCTAAATACTATTCCTTGACATGGATCAAAGTCTTCATAGTTCGGGATATAGTTTAACATCATTATGGACGAGGTCATATAGTTTAACGTCATGCTGGATGAGGGTGGAACTCAACGTGAAGAAACGACCGAGTGGTGGGCTTGAACCTCATGGAGGCTTCCTACGTACCGTGCCTTGACATAGATCAAAGTCCACGTAGTTCTCTTGAGGTGGGGGTCAGGGTCAGTGCTCACTCTAAGCTCACGTGAGTCATGCTCGGTGTGAGAAACAAGAGGTTGTAGGGACCTGACGATCACATCACGAAGGGTGCGTCCATTGGAAACGAAGAGGGGCTTATGCGTTGTGCGGCCCATGGTGCTGGGACTTACTCTAGGATGGATGCCCGAGGTGCGAAAGAGCACAGAGGGAGATGGATCTGGGACCGATCAAATGAGATGCATCATTCCTTATCACACACTCCCCTGGCCTTGGTAGTGGGGAAGTATAGAGGTTCATGGGTAAAACATTCCACAGGAGAGGCTAGGGGCTTATGCTCTAAGTCAGCCCTTCACCTGTGGACAAACACCACTCCAAAAGAGAGGACCTCATTCCATGTGAGGAACATTCCACTCCCATGGAGACTAGCGGTGTAATGAATGTCCGAGACGGGGGGACCCTGTATGCAATACATGGGGTCGAATCCCAGTTTAACGTCATGTGTTGAGGACGAGGTGATTGGCAGTTTAACGTCCTGCATCTCGGATGAGGTGGGTTTGCTCCACATCCCAAGGGCTTACATGCACAAAACCCTCTACCCCTTGGGGAAGGGAAGGCATCAGCAAGGCCATATAGAAGGGGGTGGAACCATCATGAGGGTGATGATGGTTTCGGGCTTGAGGCTTGAAGAGGCATCCTATGTTTCCCTGTGGTAGGGAATCAAAGTCCACATAGTTCATCTGATGAACGATGACCACCTATTGGGGGTTTCAATGACTTACCTCTGGATAAGGATCACAACGGATTACCACTACAGAGGATCACAATGGATTACCACTGGATATGATCACAACGACTTACCACTGGATAAGGATGTAAAAGGCTAACCGCTGTATAGGATCACAACAGCTTACCACTGGATAAGGATGTCAACGGCTTACCACTGTATAGGATCACAATGGCTTACCGCTGGATAAGATCACAACGTCTTACCACTGGATAAGGATGTCAATGGCTTACCACTACATAAGATCACAACGGATTACTGATGGATAAGGATGTCAACGGCTTACTGCTGTATAGGATCACAACGGCTTACCGCGGGATAAGATCACAACGACTTACCGCTAGATGGAGGGACAACAGTGAATGGGTCTTACACGAGGAAGCTACCCGGGTGCCACTATAGAGCGGCAATGGTTAATAGGGATTACGCAAGGATGTTACCCAGGTGCCGCTATGGAGCGTCACTGGTGAATGGGGCTTATGCAAGGAAGATGCCCGGGTGCCGCTATAGAGCGGCACTGGTGAATGGGGCTTACGCAAGGTTGCTGCCCGGGTGCCGCTATGGAGCGGCACTGGTGAATGGGGCTTATGGAAGGAAGCTTCCCGGGTGCCGCTATGGAGTGGCAATGGGGAATGGGGCTTACGCAAAGTAGCTGCTTGTAATGTGTTCCTCGTGTCTGGAAATGAGGGTATCCCAACTCACTAGTGAATTGAGGCCTTCACCCTTGCACTGGTGCACAAGAGGCGTAATGCCATGGGGTGTTGGAATCATGCCATAGTAATCAAGGCATTAGGTGTCTTATGAGTGGAGCATAAGGCATCACTTGTTTAGTGCAAGAGGCATCCTACAGTTGGCACATAGGGTGTGCTACAGTTTAGAGTCATGTAGATAGGACTATTGGAATCTCATTATTGGAGCATAAGACATCTCTTTTTTGGAGTAAGGGGCATCCTATATTAGGAACATAGGGAATACTGATGTTTATAGTCATGTAGAGAGGACTGTTGGCATCTCATGCTATGAGCAGAAGGCATATCTCATATTGGGTAAGAGGCATCCTATGTTTGGAATAGAGGGCGTCCTATAGTTTATAGTATTGTAGATAAGACTATTGGAATCTCATGATAAGAGCATAAGGTATCTCTTATATTGGGTAAGACGCATCCAATGTTTGGAACACAAGGAATACTATAGTTTATAGTCTTATAGATAGGACTGTTGGAATATCATGCTAGGAGCATAAGGCATCTCTGATTTGGAGCAAGAGGCATCCTATATTTGTTATACAGGGATCACTATAGTTTATAGTCATGTAGAGAGGACTATTGGCATCTCAGGCTAAAATCATAATAAATCTCTTATTTGGAGAAAGATGAATCTTATGTTAGGATCATAGGGTGTACTACAGTTTAGAGTCTTCTATATAGGACTCATAGGCATAAGGCGCCTGGTAATGGATGGTGTTGGGACTTATGCGAGGGCGGCCCTTTCTGGTTCCACCTGGAGTAGGAGCCAAGTGATAGGGTTTGGAAAAGTTGCCTGAGGAATGGTTCGACTCAAGGTACTAGGGGAATTGATGATGAGAATCTCAACTCACAACATTGGAATGAAACCAAGAGGAATACGTCGACTCAAGGTGTTTCTTGGTGTGTGGAGGAGTATCTCAAATCATGAATTTCCATATGATGAAGGTGGGTGTGCAATGGAAAATCCCGACATCCCGGCCCGAAAAGTTTGCGGTGCGACTCTCCATTTTTAATCGGGGTCGACTCCCTTCCCGTTGGGAGATCTTAGTTTAGGGCATAGAATTCGGACCATGGATGGGAGCTGCAGATGTGTACCGCGCGATGAACAACCCGACGTGGATGAGGGAATAACCTCATAGCACACCACGCGCCAAACCCCCTGGGAGAGGTTTTAGGTCAAGGGACCAAAAACTAGAGTTGATCTGGGCCTGAGGCAAAGTGCCCAGGCGTTCCTACATACCCCATAAGGATGGGGATCAAGCTACACATAGTTCTTGAAAGGGTATTAGTTTAAGGACTTAGAACTTGGACCATGGTTTGAAGGAAACATAAGAGGCACATGGTGGGATAATTACAATACCCAACGTGAATAGGAACTGGGGGTTCTAATGACCACATGTTCCATGGAGAGGTTTGAGGTCAAGAGACAGAAAAGAAGAGTTGAGTTGGACCCGAGGAAAAGTGCCCAGGCCTTCCTACGTACCCCATAGGGATGGGGATCAAGCTACACGTAGTTCTTGAGAGGTGGCACGGTAAGGTACCAGTGCCAAGGGAAAAAGGGGGGTGTGGGCATGGCCCTGGAACCAAACAAAGAAGAATTTGATAAATCTTGTTTGTACTTTATGGTGAGTGGTTTTTTTGTAATGCAGTACGCCTAGGGTATAAGGCCCTGGTGTCGCCATAAGAATCAAGTTGTGATAGCCGTCGACAAATGGTATGGCACGTGACCAATACCCAACGTGATGTCCTCCATGATGAGGTTATAACAATACAATGTTGTTTTTTTTTGTGCAGCCAGGACGATAATGTCATAGTTTATGGTCATGTGATGGGACCAAACATGCATTTTAACGTCATGTAGCACCGACGTAGAAGAGGCGATTCTACGCGGGGAATGTGCACGGTGTCATGAAACACAACCGACGTGAATAGGGACATGATCCCACATCATACCGTAGCCACTCTGTGAGGGAAACCTCAGGCCGAGGGGCCAATATAGATGAAAGAGGTGAAACATGAGGGAGAGAATAGCTCCCCAAATGGGCTGGACCCGAAGACGAGGCGTCCGGGTGATCCGATGTATCTCATGAGGATGAGAGTCAAGCCACACGTAGTTCTTATAGGATCTTAGTTTATGGTCTTACAGCTTGGACTATGGGAGCCCCGAAGGAAATCGTACTGCAGCTTCATCCCCCTTGAGATGCAAAGGTGCACTGAGGGATAGTTCCAATAGTGTCGAGATTCCACCTGGACATGATGGGGGTGGAATATAATGTGAATCATGTATCCATCATTCGATGACTGAAGCGTCCCTCCAAGCGGTGAAGTGTCCGTCCAGAGAATGTGGGAGAGTTGGGTATTTACAGGCATGGGGCCCCGCGAAGCAGAGCTCAGGAGGGGCGATGGGGGGCTTCGGTTGCTTCGCGTTGTGTCACTAATGTCAACCGGATTTGCAGAGCGGTACTGCCTCCTCTGCTTCGCGGCGGGTTTGCGAATGTCAGGGGTTTTCGCGCAGCGTTCCCACCTCCTAAGCATCGCGGAGGGTTCGCTAACATCAGGGCATTCACGGAGAGTTATCTCCTCCTGTGCTTCACGACGGGTCTTCACGGCACGTTGCAAATGTCATCCTGGTTCGCGGAACACCCCGCATCATTGCTTCATGGTAGCGCTCCGTGATCACGCAGGGGGCTTCACGAATGGGCTTTGTGAACCAGTTTTCCAGCCCAACATCAAATGTCCTTCACTCTGAATCCATTGCTCCGTTCGGGCCCTAAGACCTACCAAATCTAAGCTTGCGAAATGGACTACGATCTTGAATCATGTATGGAAGCATTTGGAAAAATTTTAGGAACGCGTTTTCTGGTGCCAACAAATGCCACCCCTAAGAACGGGGTCCAACAAGGACAAGGAGGGCAAGGCAGACCACGTTCTGAGGAAACGACTGAAGAAAATTCATGCATTGGGGTCCATTGAATCTCAATCGTATTGAGGAGATAGTCGAAAAAATCTCTAATCATGCGTGATCAATGCTCGGTGCGGGAAACAAGAGATAATAGGTGCTCATGTATGAGAGTGTTAAACAATGGAATGTGAGGGGATCGTCATGGGACATCGATCAACATTTGGGATAATCCTAAAAGAGAGGGATCACAGCTGGAGAATAGGGCTCTTTGAACAACCATATTACTTCTACCACCGTGCTCTGGTGCATGAGCGGGGTAACGCCAGGGGCGTTAGAATCAATCCGAAGAGAGGGAAGTGGAAGATGTGAATCACGATACCCAAAATTCGGAACACTGTGGGGGTGGATTGAAAATAAAGGAAGACAATTAACCATGGTGGAGAAACAATATCCTTACTGCGTTAGCCTAAAATGGGGACAAAAAATGAGGGTGGACTATTGACCATGTTCGAAACAAGAGACCATGTCACAAATGTTTTTGATCAATCCTTCGGGAAGTTGGCCCATGACAATAAGAAGACCATAGGTCAAGAATGCATACTATTAGGGGGTGATTCCGAAAATGACATGTCATCCGAAACGTTGGGCCAAGATGCTAGGTGAGCCATTGTGGCATGGGACCAGGCTGTTAGGGGTCCCTTTAGACATGAAAGAGGATAGGGATCCGGATAAGGAGCACAAAAAGCGTGGGAAGTGGAGTGATGATTTGTTCAAATAGAATCCAACACTCATGATATTACGCCACCATGGTGGGAGTACGCTAGATGGGCGCATTGGTTTGATCATGGATCATTCCCTCTTTCAGACAGGGCCTCTCTGGCGAGGGAGTCTGTCGCTTCCCACTCTCATCTTGGGGCCACCTGAACTAGTTCAGGGTAGATATTGTGGTTGTTCGGTTCCCTATGAGGGGTCCGGCTACGGGGCCAGAAAAGGGGAAGAACAGTTTTTATAACTCCTGGGGTGTGGACCCTGGGAAAAATTTTGGGGTGTCTCTACATATCCTATAAAAATGAGAATCAAGCCACACGTAGTTCTGGAGGCATTGTTTATCGTCACGTAGGACGATTAGAAGCCTGGTTGCATCGGTACATATCCAACAAAAACTACTAAGACCACATGAGTCATAATCGATGTGGGAAACAAGAAGTAATGGAGAAAATTCCTGAAACTAGAAGGGGAACGTTAGGGCGAAGGGACACTCAGTGAATACCATCCCAATGATGCTAACACGCCCATGTGGCGCACCTAGACGCGCGAAGATGTATAGCCGAGTATGTCGGAATTCCACTTGAACATGAGGAAGTGGAAATGTGTGAATTATGATGCTCGGAATTTGGATCACAATGATGGCAGCGTGATGATGGAGGATAACTATTAACTGTGGCAGAAATGCAGTGTTAAGATCGCAGTAGCCTAGAATGGGGACAGACAAATGAGGGTAAACCTTTGACCATGTTCGAAACACAAGACCATGTCATAAATGTTGTCAGAAGTCTTCAGGGGCGTTCGCCCCGGACGGTAGGTGAGCCGATGTGGCATGAGACCTGGACATTAGGGGGTCCCTTCACACATGAAAGAAGATGAGGATCCAACCAGAGAGGACACAAAGCTAGGACATGGAATGAGGGGATGTCCCTGTGAAAATTCCACACTCCTGGCTCTTTGTCAAAACGCATCTAAATATGACCACGAGGCGTATTAGATAGAGGGAGTCGAGTCCCATCCTATTGGGAGATCATAGTTTAGGGTCGTATAATAAAAACCATGGTTAGGAGCTTAGGATGTGTACCGCGTGGTGAACAACCTGACGTGGATGAGGGAATAACCTCATACCACATCGCACGCCAAACCCAATGGGAGAGGTTTTAGGTCAAGGGACCGAAAACTAGAGTTGATCTGGGCCCAAGGCAAAGTTCCAAGGAGTTCCTACGTACCCCATAAGTACGGGGATCATGCTACATGTAGTTCTTGAAGGGTCTTAGTTTAAGGTCTTATAACTCGGACCATGGTTGGAAGGAAACATAGGAGGCATGTGGTGGGATAATTACAATACCCAACGTGAATAGGAACTGGGGGTTCCAACGACCACGTGTTCCTTGGAGAGGTTTTAGGTCAAGAGACCTAAAATGAGAGGTGAGCTGGGCCAATGGAAAAGTTCCCTGGAGTTCATACGTACCCTATGGGGAAGGGGATCAAGCTACTCGTAGTTCTTGAGAGGTGGCAGAGTAAGGTACTAGGGTCAAGGGAAAAGGGGGGGGGTGCGGGCATGGCCCTGGCACCAAATGAAGCAGAATTTGATAAATCTTGTCTGTTCTTTAAGGTGAGTGGTTTTGTTTTGTGAAGCGGCATGCCTAGGGTAGAAGGAACTAGTGTCGCCACCAGAATCATGCTATGATAGGCGTTGACCAATGGTATGGTGCGTGACCAATACCCAACACGATGTCCTCCATGATGTGGTTATCACAATCCAGTGTGGTTTTGCGTCGTGCAGCCAGAACAATAATGTCACAGTTTAGGGTCATGTGATGGGACCAAGCATGAATTTTAACGTCATGTAGCATAGACGTAGCAGAGGCGATGCTTGGTGGGGAATGTGCACGGTGTCATGAAACACAACTGACGTGAATAGGAACATGATCCCATATCATACTGTACGCCACTCTGAGAGGGAAACCTTAGGCCGAGGGGCCTATATAGATGTAAGAGGTGAAACTGGAGGGAGAGACTAGCTCCCCAAATGGGCTGGACCCGAAGATGAGGTGTCAGGGCGATCCTACGTATCTCATGAAGATGAGAGTCAAGTCACACGTTGTTCTTAGAGGATCATAGTTTACGGTCGTAGAGCATGGACCATGGGAGCCCCGAAGGACGTCGTACTGCTACTTCATCCCCCTTGACATGCAAAGGTGCACTGAGGGATAGTTCCAATAGTGTCGAGATTCCACCTGGACACGATGTGGGTGGAATATAATGTGAATCATGTATCCAACATTCGAGGACTAAAGCGGCCCTCCATGCGGTGAAGTGGACGTCCGGAGAATGTGGGGTGAGTTGGGTATTTATAGGCAAGGGGCGCCGCGGAGAAGAGCTCACGCAGTGCGAAATGGGGCTTCGGGTGCTTCATGGATGGTTGCTAACGTCATCTGGATTCGCAGAGCGGTACCACCTCCTCTACTTCACGGCGGGTTCGCGAATGTCAGGGGTGTTCGCGGAGCTTTACCGCCTCCATTACTTGGCGGTGGGTTCGTGAACGTCAGGGTGTTCGCGGAGAGTTACAGCCTCTGGAGCATCGTGGCAGGTCTTCATGGCACATCGCAAATGTCATCCTGGTTCACAAAACAACCCGAATCATTTCTTTGTGGTTGTGCTCTATGATGACAGAGGGTGATTCATGAATGGGCTTTGCGAACCAGTTTTCCAGCCCAACATTAAATGTTCTTAACTTCTAATCTGTAGCTCTGTTCGGGCCCTACAACCAACCTAATCGATGCTTGTGAAATTGACTATGATCATGGATCTTATATGGAAGCATTTGGAAAATTTTTAGGAATGTGTTTTCCAGTGCCAACAAATGCCACACCTAATAACGGGGTCCAATGTGGATGCTGAGGGCAAGGTGGACCGCTTTCTAAGGAAACGACTGAGGAAAACGCATGCATTGGGGTCCATTGTATCTCGATCATATTGAGGAGACAGTCGACTAAATCTCTAAGCCTGTGTGATCAAGGCTCAATGCGAGAAACAAGATATAATTGGTGCTCTTGTACGAGAGTGTTAAACAACGGAATGTGAGGGGATCAGCATGGGACATCGATCACCATTTGGGAGAATCCTAAAAGAGAGGGATCGTAGCTGGAGAATAGGGCTCTCTAGAAAGCCGTCCAACTTCCCCCACCATGCTCTGGTGCACGATCGGGGTAACACCAGTGATGTTAGAATCAATCTGAATATAATTAAGTGGAAGATGTGAACCACAATACCCAAAATTCGGAACACTGTGGGGGTGGCATGACAATAAAGGATGATCGTTAATCGTGGAGGAGAAATGATATCCTTACTACGTTAGCCTGAAATAGGGACAAAAAATGAGGGTCGACCATTTACCATGTTCGAAACACGGGACCATGTCAAAAATGTTGTCGATCAATCATTCGGGACATTGGCCCAGGACAGTAGGTGGACCATAGGTCGAGAATCCATACTGTCGGGGGGTCCTTCAAAACATGACCAGTATTCGAAAACGTTGGCCCAGGATGTTAGGTGAGCCAATGCAGCATGGGACCAGGCCGTTAGGGGGTCCCTTTAGACATGAGAGAGGATGGGGATCCGAATAAGGAGCACACAAAGTGTGGGAAGTGGAGTGATGGTTTGTTCAAACAGAATCCAACACTCATGAAATTAGTCCATCGTGGTTTGAGTATGCTAGATGGGTGTATTGGTTTGATCATGGATCATTACCTCTTTCAGACAGGGCCTCTCTGGTGATGGAGTCTGTCACTTCCCAATATCTTCTTGAGGAATCCTGAACTAGTTTAGGGTAGAGTTTGTGGTTGTTCGGTTCCCTTTGAGGGGTCCATCCAAGGGGCCGGAAAAGGGGAAGAACAGTTTTTATAACACCTGGGGGCTGGACCCTGGTAAAAATGCCGGGGTGTCTCTATGTATCCCATTAAAATGAGAATCAATCCGTACGTAGTTCTGGATGCATAGTTTTGTGTCATGTAGGATGATAAGAAACTCAGTTGCGTCGGTACATATCCCACCAAAACTACTAAGACCACTTGAGTCATACTCGATGTGGGAAACAAGAAGTAAGGGAGAATTTTCCTGACACAAGAAGGGGAAGGATAGGGAGAATGGACACTCGGTGAATACCGGCCCAATGATGCTAACACACCCATGTGGCGCACCTAGATGCGCGAAGAGGTAGAGCGGAGTATATCAGAATTCCACTTGAACATGAGGAAGTGGAAATTTGTGAATCATGATTCATGCAATTTGGATCACAAAGATGGCGGCGTGATGATGGAGGATAACTATTAACAGTGGCGGAAACGTAGTGTCTAGAGCGCACTAGCCTATAATGGGGATAGACAAATGAGGGTCAACCGTTGACCATGTTCGAAACACGGGACCATGTCACAAATGTTGTCGGAAGTCATCCGGGGTGTTGTCCCAGGACGGTAGTTGAGCCGATGTGGCATGGGACCAGGCCGTTAGGGGGTCCCTTTAGACATGAAAGAGGGTGAGGATCCAAACAGCGAGCACAAAAAGCTTGGACATGGATTGAGAGGATGTCCCCTTGAAAATTCCACACTCTTGGCTCTTTGTAAAAATAGATCTAAATACGACCACGATGCATATTAGATAGAGGGAGTCGAGTCCCTTATCGTTGGGAGATATTAGTTTAGGGTAGTAGAATTTGGACCATGGATGGGAGTCGGGAATGTGTACGGCACATTGAACAACCCGACGTGGATGAGGGAATAACCTCATACCACACCTCATGCCAAACCCTGTGGGAGAGGTTTTAGGTCAAGGGACCGTACACAAGAGTTGAGATGGGCCTGAGGCGAAGTGCCCGGGCGTTCCTACTAACCCCATAAGGATGGGTATCAAGCTACACATAGTTCTTGAAAGGGTCTTTGTTTTTGGTCTTAAAACGTGAACCATGGTTGGAAGGAAACATAGGAGGCACATGGTGGGATAATTACAGTACCCGACGTGAATATAAACCAGGGGTTCCAACGACCACATGTTCCTTGGAGAGGTTTTACGTCAAGAGACCGAAAACGAGACTTCAGCTGGGCTCGAGGAAAAGTTCACAAGCATTCCTATGTACCCCATAGGGATGGGGATCAAGCTACACGTAGTTCTTGAGAGGTGGCACGGTAAGGTACCAGTTCCTAGGGAAAGGGGGGGGGGGTGCGGTCATGGCCCTGGCACCCAATGAAGCGGAATTTGATAAATATTTTTTGTTCTTTAAGGTGAGTGGTTTTTTTTGAAGTGGCACACCTATGGTAGCAGGCCCTGGTGTCGCCACGAGAATCAAGCCGTGATAGGCATTGAAAAATGGTATGGCGTGTGAACAATACCCAATGTGATGTCCTCCATGATGAGGTTATCACAATGCAGTGTCGTTTTTCATCGTGCAGCCAGGACGATAATGTCACAATTTAGGGTCATGTGATGGGACCAAGCATGCATTTTAACGTCACGCAGCGCAGACGTAGAAGAGGCAATGCTAGGCGGGGAATGTGCATGATGTAATGAAACACAACTGATGTGAATAGGGACATGGTCCCACATCATACCGTACGCCACTCAGTGAGGGAAACCTCAGGCCGATGGGCCTACATAGAGGTAAGAGTTGAAATAGGGGGGAGATACTAGCTCCCGAAATGGGTTGGACCCAAAGACGAGGTGTCTGGGCAGTCCTACATATCTCATGGGGATGTGTGTCAAGCCACACGTAGTTCTTAGAAGATCATAGTTTACGGTCTTAGAGCTTGGACCATGGGAGCCCCGAAGGACGTCATACTGTAGCTTCATCCCCCTTGACATGAAAAGGTGCACTGAGGGATACTGCCAATAGTCTCGAGATTCCACCTGGACACGATGGGGGTGGAATATAATGTGAATCATGTATCCAACATTCGAGGACTGAAGCGGCCCTCCAAGAGTCGAAGTGGCCATCCAGAGAAGGTGGTGCGAGTTGGGTATTTATAAGAAAGGGGCGTCGCGAAGCAGAGCTCACGCGGTGCAAAGGGGGGCTTCGGTTGCTTCACGGTGGGTTGCGAACATCAACTGGATTCGCGGAGCAGTACCGCCTCCTCTACTTCGCGGCGGGTTTGCGAATGTCAGGGGAGATCGCAGGGTGTTACCGCCTATTTTGCTTCATGGCTGGTTCGCGAACGTCAAGGAATTCACGGAGAGTTACCGCCTCCTGTGCTTCACGGAGGGTCTTCATGGCGCGGCGCAAATGTCAACCTGGTTCGCAGATCATCCTGCCTCATTGTTTCATGGTGGCGCTCCGTGATCACGGAGGAGGCTTCGTGAATGGGCTTTGCGAACCAGTTTTCTAGCCCAACATCAAATGTCCTTAACTCCTAAACCGTATCTCCTTTTGGGCCCTAAGACATACCAAATTGAATCTTGTGAAATGGACTATGATCTTGGATCATGTATGGAAGAATTTTGAAAAATTTTAAGAACGCGTTTTCCGGTGCCAACAAATGCCACCCCTAAGAATGGGGTCCAACCTGGATGAGGAGGGAAAGGTGGGCTGCGTTCTGAGGAAACGACTGAGGAAAACACGTCCATTGGGGTCCATTGTATCTCGATCATAATGAGGAGACAATCGATTAAATATCTAAGCCTGCGTGAGTAATGCTCTGTGCAGGAAACAAGAAATAATAGGTGCTCTTGTACGAGAGTGTTAACCAATGGATTGTGAGGGGATCTGTATGGGACATTGATCACCATTTGGGATAATCCTAAAAGAGAGGGATCACAGCTGGAGAACAGGGCTCTCTGGACAGCCGTTCTACTTCTCCCACCGTGCTCTGGTGCACGAGCGGGGTAACGCCAGGGGCGTTAGAATCAATCCGGACAGAGGGAAGTGGAAGATGTGAATCACGATGCCCAAAATTTGGAACACTGTGGGGTGGTGTGATAATAAAGGACGACCGTTAACCGTGGCAGAGAAACGTTATCCTTACTGTGTTAACCTGAAATGGGGAAAACAAATGAGGGTCGACCGTTGACCATGTTCGAAACACGGTACCATGTCACAAATGTTGTCGATCAATCCTTCAGGACGTTGGCCAGGATAGTAGGCGGACCATAGGTCGAGCATCCATACTGTTAGGGGGTCCTTCCAAACATGACCAGTCTCCTGGAACGTTGCCCCAGGACGGTACGTGAGCCGATGCGGCAAGGGACCAGGCCGTAAGGGGGTACCTATAGACATGAAAGAGGATGGGGATCTGAATAAGAAGCACACAAAGAGTGGGAATTGGAGTGATTGTTTGTTCAAAAAGAATCCAATACTAATGAAATTACGCCACCGTGGTGGGAGTATGCTATATGGGTGCATTGGTTTGATCATGGATCATTCCCAATTTCAGACAAGGCCTCTCTGGTGAGGGTGTCTGTCGCTTCCCACTATCATCATGGGGCATCCTGAACTAGTTCAGGGTAGAGTTTGTGGTTGTTCGGCTCCCTATGAGGGGTCCAGCCAAGGGGCTGGAAATGGGGAAGAACAGTTTTTATAACTCATGTGGGATGGACCCTGTGAAAAAGGTCGGGGTGTCTCTACATATCCCATAAAAATGGGAATCAAGCCATACGCATTTCTGGAGGCTCAGATTAGCATCATGAAGGATGATAAGAAGCCTGGTTGCGTCGGTACATATCGCACAAAAACTACTAAGCCCACGCGAGTCATATTCGTTGTGGGAAGCAAGAAGTAATGGAGAATTTTCCCGACACAAGAAGGGGAAGGTTAGGGTGAAGAGAAACTCTGTGAATACTGGCCCAATTATTCTAACACATCCATGCAGTGCACCTATATGTGCGAAGAGGTAGATCCATGTATGTCAGAATTCAACTTGAACATGAGTAAGTGGAAATGTGTGAATCATGATGCTCAGAATTTGGATCACAATGATGGTGGTGTGACGATGGAGGATAACTGTTAACCATGGTGGAAACGTAGTGTCCAAATCACACTAGCCTAGAATGAGGACAGACAAATGAGTGTCAATCGTTGACCATGTTCGAAACATGGGACCATGTCACAAATTTGGTCAGAAGTCTTCTGGGGCGTTGGCCTAGGACGGTAGGTGAGCCGATGCGGCATGGGACCAGGCCGTTAGTGGGTACCTTCAGACATGAAAGAGGATGAGGATCCAAACAACAAGCACACAAAGCTTGGACATGGAACGAAGGGATGTCCCCATGAAAATTCCACACTCTGGGCTCTTTTTCAAAACACATCAAAATTCGACCACGAGGAATATTAGATAGAGGGAGTCGAGTCCCTTACCGTTGAGAGATCTTAGTTTAGGGTCTTAGAATTTGGACCATGGATGGGACCCGGGGATGTGTATGACGCGGTGAACAACCCGACGTGGATGAGGGAATAACCGCATTCCACACCGCATGCCAAACCCCATGGGAGAGGATTTAGGTCAAGGGACCAAAAACTAGAGTTGAGATAGGCCCAAGGAAAATTGCCCAGGCGTTCCTACGCACCCGATAAGGATGCGGATCATGCTACACGTAGTTCTTGAATGGGTCTTAGTTTAAGGTCTTAGAACTCAGACCATGGTTGGAAGGAAACATATGAGGCACGTGGTGGGATAATTACAATACCCAACGTGAATAGGAACCGGGGGTTCCAATGACCACGTGTTCTTTGGAGAGGTTTTTGGTCAAGAGACCGAAAATGAGAGTTGAGCTGGGCCAGAGGCAAAGTGCCCAGGCGTTCTTATATACCCCATAGGGATGGGGATCAAGATACACGTAGTTCTTGAGAGGTGGCAAGGTAAGGTACCAGCGCCAAAGGAAAAAGGGGGTTGCGGGCATGGCCCAGGCACCAAATGAAGAAGAATATGATAAAACATGTTTGTTCTTTAAGGTGAGTGGTTTTTTTGTGAAGCGGAACGCCTAGGGTAGCAGGACCTAGTGTCGCCACAAGAATCAAGCCATGATAGGTGTTGAAAAATGTATGGCACGTGACCAATACCAACGTGATTTCTTCCAGGATGAGGTTATCACAATGCAGTTCCATTTTTCATCGTGCGGCCAAGACGATATTGTCATAGTTTAGGGTCATGTGATGGGACCAAGCATGCATTTTAACGTCATGCAGCGCAGACGCAGCAGAGGCGATACTAGGCGGGGAATGTGCAAGGTGTCTTGAAACACAACTGACGTGAATAAGGACATGATCCCACATCATACCGTATGCCACTCCGCGAGGGAAACCTCAGGCCGAGAGGCCTATATAGAGGTACGAGGTTAAACAAGGGGGAGAGGCTAGCTCCTCAAAAGGGATGGACTCGAAGACGAGGCGTCCGGATGATCCTACGTATCTCATGAGGATGAGATTCAAGCCACATGTAGTTCTTAGAGGATCTTAGTTGATGGTCATAGAGCTTGGACCATGGGATCCCTTAAGGACGTCGTACTGTAGCTTCACCCCCTGGAGATGCAAAGGTGTACTAAGGGATAGTGACAATAGTGTCGAGATTCCACCTGGACAATATGGGGGGTGGAATATAATGTGATTCATGTATCCAACATTTGAGGAATGAAGCGGCCCTCCAAGCAGCGAAGTGGCTGTCTGGAGATGGTGGGGTGAGTTGGGTATTTATATGCAAGGGGAGTCGTGAAGAAGAGCTCACGCTGCGCGAAGGGGGGCTTCGGTTGCTTCACGGCGGGTCGTGAACGTCAATCAGATTCGCAGAGCAGTACCGCCTCTTCTGCATCGCGGCGGGTTCACAAACATCAGGGGCATTCATAGAGCATCTCTACCTCCTTTTCTTCGCGGTGGGTTCACAAACGTCTGGGCATTCACGGAGAGTTACCACCTCCGGTGCTTCGCGGAGGGTCTTCGCGGCGCATCACGAACGTCATCCTGGTTCACGGAGCATCCCGCCTCATTGCTTTGCGGCGGCGCTCCGCGATCACGGAGGGGGCTTCATGAATGGGCTTTGCAAACCAGTTTTCCATCCCAACATCAAATGTATTTAACTCTTAACCCGTAACTCTGTTCGGGCCATACGACCTACCAAATCGAAGCTTGCGAAATGGACTACGATCTTGGATCTTGTATGAAAACATTTGGAAAATTTTTAGGAACGTGTTTTCCGGTGCCAAAAGATAGGTGGTTATGTTATTATAAGGACTGAGACTTAAAACATTACATATTGAATAATTAAAATATTATTTCACATTGAGGATATTTTTAGGTTTAGAATTTTATAGAATTATGCCATAATTATTACATTATATCTAAAAAATTACAATTTAGACACTTCTACTCAGTTTCCTTTTTTCTAATAAAATAAAAATTCATAAAAAAAATTCATTTCTAGTTCCATGTTTTAGGCAACATGATTTTTCCTTGATCCCATCCTTGACACTATTCATCATTATGTCTTGTGAAAAATATTTCAAAACATGGGATTAGCATAAAAAGTTTAGTAAGTGTTCTTAAAAAAAGAATGAAAACATTAGTTCATCAATACATAGAAACCATAAGCTCTTTAACATAACTCATGAAATCATAAGATTTATGAATAACACATATTAATCCAAAATCATAATGGTTAGTTGTAGAATCCAGAAAAAACATACGTTGTACCATTCAGACCTTCATAGGGAGTTACATTTTAAATAATAATCACCATATATTCCCAAAATAAATTTGGAGAAACATTTACATATACCTCAGTCGCGTTACCCAATTCATTGGAGGGAAATATTTGGCTCACCCTCCCTAGGATTATTATGGAACCACCCATATACGTAAACAATTCCCAAGAACCATAACATATTCATAACACATAAAACAAATATAAAAAAAAGATAACATATTGGGATTTCAATCAAAATATATAATATAAATATATTGACATAAACAATATATTATCAAAACCATTTTCTATACCAAAATATGTAAAACAATATGTGGTATTAAATTTTCATTTAAAAACATTATGGCAAGTTAAAGAACCCAGTGATCAAATAATATTTGTGGCGAAGAAAAAGGTCTTTGTCACTGCTTATGATAAAAAGAAACATCCTTATTGTCGTTTAGTAAATCGCCTCATAGAAAAATATTCCCATTGAATGAAATGAATTTTCAAAGGTGTTTATGCACCGTATAAATGAGAGTATTGAAAAAATGTGCCTCATTGAAAAGAAATTGTGATGAAGTCCCTTACATCGTGTCTGACTGGACTCGTCTGTTCTTTAATCCGATGAATAATAAACTAAAGTTAATTTATACTTAAGAACCCTTTTCATGTTTATTATTCCTCTTATATAACTTATTACCATGTTATAAGAATTATTTATCCATTTATGTTTGTTATGGTTGTTTTGTCGATATTTGGTACTTGAGTCAAAAAAGAACTTTTTATATTTACAAGTTGTCCATGCGTTGAAAAGTTCATTATCTACAGAATGATATTTATGATTTAGATATCAAATAAATCATATATATCTAGTATATATATATATTTATATTTATAATATTACATAACATTTGGAGATATCAAATGAAATGCACCGTTCCTGGAGATGGTAAGTCGTATGTACGCATGAATGCTACATTCATTTCTATTTTGTATTTAATGAAATGAAAACATAATGATAAATAGGTATATTATAATTACAATATAATACCAAATATAACTTCATTAACTCCCTCATTTATATGTTCCATGTATGGTATTAACGAGTCATATCAATTTGAGGTGGAGGTAGTCCGAAATTCCCACTACTAGAAAAACGGGCTTTATCACAGCTAAAAAAGCGCTGTAAAGCTCAGCGCGGATAAATGGGTAATTATTTTTGCTAAAAAAGCAATGATAATGGAAACCTATATTAGCTCTAAAAACACTCTGATAAATGGAGACATTATCAGTGCTAAAAAAGAGTTGATAAAGGACCCCTTTATCAGTGGTAAAAACCCGCTGATAAAAGTGTTTTTATGAACGCTCTTTTAGCACTAATAAACTAATCCTTTATCAGTGATTTTTTATCACTAATAATGTTGTATTTTATCAGAACTTTTTTAAAGATGATATACACTTAGTTTATCATCTTTAGAAAAGCACTGCTAAATGCCCTGTCTACTGCAACAAACCATTCTGCAACATCACACCCAAACAACACATGCAACAAATTCAGAATCTCAACAAGTAAGTGTAACAATACTAAATTAACACATCAATCATAATTAATTACCCGAAGTATACCTATAAAAAAATTATAACCATACACCATTAACACATAATTCATAAGTTAATTATAAACATAAAGAATTCAATTCAGAATTCAGGGGGATGGGGATGTTCAGGGGTTTGGGGTGGCTGTCCAAGGGGGGTAAGGGGAGTCAGAGGGGATGAGGGTGTCTGGGGGGATGAGGGTTGCTGGGGGGGGGGGTCCAGGAGGTTGGGGACTGTCCAAGAAGGGTGGGGGTGTCTAAAGGGTGAGGGTGTGGAGTCTAGGAGGGGGGTGTCCAGGTGGGGGGGGGCTATTCATTGGGCATCCAGGGGGTGGTATGGTGTCCAGGGAGTCGGGGGGGCTTTCCAGGGGGTGGGGGAAGTCTAGCGGGTAAGTGGGTCTTTCCAATGGGGGTGGGGTGGGGTGCTGTCTAGGAGGGTTTCATGGGGGTTTCCAGGGGGATTGGGGTGTCCGGGGGGGATTCCTGGAGGTTGGGGGCTATCCAAGGGGGTGGGGTGGTGTGCAAGGAGGGGGTGTGTCTAGGTGGGGGGGATGTCTATGGGGTATCCAGGGGGTGGGATGGTGTCCAGTGTGTGTGGGGGGGGGGGGATTTTCTGGGTGTGGGGGTGGGGGTGTCTGGGGGGTGGGGGTGGTCCAGGGGGTTGGTGGGGCTATCCAAGGGGGTTGGGGTGGTGTCTGGGAGGGTGGGGTGGTCGTTCATGGGTGGGGGTGTCAAGGGGGGTGGGGGTGTCTAGGTGGTGGGGTGGTCTCTAGGAGGTGTGAGGGTTTCGTCCAAGGGGTTAGTGGTTGTCCAGTGGGTTGGGGTTGTCCGAGAGGGGGGGGGGGTTGGGGGGGATTTCCAAGGTGGGGGTGGGGGGTTTCCATGGGTGTGTCCAGGGGTTGGGGGTGTCTAGGGGGTTGGGGGGATTTCCATGGGTGGGGGTGTCCAGAGGGGTGGGGGTGTATAGGGGGTAGGTGGGGTTGTCCATGGGGGGTAAAGTGGTGTCAAAGAGGGTGGGGTGGCTGTCCATGGGGGTGGGGGTGTCCGGGGGTGGTGGGGGAGGTGTCCAGGTGGTGGGGTGGTGTCTAGGGGGGTGGGGGCATCCAGGCATTGGGGGATGGGGGGGCGGGGGCGTCCAAGGGGTTCGGGGGCATCCATGGATTTTTTCCCTTAAAGGATCAACACAATCCGAATGTGTTTGGTCAGATTTGCATACATCAGTTGTTGTTTTCACTTAAAATTTTGTCCATTTCAAACAAAAGAGAGACCCTTTGAGTGATACTGGCCAAACCATGTCTCGGATTGAGGATGGGTTGACTCGTACACGTTGAAAACTACCCATGGTTCGTTATCCTAAAGGATCAACTTAATCCGAATGCATTTGGTTTGATTTTTGTAGGCTAGTTGTTGTTTTCAAATAAAATTATGTCCATGTTAAACCAAAGTGAGACAGTTTGAGTGATACCGGTCACTCCGTGCCTCATATTGTGGTGGAGTTTACATTTACATGTCACAAAATACACATGGATCATTATCCAAAAGGATAAACACAATTTGAATGCGTTTGGTCAGATTTCCGTAGGTCAGTTGTTGTTTTCACTTAAAATTATGTCCATTTTAAACAAAAGAGAGATATTTTGAGTGATACCGGCCACACCATGTTTCAGATTATGGTAGAGTTAACTCATACTTGTCAAAAAAGACCAATGGACCGTTCTTTTTAAAGATCAACTCAATAAGAATGTGTTTGGTCAGATTTTCGAGGGTCAGTTGTTGTTTTCAATTAAAATTGTGTCCATTTTAATCAAAAGACAGACACTTCGAGTGTTACCGGCCACACCGTGCCTCAGATTGAGTTGGGGTTGACTTGTACACATCACCAACGCAACCATGGATCTTTCTCATAAAGGATCTATATAATCCGAATGCGTTTGGTCAGATTTGTGTATGTCAGTTGTTGTTTTAAATTAAAATTGTGTCCATTTTAAACAAAAGACAAGCACTTTGAGTGACACCGGCCACAACATCCCTCGGATTGAGGCAGGGTTTACTCGTACAAACCAAAAATGATTCATGGATTGTTCTCCTAAAGGATCAAACCAATAAGAATTCATTGGGTTGGATTTTCATACGTTACTTGATGTTTTCACTTAAAATTTTTTCAATTTTAAATAAAAGAGAGACCCTTTGAGTTATATCGGTCACACCACGCCTCGGATAGAGTCAGGGATGACTCTTACACATCACAAAGGACCCATGTATCATTCTCTTAAAGGACCAACACAATCCCAATGAATTTGGTCAGATTTCCGTAGGTCATTTTCTTTTTCACATAAAATTATGTCCTTTTTAATTAAAAGAGAGACACATTGAGTGATACCGGTCACACCGTGCCTCAGATTGAGGTGGGGATTACTTTTACATGTTACAAGATACCCATGGATCATTATCCAAATGGATCCACATAATCCGAATGTGTTTGGACCAATTTGCGTACGTCAGTTTTGTTTTCACTTAAAATTCTGTCCATTTTAAACCAAAGAGAGTCATTGTGACTGATACCGGCCACACCGTGCCTCGTATTGAGGTGCGGGTGAATCGTACAAGTCAAAAAGGACTGATTTATCATTCTACTAAAGGATCAACACAATAAGAATTCATTTTTTAGGATTTGCGTATGTTAATTGTTGTTTTCACTTAAAATTCAGTCCATTTTTAACAAAAGAGAGACCCTTTGAGTGATACTGGCCACACCGTGCCTTAGATTGAGACAGGGTTGAATCTTTATTGTCAAATAGAACACATGGATCATTCTACTATTAGATAAACACAATTTGAAAGC
Source organism: Viscum album (assembly GCA_963277665.1). Classification (NCBI taxonomy): domain Eukaryota; kingdom Viridiplantae; phylum Streptophyta; class Magnoliopsida; order Santalales; family Viscaceae; genus Viscum; species Viscum album. Next base: position 2,000,778,158 of record OY728146.1, on the reverse strand, counting down.
GTTTGGTCATATTTTCATTGATAGTTATTATTTTCACTTAAAATTGTGTCCAGTTTAAACAAAAGAGAGACACATTGAGTGATACCGACCACACCGTGCCACAGATTTAGGCGGGGTTTACTTATACATGTCAAAAAAGACCCATGGATCGTTCTACTAAAGGATAAAGACAATCAGAATGCGTTTGGTTGGATTTATGAATGTCTGATTTGTTTTCACTTAAAATTCTGTCTATTTTAAACAAAAGACAGACACATTGAGGGATACCGGACACACCGTGCCTCAGATTGAGGTGGGGTTGACTCGTACATGTAACCAATGCTCCCATGGATCGTTCTACTAAAGGATAAACACAATAAAAATGTTTTCTGTTAGATTTTTCATATTTTAGTTGTTGTTTTAACTTAAAATTTTGTTCATCTTGAACAAAAGATAGAAACATTGAGTGATACCGGCCAGAAAATGACTCAGATTGAGGAGGGGTTGACTCGTACATGTCACAAAGGACACATGGATCATTACCCTAAAGGATAAACACATTATAAATGCATTTTTTGGGATTTCTATAAGTCATTTGTGGTTTTCACTTAAAATTCTGTCCATTTTTAACAAAAGAGAGACACTTTGAGTGATACCGGCCACACTGTGCCTCGGATTGAGGCCATGTTGACACTTAAATGTCAAAAAGGACCCATGGATAATTATCCTAAAGTATCAACACAATAAAAATGTGTTTGGTTGGATTTCTATAGGTCAGTTGTTGTTTTCACTTAAAATTGTGTCCATTTTAAACAAAAGACAGACACTTTGAGTGATATCGGCCACACCGTGCCTTAGATTGAGTCGAGGTTGACTCATACATGTCACCAATGCACCCATGGATTGTTATCCAAAAGGATCAACACAATCAAAATGCGTTTGTTAGTATTTGTGTATGTTAGTTGTTGTTTTCACTTAAAATTTTGTCCATTTTAAACAAAAGGCAGACAATTTGATTGATGCCGGTCACACTATGCCTCGGATTGAGGAAGGGTTGACTCGTGCACCTCAAAAAGAACCCATTTATCATTATACTAAATGATCAACACAATCCTACTCCAATTGGACAGATTTTGGTACGTCCTTTGTTATTTTCACTTAAAATTCTTTCCATTTTAAATAAAAGAGAGACCCTTTGAGTGATACTGGCCACACCGTGCCTCAGATTGTGGTGAGGTTGACTCATACACGTCAAAAAAGACCCCTGGATCATTATACTGAAAGATCAACACAATCCTAATCCGTTTTGTAGGATTTCCATTCGTTAGTTTTTTTTTCACTAAAATTTATATCCATTTTAAACAAAAGAGAGACCCTTTGAGTGATATCAGCCACAAAATGCCTCATATTGAGGTGGGGTTGAGTCTTACACTTCTCAAAGAACCCATGGATCATTATCCTAAATGATCAACAAAATCGGAATGTTTTTTTCATATTTTCATAGGTTAGTGGTTGGTTGTACATAAAATTGTGTCCATTTTAATCAAAAGAGAGACACATTGAGTGATACCGGCCACACCGTGCCTCATATTGAGGCCCGACTGACCTAAACGCATCAAAAAATTCCCATGTATTTTTCTCTTAAAGGATCAACACAATCTGAATGTATTTCATCATATTTTTGTACGTCAGTTTTGTTTTCACTTAAAACTCTACCCTTTTTAAACAAATGACAGAAACTTTGAGTGATAACGGTGACACCGTGCCTCAGATTGAGGCATGGTTGACTCATACACGTCACCAACACACCCATGGATTAATATTTTAATGTATCAACACAATCCAAATTTGTTTGGTCGGAATTGCATATGTCAGTTATTGTTTTCTCTTAAAATTGGTTCCATTTTAAAGAAAGACAGACACTTTGAGTGATACCAGCCACACCGTACCTCTGATTGGGGCGGGGTGGACTCATACACGTCACAAAGGACCCATGGATCGTTCTTATAAAGTATCAACACAATTAAAATTCTTCATTTGGATTTCCGTAGGTCAGTTGTTGTTTTCAAATAAAATTGTGTCCATTTTAAAGAAAAGACATACACTTTGAGTGATACCGAACACACTGTTCCTCGGATTAAGGCGGAGTTGACTCTTACACGTCACCAACACACACATGGATCATTCACCTAATGTAACAACATAATCTGAATGTGTTTGGTAAGATTTCCATATGACAGTTGTTGTTTTCACTTAAATCTCTGTACATTTTAATCAAAAGAGAAACAATTTGAGTGGTTCATCATTCTTGCATGTTGATGGTGTATATCATATGTTAAAATGGGAAAATGAATCATTGGAGAAAGTATGTTTTATTTAATAACAATTAAAATTTTCGTATAAACATTTACATACAACAATGTTTCATCTTTTGATCCCCTTAACCCCTCTCAAAAATGACCGTCAATTGTACACATCCCCATGTCAGATCTTCATGCTGTTTGTGTACAATCTGCCATCAAGTATGCAACCCACTCATTTCAAAACAAATCTATATAGTCTTGTGAGTATGAGGCTTATTGGCCTTCAGAGTAGTACAGAAAAATATAAAAATAAAGAATTAATAAATAAATTAAATTAAATAGTAGTTGTTTTTGAAAATACCTCTTTAGGGATGCTAGTTTTTTTGAAGAAAAACAATCTCTTTCATAAATTTACTAACATAATAACTGTAATCATTATCGCTTTTTTGTTTGGTACACTGCAAAAAATAGATCATTAGGAGAATAAGTAACTTTTGTTGAGATGTGTTTGGATAGTGAAATTTTATTATATATACCATGATTTTTTTCCAGACGTAGTACTTTCTCGTCTCCTTATTCTTATCCCCTATCCTCATTCCATTTTCTAGACGATAATGATACACGAACCTATCATAACTAAATTCTTAGTGAAAGAAAATATAAATTATATTACTTGATGTTTAGACCTAAAACATTGGATGTAGTGTCTTACAGATTCACAAACACCATCATGTGTGGTCAGTTTGATGGATATCCTTACTTTGAATCCAGAAAATAAATCATTGGAGTATCCATGTTCACCGCAATTAGCATCCAATGATGCCTAAAAACACAAAAAAGAATATGTAATAAATGAAGTGAAAATATAATTGATAAGATTTAATCTAATAGTTTTACCCCTGTAGGGTTGGTATTAGGACAAGTCTATCATATGTAAACATGATTTAAAATGTTTTCAGCAAGTCATTCACTATTGCTTTTTATGGCTCCAATTTCATTAGATTCGTTGGCGTGGTATGAGGACTAACGAGTCCGAATTTTGGCTCATGGAAAAATTACTTCAACTTTTTTTTCATATATACATCTGTCTACAATATAAAATGCATTTAGTCATAAATTGCACATACGATCACCTTTTTGAAAATCAATTAATGAAAACACACCTCATATATATATTTACAAATGTGACACCTATCCAACCATTTTCTAGGATCTCATTTACATTTTCAGTAGCAATGAAATATTGACATTTCTCTCTGTATATATTCTTTTCAAAAACCACTATATGACTACTACCACCTCTTAGCTTTGTATCGACATGAGTATTCGATGCTAGTAAATGTGGATAGAGAACATGTGGTGTTATTGTGCTTTCAGTAGCTCATTGAGATCAGTTGGCCGATCCTTTTGATGGTTTTGAGCGAACGATTGTCACCCCTTCCCTTTCTCCATCTATAATAACATTCATTGGTTCAGACCCCTTTTTCCATTAATTTTTAAAGGTTTAGATTTTGAAAAGAAGGAAATAAATTCTTCTTAGTCCGCATGTACTCTTACATGTTTTGACGACCATGTAATGAATGTCGCAATAGCCTTTTTGACCATATGAGTACCATCATCATCAAGTGGAATAAGTAGATCTGAATTTGGCTCATGAGCTATAGTAATCGTCACATTCATATGATCTTTCAGAACTGTTCTATTATGTAGCTTGTCATCTAGGATGTTGAATATTGTAGCCCTCGCTACAAAGTGATATGTGGGTGTTGACAGATATAAATCATAATCATTATCACCCTATAGAAGATCATTATAGGAAAAGTATAAGCATTTTTCTGATTCACATTTCATTGGAAAAATTATTAGAATATTGATTACCATGGCTAAGACACCTATTTGAGGGGAATGGCTCACCTCAAAGCTGGTGGGGGTGGGGCGGGATCTTCACATGCTAGTTGTTCTTGAATTGTTTTTTCTCTTTACATCCTACCCATAAAGGTTGCATGAAACTCTCACTATGATTGCAATCGTTGTTCAATATTTTCTAGTCATTCACTCATTTGTTTCAATTTTTCATCTCTATCATCCTTTTTTTTCTCAAAATATACTAAGGGTGTCACCCCAAACTCCGCACCTCTAACACGACTATATTGTTCTGGCTGCTTCAAAGTCATCGATAATAGGTCTGCATCCGCTACAGGAGTAGATGATTCCTGTGATTGTCAGATATAGGAAAATAACTAATTATTTTTATGTAATAAAAATTTAAAACAAATATTTTTATCGGTGTGTAATAATTACACATATTTCCCACACATTCTATGTGTTCTCATCTAATAGCTTCCCTTCATTATCCACATGTGCCTCCTTCCATAGAAAATGATGTGGGATGGAAGTTTCTTTAGTTTTAGACTCATCAATATACATATAAATATAGAAATATATTTTTCATGTTGTTTATTGGCACCTAATAATATTACTATAAATTTAAAATACATACCATTTTCTTTACTAGTGAAGCATACACCATCTTTACTTTACGATAGGGGTATATTGGTTTTGGTGCACGTTCCTTATGTTCAGTACATAGTTATTGTTTCATAAATGGAATATTGACAATAAAAGTGATGAATAGATGTATCCTCAAACCACATATTGTCATCCACAATGTACCTGAAACTTATCATCCCCATGGAGGACAATAAATACATCCCATGCTTCTGGGGATATCAGGTAGGCGTAGACAATGGGTGGGTGCGGGTTTATTTTTCCTTTGGAATATTTCAGGTGAAATTGTGTTAAAATAGTGCGAAAACCATGATGAATCCTTCCTAAAATCCTTAGTACATAATCCTTGTGTGAATAATCAACTATAAATGTACTCTGCAAGAGATTGAGAAGAGTAAGACATTGTTTTATTATTTTATTTCCTATTAAATTAAAGAAATAATTTCATAATGTTACTGTAATATCTTCTCATATCATAGCCTTCATCTTGGACACAACATGGTGCCATGAATCTATGTCAATCAGCACATGTTGCTGAGTGACAACTCCAATGTAACTACTAAACATAGCCTTATTGGGATTCACATGTTAGCCTTGTGAATTCCATCCAACATCAAATTTTATGCCTTTGGTTTTTGCCTTAAGAACATTGGATAACACCGTCAAACTATGACACACCTGTGTTTTCTATGATGTCAGAACTTTATTCCAGACAATTTCATGGATATCAACATCATCTATTTGTTCATTTGAAATGGTAGCAATGACATGTGATGATAGTTGTCAGACATCAACACTAGGGGAAACAATAGGCTCAGAAACTTTTTGTTGCTCTGCTTTGTGAGCAGCCACAGCAGCAGCATCTTGAGGGAATTGTTCAGCCTCAAGGCTAGGAGCACTAGAACATGCAGAAGTCATTATTTGCAAAATTGTTTGAAAAATTAATTTTGATTAAATAAATTCAGTAATGATAAGATAATAACATGAGATAACAAGATATATATTACAAATAAAATATAACCTATTTATTGAATTGTATTTCATTTTTTCAAAGGCTAAAGGGATTTTACACCTCTATTGATTATCCAAATCCCTTCATTGTGGTCGCCTCTATCATAAAAACATCATCTACATTGGGACCACTATGAAATGATTGTGACGTACCACAGAAAAGATCTTCCCCAACATAGTTTTCATCAGACCCTTTAGTAGTTTTGGACAATAACTGAAAAATCGATGAACTTCAGTTTTTAGGATCTGGAACATAAAAAACATGTACAACTTGTGATGACATTATAAAATGTTCATCATTATACCCTTTATTACTAAAATCAACTTTTACAAATCCCCATTCATCTATTTTAACACCACTGTTGTTATCAATCCATTTGAATTGAAAAATTTTCAATTGGAATGTTGTATAATTCAACTCCCAAATTTGTTTGATAATTCCAAAGTATGACATATTTGCATAAACAGGATTTCTGTCATTACTACCAGATAAATGTATCACATCAGCCACTAGTGTAACTCCACTATTTTTCATGGTACTATTTTCATCATGTTCAGGTGTATATAATGTATAACCATTAATTACATAACCATTTTAAGATAATACATACACACATAGTCCAGCGGCTAGCCATCGAAGTCATTCTGAAATTGAATACAGATTTTCATCAAACTCTTTAATAATATGGACCTGAAACCATCCTATAAACTACTGATTATGTGTATTTGATAACCATTTTTCATCCCTTGATGGATTCAACTACCTAAGAATTTTTTTGTGAGTTTCTATATATGGATAAACCTCCCAACTGTTATGAAAAACATAAAGGTGGGCCTGCTTCCAAACTGTAATATTGATTGTCACTATATCTCTTCCATAAATTCTGTCACCCTCAATGCATCAAGTGTGACGAGATTTCGGGAGACTAATGCTTTCCACAAAAGATAGGTATTCGGTACAAAATTCAATGGATTCTTCAACAATATATCACTCCACTATAAAACCCTCTGACCAACTTCGATTTCTGACATTCCCTTTCAAAGTCATCATATACCATTCAACGAGGTACGTCCGTCTACAGTGTACATGATGTCAAATTCAAAACTCTCTCACCATGTGAATCATCAAATGAACCATGATATCAATGAATGTTGGGAGGAGAACATTTCTAATTCACATAATATGATGTCAATTTCTTTTTCCATAGCTGGAAATTTCACCAGGTCTAAAACTTTTCTATATATAGCTTTGAAAAAGAAACAATGTGCAGTTAACGTATGGCAAGCATTCTTGGGCAAAATGCAACGTAAAGCTATAGGAATTAGATCTTTCATCAAAACATGGTAGTCATGTGATTTCAAACCTTTTAATAATCAAATCATTCTTTGAAAAAATGTACTTGATATATGATAAATACCCCTCTAGAACCTTTACCTTATTGAAGAAGTTGAAAACCTGATATCTCTCCTCCATAGAAACAGTATAAGGAGCTGAATGAAGAAACATTCGATTTTCACCCTTCACGGGAGAAAAATCTTATCGTATTCCCATGTCAACTATGTCTAACCTTGCGTTAATTCCTTCCTTTGTTTTTCCAGGGGCATTTAGCAAAATTCTGATAACACTATCACAAACATTTTTTTCCACATACATCAAATTATGAAAATGTCTGACGTATATACAATTCCAGTATGGTAATTCAAAATAACTGATGTCTTTTTTTCAAACCGATTTTCGTAAGGTTTTTCAAAAATTGTTTACCAAAAATAGTGTTCACATCTTTTACTTTCTCAAATAGCTGATCACCTGTTAGTGGAGATGGTGTTGCACCTTGTTCTAAAGTTTCATTGAATGATGTCGTCTAAGATCGGTAGTTAAGATGATGCAGTAGAAATCTATGAATTCTTAGAAACACAGATTTCGATGAATGTTTCAACCTAATTGATTCTATATATTCTTCACAAATGGGACACCCTTGAATTATTTTAATGCTATAGCCTGAAAAATTTCCATATGTAAGGAAATCATTTATTATTCCATTCAACAGTGCTCTCAACGTGATGTATTCACTTTTATAAGAATCATACAATATAACAATTGAATCCCACAATAACATCAAATCCTCGATCAAAGGATCCAGATAAACATCAATATCGTTACCTGGTTGTTTTGATCCTGATATAAGCATAATTAACATGATGAATTTCTGCTTCATGCATAAATATGGTGGAAAGCTATAATTTACCAACATAACTGGCCTTTTACTATGAGTACTGGTTTGAAAACCAAAAGTATTCACTCCATCTATAGAGAACACAAGAAAGAGGTTTCTTGGATCTTTTCCAAATTCAGGATACTAACGATCAATTTTCTTCCATTGAGGATATTCGGCCAGATGACGCAATTTCCCATCTTTATTTCTATTATCTCCATGCCATGCTAATTGTCTTACTGTTTCTTCAGTTCCATATAGACACCTAAACCTTGGAAAGATTGGAAAGTACCATAAAACTTTCAAAGGATTGGATTCATCTTTCTAGTGATGAGAAGCACCACACTTTGGGAATTCTGTAAGTGATTTGTTCTCTTTGAGAAAAACTATATATTATTTCGGGTAGGCATGTATAGTTTTAGAAATGATACCCATCGAGTGAGGAATTCATTTAGCATCATATTTCTGGCTTGGGAGATCATTTTTTCAAGGGAGCATTTCATTGAAGAGAGAAAGTAGTTTCCGTAAAAATAACATCACTCCATCAGTTTCCTGATTTCTATTTATACAACTTCATTACAGTTGACAATACAGTATATTTAGTGCATTCAGTATACAATGACACCTTTGCAAAACTCATTAACTTATCAATCAATTTTGGGAAATCACAGAGTTCATCTTCAATTTTATTTGTCATTTCCTCAATATGTTCTTCATCATCATTGACATCTATAATCACATCCTCCATTCGGTCTTCTTCATTATCCATATTTGTATTCATATCTGATGATCCATAAAATTTAGTTTTATCCCAGCCAGTAACTATATTTGCTTTTTCTCTGTGTTTATTCCAACATTTATAACTCTCATCTATTTCGTGACATATCAAATGTTCTTCCAATTCCTCTAGAGTAAGTATACTAGAATAATAACAACGTAAACACAAAAAAAGGATTTGAGAAGGATCCTTTGTGTTCTCCTTTGCAAACATCCTAAACTCTTTCACTCTGTTCTCATACTCTATTGTCAAACAATTAGAATCCATCTAATCTTTATTCATCTCCATCCTTATTGAATTTAAAATATTAGTATTTATGGTTCAAATACAGAAAACAAGACTTCCTAATATAGTAGAAGATAACCACTTCCTTATAAAAATAGAGATTAATAGAGCCTACTCATTTCCAATAAAGATTTGGAAATTTACAGAACTAGGATAGACCCCCCATCAAAATCAACACAGTTTCCAAACAAAAAGGGGTTCACGGGGATAATCACTTGTGTCATAGATGGTAAAACTCACCCGACATCATCCTCTATAGCTCATCCTCCTCTATCGGGTCAACCCTTCTATGTTCAACTATTCCGTCATTTTATACCTCACCATCCTAAAATAAATATGGATGAAAACTAGTATCCATCTCTATAAGTAAAGAAAGGATTCTCATAATCTCTACAATATATAATTCATTAAATACAATTACATTAGATTCATTATAGTTTCCTCAAATCACCCTTGTACAAACATAAGAATAATCATGAATGATACATCTTCCACCCCTAGGTCTTTTCCCTACAATCAATATCATCATGCCTAATATTTTGGGTATGCTCATGTTACTTACTTTAAATCACTATGGGGATAACCACTTGTGTCAAAGATGGTCTCCCATGTTATTCTATATGAATATTTTAACAAATATTATTGACATATCATCCCATTAAATCCTCACGTGTGTCTAATTCCAAACCCTATCTTAATTGTAATATCTAAATAATAAATATTAATAAATTACCCCACATCCACTTTCCCACAAATCTGGTCATTCTCACACTCTAATGAAATAGTTCATATGCTTCAAACCCTTCTATATAATCTCATAACCATATATCCACACATACACATGTCACAGACACATAAAAAACCATATCCACATGACAACCACACATCATATCCTCATCACAGTATGATATCATGAACATGAAGGACATAAACATCATACAATCCTCCTACAATGCACAATCCCCACAATGTATCCACACAAAAAACACACAATCATGTCAGAAAGAATATATATACTCCAAAAACTAAAACTGTTATATATCATATATATACTCACACTGTGAGCCATTACAACTCATACTAAGTGTGTAGGGGGGACTGGGGAAGAGGGAGTGGTTCTATATGTGTTCTCTCCATAACCTAGATATTGAGAAAATCACTCAGAACCAAAGTACCCATTTGGATTTCTATCAAGTTACTCACTCAAGTGGTGGTGTGAAAGAAATAATAAGAAAATATAATAAGTATAAAGTCACACATTAATCTTTCCTAAGGCTTTACACCAAACTAACACTGGAAATTCCCTTGTCAACAATTTCCTTGTTACTACCACCCTCTTATAACCACTTCCATTATAATGCAAAAAATAATCCCAACCAAATCACATAATCATTTAAATCATCATTACCAACATCTAAATTCATTTAACATTATAATTTCCTGGATTTTTATTACCATGTGCATTTCAATTGTTAACCATTTGAATGTAAAACCAATAATTAAATAACTACCCACTATAATCCATTCCTTAATCCTTAATAACATTTATTCTATCTTTAACCATTTATTACAAATAATTATTCCAATCATTATCATTAATCATTTAACAAACCATCATTTATCATTTCCAACCAATCACCCATTAATATTTTCATTTATTCCAGCCATATTCCATGCCAAAAGGAAAATATAACACCACCCAATAACAACTTAATTTTCATGACATAATATACAACTAAACACATTCTAAATTACATAAATCCACTTATTTTCCACCTAAATAGCCATATCATTGCTATCATAACTACACTATAATCCATCCATCACTACTATATTAATTACCACACCACATTCTCCTAACCTCATCAATCAACCATCTCCCTTATAATCTTAGTGATAAATACCCCATACATAGTAGCATGAAATGGAAAAAAAAATCACACAAAAAGTCTTATATATGGCCATTAACCATTGAAACTATAACAATAAACACAAAAACCCAATCAGCATTGTTGTCACATAATTCCTACGAAGACATTTCAAGAAGAGAATCAAGATTAAGAGAAAATAAATTCACCTTAGAGGTGAAGTAGGGAACCTTCTGTGCTACGTTAGTAGGGGAAGGCGTGACGACCAGAGGTGGAGGTTCACAAGAGGATCCACCAACTATTGAGAAATGGAGGAGTAGGGTTCATGGGGAGTAGGGTTTATCAGAGAGGAGGATAAGTAGGGTTTGAGGGGAGGAGGATTCACCGAAGGGGTTCGAGGTGGGGGGATTGGGAGAAGGGATAGCGGTGGAGGTCCGACAATGCGAAGATCGGGGGCAGCGGAGGGGAGTCACAGGGTTATAGTACCATGAGATCTTAAGGAGCGATAAACCGAGGACACTGTGGGACCGATTTTAAAAAATATGGGACTACGACTTTATCAGCGCTATCATTTTAGCGCTGATACATGCCTTCTTTATCAGTGCTTTTTTGCAATGATAAACAGTCTCTTTATCAGGGCTGATAAAGGTTAAACTGTATCATTACTAATGTTTTAGCACTGATACAAGGAATCTTTATCAGCTGTTTTTTCTTAGTGCTGATTTAAGGTGGCGCTTCCCTTGACCGTTTTGGTAGTAGTGTCCACAAATGAAATTATCCCATTTACCCATTATGGAAACCATAAAGGTATGCTATAAATTAAAAATACATATGTATAGATACAATAAAAGAGAATATTTATCACATATAAATACAATTCCATCCTAATGGCCACCATAAGAGGTGGTAGAAGATAATTGAACAATCATCATTTTGCGAGGTCTTAGTTCACCATCCACCAAAACAGTATGTTCTTTACCCATTAGATGGAGGTCTGTGCAAGTGTAGTATGAATACATCTCATAAAAACAACCTAGTATATTTTTGATATAGGTTTTATTATAAAATAGATGAAATAGAGTTTAGGGGGTTTGAGAAGTAAAATAAAAGAAAATAACTTCAGAGAAGACATTACCTTTAAATCGGGTAACTCCCATTGGTTTGAACCAAAAGGATTTCTTGAAGAGCCTTTTGCCTAAGGTAAGACTCCTAGGTGGTATAGATGGATATTAAGAGACAATTTGGGTAGAGTATGAATGAGCCAGGGGGCTTGATTGGTGTGTGTAATGGGTTAGAGGTGAGGTCTTATTTATAGGGGAGAGGAGGGGCACTTTAGGAATGTTTGAAAATATTATATTATTATATAATAATTTTTGGTTTCTAAAGGTCAGAAACATGTAAAAGTCAAATATAAGATGACTATTATTCCAAATAAAATCATACAATAATAATTGGACAGGTTTTGGATAATGTTTTAATTTTTATAATCTTATTTGTTGACATTATTCATTAGTGAGGTAAACACTGTATCATTATTGTGTCAAAAATAATTTTATTTATTTGATGTCTAAAAATAATAACTAAAAAACCATGATTTATGAACTCTATTTAGATTTCAAATGAATATTTATAGTCCAATATATCAATTATAAAACCTCACATTAAAATTGTTTTGGGAAACAATACATGCTTATCATATATTTAATTTTTATTTAAATAAGAAGTTGTTAATGTCATTATCATACCCAAATGGATATTAAAGGCCAAAAATATCACCCAAGGATTGAATTGGTCATCCATGACTCATAAAATAAGGATAGAATAAGTGTTAATGAAAATTTATATTATTATAATATTATTTTTTACATTGAATTACCCTATTAACCTTTAACTACGGTAAATAAAATCAAAAGTTATTATTCACAAAAGATAATTTTCATCTTGTGGAACCAAGTTTTACAAACCAATGAAAACCATGTATGTCAGATTTTTGAAATTCAATTCACAGAAGCGGTAATAATTTTTTTAAATGAAAAAGTCAGTTTTTAACTACAACATAGTGTTTTCACTAATCTTCAAAAATTGAAGGATTTCAGAAAGACCAAAAATTAATCTTAATCTATATTAGATATTAAGAATTAAAAAAATGACTTATATTTTGCCAAATTCATTACATAGAATATGCATGAATTAATTTAAAATCAATTCTTGTTGACCAAACAAAAAAGCGTGTTTTTAAGTTGTAATAACTATCAAAATATTGACATTTTTTTATGTCCAATATCAAAGTGAAATTACATAAAATGACCAAAATTATATAAAATTGTAATAATATAATATAATTAAACATTAAAACCAATTAAAAATTTAATCTATCCATATAAATAACATATACTATAATGCAGATTTGAATTAAAATACAATATTTTTTAATACTCATTAAAAATTAATTTTATCTAAAATATATGAAAAAAATTTACCCAATGTTAATTTTGTTGTCCCGATTCTAAAGAATAATTTTATTTTTTAAAATAGAACTTATAAATGTGAAAAAAATGAGAATTAATGAGGGATCTCCATCCAAAGGTGGTAAATCGACCTTTTAATGAATATTAGAGTATTTATATGCTTAAAATTAGATTCATTCATATTTTAATCATCTACCTTTAATTGGATAAATGTAAAAACATTTAAAAAACATGTATAATCATATTTTAGTATGTTATATTTATTACCACCATTACAAACACTAGGCATTGACTACCATTTAAAATAATAATATTAGATTATCATTTTTCAGTATTACTCAATGTCGTGTGCCACATAAGATTTGAAAGAAACCCATCGCTACATATCAGGTATTCCATCGAACAAAGAATCTCTTTTAATGTAAAATTATTATTTAATTAAAAATATTAATAAATATGAAAATTTATTATTCTTTATTTACCTAGGATGTCATAGTGATAATCTAAAGATGCGTGGTTATGTGATAAACCAAAGACGGGTGGTTCCATGATAAATGATTCAAATTGGGTTTTGTAATAACCTTAAATTAGTTGGTTATGGATGTCGGCCATATGGATATTCCATTTAGTGATCAGTGTTGAAGTCGATCATATGGTTGTTATATTTTTGTATGATTATGTCGCATGTTACCTTTATATGTTTTATGTTGATTTCTTTGGGTTTTATGGTAATATTTAGATTACAAAAATGGTAAGAAATGTTAATATATTAATTGAAGTGTAATTACGAATTCTTAAATGTGAAAAGTATTACTTTACGAATAAATATTAATGATTTACAAGTTTTCACAAGGATAAAAATCATCCTCCATTTTGTATCCCTTAATATGTTCTTTTTCTCATCCCATGTTTGGAAATGTTTTTCACTTGAAATAAAGAATAATAGGGTCAAGTATGAGATCAAGTAAAAGTTATGTTGTTTAAACATGAAACGAAATAATATTTTTGTTAAATTTATTCATGTGTTTTTTTAAAAAAAATTATTGTGAAAGTGTGTACTTGTAATATTTAAGAGGCAAGGTATGAGTTATGACCTAATTATCTATACCGCTAAAACTAAAAAGATCATAAATCTTAATGAATAAAAAATTATTGTCTTATATAAAGATTATTTAATGTTTAGGGATGAGACCTTATTGTTGGTATTAGAGGGTGGGTTGGACAAAATTAGAGATTATGATGTCTTCTTAAGAGTAAGAGATATCATATATGTTTATAATTTTAAGGATGATTTGAAGATAGATGCCTTAGAAACCATTTTTAATGCTTTATAATTCAAAATATTATGGTGTCCAATGGTGTTATTAGAGACATTCACCTTTGAGGTAATTATGGGTTATTATTTTTTGGGATGAAAAATGTGAGGTATGAAATAAAAATCGATGTTAAAACCTGACACAATAATTTTTAATGTCTTTATAATATTTTAGGAATATTTTAAGATATGTATAGTTTATAAAATGGATATCCCATAGGATTGGTAACAATTTATCAGGCCCCACAAGGCCATGGGAATGAAACCCACTATGGAAGGGAGACAAGGTTTTATCCCCTACTAATGGACTATGTAATGTCCCTTATTAGTAATAACTTTTATTTTTAGTGAAATTATTATCTGGAATAATATGAATTTTATATTTTGAACTTATGTTTTTTCAAATGAATGTACTTGGTATTGTAAAATGATATGGGTATTTAGTGATACATGTTATTTTGGAAGACATTCTCTATTTTGGGAACCCTACATGCCTATGGAAAATAGAATACTATGAGATTTTATTTTAAAATTAATGGTTGAATTTTATTTAATAAGAATATAAATTTTTATATAGGACTTATGGTGATTCAGGTTATTTAGGGAAGTGATAAAACTATCTTGGATTAAATGTGATTAGGTTAATTACTTTTTGGTACGAGACATTAAGAGTGATTGATGGTATTTGTAGATAAATGTTAAAAATTTTCTACGAATAATGTTATGTCGAGTGTTTATAATTGTTGGGTTTCATTCATAGTTTGGATTATTTTGAGGAATTTTATGGAAAATTATTTATCAAATGGCATTTATTGAACATTGAAAACTACAATATAATTTTAGAGATTTAAAGTAGTTTGTCTTCATATAGTGGTATATTATTTTTGTGGAATTGTATGATTTGATCTTAACTTTTTGGGTTTTGTAAATATTTTAAGATAAAATAAATTGAGGGTTAATCATTGTGGGATTAGGTTATTCGCTATGTTGATTCTAGTGCGTCATGTGTGACCAAGTCATCTTTACTTCTTATAATTTGGAGAACATATGAGTTTTTGGTTGAAATTTATTAAAGGATGATACTCTACATGACAAGTAGGTATGCATCATTATTTTCTCAGTCATTCTCGTAAATAGATTCCTCAAATTTATGAAAAATAAATAAAAAAATATTTTCTATTTAATTAACCTAATGTGAAATCGAAGACCCTTTAACCCATCAATATTTATCAGTTTTCTTATTGTTAAATTTCTACTGATCATGTTTTTATCTCACTCCATAAGAACTGGACAATTATTTTTCCTTCTATATTTATATTTTCCTACATGGAATCGTTTTATGTTTTATCTCAGGTGAAATTTGTACTTCTCCTTATTGCTATTAAAGTAATGGTTTCATTAACCTTTTTATTGTTGTGGGATTTCAATTAAGGTATTTTGAAAAGTCATACAACATTTTTTGACACCAAATTAAAATTCTGTGTATGCAATTTATTAAATGGGGGATGTGGACGTAACATCCATAGTTCTAAGGGAGAAACACTATGTTCAATAACGTACATGATGTACTAAATCTAGCTTAAATGAACATCTAAATATTATTATTTAAATTGTACCATGATAACCAACCCATTTTAATTTAATGAGTGAATAGAATTAACAAAATTATGAAAATATGGTTTAGATAGGATTATATAATTATTTAGTGGTTATCAAAATTATTATAAATGAAAAGAAAAAAAATTTAATATAAAGGATGTGTTTTTATTAGAACCTATTTATATGAGAATAATTGTGTTTATGAAATCATATCAAAATTTTTTGATTATATTAATAAAATATAATCTTAGTGCGATGTTTAATATTCATATTATATGTTTTATAGACTATATATAATAAGAAAATCAATTTTTATGGATAAAAGAAGTATTAAAAAATCATTTTACCACCTTTTGATGGATAACCCATTTTGAATATATTTTTTGAATATTTTATATGTTATAATTGAAACAAAAAAGTTATTATTTATAATTGTCACATAAAAATTTACTTTGGTTGAATTTTGTCATTTTAGAGAAACCCATTTTTAATGAATACTGAAAAATACTGCATTTTAATTCAAAACTGTATTTTCATATAATTTTATTAAATAATTATGTAGTTTTATTAATTGGGCTTTTAATGTGTAATTGGATTATTTAATTACTATTTAATACAATTTTTTTTCATTGGATGTAATTTAACTATGATATTTGATAAAAACACATGTCATTCTTTTGATGGGTTTTTACCCTTAAAACCCCAATTTTTCCATTTTGACAAAAAGAAATACATTTTAATTTATTACTAAAAATTATATTTATTTAATATAGGAAAATTAATTTCTTATTTGGAATCAAAAGGATAAAATTATGTAAATATTTCTCATTTAGTTTTTAACATGATGAATAGTAACTTTAATTACTATTTTTATTTACCACTATTAAAGAGTAAATAAGGTAAACAAGGGTAAAAATAAAATTATAATAATTTCATACTACCCTAAACTTGTCCTAATCCTATTGTATGAGATATTTCCAACCTTTCATGACCCATCCCTCGAGTCCCATGACATGACTACCCCATTCCCGCCTTCTATAGGCCAGGGGCTAACGACTAGCACGAAATGTGTAAATCCTTAAAACTGGGAAGGCATTTCCTTTATAAAGTGTAAAAACACACAATAGAGTACAAGCTAGAAGTAAAAAACTAAGAAAAACTGTATACAAAGGATTGCTAAAATGTAAAAGGGAATGAAAATACAAGCCCTATGAAATGTAAAAGTACAACTGAAAAACTAGTACAACTGAAGAAAAGTCAAATAGCTGACGGGGTGTCCTCTGGGGAATCCTACCTGAAGGGCAGGTACAGATATCCTCCCCAGTTCTACTTGTCAGTTTGTCTCCTCCGTGTACCGTCACACCGTGTGTTCCACCTGCAGGTGTCCTTCAGTACTACTACTCTCGGCCTCAGTCAGCGTTGTCCGTCATCTGCAACCAACACAATGAGGTGCAGGCATAGCCCGTGTAGGGGTGAGTATAATGATACTCAGTAGGGACCCCGAGACCCTCAAGGTCTCACAAAATCCAACAAAGATAAATTACAGAGTATGAAATAAATATATAACCCAACTTAGGTATATTCCCACACATATACCTATGTTATCATGTAATCCATCTCATTCAAGAGGTAATCACAATAGTTACTGACTTAGCTCAACCAAGATTTTATTCTCAGGATGGTATCAATTCTAACCCTCGGCTGCTGGAGAACTCCTCCTCTATCATGTACAGTGGGCCTTCCATGTCGCACAGAGGCAGTTCCCACTAACCTTGGACTGCTGACGTACTCCTCCTGTCGAGTACTGTGGGTCTGCCACGTCACACAGAGGCGCTCCCCACCATGGGTCAGCCAGGTCACACGTGGGTGCTCCCACTCATAGCCTGCTGAGGTGACCTCATGTCGATTATCGTGGGTCTTCTGTGACACAATGGAGCTCCCCACTGCGGGTCTACCACGACACCATGGTGCTCCCTGTAGTGCTAGTAGAATCGCATCAAGTAAAACGGTCAACAGTCGTCAGGTCTCAGCCCGCTACTAGGTTCTGGCACAAAAGCTCACTCTTTCCCGGTAGATCCTCTCCACAAGATACTTTTTGATGCTCCAAATGCCACGAACTCCAATGAAGAATTAAATCAAAGGTCTGCCACGTTATATAGGTTTCAACGCAACTGAGGGCACGTCAATCAGACGCCCGATCATTGAGTTAATAGGCTATTAGTCCTAGGGGCCCGGTTGGATTCGTGCATGATCCAACCTGACCGTATTTCAAATATACCCCGAATTTCAGTGGAGTATATTCCAATGGACTTTCTTGCTCCCAGAATACCAGCGACACTGACAGTTCATCAAATGATCGTCTGATGCCAAAGATATGCCCAAATGAATGTAAAGGGTCGTGGTGGGTCCGGGTCCCGTCCAACCCGGTCAGACCGACCCCGCCCAACCCCATCTGGGATGACCCGGTCAGACCTATTTGGTTTGGATTGACCCGTTGAGCGGGCCAACCTGTTAGGTTCGGTCGGGCCTACTGGGCCCCGTCCAGCAGGACGCGAGGGCGGTTCGGCCCGAGCATGGGGCCGGTTCGACACGGAGAGTCGCGAGGGTGCGACACGACCCAAATGGCAATTCCCGGACACCGACTCGGCTGGGAGGCCACGAGGGGGCTGGGACACCAGTTCTGCTGGGCAGCCAGGAGGGAGCCGGGATGCCGGCTCGGCCGGGTGGCCTCGAGGGAGCCGGGAGGCCGGCTCGACCGGGAGGCCGCGAGGGGTCCGGGACACCAGCTCAGCCAGGGTGGCCGTGAGGGTGCCGGCTCGGGGAGGTGCACGGGGCGCGCGCGGAGGCCGGTAGGCGGGCCAATTCCAAGAACTGCGTGGTGCGCGCGCGAATACCGGCAGGCAGGCCGACGATGTTCGACCGGGAAGGGCGTGACCAGACGGAATTTTAACAACTGGGCCTCAATGACATCACATACACACCGCCTTAAAATGACCGTCAGGTCCTTGCCAAACAGGTACCACTAGTTTACCCACATACATGTGCCCCTCCAAGGGTCCACCCACATGCCTGAACAGATCACCTGACTAATGAAAGTCCCCACAGGTCAACAGATGTCCTTTCTACTGTGTTTTTTCCTCACTCACACACTTCCTGGGAAACATCCCAGATGGTCACTCATCTTGATCACTACTCCATGCCAATCACGCTTAACTGTGGAGTAATAATCATACTTGCTCTAGAAAAGGAAGGTGCACCTTGTTGACATGAGTCATATCATATAGATATTTATCCCTTTATCATTTTGGGGTGTTACAATCTCCCCCCCATTATAGGACAACATACTCGTTGTGGGATCTACATCTCAACCCATGTAGTGCACCACACTTAAGGCTGGGTTCCTACTATGATACCAATTTTAAAAACTGGGCCTTAGTGACAGCACAGACACCCCTCCTTAACATGTCTGTCGGGTCCTGGTCCATTAGGTACCACTTGTAGCCCCGCAGACACGTGGTCCCCACCCAGGGGTCCACCCAAATGCCTGAACGGGTCATATGACCAATAACAGTCCCCATAGGTCAACACAAGTCCTTTCTAGTGTGTTTTGTCCTCACTCTCACACACAATAGGTAAATTTCTAAAATTTCACCCATCATGATCACAACTCCAAGCCAAGCACGCTTAACTATGGAGTTCTAATCAGACAGGCTCCCGAAAAGGAAGGTGCACCTTCTTAACATTAGTCATATAATTTATCCATTTAATCCTTTAACATTTTGTGGTGTTATATGACCAATACAACCCTTTATATGAAATAGTGGTCTTTAAAAGACTCATGGGTGTGATTATGACACTTATAACTTTTATTTTAATGTAAAGTAAAATATGTTATTAACATATATATTTTTATTAAATAAATTTTTATTTGGGTTCATATAAGTGGTCAATTATAATATATATATTCAACATAAATAAAAATATATTTCACACATCATGACATTTTATTTATAATTTTTATACACAAATTAATAAAATTTAATTATAACACAATAATGATGAAGTGATTTCATTATTAATGAGGGAATCAAATAAAAGAATTTATAAAAATTAAATTAAATATTATTTGAATTAATTTAGGTTAGTCATGATTTTTATAGGTTTATATTACATGTTATAAGACTATTCAATGGTTTGGCTCGATGTTATATCTCTATTTTGATTTCATTTAAAATCAATAGAATTAATAGTGATAAAATTGACATAATTGATGTTTTATAAAAAAAATAATTTATTACATTATTTAAAATAATTTTTTTTAAAATAATGATGTGACACTTATAAGGTCTAGATGTTTAATAATTTTCCAATTATAATAAATTTATACCATATAAGTAATATTAATAACGTCTTAATAATTTATATGTTGTTACCCCAATTAAAATTAAAAGAGAATAATTAAGGGTAAACTAAAAAGATAAGGTTTAAAATCAACTCAATACATGTCTAAATATACTATTTCTTTGTACGATGAACTACTGGTTCACGAAAAGATGTTAGTTAAATTTCCACCAACTACCTCTCACAGTGGCCATTATGGGGGAATATATTTTTATATATGAAATATAATATTTTTATATTTACTCTATTCATCTTTAATATTATTTTAGAACCAAACATTCTTCTTTCAATGTTTTGTAAATAAAATAATTTCTTCCGAGTAAGTGTTGACTACCACCCACTCAAAGTGATATGACTTGTTCCCGCTATACATGGAACGTATAATGGATGGTTTTGTTAAACCAACAAGACATATAAAAAATTAAAATAATACTGGTATAGTAATATACATTTATTTCATTTCATTATTATTATTATAATATGAAAAATAAATTAAAGTGGTGTTCAGGCGTATATACTGTCTACCATTACTATGAATGGTGCATTTCATTGCTTATCATCAAATTTTATGGATTATTATAAATACATATATAATAGATATATATTATATTTAAATCATTATTACTATTGATGAGATGATGGAATTTTGGCAACATTGATAATTAACATTAAAACAATTTTTTTTGACTCAAGTACATAATATCATCAAAACATCTGATATGATCTTAAATAGTTATGTAATTTTTATAACATGGTAATAATTAATATAAATGGAATAATAAACATTAAAAGTTTTTATGCAGTTATAAAGTAACTTAAATTTATTATTCTATAAAATAAAGGATGTAGGAGACAAGTCGGACTCAAGGAAAGGGAAATCGTAACTCAATCTCCATTCATTGAGTTAAATATCTATGTCATTGGTTTTGTTTTTCCAAGAATATGTGAAAATAAAATATTTTTGTTTCACACTTAATATCCACTTCTGTTTTTTGTATTTATATTTTCAACCGAATAGTGTAATTGATTAATCCTTAATCTAATGATACGATCATTGTAAGGGACTTTGTCTCAATCTCCTTTTAATGAGGCATATCATGATGTTTTTCACCATTATTTTCTTATGAGGTGTATATAAAACACTTTTGACATGATATATAATGAATCCATACATTCTCATGATATTTAATGTTTTATTTATTGTCATTCCTTAATAATTTTAATGCAATTGTTTCCCTAGTGGCAAGGGTCACTTTAACTAAAACATCAATTTAAATGTTTTAATGATTTATTCTTCAAAAAGATTCTATTTCATGTCCATGTTTTCCAAAAAAAATTATGAATTTATTTATATGGAAATGATTTTTATAAAATTTTAATTTCTTTCAAACTATTAAAATTGGTATGGTGCACTTTGATTCAAAAGTATCATTATTAAATATTTTAAATGGATTTGGAATGGGACTAAATATTTAAATATTTTCAAAATATTTCTTGTGATTGAAAATGAAATTTTATGAGTGGGATGTGGAAAATTTAAATCACTTATCTGTTATGATTTTATAATTTTACTTAAAAATTTAATGGGTGGTTATGCGATATCCATAATATGGGTAGTTACATAATAAACCAAGGACTTGTGGTTCCATGATAAACCTATGACATGTGGTTCCGTTATAACCTCCAATGCATTGGGTATGGATGTCATTGATATAAAAATTCCATTTAGTGATATATGTGGAATTATACTATATGGTTATTCTATTTATTTATGATTATGTACTAAGTTTCATTTATATGTTATATATTGATTTCTAGGTGTTTTAAAATTATCTTTTGATTACAAAAGTGAAAGAAATTAGCTTATATTCATTGATGTGTAATTACCACTTCCTAAAGGTGGAACATATTACTTCATGATAATTTACACATGGTTTACATGTTTTATCAAGGCTAAAAAATTCCATATCTGTGTATCCCTTATTGAGTTTTTATGCTCGTCCTGTGTTTTCAAATGTTTTTTAGAGGACATATAGAAGGATAGGGTCAACGATGGGATTAAGAAAACTTTATTTTGTATAAAAATGAAATGAATACACGTTTTAAAATAATTTTTATATGAAAAAAATGGATAGTGATTAGATGTGTCTACCTGTAATAATTAAGACATTATGTTTGAGTTATGGCATAATTAATTAAAGGTATAAACCTAAAATGATCCTCAATGAGAATTGATGTCCAACTATTGACCTCTCTCAATTTTATTTATTGTTTATAGATGAGGCCTTATATTACATCAATATCAAAACTAATGAAGTTTCATATCCTATGGTTACATTTTCATTTAATATCACCATTTTCATACTCTCTGGTAATTACAATAGATGATGAATTTTTAAAAAAATAGGACTTTATTTCTACCGTTTCCCAGAAATATATGTTTCTGTCTAAAACAATGTTTTCTAAATGTTTTATCAAATATATTTTTTTGATTCTTGTAGTTTATTTCAAAGATAATTTAAAATTTGACCTATTTTTTATTTTTTTAAAGTATTCATCAAGTCATTTTCCAAACAATTCCTATTTGGATTTTATCAAAAATGCGAATGAATCCTATTCATTAATGTGTAAATAAGGAAACAAACTTCCCATTATCATTACCATTTTTTTTTTATTAAAACCAAATTTATAAATTTTCATGATTATTTTAAATAAAAGTGCGTCTCACAATATTTTATGCTTTAAATAGACTATTTTTTTTCAAATTGGAAATAATATTTTCCTCATGAAATGTTTTAAATAAATAATAAAATACTTCTTTATGTTATTTAATGTAAATTTTCAAAGAAATATTTTTTAAAAATATATTACCTTTAAAAAAAATTTCAAGGAAATGTTATTTTACTCAATAAATATTTTAAATGATCGATAAAAATAATTTTTCATTTAATGTTACATTTATTGATATTTGTTATTAATTACCAGGGATATGATCCAATGATAAAATTTGTATTCTTTACCTACATTGTTATTGTTTATGGTGACATGATGAATACTAAACCAGTTTCCTTCCCATTAGTTATACTATTGTAATATTATTATGAATCATGTTCTTCTTCCATGGGTTATGGAATAATGAAAGGATTATTAACCCTGTCTATTTTTCATGGGGTATAATATGATGAAATGTTTATTAACCCTACAGTATATCATGTGGTATTACATGATAAATATTTTGTAATCCTATGGATCATATGTGTATGATTTAAATTATGTGATATGTAGGACATATATCACCTTCCAATGTATTAGTTAATGATAAATGCTCTATGGGATCATAGGTTACATGA
Source organism: Viscum album (assembly GCA_963277665.1). NCBI lineage: Eukaryota > Viridiplantae > Streptophyta > Magnoliopsida > Santalales > Viscaceae > Viscum > Viscum album. The sequence goes on along the minus strand of OY728146.1, from coordinate 2,000,754,080 downwards.
GTGGTTAGCCAATGTCTGAAAATGTGGGTATATTTATAGATTACCTACGACAGAAAATATGGTACATAGGCTATTATCCCAAGAACAAAGTTGGTATATTGGTATTTTCCAAAGACTAACATGTTATTAATGTCATAGTGGGTTTCCTTGAAAAAATATATTCTATTGTTAAGTTTATTAAACAATTAATTATCTTATCGTAATGTTTTGATCTCATGTATCATGTTCTTTTATTCCCTTATGATTCATATATTATGAACTTCTAACCATAATTCCACGAATCATGTTTTTTAAATATGAAAGTTTGTGTATGACCATTCTATGTTATTTTCATTATTCTGTAACATTATTCTTGTCATATGTTTTCATATGATCATAGATTCTTATCTATTATGATCACCTTCACTAATAATTTGACCTCACTATTTCTTATATTTACTTTCCCCATGTTATGAAGAACATAATTATGTTGGGTATTTATTAAAATAATAATGAATAGAAATATATTTTTGAGAAACATTGGTGATATTTTACTAGATTTAAATATGGGGTTCCATGTTTCCAAACACAGAGAACAGTTACGGTTCATAGGCACAAGTTTTTGTATTATAATGAATATTCACCTAAAAATATGTAATTTTCATGTATTATAATCATGGGTCTATATAGTCTGTATCATATGATAGGTTTATTTAAATTTTAGAAAATAGTATAATAAAACATTATTTTGATCCCTAGGTATATTTATAAGGATATGTCTAGGGATGTCTTTAAGCCTAAGTATGATCAAAAGTATAGGAAGATTTCCTTGAATTTGGATAATGGATAATGAATGCGGGTATTACGAAATTGAAACCTCATTTAGATTTACTCGACGAAGGTGGCTCTAAAAATATATAAAAAATATAAGGAATTGTATTAACATTTAATTTGGGGGAAAATTTTATTATGAGAAGATAAAGGTGATGAGTAATAGAGTGAAATAAATTATGATTATTCCTTATCAGTAATCCTAGAACATGACTAACTATATTCACCTTAACCAAATCTCAGACTCACTATTGAAGAGAATGATATTGTTCATTGGGATTTTGGGTAGTGAAGACCATATATGAAAGAAGATTTAGTTTATATATATTGAGTATGTGGGAAGAATCACTCATGTGGATGTCTAAAAGGGATAAGAATAAGTTTAGGGTTTGTATAATGTAGACATAAAGAATCTAACAAAAAAATGAAAAAAATGAAATTTTTTGTTAATGCAATGGATTACAATAATGGCCTCCCTAAGGTATCATTGATGGTTAAATGTTTCAAATAGGGAAATTTTTTGGAATTATGAAAATCAATGTCCTCAAGGGAATGGTCATGTAGACAGTCAAAATAGATATATGAGTAACAACTATATTTTTTATGACGAAGAGACTACAAATGATATATTTTTTTTTAAAATGTTAGGGCCGAAGCCTTATTTTATTATTAAAGAAAATACATCTTCATGACTGGGTAGAGGGAGACCCATTACATAGCCCGAAGGCCCAAGGCCATGTGGCATGAATACAAGGCTTGAAAGGCCATATTTTTTCCCAAAGGACCCCTCGGTGAGCAGTACGGCTACAGTTCCTCCACTGTTATACTCTTTGCTAGAGTACCACTGCCACTATAGTGACTACTACAGTACCTCCGCTGCAATACTGTCACCATATATACAGTCCACCTTTGCTCTATTACTAATACAATTCCCTGCTACAGTGCTGCTATGGTTACCAAGAATTTTGTCCCTACCTGGATTTGATCTCGGGTCTTTTTGATGCCCAGTAGAAGACTGTACCACTTGGGTATAGGCTCATTTGAAACTATAAAAGACATATGAATGGATGAAATGTTATGAATTAATTTTTGTTGTTTTGGACGTTAGAATCCTGAAACACCAATGTATTATATGTTGAACTTTTCCTTTAATGAGTTTAATTAAAATGTTGAATTGTACTAAGGGACTGGAAATGTGATATAATAGAAATTAAATTTCACGATTAGAATAATATAACATTTAATATATTCTTGAGGTTGAGAAAATTCTAATTAGTTTGGATAAATTGATAATTGATATGGATAAAGTAAATTAGATAGTATTGATGTCCTCATAACTAGTATAGGATTTGTTGGAAAAGTGGTTTATGTTATCATTGAGGGAGTTTACAACATTATTGTATGTATGGAATATGTTCAATAATAAGTTTTTTATTCAGTGAGTGGGGAAGAGTTGAGGTTTTTATTTAGTTTCTATGGTAATTGTTTTTATTACCAAGATAGAGGATAATATATATCTATAGAATTCACATATTTGGAATGTGTCCTATAATAGATAATTAAAAATATTTTGGTGATAATGTTCTGTTTTTTTAATATATTTAGGGACATTGTTTAGAAATTTCAAATTTTAGATGAGACATAATATTAACTATTTATACTGTAGATTATTTTGTACATTAGATGTGGTTTTATAGATTTACCTACTATGAATCCATATGAATATTTATCTATATTGGATTACTTGTGATATATGTTTTCCAATAGAAGATAGATGGAATGACTTACAATTTTATTTATGGATCTTATATTCCACTAGTGCATCCGGAATAAAGGATTAACCTTTATTTAAAAGAGTCACAGATGGAGAGGGAATTTTCAAGGTAGAAAAAATTGAAGATATTGTGCCTATGAAAGGGAATTAAATTAATTAATTATATAATCTTGTTAAAATTCCTTATCATTAAGAAAAGGATCTCAAAATAAAATGTTATACAGGTATCAATATTATTGTAGATATTAATGAATTTCTTAAAACTGCTTCGGTTTATTGATTTATGGTCATTATCCTTCTCTAAATCACCCAATTTTTTATGAATAATGTTCTTTATGGATTTTTATCATTATTCGGGTGTTTTTTCACTTATATGTCAATGTTTTCACTTCCCACCCATGTTCTTTGATTTTTAAACCTAGTATGTGTCATTCTACATGACCTTAAACATTCCCTCTTTTTTTCAATAGTATATTTAATTAAACATTATAGGATGTGGGTTTTGATGATGGAATTTTCAAATTTTGATCCATCGATGACTATGTCAATTGTTTTATGATAGAACCATTTTAATGGGGTAGAATGGTACAACATGATATTTTGTGAAATCTATTTGTTCAATTAAATTTAATCATTTAAATATTTTTCATTAAATTATACAATGAAATTAGATTTATTTTTATGAAATACAATGTATACCATTCATTAATTGAAATATCATGTTTATCAAAAGTTACATAAAAAACATTAACATGCATGAAACATGACACCAAGGATCAGTGGATGTGGAAAAAATATTAGTTTGAATCTGATCACTATAATATAACCATTGAATAGGAGGATATGAATTATATAAAATAATTTATTTAATATACATATAAATTTACTAATAAATATCAATTAATTTATTATTTCATTGAAAATAATCAATAATGATTTACAAAAGTAATTATATTCAACAAAAATATGTTTTTTAAATGATGTTTTTCACTTTTTATGAGAAACGATTAGAAGTAATTTATATATTTTTTATCAAATTTTTTTAATAATATAAAATTAATTTTTTAAATCATCATATATAAATTAATTTGTGGTGACCTTCTATTGAATTCTTTAGAATATGTTGAATTTTCCGTGAATAGTGAAAAATACATATTTTTGTAAAACTGTATTATCGTTTGAAATAAGTAAGTAAATTAAATTATAAATTATCTATTAAATTTATATAATTAACTTCTAGTTATATTTAATACATTAATTACTTTTGAGTAAAATTAGTATTTAGTATTTGTATAAGTATATTTTTTGTTTGAAAAAGGTCTTTTTCAAAAAACTCTTTTAATGTGAATAAGGCTTTGTCATATTAATTAATTAAAATAATTATGAATATAGAATTATTTAAATTATATATATATATATATATTGTCAATAAACTATAATAATTTTTTATGAAATTATTTTTATTAGAAATATAGTTAATATAAATCATCTTATGTTTGAAAACAAATACATTTATCAAATACTCATTTTTTTCACCTCTACGAGTTTTGTTTTAAATATAATTTTTTTATAAATTGAGAAATTTATTTGAAAAATTAATGTTCATTTTATAAATCAACATAAAAAAATTAAATTAGCATTAATTTATATTACTTTCTAAAAGGAATAGTTTTTGATTAACATTAAAAAATACAGAATTTGAATTGGAAAGTGCATTTGTCAATAAATTATCTATAAAGTTAAATTATATTTTAAATGGGTTTAAAAGTATAATTAGTTCAACTATATAAATCTAATAATAAAATATATGTCATTAGAATTAATTTTATTTTGAAATTGGATATAAATACTTTGCAAACTCTTGAACATTATATAATTAATAACCCACATTCTCATCACATATATAGGATTCATTTTACATTATATTATAAAATTTATGTGAACGGAATTTAGAAAAATTGATTCATTATTTTTAATAATAATAATTTATGTTATATAATAATTTTAACTTCAATTTTCACTATATTGAATATTGAATAATTTAAATGTTAAATATTTTGGTTAAGGTAAAAATGGTTTTTACCGGGTGTAAAACTAAACATATAAGGATAAAAAAATATTTTTTTTTTCAAAAAACCATTATATAGATATATATTAGACATTATAAATTATATCCTAAATAATTATCTATTATTATAGTCATTTTATATGACAAAACCCTGCAAGATTATTTTTTTGAAATGATTACAAGTGTATCACTCACCTCCCTTATAAAAGGATACCCCTTCTCCTCTCATATTACCACATCTAGAACCATTTGGTTTAGAATATATCTTCCGAAATCACTTAAAATATTTTATCATCTAATCTTGGAAACCCTAGTTTTTATATAATGACTACCTAAGAAGGATTATATAGAAAACCTAAGGAGGATAACCGAATAAGAGGTAATGTTCATCAAGAAAAATTGTTGTTATATATTGTTCTCCACATCATTAAAATATTACTATATAATAATATTATTATATCCTAAGTATCATTAATATAATAAGATTTTTTTATGTTTTTTCAATGACCTACAACCCTATCTACCTCTATCAAAGGGATTATAAAATTATTGTTCGTGTGTACTTTGAACTACCGCATCGCGAATCGATGACATTCAACTTTTCATTACCGACTCTCAAGGATCGAAATAATAATCGATTTAGTATTTATATAAATGGTATTTATTATATTATTATTCATATATAAATATTATATCACACATACCATTATTCATTAAATTTTTTGGGAATATGAAAACGTCTCCCGCATGTACGATAGACTACTACCTCAGGAAGTGATGTGATTCATTTAGGATTTACATGAATTGTAATATTGATGAGTTTAATGAAAATATTTTATATATATGACATAAAATTCATTATTTAATGAAAATAGAACATTGATTTATCTTTCTTTTAGTAGACTTTGAAAATAGATACAATGTTCTTGTTTATGTATGACCTACCATCACCATGAACAGTGTATTTAATTTTCTGTCTCTATAATTTATAGATTACTATGTATACATATATACTGAATATATATTATATTTATATCATGCCTACCATTCCGGATATTATGAAATCATAATCAATATAATAGGAACAATAATTACACTTCATAACATAAATGATAAACCATTATGTTATTAATAAAAACACCACATTATCATGAAATTGTTAATAAATATCTTTTAAATGGTTATAAAATATATAATATATGGTATGATATATATTTTTCTGTTCCTATAATAGATTTATAATAAATATATATTTATTTCGTTGTAGGTTCAATTGTGTACAAACCAACTCAATACATATATTAAAGAATTTTCTACTAACTCCCTACTTTTACCAGACACAAGCCTATTCTCCACCTATTTCCATTATATTGTTTACACTCCTTCCATTAATGTATTTTATTATTCATATCCTAAAAATTATGTGGATTTAAATACCTATTTTTTGATCTCACATTCGTGGGTTTTATAGTGAAAATGTTTCCAAATTGGTTAGAGATTTGATGTGTATGTTTTATTAATGGGATATATATAAAAATTAAATACAGAATTTTGTTGGAGAATTTAAATCCCATTTTACATGGCATATGATGAATAAAATTTATATTATGATATTTAAAGATTAATTTTATATTTTTTTACTGGGGACCATGATTCAAAATATTACTAAAGTAGTAATGGATTTTGGACCCAACTTACATTCTCTGAGACATATATTGTGTTATACATCTATATTCTATCATACGGTGTATATAAATTACTTTTAATAATTAATATTTTGAATTTATTTATACTCAAGCTCTTTTTGGTTTTATTTTATGTTATTCCTTCTCCGGTCATACCATTCAATGATAAAATCATTGTAAAGATTTTATGACACTATCTCACCCTATATCATGATTATTTAGGATTATGTTTCAAATGATAAAATATTATGACCCATCTCTCAATAAATTCATTAAATTTGTTTTAATTTATTTGTTAATGAAATTTTAAACTAATAATACCATTTTTTACTCCTTGTCGCAAAAAAAATGTGGAATAATTTTTTAAAAGTATAACATTATTTATCTCATTGATTGGAAGTACACGGTCTTCCAAAACCATGTTTTCAAAAAATTATTTCAGAAATATTTTATTAATATAAAAGAATTATTAAATTTAACTTTTATCCAATTTGTACTTTTAATAATTCATTTTTGAAAAAAAAACATTATTTCTTTTTCCAAAATATTCCAATTTGTATTAATCCAAAAATGTGAGAGGAGTCTATATTTTGACAACTATGTCATGGAAAAATCACATCTTCCTGAAAATTATTTTCATTTAAGATTACTTTATTATTTTTTTATTAAAAATTAAAATATTCATGAAATATTTTATGTTTTATAAATTGATAATCCATTAGAAAATGATATTTTCCTATGGATATGTATAAGATAATTTTTAAATTAAATCATTATAAGTTGAATTGGATATATTAAAAGATATAGATTTTTCAAAACATTTTATGTTTTATAAATTATTTTCAAATAAATTTTATTTTATTGGTTAATTTTTTATAGGATTGTTAAAAATAATATTCCATCTTATATTAAATTGGTTATTGTTACTTATACCTTACTATGGATATTATCAAATGATAACATTTTTATTATCTTTCTGAATGGTGTGTGTTTATTATTGAATGATGATTATGAAACCAATTTATCATCCATGTGATATATCATTATAATATTATTACGAAACTACCTTCAGGTTACATGGGTTATGAAATAATGAAATGATATGGAAACCTATCTCTTTTCCACAGGTTATGATATAATGAAATTATTATGAATCCCATTTAACTTCATAGGTAATGATAGGAGGAATGTTTTATGATCTTGTGGCACATATGTGTATGAATTTAATTATTTTATAGGTATGAACTATATAAAACTCCAATTAATTGTGTAATGATTAATTTTATAAATTATAGGAGAGTAAAAATGTTGTTATACAAATATTGAAAAGGTGGGATATCCATTGGTTATCACAACCTAAAAAATAGTTTACATGGGTGGTTAACATAATATTGAAGCAAGTAAATGGTTGGTTATCCCAATACTAAAATTTTATGAATATATTTTTGGGTATCCGTGAAATAATATTTTCTATGCTTATGTGGGTATCAAAATTCTAGGTATTATGACGATGTTATTATCGACGGAATCAAGTTCTTTGATTCTCTTATGATTCTTGTCTTATGAATTGTCAATCATTATTACATTTTTTTGGTTTATGATATACGAAATGTTGGGTGTGAAATTTATATGTTATTTTCATAATCATATACACATAGGAATATTTTATTCTTTTATATGACAATCGGTTGATATATTTTATGAATACCCTTAACGATCATAAAATATTATCCTTTCTTATGCTCCAATTCCCTAGATTATGAAGAATAATTTTTTGTAGGGTGTGACTATGAAGAGTATTATATGGGAAGATCTTTGTGGGTAACATTTATGATCATTCACAAGATTAGAATATTAAATTATAAGCTTCCAAAGTTAGTAAACAATTATGATCCTCATGCATGTGTTTGAGTAATGTAATTAATATTATTCTAAAAATATTTGTTAACCATGCATGAGAATCCAGGTTATCATATTTATCATATTCAAAAGTTTACATTTTTATGTACATACCCTGTGTTAATGAATGATCGCATTGATATTTTGGGGTTTACTTATTTTTTCAATAATTATTAAAATAGTTTCTAATTATTATCTTAATTAAAAATTATTTGAGAAATAATAATAAATAATTTTATTTAGTCACCCACTATTTTACCATATATAAAGGGCGCTCACCATTAAACTCATAATGTCCCATAAAAAACTAAATCCTTGTGGATATGATCCATATTTCTCTTCATTATGACCAATAAATTAGATATGAAAATATTGATAAGGTGATTTGGTCGGTCACCCTACTAACTTCGGGTCTGTAATTTATTGATCCATTGACTGGGATCTCTAATCAAGAAATTAGGATATGGATTTCCTCCCAATATGCCTCAAAATTTGTATTTAAAATAATTCGTTCATTAAATTTTATATATGTTTGTTAAATTTTGAAAAAAATATTCTATTAAATCTATGATAAATGAAAGCGTCCATAATTTTTCTATGTAAAAACATAGATCACTTTTTTCTTTCCCAATAATGAAATGGATAGATTAGTCAACCATAATTTAATGTTTAGGGATTTTAATATATTAAGCATAAATATTTATTATTTTATCTTGTACATGATATTTCAATATTAAGTGGATTTTAATTATATGATTTACCATGTTTTGATATTTTTTTTTCAAATAGTCCATTTCTTTATATTACAGGTAAGTTCAGTAATTCATTTTATATCTGATTATGGGTTTTCAACCAGAACATAAATAATGTCTAAGTTGGAAATAAATAAATAAATAAATTATCGAATCATGATATTATCATGTTTTTGATTTATTGAGTGGACAATAAATCAAACATTGACTTAAAGTGAAAACCCATTTTTAGATCGCAGTCCATGTTACAACATTCCACATTTCCACTTGTGTATTTCATGAGTTTAAATCATATTGGTTCCATATTTTTACCCACCAAACTATTTGGGACTTTGAATTTTTTACATGTGTTTATAACTCACAAGCATGTGAGAGGAACTAATATTTTTGTTAATGGGAATTACATAAATACTCTTTGATTTAGAGGTCCTACATAAAAATAAAGGGATAATTTATTCTCAATAATAATATCTAAAATAATATTTCATAATTAGAAACACAAGAAATAAATTAAATTAACTAATGCTGAAACATACACATGACTTGATCTAGTCGATGATTAGACATACACAGGAAACATTTATACAAACTTATACAGTATAACATTCATTTAAATTCATTATTTATTTTTATGATTAACGCACTTGAATTAATTAATTAATTAATTCCCTTTTATCATAATGACCATCTGTATTCTATTGATGATTCCCATGATTAATGCATTTATGGAAAATTACCAATAGAACAAACAATTATAGGTATTTGAAATAATGTAATTAAAAATTTACTAATTCTATAAGATCATTATTAAAAAATAAAAAACAATTGGTATCAACTGATATAATATGTCTTTGGTGCTACAATTATCAATCTAATTTGATTTTAATTATATTTATTATTTTTAGAGTACATGACATGTATTGACAAGCTACATTCCATGTACCTTATCTTTCATGTACCTTGGATAAATTAATTGGGATTTTTCATATACCTTAGCAAGTCTACATGACATGTAAAAGCTAGATACATGACATGTATCGAACATGAAGTGTGTTAACCCAATCCACAGAAATTTTCAACATGTTCTTTGGATACTAGGCTATATAACATGGTCCCCTACTATACACCATGTGTGCCTCTTGTTGTGTTCCCTCTTCTCTCGTGAAAATTCTTCAAATGTACATCATTTTAAAAAAAATGAACTATATAATTTTAATACCATCTAAAATTCATGCATGTAATTATATTTCTAAGATGTCAGTCTCAAATGGTTTTGAACATGCCTATGACCACATGGATTCCATGAATTTTTCTTCTAAACCATGTAGACTACATGGTGATAATTCCAACTGCACACTATATCATACGGCATTTTGTGTACCATGTTTACCTAAACTATAAGTGGTGTGATATAAATGAACAACATATAGATAATACATGGTGCATCGTGTATCCCATGACACAACCAGGAACCGTGCACTGAGGTAGATGACATATACTCTAGAAAAACACCGTGTAATGCCATCATATGAGTCCAAAACCCTATACAATTTATGATGGAATCATCATTCATTCATCAAATATTCTTATTCATTAAATAAAATTAAACATTTAAAAATAGTTGTTAGTATATGAAAAACATGTCAATTAAAATCATATTAAAGAACGATAAATTATTGAATGAAAAATCCCACCACTGTTTATCATATGTATCAATATTCAAAAAAATAATTTTAATTTTGAAATGTTGATCCTATGATACAACATGAATGTTTTAGGCATATAGGAAGAAATAAGGTGGGAGATACACCAACAATGTTTTTTTGATTTGATGGATCATTCAGAGTATTTTGCATGATTTTTTTAAAAGGTAATGCTTTGGTAAAAGACCAAAGCATAATTTATTGATAAGCAAAAACAGATTACAAAAAGCGAAAGGAGGGGATTTTTTTACAATCTCTATCAAAAAGATATAATAAGTCGGAAGGAATAGAATCCAACAAAGTCATGCATTGATGGACACATTTGTTGGATAGGGCATTAGCAACAATATTTTCTTCATGATAGGCATGAGTAGCAATAAAATCAATCCCATGGAGCAAATTAAGACAGTTCATCCAACGAGCTGTGAGGGACCAGGCTAGGTGGATGTTGCCATTCCAGATGGCATGTATAATAGTGGTTGAATCACTTTCAATCCAACGATTTCTCCAGCCTCTTTGAAGAGTAAAATCAACAGCATGAATAAATCCAAGCATTTCTGCCTCCAGAGATGAAGAGTGACCACATCCAGCAAACAAAAAACCCTGACATTGACCAGGTGAGTCTCTAAAGATACCACCACAACTGGAAGGGACAGGGTTGCCTTTAGAAGTGCCATCGATGTTCACTTTGATCCATCCTGGCACTGGAGGTTGCCAGAAAAATTCCAAGGAGCGTTTAGGCTTTGGGAAAATGCCAGGAATATGAAGATGACGAAGGATCATAAAATCACCAACAGAGTTGTTGCAACAGTCCTTTTGAATTGAGACTGCTTCATGAATCGCAAGAATAATACGAGACTTCCCTGAATTAAGATTAAGATAGTGATTATTTTGAATGAGATCATTTCTAACATACCAGAGATCATGCACGAGTTCTGCCACTGCCACAAGAAACAAGTTTTTGACCTACAGGGAAGCATCATGTCTAGTGCAATTATTTAGAAACAAAGAAATTGAATCATTAAGGGGCTTTCTGCAATTAAAAATATCGAAGATGTAATTACAAAGAGCAGAGGCTGTCGCACAAGATAGAAACAGATGATTGGAATCATCCCTATGTTTGTTACACAGACAACACTTGGAACAAAGAGAGATGCCAAAGGTTTGAAGACTACTTTCCAAAGGCAACCTATTGTGCACAATGCGCCAAAAATGGGTAAGCCTGGAAGGTTTAATCCTAGGTTTGATAAATTGATTCACATAAGAAAAATTAAAATCATGGTCAGAAAAATTATGTTTATAATAGCTTTTAGAGTCAAGAATACCATTAGAAGGAGGTTCCCAAACAAGGAAATCACCAACAGAAGAAAAAGTATAATTCTCAATAGCTTGCATAATATGATCTGGGAGATCACAATCAGGAGATTGTAAGACCTCTTTTATAGTCTGATTAGTGTCTACAGGAAGATTTCATGGGGGTAAAAAAGAGATCAAAAGGCTGCCACACCATTTTCCTGACCAAAAATTGATGGAAGAATCAGCACTGACAATCCATCTAGAATTTTACATGATTTTATGATAGGAGTCCCAGATGGAAGGCCAGATGGAAGAGTTAATGAAGATCATATTATCTTTGAAAAGTTTAGAGAAAAACCTATGTTTAAGAAAGTCAGTAGCTTTAGATGAAGAATTAATGATACGCCAAGTAAGGCAGGCCTGAAGAGCATCATTAATCAACTTTAAATTTTTAATGCCAATTCCACCATTAGAAATTGGTTTACAACAATAATTACAAGGAATAGTGACAAGATTCTTTTCTAAAATGCATCCAGACCAAATGAAGTTTTTAATATAAGTATTGATTTTTTTAAAAATACCAACTGGCCATTTATAGACCATAAGGGAATAGACCATTTTAGAAACAATGGTCGATTTAACCAAACAGATTCTTCCATCCATGGAGAGAGACTTACCTTTCCAATTAGAAAGTTGATTAGTGATATGAGAAATGATGTTAGAAAAATAGATAGCTTTTGGTCGACCCCAGAAAAGAGGAACACCCAAATAAGTGAATGGTAAATTACCCTCTTTAATACCCAGGTAATTTATAATACCAGTTTTCCTTCTTACAGGAAATATTTTTCCAAAATAGATGTAAGATTTGATCCAGGAGATTGCTTAACCAGAGACATCCTCATAATGAGTTATAGTTTGCTTAAGAGCATGCAGATTTCTCTTGTCTCCTTTTATTAATAAGATAATATCATCAGCATATAAAAGGTGGGTGGGGGCATTTAAGTTCTTGGCCACCTGAATCGGTTTAATCAAATGTTGCTCGACCTGGTGATTAATGAGACTCCTAAGATAATCTTCAGCAATGAAAAAGAGGATGGCAGAAAGAGGGTCTCCCTACCTGACACCTTTAGAGCATTTAAAGAAACCATGAGGGGTACCATTAATCAGGACAGAGATATGAGCCGAATGAAAGAGAGTCCTGATTCTACCAATGAAGGAATCATTAAAACCAAAGCTTCTAAGAACTTCATATATAAAATTCCATTCAATGGTATCGAAATATTTTCTAATATCCAGTTTGATGGCCACACAACCACCTCTAGATTTTTTATTTAAAGTGTTCTTACATTCAGAAGAAATGCAAATGAAATCCTGAATGGATCTTCCCTTGATAAAACAAAATTGGTTCCAAGAAACAATTATATTGCAGATAAGAGCAAGTCTATTTGCAATAATTTTAGTGATGATTTTATAAATAGTGTTAATCAAAGCTATATGTCTAAATTGATGTATCTCAGCTGCATTCTCAACTTTAGGAATTAAAGTTAGAAATTGAGCATTGATTCCATGAGGAAGAGTTCCATGAATGAAGAAGATCTTGACAAGATTACAAACATCATTTTGGATGATGTCCCAATGGTTTTGGAAAAAACCATTATTGAAACCATCCAGGACAAGAGCACTGTCTGGGTTTAAACCAAAAACAATGTCTTTAATTTCGTGATCTAGAGGAATGCTTAAAAGAGTCATATTATCTCCTTCATCAACTAACAAAGGAATGATGTCCGGTTTAAGTTCAACATTTCTATCTGGACCATTTAAAATATTATAAAAATGAGAGGTAACATGATCCGTGATGGCTCCTTCAGAATCAATGACCAAGTCATTATGGATGAGCATAGATAGAGGACGACTAGCCTTTCGAATTCTTTGCAGACAATTATAAAATTTATTATTACGATCTCAATCAGTAAGCCATTTAGTTCTAAACATTCGTTTACGAATATTGTATTTGAAAGTAAGCAAAGAATTGTGTTTAGAGGAGATATTAGCTTCTAACTGAGGATCCAAAATAAAATCAGAATTAGTGTTCTGAGCTTGGAAGAAACTAAGTTCATTTTCAAGGTAAGAGATGCCAAGATCTATTTGAGAGTTATATTTTTTACACCAACCTTTGAGAGCTTGTTTAATAACATTCAATTTACGTAAACAAGCAAAAGAATCTTTATGATGCTTCATGGAGTTCCAAGTGTTAGAAATAAAAGTGACACAATCAGTTGGAAATGGTTAACTTACCAAGTAACATTATTCAATGGTTAACTTACCATGTAACATTATTCAATGGTTCTTGGGATCATACAGAGACCCTTCTTGGGTTTACATCAATGCATTGGAGTGATATAATTGAATAATCCCTCTAATACTGATACACATGATCTCATTTGACCTTTGAATGGAAAAGATTCATTTCTGGGTGCTATCAAAATGAATCAATCATCTTATATTGATTTTCTAGATCACATGAAAATAAATCGATCTTGAAGGAGTTGTTATCATTATAAAGAATAAAATAGGAAGAAACTGACATAGAAGTCCTCTTTGTAAAATGATTCTCATTTATAGATTAACCCAACAAAATATACATATCCTAATATTTATAAAGCACATGTTTATGTTAAAATATTAATTAATTGTATACAATCCATTAAGTAATATAATAATTATTAAATAACCACATTACATATAATAATAATAATATAAAAAATATACTTCATATTCTATGTCATACAATGATAAATTTTATTTACCAGAGAAAAAAATAACTATCCATGAAGGGACACATTTTTAGACCACTATAACTCCTTGACATTTATTTAATTCCGGAATAAATATTTCAGAATATTTCTATCATAAATGGTATAATATATTAATCGAAATATAATGAATACATATTTATTAAATATTCACATAAAAATAAATAATATACTGAAAAAATAATTATTTATTACCTTTATAATATTAGTGATCAATAAAATATGAAAAAATATATTAATTATTCATGGGAACAAAATTTATTATTATATTTTAATTGAAATTCAGTCTAATGGATATCAATGGAAACACAAACTGTGTGACCCTCTTGGATTCTTTCTCATTTTCATTATGTAGTCTTACCTGAAGTCCAAGATTACTATGTAGCGATGGGTCAAGGCACCAAGGTAAATAATTAGTTTCATAATAATGAAAAAAACATATGAACAATTATTCTGTAATATATTCCATTCATATAAATATCACATCACACATGTTTCAAATCTATGAGACCATACAATATGATTGATATGTATTTCTCTGATTACATGAATTAAAAACATCAGTAAACCATTTGGATAGAATTTAATTTGGCAGTTCTACTACAATCAAAGGGTTGAGATATCAACATCCATAATTCTTGAAAGGGTAAAACATTCCAAAAATTATTCATTGTTTATCACATGTGATGCACCCATGGTATACAACATAATTTTTAATGATATCATCATGGTTTACAAAATACTACTAGGTTCATTGTTTGTAATATGACTTAATAATAATCATAATGTTTAATTACCACCAAACATGATCATTGATAGGAATATATGATGACAATAAAACATGGGGAATTCCAACCTATGAGTCTTACCTCATAATATCAAATATTAGAGATTACCATGTGTGAAAATCATGATAAGAATCCAAATATTCTTACAAGTCATAACACCTGATAGTATTTATTATATATTCCCTATCTTAGCACATTTTCTAATCATGGAACTCTATTTAAGAATATATTCATTGAATTTGTGGGTTATCATTATTGTACACATCCTCTATGACAAAATAAATGAAATATATACTTTATGATAGTATCACATAAATATTATATTGAAGAATAATAAATATCTGATTAGTTATTTATATTAATATCTATTTCATGGAATATATGTGTAATCAAAATTAAAAAATAGTTGTTTCTATAGAACCAACTCTAACATGGGGCTAATTATTTAGGATTGGGTCACTCCCACAATATCCAACAGTTGTGATACTACATACCAATCATGGTTGTTTGCTATATATAATTCAATGTTAATTTACATGCATGATAAATTAATTACAAATTTATTAACATGAATTAAAATATACTATATAATATAAAATACTCTTAGACTTTTCTATGTGGGAAATTGATGTAATTGGTATGTACCTATTAACAACAACCCAAGAGTTTAGGTATATAATTTATATAGAAAACTTCATTTAAGGGAAGTTTCATGACATTCACTTAAAGGATTTAAAGACTTTTATCTTCTTTTAGTTCATCAAATATAACACCATTTCTCGATTTGGGATCCCACACTCCATTCTCAATGATAAAAAATCAAATTTTTGGGCCCCCCAAGATGGTGGAATAGTATAGTATGTAAAATATCTGGTCTAATAAAACATATTTCTGTCACATATTAATGAATGTATTGATTAACGCATTAAAAAATATCAAATATAAACATACATATAATATGATGGATCCAAATAAGAAGAGTTATCCAAATAATATATCTCATTCACTTTTAGAATATCATATGGTGAATCAAACGCTCACCCTAATAACTACTTACTTCATAGTTTATGGATTAGAATAAATGTTTCCAATTGATATCCAATCACCATCACTCTGCAAAAACATTTATGATTAGTTGATTCCAGATAAAATATCCTATGTTCTGTCATGAAAATTGTAATCGCTTAGTGGAAAAATTCTTTAGGGATTTCATAACCATGAGGTACATGAAAAATAGGTGGCTCAAGAATTCAATAAAAAGGGACAATTATACTTCTTCCCCCAAGGTGACATGTTTTTATCCCTATGAAATACAATAACACTCTGAAGTAATCCACATATGTTATATCCCATGTAGGTGGGACCCATCATCATTCCCAAGGTGTATTATAATTGTTCATGCTATTTAATAACCATGGACATGCAGTGAATCAGACCTCCCCTAATAAACAATCCTTGAGATATATTATGCACAACAAAAAAGTAGTTCACCTATAAACTCAACTGTAAGATATTAAAGTACATGTCACCTTGGTCCTTATCATGCGACCTTAAACATCAGGGATCATTTATAAGAGTTTATAGTTGGAAATTATTTAAAGATAGTCAAATATAAATGGATCTAAACTTCTTGGAATGGATCATCACTGCATGAATATATTATATTTTATATATGGGTCCTTTTAGTATAAACCTAATATTTTGTAGCATATGATCCTCACCATACAATTTTAAACAAATTAATGAAAAACATTTCTACACGATTTTACGTTTTTTTGGTTTTGGCCCCAACAACATTAACATAATCTTTATGCATGATCCCTTTCTATATGATGATATAAACTACATAACCAGGTCCTTGTCCTAACATGAGAGGGAATTCCCCTCCTCAGTTTTTTTCCTATATCACACCATTCATCCTGACCCCATAAATGGATTAATTACCATTTAATGGGATACATAGTGACACCAAATCATTTTCCTCATTCATAGAAATAACAACATTTTTCATTTCTTATCATGATAATCAGTTCCACTCTAATGGTTTCTGTCATTTTACTAACATAGAGATGATGCTCTGCTTATGAGATGAGTTTGAATCTCACTAGTACTGATACTCCATTATATTATTCTCAATGTATAGTGAAATTAAATGTAGGGTTTGGAAATATACTCAAAAATTATTTTTAGTATGCATTCAAACATAGAGTCTTCCACTATTTGAATCTCTATAACCCATCCATTTCAATATGGACTCCCAAATGGCTATGAAAAAAATACTCCAAAGGCCATCATCCTATCCAATGTATAATTCCAAGAGTATTCTTGAAAAAAAATGATGTGCCCCATGTTTTGAATAAATTGTATGATATTAACACTAATTTTATTCTAATTAATATTAATGAGAGGATAGAACTTTCATTTCAAATGGGGTTAGTAGTTATCTTCATCCCATTTTCACTTTAATTTAAATTAGATACTAAAATTCATGATTTACTCAATTTACACCTGTCTTTATTATATTGATATTATAAATCCCTGAATGTTTATTATTTTGTGAATCTGCAACATTAATGGAGAAATCTATCACTTTGTGATGTCATCTTTTTGGATCCCCTTTTTAGGTTCACTTTTAGTAGTATATGAAAATTTTTAACCATACCGATCCACTGATGGTGCGTGCTATCATGTGACATGGGTGATCTTGTAGTTCTCCTTGTTTCCAAAATTAAGAATGACACATGTGGGTTTAGAGAATTTGTTAGAATTTTCCAAAACAATTTAGGTACATCATCTTAATGTGTATAATGATAATTTATTCCAAGATACATGACTTGATATCATATAGACACCTTTAGTCTTAGTTACATGACAATAATATTTCATAAACCATCTATGTCTCATGTACAATAAATTAAACAACAAGTGTCACAGAGTCATGGTTTTATGTATTTAAACAATATATGATATCATCCTAACTATTTGATGTTAAATTATATTATCCACTTCCTTTTCACATGAATAAAAACTATAATGGTCTTCATCCTTGATATTTTTATTTAATCAAGGTATCTAACATCGTTTTTACAACACTAAACCAAATAAAATATGTTGGATTCCTCCCATGATAAGATTCCTCCCCATACTATGGGGTTGGTCACCTACAACATCAACTTCAATAACAACGTATAATTATATTATCAACTCTTATGATACATAGTAATTCATGTACTTCCTTCGGAGGATGAACCATGGAATTCATGTCCATGCTCTATTTCTCTTCGTTATGATATTTTACTATTCTCCATTTGGTTTTGGTCTTCCTTTCTCATCAGAGTACATCACCATTATTTACCTTTACTTATTCATTATTCTTATATGTGAATATGTTAAACCCTAGAACTATTTAGGACCTGAATCCCAATTCATTGGATATGAAGAGATCAAATGGGAACATATATTAACCCCACTAAATAGTCTCAAATTTCCTCTACCTAATATTTTTTATTGACACCCCTTTATTCATTTTCCTTCACCCACTACACATTTAGTTGGATCCATGATCATTATGATACCATATAATTTTTACAATCATGAACCCATGTTTTTATATCAATATAGAATGACATTAAACTATTATCTTTTGTCATTAAGGTTTTTTACTTTAGAATTTTGAATTTTCAATTTACCTTTGGTTTTCCTTTCCATTATTTCCATGTAGACAACCCTTAACGTAGCTTTAGAATCATGACTAAAAATTTTCCTCATGCATTATAATTCTGATCTATACTTGTATTAGGTACCTTAATTCATTACCCATGGTTTACATATTTCCTTAATCTTCCCCCATGGTTTGTGGAACAGTGTCTCTAAACCTTTAGAAGACCTTGTTCCAAGAATCATTACCTCGATCATTGTGTATCCACCAATGAGATTGTTTTTATTATACTTGGACTACTATATCTATTCGGGATTATCGTGTCACCAATTTGTATCCAAACATAAGATATGTGTATTTACTTATAATTTTGAATATAATGGGATTGGGTTTCCATTTCATGTCTTCTCCTTACAATGTGTCATATATAATGTTCACATATGTTCTAAGATAGATGAATTTAAAAACTATATAACAAAGGACCAACCTTTCCATCTCCGAGTATCAATTCAATATTTACTATGCACGTCATGGTCTTATCATCCCACCAGGATAGGTTCACGCCATCAATGTTCCAAACCCATGATAGTGTTTCCCTAAGGATTATCAGACCTCCAGTTGAGATTTTTCCTTCATCTCTACAGTTTGTGTACCTCAAAGTTCTAATTTTCCCATATGCCATTAATTTCTATGTACACTCCTCCAGAGTGAAAATACAACACCCCAATGTCCCTCATCCCATATAGGGTACATGTCCGAGATGATTCTCAGTAGAAACATGTCAGTATATGTGTTTTGAAGACATGTTCGGTAGTAGACCCTAATCATTTTACGTTTATTCATTACAATATTAAAGTATAATTCATATATCAAATTTATTCAATGGAGATCCACATATTATATACCTCTTATCTTTAAATTAGAATTATGGAAGTCCAAATATTTGTTCTTCCACTACCCTTTGTTAGAGTGATGTCTCAGTACCATTTGTTTTACCATCCCATGCCTTTTTGTGTATTGGCAGGGGAAACTATCCCTACCGATTCCTACCTATATGGTCATCCCATTTTTATTCACCCCTTTAAAATTATCAATAATAATTTTACCTCAACCCATCAATCCTTATCAGAAACTCTTGTGTGGAATAATTAACCATACATTTCTCATTGTTTCACAAATCGAGTATGACTCACACGAGTTTACGAGATTAGGGTCGATTTCTTTATTAGCATGACTATAATTCCCCATATCGTCGTAAACATAAAATATTTAACGGCATTTTCAACATCTTTAATATATGATATTAAACAACATTGTATCATCTCTAAAACAATAATTAAATTTACATGACATATTGTAAAATTTTAAAGAGTATAACCCATATGGAATTTGTCCCCAACCATTCCCTTCCTTTAGTGCTAATTATCTACCACACCCTCTACATAATGGTAAAAAAATTATTATCTCTTTTATGGGATGCATCATAATGCACAAACTCATAGTTTAAGATCGAGTCACAATGTCCATACTATTATATCACATAAAATGGGGTATTATTTTGAATCATATCAAGATACATTTCATATGCATATCTAGGATGATGCCGCATTACTTGTATTTGAACATGATCTATATGGGTAATCTATATTGGCCATGATATGGCTATGAGTGAATGACTAATTCATGTAGGGTTTTCATAAATCATTCCTAGAAATATACCCATTCACATCACCCCCTTATACTATGCATGTGCCAAGTTTATATAAATATATTACACCCTTATGAATTTTTTTTGATTTATTTAAACATTATGGGATACTTATGGATTTCCCTGATCTATTACCTTTGTCTTGCTTATAAGTTCCATATAGTCATTATCATTCTATGGAAGTTGGTTACCAAATGATTTAACTCTTCCATCCCAATGTCGATGTACTAAATCTCCACCCTAGACGACATGAATGGTGTTCATATTGGTGGTTTTCACCTGAGACTAGGCATTAATACCTTTATGTAAGAGGTAACAAAGTATTATATGGGGTCTAGAGTGTAACAATTTGTATAATACACCCCATATAAGAGGCTGAAATGGTAGAATAAATAAGAAAACACCACCCAATAATAATAACCATTATAGTACACAAATCAGTAATTAATATACTATAATAATAATCAATGAAAAGGAATAAAATCATATATACTCAATGTCATTCCAACATAAATCTATGATAACCCAATATTTCGATCAAATATAAAAATAAAAAAATTATAAAAAACACCATGACTCTACTTCCATACTTGTGCCTCACCTCGACTTATTCAATAGATTACATGTGAGATATCCAAATAGACCATGCAACTCTAAGATTGTACTCATCCCAAATCTATTATCAATGAATTATTATTCAGTACCCAATTTCCAGGGTTAACCATGCATGTTTATAGTACAACTCAATAAGGAACATCCAATATGATCTCATATATAACCAATTATTTAGTGTATATACACTATTATATGATCATAAATATATTAAAATCTATGGGTGACTATTGATCATTGTGTTCTAACATGGCACCGGGGACCAATTATAACATCCTCAACCGGAGTTAGAGTTTCTCTCAGCATAAGTAACCACTAGGTTGAAATATAACCATCCCCAGATCAAATTATTGTACTTGAGGGAAAAATAAACATCCTTGGTATATAATGAAAACACCCAGGGGAAATATATCAATCTTCAAAATATAATTAATCCATCTAGGGTATCATCCACCATGAAACCATCATCTATCATATACTCGGTGGTCCCACACCCTACTTAGTACTATTTATATATCCTTCAATAAAAGAATATATATTATATACCCAATGAATTGCCCTAAATTTAAAATCGCATTCCTTAATTATAAATCCCATATACCAAGGGGACAATTCTCACCCTGAAAATAAGTCCATATGCACCTAAGGTGTCCCAACATGGAACCTCGATATATCACACACACACAAAAAGATATATATATATATATATATATAAAACACCTAGGAATGTTTTATCAGATACCACAGGGGTCTTCCTTCTATATGAAATAGGTACACATTTACTAGGAAGGATTCTTAAGAACGTTACTTAACATAAACTATACAACCATATCAATCTCACATTATTGATATGTGTTCTAAAGTGAAACAAAAAATCAATCAAACCCATTTTCACACACAAACTATCAATTTTTAATATAACACTTGGGAACCCTCCAAGGTTTTCAAGATTTCATAATTACCTGGACATCATTAATGGGTTCCACATCCATAAACTAATTTGTCTGGCCAAGCCTATCACTCAGAGGACTTAAGATACCTCATAATCATCATAATCTTCTCAAAACCACATTAGAAATATATTAAATATCATACTATAAATACTTTAGAGAGATGAAAAAAGGTTTATCTCTCTTTCCAAGCTCTCCCTAGGTGAGCACACTGACATGGAATACCATTCTTACTACCAAGGTTTTACCCACCCATGTTTTAATATGCTCACATTTGAGGATGACTTCTACCACTCCCTAATTTTTTTATCCAAAGTCTATACGTCATATCACAATTCAAACATGACACAATTGTCCTTTTTGTTACCATTACTCACTCATCTGTGATCAAGGTGACTAAATACACTAATCAAATTCTTCCACATTTGAAAAATTCATTTAATTTATTCCCCACTATGGTCCATGTATTTTCAATCAATTTTTTATAATCAATCCCTTGAACATTGATGATCAATTCATCAAACTAATATAAAATGTCCATCATGGCGCATAACACTTTGGTTTCCCATTCAATGGAATCTATAATTAAGTAAAATAATTCATTTAATCAATAAAAATCCTCCCATATGGAGAAAACACATGTAACATGAATATAAATAAATTTCATTTAATATGTAGGTATGATGAAGGGACTAGGTACCTAAAATTATGTTATTCCCTTTTAATAATTACGAAACACCTCTTACCTGATATCTTCCCAATAAAACCGAACACCACCCATCATAATGAGGCCATTTCATAGGAATAATTTTAAAATTCATTAATTATATCCATTTATAATGACTTTTTCTGCAATTTAATTCAAAGAGGAATAAATTCCAAAAATCTAATTGGGTTTTATCTGCGAATTAAATCTTTTACCAACGAGGGGAGGTCTACCCCTAATACACAAATGTACATAATCCATGAAGTATCTATTGATTAATATCTCAATACAATGACAAATTTTATTTAATTTTATCAAAAATCCTAAGAAAAAATCATCGGGTTATGTACCTTCATCCCAAAAAATAGGCAAAGACATTGAATCATCATATTAGGACATCCTATAGATGAATATAGAGAATGAATCATTATCCTAAACTTATTCAAAAATTATCTAGGTGTGTTGTTACCGAACCATTTATGATTCAAAAAAAATATAGAGATGATAAGGGAACCAAAAATAAATCGAATAAGAATGAGAAATGTGCATGGAATTTTCAATCAAAATGCACTAAGAAAGACCTTGAATTGAAGGGTAATTGCTTAATAGAGACAAATAGGGACGACAATAACAAATTCTCTCCCCTGCATGGATTGATCATCTATGAACCCAAGGGATTTATGATTAAATTAATGTTATATATGACTTTTTAAATATATTTTTCTAGGATAATAATAACATGGCTATAAGGTCATAGTAAAAAGTGCATCCTAATATAACAATTTCACATTGCCACTTGGGATTAGAATGCATAGTTGAATTTAACATGACATATTCATAGAGAGACTTGGGTTAGTGGTGTGAAGACCACCTTCATAAGGAAGAAGGAACTATATCCATCATTTTATGCATGGTGTCCCATGCCAACATGGTGTGATGACCCCGTCTTAGTCTACTATGATACATCCTATATCTCACGGTGTGAACTACTACAACAACTAGTTTTCAAATACACCACTTGACATTTCTTAAAAGCTTACTTGAGTTCTAAAAAGACTATTCTAGACATGATCCTTACCAACTAAAATATTCCAATGATGTCACATCACTCATATTCCTACATAAATTCCAAATTCTCATTATAATTCTAAACAGACAAATTATAATTCCCACTAAAATCCAAACTAGGAGAGGATAGTGGGTTTTACAACCTACCCACTAGAGCAACTCTGGTCCCTGAGAATCACCAATGGTAATTTAGAATCAATATAAACCCACCATGGTAATTTATGCATAACTTTTATTCCATGTTTTACTCTAAAATGACTAATGGGCTTCCAATATGTAGCTCCCAACAAAATGCAAAATATATATTAACACCCAAGTAACCACTTTTCCCAATCACCAAATCATCAAGCTGAAGAATAGCCATAATAATTTATTGAGAGACAATATATTTTCCTCAATAAATGAATATATAGGATTGTGATAATATCCTCCATAGTTCTTTCCTCATAAGGGTTTGTTTTGATCCATGGTCTTCCCCATAATCAAAATCACCTCTTAAAACACACTGTTTGTAGCCTATTGACTGAAAATGTGTTGTATCTACTTCCCCATGTCTAAATAAACTAAAAAATATAATCAATCCTAAATTGGTAAAGCATTATCACCATATCATATCCACAACTACTGACAAGAAATATTGTTACCCAATCCTAAAACCTAAATCCCCAAATGAATCACCAGATAATTACATTACCAAACCCGAGGTCTAAAACTAACACTCAATGTAATTCTATGGTTAGATTACCAACCATATATATTTATCCCATGTTCCTCACCTTGTACATGAACACATCTTTTATTTGACACACCTGTGAATTGCGTCAAGATAATATTGATCCTAGTTCCAATAAATGAATTCTATCTAATACCACACAGATATACCAAACATGTTATTCACTATTGAATAAAATTAAACTTGATCAACCATCAATTTGTTATCCAAAATCTACATTGAGGGCTCAATGATTTCCCTCATCACCTGTGAACCTATCCATATGAGTTCATATCTCCATGAATTATTGTCCATACATTACAAAATCTAATTATTGAACTTGATCATCCCATCAAACCTGATAATCAATGGGATGTATCAATTTATACCAAATCCTAACTCATAAAATATTCGACCATCAATGCTAGAAAAAATTTTATCACAATGATGAATACACTATTTAACTACCTATACTGTAATCTACATTTTAAGGACTTCATTATGACTCCCCTTGAGTTCAACCAAAATTCCAATCCACACACCTTCTAAAAAAACATGTAAATGAATTAAATATAATCAACCACATCATAACAACTTGATCCATATATGATGTCACCTTTCACTATAGTGAGATTTTTAGCAATCTCATCAGTGATATGGTAAACCATTCCCACATGATTTTAATTAGTCCACTAATTCTCAGACCCCACATGACTTCTCAAATGTCTATAAAAATTTTAACCATGAATAACCAGTGTGTACCACATTTATCTCATCCAAATCCAATGGGAGTAGGCTCTAGTGGAACTAAATCACAAAACCTGGCTCGTGCTTCCATGAGTCATATCCCTTTAAACTCAATGTTGTACCCCTAAAACGGTGACCATGCTCATTTCATGCCAGTTTAATATATCAAATAACATCATTAGGCTATTTTATACTAATATTGAGACATCCTAGTAATTCTATAAAAAATACATGATTTATTAACAATTTGGGACCATTATAAAATTAGATGAATTGACCCATGCACTATTCATTCTAGATCTAACCACCAAGGGTCAAAACAAATTATAACCTTGGTATCCACACCAAAAATCACTATGGATTAGTGTCTACCAACACTTCCCATCAAAACCAAACCTTGATTACAAATCAAGTCAAATTATATATAGTATAAAACAAAATGTATCTCACAATCCTATATATAGATAACCATACCATCCTTGTTTGTCAAACCTTTCAATAAAAAAGTATGGATTATGATTTCACATTGGAAATAACATTGGAATTTCAATGCCTACATCTCATAACTGGTAAATCCAATATGTCTCGTAACATAGAATATCGATAAGAACTTACGGTTGCGACTCACAAGTCCATGTTCTTTAAAAAATACAAATACATCCCAAAATGAGATTCTAAAATTAATTTAAATAGAAAGAAATAATAAAAAGACAAGATACCAATATGTAACACCCGACCACATAAGAAAACAAGATTGATTCATAGACTTATTGTTTAAACATAACCTCTGGCATGGCTACCAATTTCTTAGATGCCACAAACCATACTAAAAAATCATTATTCTTGTTTCTTGAGATATAATTCACATTTGAGTATCATTTCAATTAATATTTTTATATAATGAAAAATCTCATAAAATGTAAACCCATACATTAGAAGTTCACACTTATAATAAATATCAATTTTCCATAATTTAAAATACATTAGTTAAACCCATTATTTCTTTAATGAAAAATCTTCAAAAATATATACATTACTCCATCATTTCCATTATACGTGCTATGATATACATTTAAAAACATGGAATGCGCATACAAACCTTAGTAAGGGATATAAGAGAATGTACAATATTAGTACGATGAAAAAATTAAATCCTATATAATCATTACCTTTATCTTCAATGTCCATCGTGCATATAAACAATCCTTCCTAATTTAAAAACACACATAATGTTTTCTCAACTAAAATCATTAAAATGCCTATAAATAAATTAAAACCTATTTTTCTCACATAGTGAATCATATTAACAAAACCAATTAATAAAAATCTTATTTATAATATCCATATGTCCAACTTCTAAAATATTTATTACCAAATTTAGTTAATACAAACATACTTTTTGTTATGTTGGCCAAAACATATTAAGCAGTAATGGTCTTGCCTGTCACTATATGGGATACCCCATGCTATTCTAAAATGGGATTTCCTAGAGCTATATAGGCCATAACATTTCATCTTATAATTCTATTTTCTGATGCTATTCAGGCCACCCCATGTTAATATGTAACAAGCTTTCTCAATATTATCTAAGACACACCATGATTAATACTCAAGTATAAAATAAAAAATAAAATATTTTCAATCTCTATTTTTTCATCATAAATAATTTCATAAAATGTGTTAAACTCAAAAAAAAATTTCTCTTGGATATCAAAAAACACATTCCTTTTATAAAACTACTGTTAATATCAAAAAAATAAGAAAAACATAAAGAGATCATTTTGTTTGAAAATAAAAAAGAAAATAATTGAAATTATTCATATATTTAATTCATCTTGATGGTCGGAAAATACTCTCACGTTGTATAAGTAACAATTTTTTCTGAAATTTAAAAAAACAAACATTAATAAAGATATTTTCAAAATAAATCCCCTAGAAAATATCATGTCATTGAAGTGGGAATTAATCAATGGAATCAATTATGTGTACTAAATTTAAATAAACATAATGAAATTGGAAATAAAACATAATATAATAGAAACTCACATCAGAAATAATCATACTATGACATAACCAATGAACTATATGTTTAACTCAATGAAGGGAATTTGAATTAAGAATTCCTTTACATTAAGTCATAATCATCCCTATGTCTTTTATTATCTAGAAAAATAATATTCTGTTAATTATATAAATTATTTAGAATAATTTAAAAGTTTATTATTCCATTTATATAACATATTACTAGTTTATAAAAATTACATAATTATTTATGTTCATGTCAAACATTTTGATGATATTCAGTACTTAAGTACCAAATGACATTATTCTATTGATTATGGTCAAAGAGGATACCATTAAATATTCTCCAGAATAATATAAATGATGCAATTTTAATTTATATAATAAATTTATACTTTTAATTCCATCCATTGAATATGGATATGAAAAAGTTACCACCTTACATTCATGGAGATTGTAAGCCACACACTAAAATGAGTAACATTTCAATTTTCCAATTATCATTATGAAGAGAAGGTGAGTATAATTTTATCTTTCAGAATGATAATAATAAAATTAATATCATATTAAGTATTTATATAAACATATATAAATACCCAATGAGAATTAGTGAAGACAAATGAATAACACCGCTTTGTGAAGGTTATAGTTCACACGAATGCACGAACAACCTACCATTTTTTCATGAATTGATTAATAAGAGAATAAAGGACATAATATCATTTAATAATGAATAACATGTCATTATTTTAATATATAATAATTAATTAAATAATTATAACCAATTTAAGAAATGTTAATGAAATTTTTTTTAATGAGTTTATGAGGTAGTAATCCGTCTCACACAAGAATCATAACTAATTTTCCTATTAAATATAATTGGAGAGGGATTTTCGTGATGATATTATCTCAATAACATATATTATTATGGAAGATACTAGATTTATTATTTCAAAATGTTTTATGAACATTTTATGGATGTGGAAAATGAAATAAAATAGGAATAGTTGGTTAAAAACTATACCTCTTCATTGGACAATCTCATTTTATTAACACCTTAAAATCTCTAAGGTTGGTGTTATACCTAAAATAATACCTATAGAATATGGGTACAAATTATAGTATTATACTTGGGTAGATATTAGACAATACAATGGATTTTATGTCTGTAAAAATGAGAAGAATATGTGGCCTTTTTCAGGAGAGGGGAGGGTCACTCATGGATATTCCCAGAATATTGAATTAATATAAATTAATTTTCTATTAAAAAGGGCTCCGAAATCATTTATTTATAATATAGGCTTATTATATGTGTTAAAACTAGAGTCTAATGATAATGGTCAATTTTTTATACTATTCTTTGGTCATTTTCATTTTATTTTAACCCTTCTATAAACCCTTTAACTATTATCATGAAAATATGTATTTTTACAAATTAATTGTTAATACAGTAACTCTAAAATCATAAAGTAATTATTAATTATTAATTAGTTAAATTTTAATCCGTATACCAATATTTCTACGAAAATTAATATTTTTTGTAATTTTATATCATTTAAGAATATATTATTTATTTTCAAATATCATTAATGAAAATTTTGATAATATTCATTACATTCACTTTAAGAAAAAAAATAAAATAAGATAAATTATAAAAAAATTCTAACACATCACTACTATATCAATTTTATTTTTTAATTTATTTTTTGTCATTAATTTTATCAAATTGTATTTATTACAATATTTGTAATATCATTTATTTATATTTCTAGTAATTAAACAATTAATCCATCATTATTGTGAAAGACTTGAATGAAATTTTTTATTCCCTAAAATATAAAAATTATTTTCATGATATAGATACAAATTTTATGTTTTAAATGAAAATAAATATTTGATAATATATTCTGAATAACCATATATAGGAATATTTAAATTATTATAAAAACATTAGTGTGACATGTTTTACTTTTCTTAAAAAAACTATAGGGGTATTAATGTCATAAAAGTTGACCAAAGAGGTCATAAATTTGAAAAAATAGTATTCTAGTCGACAATTAATAATCCAATAAAAAGACTATATGTTTTATAATAATTATCTAATTTGTATCAAAATTATTTTTACCCCTAATTACATTAGTTTCCCATTACCATTGTGACAAAAAATAATAGAGTTACTTTTCATATTAGTATAAAATACAAGAGACATATTTAATAAATTTATTAATTATGACTATAAATATGGAATCCATTTTTCCAAATTTTACGCACAAAATTCGATAAATTAAACTGAAATTTTGTCCCATGGACGTGATGTGGGAGGGTTTTTAATGTGAAAATGTTAAAAAGTGAATTTTTTATATTTAAAATAAATATTAAAATGAATAAAGTGACTTAATTGGATTTATAGATATATTTTATAAATAATTTAGCATTAAATGAAATTTAATAGACAATTAAACATTATAAATTATTTAGTTGAAATGTGTGTTTTCAATTAAAATGTAGTATTTTTTACCATTCATAAAAAATAAACATAAAAGAATTATAAAAAATTTAAAATGAATAATATTGTGGTATTAATCAACCTAAAACATGTCTTATATATTCATATAATATAAGAAAAAATTTAACATTTCATTTGAAAATAGTTCACCATCAAATGGCAGCAAAACTACCTTGAGAAGAGAACATATATTTTTTCGTAAAATTGGATATTTTTTATATCACATATAGGAAAAAAATAGGATAAATTTTAAACATTAAATTTAACCGATTAATATACTAAAACAAGTTTTATTTATTTATTTTATTGATAGAAAACAAACTTGTGAGAATTGACATAGTTTTCTTGAATAAGATTTATTTTTATTTCTAAAAGGGTTATATTTTATTTTACAATTAATTAATAACAAAATAATTCCTTATATATAAATGTGTAAACCATATTTTAATTATTATGTTAATCATATTCATAACTACCATTCTGAAATCTATGATATAATGGAAAAATTTAAATACTTATATTTAGTTCTTCATTTATGCTCAGTGTGGACTATCATTTATGCTATCAAACATAGTGTTTTGTTCTTAAAATATCAGTATGTTACATTCTCCAACCCTTTAATAACTTGTGTGCTCAAAATTTTAACTCATTCGTGTTAACCATGGTTTGTCTAAGCATACCTTTATTTAAAACCAACATCAAATAGAGGGACAATAAAACAACCATATAAAAATAGAGAATGAAAAGTACAATGGTCACCTAAGATAACACATAATATGGATACACGTAGGAAATAATGGACATGGAAGAGAGAAAAACTATCATTTTATTATGGAGAGTGATATAGAACATGGTCATAAGAATGTGAACAATCACCAAACCACAACTCTTCTATAGGATACATTACAATTTATTTCCTAGTAAGACAAGTTAATATATAACGTTTTTGTCTCCATGAAATTTTCAAAGAGTTGGTGAATTATTTTATAAACAAGAATATTGAGATAAAGAAATACACATAAATTACAAGTATAGTTTCATTATTTAATAAATTCCTACCATAATCTAATATTTTTCTCTAAATGATGAGTATTAAAGTTGAATTTTTCATTCCTAAAGAATTAGAATCATTTTTTATAGATCACAAAATACATAAAATTATTACAACATATTCCTTCTATCATTAGAAATTAACGCAATAAAATTATCACGAAAATATAGTATAATTCTAGAAAAAGAATAATCCTTTATATGATGAAAAAATACATTAATCTCAATAATTTTATAGTAATTACACAATATCAAAATATACCATTCAACAAATAATTATCCTTAAAATTCCTCAAATAATATTATAGAGTATTATTAAAAACCAAAAATTAGATGTATGTGACCACATAGACATCCAAGAAAGTATTAAAATTTATCAAACAATAACACTAATGAATCTTAAATTCTCATTGGAAAATGTAATATACATAATCATATAATCTCTATGTATTTTAATCATTTCCATAAAAACCATGAATCCAAAAAAATCCACAATAAAATTATATATTCTTCCAAAATATAATACATCTTTTATTACTCAAATAAAACCCCATTGTGTATTATTTATCATAATCACATAGGATTCCAAAAATAGTGAATATATTATGAAATAACATTAATCAATTAATCCCAATTAATTTCCAATAATATTGTTATATATTTGATAAAAGATATATTCCAAATATAAATATAAAATTTCTATTTATAATGGTTGAAATTGTGAAAATACAATATTATTCTAACTAGTAAATCACGTAGTCTAGTGATAGGTGATGCACCCTTTTCAGCCTTTGTTAGTGGGTTCAATTCTTTTGACAATGCTAGATACAATAGGTTGTTACATGATCTATGGTTTGTCCCTTTTTTAAAAATATATAATTTTTATAAAATTCACAAAAAATGATAAAATTTTCAAAAATAACATTAATATGTTTTAAACTCATAGGATGTCCCAAAGTTTTTATTTTCAACCCAAAATGTAATAAACCATAATTACCTCTTAAATAAATGCCTCAAAAAAGAACATTACTTATTATAAAATTCCATAAATTAAAGTGTCAAATTGAATTTCTATGACACTAAACTTATGATCAATAGAAAAATTATATACCCATAATTATATCTATAACTCATTAGAAGACATTTAAATCTTTAATTTCCTATTCTTTCCATTGATACCAAAAATATAGATCTGATCATAAACATTTCATATTCTAGTTTTTTAGAATTATAAATGATATTCAAGGATACTTTTTGTTTACTGTATTAGAGAATATGGAAAATTATAACAATGTATACCCATATATTACAATTTGACTACTATATTAAATATTTACTTTTCCAATATATAAAACGCTTCAAGAAAAATTATTATTTCATTCATAAAAACACTTTTTTACTTTCATCACGAATTAATATTTTATCATAAACAACTTATGATTTTTTTTGGAAAAATGGGATGATCAAAAAAATCGTAGTGATGGATATTTGAAAAAGGTATCTATTAAAATAGTTGAAACATGAAAACCCATATTACGTTTACCATTAACTTCAATGTACTTTGATTATATGAAATAAAACATGAAAAATTGAAAACCCACATAAATTTCTCCCAAAGAAAATAATTAAAAATAATAACAAGAAATTTGAACCTCTTTTTATTACATAGATCATCATATTAATAAAACACAGTCAAAACCCTTTTAATTTGAAAATACATGTGGTTTACATGTAAATTTTTCATTACCCAATAAAGTTATGATGGGATTACTCGATGCTATATGGTCCTCCACATTTTTAATAATAAAGTACCTTATAATAAATAAATTTTATGGTATTTTTTATCATAAAACATTTTGAAAACTATTTTAAAACCATTATAAAATAACTATTGTATAGTAAAAAAGCTTTTCCTTTTTAAAATGATTTTTAAAATAAAACACCAAGGCAATTAAAAACATTACAATCTTCCTTAAAAATAACCATGATATATTATAAAGTAATAATAATATAATTAATTTGTAGTTATGGTAGGAATATCCAGTCATGACGTATATGTTAAAAATAAATAAAATTAATTTTTTTAAAATAAATATCTGAAGAAGATTTTTCAAAAGGAAGCCCATTGCAAATATCATATCATTGAATTGAGTAGTAATCAAATTAATTGATTATGTGTATTAAATTTAAATTCCCCACAAATAATTAGAAAAAAAATTAATCGTAATCCAATTCACAAATAATCTTATCGTGACATAACCAAGGAAGAATAAGTTTAACTTTGTGAAATTAAATTTAGTTGAGAAATCCATTACAATATATCTTAATCACAATATATGTCCTTTCTCACCCAACATAATAAATTTATGCTAATTAATTAATTTTTTAGAATATTTTTTAACATTAAATATTATTTTTATATAACTTATAACTATGTTATGAATATCAATTATTTATTTATGTTCATATCAAACATTTTGATGATATTCAGTACTTCCGTCCAAAAAAAATTGGGTTGTTGACTTAAATAAATGAAGTTAAAATTACAAAATCTAAATAATAATATTAATTTCATAATTATCAGTTTTAGATTAAAATTATACTTTTAAATGCTTCTATTAAATATGTATATTAAAAATGATATATGATACAACCATGGAGACAATAATCCGTATGTACGCATGAGTAACATTTTCATTTGTCAATTATTGTTATAGTAATATAGTAAGTATTCTTTAATACTTAAATAACATTAATAATATCAATAAAATCATATTAATAATTTAAATATACCTATATATATCATAAATGTGTTGTGGTAATGAAAAATGAATCACCTCACTCAATAGAGACGAAAATTCTGACTTACACACGAATGATGTTACCATTTTTTGTAAAAGGAAAGACATGAAAATTTATTTTATATTGTAACTTTATAGTGATAAATATTTCATTAAATTTATAGATAATAATTATTTATATAATTAAAACCATTATTGAGAGATGGTGATGAGATTTAGGTTATATTGATTCGTGAGATAATAGTCCACTATACACCTGAACAATTACTTTTTCACATTTTATGGAAGTGGAGATGGATTTAGGTGATTATATTAAAAAAAATAACATATAAATATAAGGATGATAAAATATTTATTATTTCAACAGGGTTTTATAATATTTAAGGGAAGTGGAAGGTGAAATAAAATATCAATACTTCATTCTAAACTCTACATATTCTTTGGAAAATCTCATTCAATTAACAATACAACACCTCAAAGTGTTTTGTTCAATGAAAAAAAAAGAAATTTTGAATTTTTAGATGTATTATTGGAA
The DNA here is from genome assembly GCA_963277665.1 of Viscum album. Classification (NCBI taxonomy): domain Eukaryota; kingdom Viridiplantae; phylum Streptophyta; class Magnoliopsida; order Santalales; family Viscaceae; genus Viscum; species Viscum album. The sequence continues at coordinate 2,000,719,417 of OY728146.1, read as the reverse complement.
TATATTTGGGTATATTTTGGAAAATAATGGTTAATAAGTTTGTATAAATTAGTTTAAGATGTTCTCTTTTATATGAGATGTTACAAACACTCTTGGAGTTTCTCAAAATATAAAATTAATTTAAATTAATTTTTTAAAAAAATGGCTCCAAAATGAATTCTTAGAAGAAATGATTATTATGGGTTTAATAAACCTTATATAACTAAATATATATATGTTTTTAGTATTTTTTAATCTTTATCTTTTTGGATTAATTCTTATTTAACCCCCTTAACTATTATAGTTACAACATGAATTTTTACTATTTAAGGGTTAATATAGTTATTATAAAATGATAAATTAACCACGAATGAATCCTTGATGACCTTTTAATACATAAAATAATAATTTCTAGTAATTTTATATTTTTAATAATGATATATCCTTTAATAATATATATATTTTTTTAAATATTATTAATATTAATTTTCTATCACAATTCATTAAATTGACATTTACAGGAAATTATATAAAAAGATAAATTAAAAACATATATTATAATCAAAAATAAAAAAAATATATTAAATAGATGGATAATATAAAATTTCTCAACTTCTATTTATTTTAATATTTTCATTATCATTATGTTGACACATCAATGAATTTAACAATTACAGCCTCATCATTGTGAAAGCATGTAATGTAATTATTTCTTCCCTAATGTTTCAAAATAAATTTTAACAAAGAAGATAAATAATTTAGATTTGATATAACTATTTATATTTTAGTTTATATTCTGAATAACCCTATATTATAAATAGATTACTTATTAAAAAATAGGGTTACAAGTATGACTTTTCATAAAAATAAAACAATTAAAAAAGATAAATTCATCCAAGTGGATAATATAGGTCCTATATTCATTCCAATGTTGAAATTGTTAATCCTTATATCATCAAATAAAATTAGGCCAAGTGTTAGGTAAATTTTATAATCCATATAATAATTAATTTTACCCTTAATTACCTAATTTACCATTTATTGTTGTAAGAAATCAAATAGCAATGTATTATTCATATTGGCCCAAAAATAAAAGGGATATTTATAATAAATTTATAAATTATATTTCTAAATATGAAATTAATTTATCCAAATTTAATTCACATGATTTGAAAAATAAAATTTAAAATTTGTCCCATATACATGATGAGGAAGAAGGTTTTTAATGGGAAAATGATTCAAAATTTGAACTGTTTTTATATCCAAATCATATATGAAAATTATTCCAATTTCCTAAATTGTATTAATAGATAATAATGATATCAATTTTTACGCTAAAAAAATTAAAATATACTTTTACTTTATAAATTATTTGAATACAAATTGAATTTTAAAATAAATTTAGTATTTTTCTTTATTCATAAAAAATGAAACCGCACAATGAAGTGGAAAATAATATACCAACATAAATTCTGAGATTCATATTTAAAAAATTATTTTTATATCATATAATATAATTTGTAAAGGTTTGAAAATTTTGTTTTAACCGAAGTGCATCATTAGAAGGCGAAAACCTATCGATTAAAAAAATACATATTTTATGCGTAAAATTGGATTTATTTTTAAATAATATCTAAAAAACACCTACTTTGTAGGTTAAATATTATATTGAATTGATTAATATAATCCAAATGGTTTATTTATTTAATTTATTAGTATAAAACACACTTTTTCACATTTAAATACATCTTCCGTAAAAGACTTCCTTTTGATTTCAAAAAGTTTTTATGATCATTTATAACAACTATTTCACCAATGAATTCTTTATATATACATGTGTAAACCATATGTTCATAATTTAATTAATCATATTCAAACCATACATTATAAAAACAAGGTTATAATATTTACATTTAAAAAATAGTAAATTGTTGGTCATTTATGCTCAATGTGGAAGACCATGTGACATATTAATAACAGTGTTTACATATTAAAATCATAGGATGTTAGATTCTACCCCAATTAGAAAATTACATCCTTTAAATTTGAACGTATTCTTGGTAAAAAAATGTTACATTAAAAATCCCATTATTGAAAAGCTAAATTAGACTGATGTTCAATAATAATCCTATTAGAATAGTGACAAAGTAAAGTGTGAAGGTCAACTGAGATAACAAATACTATAGTTCAATTTTCAAAAACATGTAAATTGAATAAAAAAATTAAAATCATGTTATGATGGTTAGTTATAGATAACATGGTCATGAGAAAGTGCACAATCGGGAATCCATAAATCTATGATGGGTTAAAAGTTAATTATAACATCTTGCCCTCTCTCATTCACTGGAGTGGGATATGAGACGTTACAAGGCCATAAGAGACATCCCAAGATGATAATGTCTTGAAATAAATGTTGAAGGGATTCAATGAATTAGAGAGGGTTTTCAAATTAAGAATCAACAAATTAACCAAAAAATCTATAGCCAAGCTTTCCACTATACGATCCATGATAAGAATGAAAGACAACCCAACCGTTAATTTATAAAAACATACTCAATTCAAGTACAACAGTGAAGACTACAATATCAATGAATCTATTGGGGGAAAAACTAATAAAACATCAAGATAAGAACAATAATCTATGATCCACATGTTCCATGATTCTACTCCACAAAATAGCCTATGTATCATGAATTAGAGTTAAAGACATGCAATACATTACCTTCGACCATTTATTAATAGATGACATCATCAAAAGCACCAATGTTCCAATGCAGGGGTGAGTAGTAAAACTTAGTAGTTTTTCCCCAATGACTTACCTAATCATAACACTAGGATTGAAAAGTTAAAAACATTTATATAAAATAGTTTATATGAAAATTATTTCCAAAATAATTTACAAACAAATACAAACAAGAACCATATAAAACAATTTTCCAATCGAATCCATTTTTAAAAGAAACAACCAAACAATGAATTAAAACAATTTCACAAGTTCCCTTTAGCATAACCATTCCATTTCTCATATCCACATATCCATACATTAATGAATCATTATGATATTTCAATACTCATGAGTGGTCTCTCCATGATCTACCATATCGTTACAAGGTAATAATATCCAATTTGTAATTACAACATTGGCACCAAGCATAAGGTCATATTCCAACCATTCCTTATAGATGGATTATGAATATGTATGCAAAAAACCATATAAAATATTTTAATAAAAAAACCATTTTATTCAATGAATCATTAAATAAATCAATTTCAATTCCAAAACCATATCAGTAAAACACACATTTTTATTAGAACCATTTTTTTCCATAATCCAAATATTGAAATTATTTTTAAATCATCAATTTAAAATCATCTAATAAAGCCCATTGCACAAACAAATAAAAATATTCTATAATTTCACCAAAACCAGAAATCTTCCCTAAATAAGATTTATAACATTATTCGCATCACAATTTCACAGTAAATTTTAGGTATTTAAATCCATTTGAATCTAATCCAATCAGTTCAAGCATGAGGGGTTGAGAGTGAATCCACCTAACTCATGTGTTTTGGCGAAAATAAAAAATTGAATAAAAAACATAACAAAAACCAGTTTAATCTCCACAAAACCACCTTAGATATCTCCAACTAACAAAAAACAATGCCAAATCTATTCATATTTAGAGTCCAGAGCCTTGGATCTACCCATGACGTGTGTAGATCTATGAAAGAGAGAGATAGTGAAGTAGATCAAATTAAAACATCAAGATCGACCAGGAAATATCACATACTATAAGTAATTGGATTCCAATCATAGATGGAATCATTAATATTGCATTTGGATCAACAGAAGAACCTTCCTTGACATTTGGGAGAAAAAAATTCCGAGTTTGGACCGAATGGGAGGAGAAAAGATGGGTCAAAAGCATAAGCTGACCTAGATCATCTTTTAATGGACGTGGTTTCATTCCATGCTAGGTTTAGTCATATGGTAGGAAAAACCTACACTAAAAATGTGTTATACATTGCATTAATGATCCCCCATTCACATGGTCATTTCACCGGATCTCTAAGACATGCGCCGGTTGAACGATACCACTGCCTCTAAAATAACCAGATACATTTTTTAAATCCCACAATTTTGAAAAACCGTTCATTACTCAAGAACCATATATTTTTCCACTATCTTAATAATCATGGTTTCCGGTAATTGTTTCATAGTTTCCCCAAACCCTACACCACCCATGAACCTATAGAAAATCCAAAAAACACTCAAAACGAACTACATACTCTCCCAAATCTCACCCTTATACATTATATACGTAAGAAGAATAAATAATGGGTTAAATACCAAACAAGGTGTTTTTAAACTCTCCCCTCCATTATCCTTTCTATCCATAGAATTTATAAAACCATCGACGCCCTGAAAAAGTTCTGACTATTTCTCTTTCATTTTTTTATCGTGTTCCCAAGTCTATTCCTGAATCTAACCATTTTCCATTAAGTCCCACACTAGAATGATGATTTTACAAAGAAATATTGTATCTTATCAATCCAAAATATGTACCTTGATATGTAAAAATTATTCATCTAACTCTTGGTAAATGTGATCCCATCTAATGACACAGTCAGAGCCAGCTTAATACTTTTACAAGTGAGACACATTAAACAAATTTTGTATCCCACTGATCAATGTTGGAAATACCAACTGATTTTCAATATCTCGAACTCATTATAGTATCTAAAAATGGAATATTTATCAAGGAGATATATTTACCTACTTTCCAAAATGATGATATCCATGCCTTGGAATAAATCATCATGAAAATATGATCACTCTATGTGAAGGAAAAAAGTCATCGACAATGATCCACATATTGTTTCTAACAACATTGACCAATTTTCATTCTCTTTATAATCAACTAAATCATATATATTGTATCTTAGACAAGGATCATCCCAAATAGCGAAGTCTCACCTATTTCCACCAAAAAACGTGGACAATGATAAGGACACCCGTAAAATGCTTCAAAAGGATCCATATGTATCGAGGCATGATATCAGTTTTTATTTGAGAACTCAAATATGTGAATGTTATATTCCCATGATCAGCCAAAATATAATAAAGAAACCCCTAATATGTCTTCCAAATGTTTGTATGATCCTTTCAGATTTTCTGTCCATCTGAGAATGATACACCATACTCATATTCATGTGAGTCCCAACTGATTTCAATATGGATTTCCAGAAATGATATGTAAACCTCAAATCTCTATCTGAAACTATTGAAATTGTAATTCCATCCCTATTTACCTATTTTAATATATATATATATATATGTTTAACATATCCTCCACCATACTAGTTTCATGAATAGGGATGAAATGGGGTGACTTTGTGAGCCAATTCACAATCACCTATATGATATCATGTTTCTAAACAATTCTTTGGAGACCTGCAAAAAGTCTATAACTACCTCCCCCCATGTCCAAATAGGGATAGGTAAAGAAAAGAACACACCTTCTCGTTTCTAATGCACTTATTTAACTGGTTGATAATTTAATCACATTAAAACAAACTCATCAACTATCTTTTTTATACCGACCCACATAATTATACTTTCGATGACTTTTACAACTTTTGTATTCTAGGATGAACACCACATCTCTAATGGTGGAAGGCATGATGATTTATTTCTTTACAATCCATGTGAAATAAAATCAAATTTCTAAACCACAACACTAAACATCCATACATCTTGCAGCACTCAGTGTTCACCCCACTATATTGTTTTGAACTCATAGCCATGCATTTTTCATCAAAAGTATATACCTCGTTAACAATATTCACTAAATTAGGAACCACCAAAACTAAAATGAAAACCACAAAATCACCTTGGACTTCTAATTCCACATATATATCATCTAGGACCAACATCTAATTCCACTCATTTAGAGATTCTTTTACAAGGTGATCCTATGACATTATACTTAATGCATCGACCACGAAATTTCCTTTACCCTATATATACATCTAGTTCAAGTCATAAATTTGGAGACACTCCATCCATATTATTTTCCTCAGACTTAAATATCATTGAGTGAAAATATTTTGAATGATATTATGTTCTATGAACATAGTAAATTTATAACCAAATAAGTAATGATGACAAGTCTTTAAAGAATGGAAAACAACAGCTCACTCAAAATAATGTGTTGGGTAATTATTCTCTTGAATGTGTATATTTCTGGAAAAATAAAAAAATAAAATTGTCTCCATGAATAAGAATACACCTCAACCATGATCCTGAAGCATCACACTACACCACAAAACCTTGTCATGTTTATGAAAAAATCGTGATTGGTGATGATGTAAAGAACATTTTTAACTCTTGAAACGACTTTTAACATTCTACAATACAATTTAATGGATCATTATTCTTTTTCAGATGTGTTATAGAAGAATATAGTCATGAAAAATATAGAATAATGCATCGATAATAGCCAAATACGACAAGGAAACTTCATATCTCAAAGACATTATTTGTAATTTTATAAGAGACAATATCTTCTATCTTTTCTGGATCCAACGAAACACCTCTTTCTAATATTACATTTCCAAGAAAGCATACCTATTTTATCCAAAAATAAAACATTGAAAATTTGGCATAAAATGATGATCTTATGAGATTCACATGATTGTTTACATGTGTTTCTCAAGCTCAACCCATGTCCCTGAATATACCAATACATCATCCAAAATAATATACAACAAAAGAATACATAAATCATTCAAATACTAGATGCATAAATTCTGTAAAGACCATTGGATATTTCATAAGACCAAAAGGCATTACTACATATTCATAATTATCATATCTTCTTTTGGAACATAACTTTAGAATATCTTCCTTTTGAACTCACAATTAGTGATATTAGGTTTGTTAGTCAATCATAGAGAACCACTGAGCCCCTATCATATAGTCAAATATATAATCAATTATAGGAAGTGGTTATCTATTTGTTATGGTAAATTGGTTATGTATATGATAATCGTCCCAAATCCATACAGTTTCATCTTCATTCTTCAGGAAGAATTCTAGTTTGGCCCACAGAGAAGTGTTAGGATGAATGAAACTCTTTCTTTCCAATTACTCCATTCACATTCAAAGACCTTAAATTTTGTTGTTCCATTCCAAAATATGGAAGTTCGATAAGACTAGTCCTCAGAATTAGATCTATCATAAATTACGCTCCCCTACTAGAGGTTTCCCATAGAAATGTTCTGAAAAATATATGGAAACTGATCCAACATAGCTGTAAAACTAGTACTATTGATATATTCCATCGATGATTAGATCAACACCACATATTTGTAAGAGATCATTCATAATAAAGGGGCGATGAAGCACATTGCAATTATCATTACACATTGGTATCCTCGAAAGGGATGATTGAAACCATCATATGTTGTAAAAAAAACTTTCTAGAATAACTGTAGATGTGAGCCTTGAACATTGTAAAGTAATCCATTCTGGGGATTACATCAAATACATCTATGTCAAACATAGAGAAATCCTATTTCAGCTCAAGACCATCAATGATTATAGAACATTCTCTACACAAAAAGATCAACATTTTCTTTGACAAAGTGTAGTTTCAAGTGTTATGGTACATGAAATCATCTCTTATTTTAAGATTAAGAAATCATTAGATCAAGTAGAAATAAAGTAATGGGGTACACTAGTATCTAACAATAGATAAATATGTGTAGAATTTAAAATAATCATACCACTCACCATATATGGCCATGCCCGATTAGACACAATCACCTACTAAGCTCCATATAATTTCTTTTTCACTGCACATTATTCTTTGATGTTGTGTTGATATTTCACATACTGAGAAGTCAAGGTATTCCAAGAATTACTATGGCTAGCCCTATTCTGTTGATGCTCATGATTCTTTTCTCCCAACCCCATTGAAGTATATGATGCATGTGATATCTGATAAGTGTCTCGAGAACCTAAATATAGATCACTACAAAAATAATGCGGAAGATGCCCTATCATATTACAATTATGGCATGATCTAAGTGGTGATATACAATCTCATTTCATGTGGTTAATGGAATAACCTGGAATACATTTTTCAATCATCATGGGTCTTGGATAAATATTAAATGATCCATAATTTTTTTTGATTCATAGTCACACCATGGATGTAGGTGTCCCTCTTCTACTTACTCCCATCATTAGAGTTCCCACCATTTTTCATGGAAATCAACACACTTCCTTATCCCATCACTCCTGATATGTCCCTTTCAGTCATTATTGCTTGATTTGCCATCTTGGTATAGTCTGTAATACAAAGTAGAAGTATATTTCCATGAATCCTGTTTCTTAACCCTTATTCAAAGATGTATTCCTTAAAGGATGCACTAGCAACATCTTCGGGTGAAAGGTCGACTAAATTTCTGGATTTATCCACATACTAAGTGACAAAGAGATTTTATTTTTTAGGGTAAATAAGAATGTTGTTCCTTGAATCATTAGCGTGTGGGGGTATATTTTTTTTGTTGATAAATACTTAAAAATCAAGTCAACCATGACTTTAATCCACTTTATCATGTTCTGCTAGTTCTGACCATTGGCATCTAAGATCCTTCAGCATGTACATTTTTAGTATGGCGTTCAGGTATTCTAGTGTGTTAATGAAATCAAAGATATTATTCATCCAATTTGGGCACACATCCTCCTTATTTGGTTCTGAATCAACCCAAACAATGGTTATATTATTCTTCTAGAATTGGAAGGAATGACCCAATTGTCATTGATCATCCCCCTATTTCCCTATGTCAGTAGCCTGAAATGTTTGGACGATACCCTAAACTAGTTATTGGATAACCTATGGCTCAAGGAAAATCACATTCTCCACATCTTCTTCGGGTTGGTTTCTATGACCACTACAACGATCCATTTTCTAATCAAACATAAAAATTCTAGAAGTATCACTCTTGTGAAACTATAGGTAACATTCAAATTCTATCTCACAAACTATCAAAACCTTTCATTCCAAAATCATAATTTTCAATGTGAAACCATTTTTTTAATTTCACTTTAATGGGAAAATAAAACCATTTTCAAAATACCACAATCATAATCTTTTTCAAATCCATTCATTTGTAAGAAAATCAACATCATTAAAAATTCCACATATTTCACAAAATCATATATAATTACTTAAAATAAAATGGTCAATCATAGTGGGAATTCTTTTTTCTAATGCACGTCATCATCAAATCAATTTCTAAACCCATGAAAATGATATTTCTAAATCTAATAAATGGCTCCAAACACTTATGTACCCAAAAATATAGTAACATTATGTTCATCATAAAAAGGATAGCTACATATTTTTATGGTAAACATTTCATGTCTCTATGTACCTAATCCTCTATAACAATTCCTAAAATAAGAATACATCATAATTAATATCAAATCCTTTATCAACAACCAATACCATGTAGAATACCACTTATTCCTGAAAGATATTTTTAAGGAATAAGAATAAACATAATTATTAGTCAAGACTTTTGGGCCCCAAAAAATGATAAAATTTGTCACATACCACTACATTTCATTGTCATGATTGGATAGTGATATGTTTCTAGGACATAGTAGAAATCCCCACGATTTCAATGGCTAGAAATAAATGCCAAATGGAGTCAATGAATTGGGGGATGAGTTTTCCATTACAAGTAAAAAAATTAATAGAATAATCCATAACCAAATAGCCCACTATGTGATGCATGATAGAAATGAAATACAACTCTATATTTCATTTAAAAAATATAATTCAATTCAAGTAAAATAGGATAATCCTACAATATAAATGTAAATAGAAGAAGACTAACTAATAAAACTCCAAGAAAATCACAAGACTATATCATCCACAAGCTCCGTGCTCTAACTCCACCAAAAGACCATGTATCACGATGGTAAGCTAAAGATATATGATACATTACCATTTTTCATGTGATGATAGATGATATCTACCAAAGCACCGAAGTGCCAAAGTAGTGGAGAGTACTAAAAATTGGAATGTCTTCCCGAATGACTTCCCAACTCACACCACTATGAGATAAAAGTTAAACACATTTCTATCTAATAATTTATATAAAATCTATTTCTAAAACATTTTATAACTAACTATGAACATGTACCATATCACCAAGTTTTCCAAAAAAATCCATATTTCAATGATGAAACCAAACAATGATTTAAAACCATTTCACAAGTTCCCTTTGGAATATCCATTCCATTTATAATTTCCACACCACCAACAATGCATGACATGTTATCACAGTTCCATACTCAGGAGTGGTATCTCATCGATCTACCATGTCTTCAGAAGGTAATTATACCACATGTACAATTAAACCTTTGGCACCATGCACAAGGTCATATTTTAACCAATACTCATAGATGAAATATAAACACACACACTAGGAATGCCCGGAAAACCGTGCCAGAACCATTTCCATAAAACTACATTTTTTATTGAAATTCTAATTTCCATAAAACCAGTAAAATTTAAACACATTTCAATTAAACTACATTTTTATAGAAACCAATTTTTCTGTAAACTAAGACATTCAATTATTTTAAATTAGTCCTTTTAAATTCATTTATCGATATACATTCCCAACCAAATAACAAAATTCTACCATTTAGAAAAAAATCATAAATCATCCCTAAAGAAGATTTATAAAAGGATTTTCACCACAATTCCACAACCAATTTTATATAGTTAGTTCATTTATAAACTAATTCAGTTAGTTCTATCATGATGATATGAGATTAATTCCACCTACATTAATAATATTGGTGGAAATGATAAACGACATGATAAATGTCACAAAACGGGGTTGAATATCCATGAACCCGACTTAGATCTCTTTCAAATCATAAACTGGGAAAAATATAATAATAGTTGGAATCCAAAACCTTAGATATACCCACAATGGTCCTAGATCTAAGAAACAAGGAGAGGGGTAAAATTAAACTAAGAAAAACATCAAGAATGTTCATGAACGATCAACTACAATGATAAATCATCATTTAAACACCAAGGTAAGCCTTTAGATCACATATAGATCGATTAAAGGATCATAATTGACATTTGGGGGAGATAAATACTAATTTAGGACCACATAGGGAAAATGTGTTTTCAAAATATTAAACTGACCTATATACTCTTTTTAAAGAAGTTTTTTCCTTCCACACATAGTTTAGTTGCATGATTATGCAAAAAATTAAATTCTTGTGCACTAACCACTACCTTAAAGATAACCCCCCATGTTTGGCCATCTCACACAATATCCAAGAAATACACTAACCCTGTCGAAGACACTTCCTAAAAATGAAGAAATCTATTTTTCAAAGCGCATGATATCTACTAAGAAGTTTCATGGTTTGAAAAAAACCATGAGTCGACCACGGGCCTTATCTTTTTTCCTTTGTCTCATTGTGCATAGTTTTTTGTATGTCATCCATGGGTTCCAAAAACAATAAACTGCCATTTAACTTTTATAAAATCCCAAAAAACACTCAAACAATTCTCGAAATTCTCCCAACCATTAACCTTATACTCTATATACTTCAGAATCATAATGAAAGTGTTACATACCAGAAATTGGGGTGCTATATTAAATGAATTCCTAGTTATAAAAGTAAATATATATATTTTTTGTTTCATGATCCTTTTTTTAGGGTTGGAAATTATTATACTACATGGAATGTGAATATAATGAAATAAAAATATCTGATATGTAAATTTTCAACCTTTAATAATTTCCCACTATAATATCATTTTTTATTCAAACAATGAGTATTTAAGATGAATTTTTCTTGTCTGAGTCATTAGAATCAACATCGATTAATCAAAAAATCCATAAAATTATAACGGTATCATTCTAATGTATTTAGAAATTAAAAAAATGGATTGGATAAGAAAAAATACTTCCAAAAATGAATAAAACATTATATGATTAAAAAAATACTTTAATCTATAAAATTTTACATTAATGTGCAATTCTCAACATCAATCATTAGAGTAATAAATATCATTGAAACTACAAAAAAAATTATTTCTAAATAATATTAAAACACAATAATCAACATGATTTCATCTCATATACATCCATGATAGTATTTACATTTATCAAAAAATAACACCAATGACTATTAATGTCTTATAAAAAAGATAATTTCCCTAATAATATAATCTCTAGGTATTTTAATAATTTCCATAAATAAAATGAATCACCATAAATCCATTATAAAATTACATTTACATCCTAAATATAATTATACTTTTATTCATGAAATAAAGTCCTATAGTGTTTTTTTTCTTAACCACATAGGGATCCCAAAATAATGAACGTCTTCTGAATGAAAATTAATTACATAATAGAAAATCATGTTCCGATCCCATGGTTATATGTTTGAAATATGTATATTCCCAAAAAAACATTATTCTTTATCCTTCTCATGGATTAAATAATTAAAAAATTATACTTAGAATGAAATCACATAGTCTAGTGGTAGGTGATACACACTTCTTGACCTTTTGTTGTGGGTTTAATTATCATGGCCTTGTCAGAAACGGCATGATGTCACATTTTCTACATGTCGTTGTTTTTATAAAATGATATAATTCATATAATGTTTTAAAAATATGATAAAATATGAAATCTAAAATTATTTTTTTAACCTCAACGGTTATCTCACTCATTTTAATTTTTATCCAAAAATGTAATAAACCATAATTAACTAAAAATTAAATGTCTATAAAAATAATTTAGGTCACCCTAAAATTTCATAAACTGGAGAATAAAAATTAGTTTCTATAACCCTGAACTTATGATCATCATAAAAATTATAAAACCCCATTGATATCCATAACTCATAAGAAGATTTCTTAATCATCAAAGATGTATCGACCATCCTTTGATACCTACAATAAATGCCCAACCTTTATATTTACATATTATTGTGTTTTTAAACTATAATTCACACTATAAAATCCATTCAATTTACAAATTTAAAGAATTATGATAAGAACTTATGAATAAAATTCATACATATAATGTTAACACTTATACCCAATATCCAATTTTCCACTATATAAAAATCATTAAAAGAAATTATTTATTTCATGAAAACTCTTCCTGAATCTCGACATGACACAATCATTTCCTTGACACATCGCATGAAGAACACATAAAAACTTGGGATTTAAAAAAAATGATATATAATAGATATTAGTGAAATTAAAATGTTATTCAAGTGAAAACATGAATACCCATAAAACCTTTACCTTTTTAATCAATGATCTTTGATAATGAAAAATAAAAAATTCCCACTTGAAAAAAATATACTTTTATCTATGAAAACCATTAAAACCCATAGTAATAAATTAAATACTTTTCTGCGACTTTTGGAATCATGTTTGTAAAACACTTTCAAAACCCATTTAGTTGTAATAACCATATGATAGTATTTCAAAATTTTCATTACCCAATTAAGATATTACAAGATTATATAATTCCTTCTAGTCCACCCAATGTTATTCTGTAATGGGGTTACAGAGTTCAATATAGGACACCTCCTGTTAAGCTATAACGAGCATTCTCGGCGCCATTTGGGCCACCACAAGTGATGTTGTAACACACATTCCCAATTCTATTTGTGACCCCCCACGTGATGTTGTAACATTTTTTGGGCAATATTTGGGACTTTAATAGGCAAATATTTATAATATATTTCTCTTTTAATATTTTAAATCTCTAATATATTATACTATAGGCAATAGTTAGTTAAAAAGAACCAAAAGACAATATTAGTACCAAATGACCATTATAACACTACTGTTAAAATGAAATGAATAAATATGAAAAAATAATTAATGGAATAAAAATTAAATCCCACATAAATATGAATATATTAGAATTTTGTTATAAAATAGTAACACCATTTTGGTAAAATCGATTTATTCTTCAAAAATATATTTTCTTCTAAAATGAGGTTTTCATATTTTTAGTATTTTTAAAATATCTATAAAATTAATTAATTTATTTAATTTAATATTTTCTTCCAAAAATATCAAAATTATCTTAAAAATATATTTTCCAAATACACATTTATTTTTTCTAAAATAGTTAAAAAATGTTTTTTATTAAAAACATTATTTTCATTTAAATTATTTTTAAATTAGAATTATGTTTTTAATTGGTTTTAAAATTTAATTATTTTAATTTAATTTCATATACTGAAAATATTGTTTTTTAAAATTATTTTATACCTGAATTTATTATAAAAACATTTTATGTTTTAGAATTGAATTTTTCTGAAAAACGTTTATAATGGAGTTTTATCCGTTTATTTAATATTAAATCCTTCAAATTATATATTTTTAATTTTTATAAATAGATTCCAAATTGAGATTCGTATTGTCAAAATATAGTGAATATGTGTATTTTAGTTTTGAATAATATGAATAGTAACGTTGTTAAATTTTGGAACCATGTAAAGGGTAAATTGGGAAATTTAGCTCAAAAATAAAATGATAAAAAAATAAATAATGTCTCTAATAGATAAAAAATTTATTATATTATTAAAATTCTACCTTTAAAACATATTTATTTATGTAATGTTTTATTAATCGATATTTTCCAATTTAAATGACTTATACAATCTTTTAACCATAGAAAGTCACATAATGTCACTTTCGTTTTCCTTAATATCATTGATGTGTCCACATGGGGAACAAAATTAGTTATAAATGAATATAAATAACAAATTTTAAATCAATAAAAATATATTTCTGATAAAAATTTAATTTTTTATTTTTGAGAATCTAATAGGACATTATTATATTTCTAATATATTATTTAATGAAAAATTAATGATGAAAAATTAGTATTTAAATAATCTTATTTTTTTAATGTAGGGCTACAAAAATCTATGCATTCAAATATAAAAATTCATAGGAAATAGAGAGTATTTATACTCACCATGGTATTTTATTTTTAATTTTTAGTCAACAAATAAATATATTTACTAATTATACAACACATATGTTCTAATTAATTTATTAATGAAAAATTGAAATAAATTTTCGTAAAATTATTAAAATAATAATAATTTGAGTTAATTAATATGTTAGAATAATTTTATATATTACCAATAACTCTTTAGGAAATAATAAAATATGTTTTTAAATGTTAACCACCAATATCAATATTTTTGAAAGTCCAAATAGCGAAGTGTCAAAATTGGTAGTAAGGATTTTTTTATCAAAAATATATATTATTAAATTATTTAAATAAAATTACTCATAATTAAAAAATACATAAAAATAAAAAATATAGCGTAAAATTTTATATAACTTTCATTTATGAATTAATTGACATCACATTAGTAAAACATAAACCCTTTTAAAATTGAAAAATGTGTTATTTGAAATAAATTTAAAATAGTTTATATAAGGGTTAATAAAAAATATAAGTTTCAAAATAAAACCAAAACATGTAAAAAATTATTGTATTATTACAATGATACCTTATTTAATATTAAATTAGATTAAATGTAATTATTATGGTATTTAGATTGATATTGAATTTCTTATAAATTTATATTTTGAGAAAATGTCAAGAGCTCACCTCACCAAAATTATAAATGGGAACATCCTCTCTCATTTCTACCTATCAATTTCGTCTTTAAAGAATAAAAATACCCTACCGATTTCCTTAATCTAATTCAAGACACACATCATAGAGGTCCTGGTCATCTGAAAATACCAACCAAAGTTCCCCTAGGAGGTTATGTTAAGGATGTTAGCCGAAGAAGTGGTAAACAACTTCAATGACTCTTTCAGAAACATTTATTCTTCTAATTCATCTTCATGTGTTGATTCGATAATAAAACAAAAAATTCAGTATCAATAATCTATTGAGATTTCATTCTGATTATGTAACAAACGTATGACACCTTTTATACATCCAACGACAAAAAACTTATCGTGCGTGCATACGTATAACTTTCCATCTCCACACCGTGGCGTAATTTTTTTCAACACAACAATATTTTGATGGGTATAATGATTAAAATAATATATATATATATATATATGATATTTATTACATTACATTGATTCTTGAAATTAATATACCATAATTCACCATTCCACTTCACCATTAACGGAGTGATACCACTGCTCGTGCATATATACAACAAACTGTATCCACAACGTGATATGATTCATTTTCTGTGTTCACCATTTAAGAATGATTACATAAATGTATATAATTATTAAATTCCATAATTATGTCATTAATATAAATTTTTATATAAAATTACTATATTTTATTCACAAGTAATGAGACTTACCTGACAAAAATATTAGGAAAAAAAAGCAGTTAACACACAACAGAAGGATAATAATGAAATATTATTAACAAATGGTTGGTAAGATTATATAAGATTATCTTATATAATTTCATAAATAATAATAATATTTTTTTTATAAATTAGTGACTTTATTTTTACTATTATAAGTGAGTTTCAGACATGTCTTAAGAAAATCAGAACTATGGTAAGGTTAAATTCCATAATCTCATTATGATTCAAGATTCTTAATATGTATGTCTTCTCTAAGGAATAATTATCTTAAATGTCCATTTTTCCTAAATTATTTCCCAGTTATTTTTAAAATTATTCTATAATTTTATGAATTCATTTTTAAACATGATTGATGTTTTAATAAAAGGTTATCACATAATTCTTTATTCAACCTCCAAATAAGGTCCTTTGTTACTTTTCAAGAAGAGGTAAGAAATGAATGTTTTTAAAATTATATGGAATGAATGGTTTTTCCATTATAACAGAGACATAAGGAATTAATCATACCATAAAATATTTGAAGAATAATTTCAACTATAAAATTTTCCATAAAAAATGGGCAGCATTTTATAAAAATAAAATGTTTTCTAGGCAGAAAGGATATCTTCCTCATGAATTGTTTTCACGTGAAATATCATATTAATTTTCAATTTTTTATATCATTATTTTATATAAATTTTGATTTATTAGGAATATATTTCAAGTATATTATATCTATTATTTCTATATTTGTCTAATTTTTACGAAGGAATGATATTTACGAAACACAGTTTATTTCAATTGGTTATGTTATGATGAAATGTTGTTTATGAAGCCCATTTCCTTTTATGAGGTCAAAAATGATAAATAAACTATGACCTTGATAGACATATATGGATGGTTTTTATTATGTGATGTATGTTACCTATATCTATCTCAATCTTATTTGGTAATTTTAATATCTCATGACATAGATAGCACTAAAATGAGGAGTAAACTACGATCATTAATAAAGGGCTAGAACAGGGGGTGAACCCTGTTAAGTAAAGGAAATTGTCCACTATGATGGTGTTGGAGTTATGCCTTAAATAATATGGAAATTATTTTCTAAAATTATGTGTACTATATTATTCAATTTTATATGTGATGATCTCATAGATTATGTTCTTTTATTTTTACGAACATTAATGATTTATCCCATATCTTGATATCATAACATTTGTTATACGTGATAAAATAACCAAATGATTTATTGATGTTCATATTTATTATAATTAGCATATGTTTTATATCTCCATTTTTTACATTTAATTATCATCTGATCTCATCCATTCATACATTTCCGTTCCCTAGGATATGAATAATAGTTTCAAGTGAAATGTGTCAAAAAGGGTTCTAGTTATGTTGGAATTAGAGGGAGAAAATATAAATGTTTTATGAAATAATTTTTTATATCTCCATGTTTCCAAATTATGTGAAACAATATGTTTTTGGATAGGTTATTTTTATTTTGATATATTTATTCTTATATATTCAATTAATATCTATGTATGAAAAGCATGGTCCATTATAGGGCCACCCCATTATAAATTGTAACGGAATTTCCCGACAATATCTGGGCTGCTGTAAAGACCCGTAAATTTCAAGGAAATTTTTTTCTTAAATTTCTTTGGAATTTTTCAAGAGCGCAGCTTCTGACGGCACCTGATTCCGAGGCCCGGTGTGCCTGGAATCATGTTTCGAAGTTTGGCTCGGGTACGTTCAGTGAACGGACGAGCGGGTTTTTCTAACTTTTGAACCGGTGCCCGGAATCGAATTCTGAGGGCACCGATGAAATCGCAGCGCCGGGTTTTGCCTAGAAACGCCTCTTCCGGAGTTGCGTTTGCTCAGGTGTGGTTTTTAAATTTTGGGACTTAAGGTTAAGAAATAAAATAAAGTTGTTACGACAACTTTATTTTTATTTCACTTGAAGCCACTTGAAAGCCACATTAAGCTGGTTAAGCTTAGTTGAAGCGGATAGGGTGCAACTGAAATATCCTATCCTCTTGATAGGATATTTGTGGGTGGGGCCCGGACGAGCCCCGCCGTTTCTTCCGCTACGTAACGCACCCGCGAAAACCCGTCCAAGAAACTGAAAGTCAACTGACGCGGTTTCTTAGTTTCTTAACAGACCATTAAATTGGGCTGTTTCTTTCGTCCAATTAATTGGGCGGTTTCTTTGGTAAATTAATTCTTGGAATTAATTGTTCGTTTCTTTTTTTTAATCGTTGCTTGTGCGTTAATAAAATAAGATTACTCTTATTTTATTTTGGGTGGAAGCTTGTGGCGTGGGGAGAATTTGGAGGAGAGCGTTCTTCTTCGGCGAAGAACGCGAAGAACGCCGGCCTCCGGCGAAGAACGCCGAAACCGCGGAAATCAACGATGCTTCTTCCGCGACGTTTCTTCCGCGACGATCGTTCCTTTCCAAGCGACGTTCTCCCTTCGGACGCACCTCGACGACAACGGAATCAACGACGTTTCTCCGGCGACGTTTCTTCCGCGACGATCGTCCTCTTCCGCGATGAACTCGCGAGCGACAACGCTTGAGGTAGGGGTTTTAAACCTTTTTAAAGTTGTTGATCTTTCCTTCGATCTTGAAGGTTCTTTTTTTTGTCGGCCCTTATTTCCGAATCTTTTTATTTATTTTTAAAAAGATTGTGATGGATTATCGTTCTAGAAAGGCCGATTGTTATCAATCTAATGCGAGGGGGGTCGGGCCGCACAAACACGACTGAACCCCCCCCCCCCCTTTATTCTTGTTGTTTCTTGCGGATGGAGCGAGATGGCGTGGTGCCATCGCACCACGCGAGAATCGTACGACAACTATTGAGCGGCGCCGTCGCGCCGCGCTGTGAAACGAAATCAAACAAGATCGAGACGCCTTCGCGCCACGCCGAGAAGTCGATCAAGCACGCGACGTCGTCGCGCCGCGCCAAAGAGGCCGCAGATTAAATTAATTTTATTTTGTTCTTGAGCGCAGATTGACGGGCGACGACAAACGAGGCCGCAAGTTAATTTTGAGGCCTCCACAGTGAAGGTCGGGTCCCGGGATGACCGTAGGCGCAGACGGGAAGCAAATCGGACCACCGGAGCGTCTCCGGTGGCCCGCGGAAGCCGGCGGCGGCGCGGGTCGCCGGCGCGGCGGCGCCGGCGGCCGGAGGCGGCGGCACCCCGCGGGTGTCCAGGGTGGCACCCCGCGGGTGCCGCGGGGTTGTCTGGCGACACCCCGCGGGTGTCCAGGGGGGCACCCCGCGGGTGTCCAGGGTGGCACCCCGCGGGTGCCGCGGGGTTGTCTGGCGACACCCCGCGGGTGTCCAGGGTGGCACCTCGCGGGTGCCGCGGGGTTGTCTGGCGACACCCCGCGGGTGTCCAGGGTGGCACCCCGCGGGTGCCGCGGGGATGTCAGGCGGCACCCCGCGGGTGTCCAGCGTGCCACCCCGCGGGTGCCGCGGGGCTGTCAGGCGGCACCCCGCGGGTGTCCAGCGCGACACCCCGCGGGTGCCGCGGGGTTGTCAGGCCGCTCGGCCGAGCCGAGCCGGACCGGCCCTGGCCGGGCGGGGCCGGGCCAACCGGGTCGGACCCGGTTCGGGCCGACCCAGGGGGGGTCGGGCCGGGTCGGCCCGGACCCGGACCCCCCCGTTTTCGGACCATTTCGGTCAAATTCACATATCTTGAGCTCCGGACGTCCGAATGACGTACCGTCAGCTTTGTTGAATTCCTCTCAGTGAGACGGAACTTTTGGCTTACTCTGCTCGAGGTTTGGATGCCGACGGAGTACGGACGGGTCGGTTCGTACACGAAACCAACCGGGCCCCTGGAACGAAAAAGCCAATAACTCACAGACCGGGCGTCCGATTGACGCGCCGTCTGTTTCGTTGACTTCCTCTTGATGAGACGGAACTTTTGACATACTCCGCCCGAGTTTTGGATGCAGTCGGAGTATGGCCGGATTGGATTGTACCCGAAATCCAACCGGGCCCCTGGAACGGAAAAGTTGATATCTTTCAGCCAGGACGTCCGTTCGACGAACCGTCAGCGGCGTTGGTGATCACGTTGAGAAACGGTCCCTATGTGCTTACCCTATGAGAGTTCGGGGTACAGTTGAGATATGGCCGGGTTTGGTTTGCTCACGAAACCAACCAGGGCCCCGGGACGAAAAGGCTAATAACTCACAGACCGGGCGTCCGATTGACGCGCCGTCTGTTGCGTTGAGACCCCTGTGACGAGGCGGACTTTTGTGACACTTCTTTGCGGGACCTTGTGATACTTGGAGTATCGACCAGTAGCTCGTGGAGCGGACCCTCCCGGAGATGAGCGTGCAGAGTACGGAGACCGTGTAGCCGGCTGAGACCTGACGACTGCTTGACCGACTCGACTTGGAGTGAGTCGACCAGCCCAGTGGACGGAGCGCCCGGTATCTGGCGATAGACCCACGACGGACGGAGCGCCCGGTAGTTGGCCGCAAACCCGCGGTACTCGACAGGAGGAGTACCTCTGTAGGCTATTGGGGGGAGCGCCCGGTATTTGGCGACAGACCCACAGCGGACGGAGCGCCCGATAGTTGGCCACAGACCCGCGGTGCTCGACAGGAGGAGTACCTCAGCAGTCTTAGGTTAGTGAGCAGTACCTCGGAGTCGTGACAGGACCACTGTACACTCCAGAGACGGAGCTCTTCAGCAGTTACGGTTTCGATAATGAAAATCCTGGTTTGAGCTGAGTCAATGAATCTTTGCGTTTCCTCATGATTGAGATGGGTCGCTTGATAACTTAGGTATATGTATGGGCATATACCTGGGTGATGTTTATCCGTTGATTTCATGATTTTTGTGTATCCTTGTGATTGGATGGGTTACTTGATGACTTAGGTATATGTATGGGCATATACCTAAGTAGAGTCTGATGTTACTTCGTGATTGCTGTCTTTACTTTGTGGATATCCATGTTGGATTTAGTGAGACCTTAAGGGTCTCGGGGTCCCTACTGAGTAGCTTATACTCACCCCTGCACGGGCTATGCCCGCACTTCGTTGTGTTGGTTGCAGACGACGGACAGCGCAGATCGCAGTTGAGGCTTGCAGAGCAGGTCGGTACCCTGAGGAGGACCACTGGGCGGACGTACCCGGAGTAGACGACGGGACCCGAGGAGTAGAGGAGCTATCTGTACCTACCCTTCAGGTAGGATCCGTGGTGGACGATCCAGGAGCTGAGCCATCTGTACCTACCCTTCAGGTAGGAATCGAGGAGGACGACCCAGGAGCCGCTTCGTTCTTCCAGCTGCTGTTTTTCCCTTTCGAGTTGTACTTTACAGTTGGGCTTGTATTTCCGTCCCTTTTACTTTTCTTCGCTTGTGTTTACTTTTCCGCTTGCTTACTCTGTGGTGTTTGTTTTCTTTTGTAATGGCAATGCCTTCCCAGTTATCAGGATTTACGCCATTGGTGCTAGTCGCCAGCCCCTGGCCTATGGAAGGCGGGTTTGGGGTAGTCACGGCACGGGCCCCGAGGTCGGGTCGTGACAGATTGGTATCAGAGGTGGTCGGTTCTACCGTAGACTCTGATGTTTCCTTTTCTGTGAAGCAATAGTGTTAAGAGTACCGAGTATGGTTTTCAGTTCAGGGAGTCCAGTGTTGGTGCGGGCGGCCGACGTATCCATACACCAGGACCCTGACAACTGAATTCCGACTTTGTGCACGAAAACACTGATTGCGTGTGTGTTTCCAAAGTTTAAAAATGTCAGCTCAACCCAGGTCAGCTCACCAGGTTTAATCGTTTGACCGTGTTAGGATGTTTCTTTCAGGATGCCTTTTCTCGGACGACCAGCTTTAGCCCAGAGGGATGTGCATACTGACAGCCTGCCGACCGACGAGGCTTCGGTTTAGGGCCCTCTTGCAGTCGAGGCACCAGCAGAGGCACCAGCGGTACTACCATACGTTGGGCCACTGATGCCACCAGCCCCAGCGGTAGGCGATGCACGCTACTTGAGAGCGCTGCACGAGTTCCAGCGCCAGAGGCCACCCAGGTTCCAGGGAGAGACGGACCCGCAGGCGGCTGAGGTTTGGCTGGAGGCTGTGGTGGGAGTCTTCAGGCTAGTGGGGACGCCAACAGACTTTATGGCGATCTTTGCGGCTAGCCTTCTTCAGGCAGCAGCAGGCAGGTGGTGGAGCCACTTGTTCCAGTTTTGCCGTGGGATGGCCTTCTCTTGGGAAGACTTTGAGACCTCCTTCAGGTTGGAGTATGTGCCAGTAGCTCTACACCCCGAGCGTGTTCGGGAGCTGCTGCCTTTGTCGTGTGCTTCTCGATCAGAAGCCGAGTCATCTGTGGGCAGTAGACAGATAATGCAGAGGCCCAGAAAGACCAGACCAGCAGTTAGACGGTCTCGGGTTTTACGACCGGTGGTGCGGGGCAGCCGGGGTGGGTCCAGAGCTAGGCGTGCCAGAAGCAGACTGTGTTACTCTTGCGGCGGAAAGGGTCACCTGGCACGTGACTGTCTGACGCCTCGTACAGATGATGCGCAGGTTTTGGAGGAGCCACTGAGGCAGAGGCAGCGTTGAGCGCTTGAGCAACAGCCGAGCAGTGGACGGGAGCGGAACTAGTGGATGCGTCCCTTGTACTTCTAGTTCCTTTATGCTGTTGTATTCGTGTCTTTGTGTTATGAGCTGCAATAATAAAGAAGACACTTATCTCTTTGATGTTCACTTCCCTGTCCTTTGTTTGGTTAATACTGAGTGGTCCCGGTTAAAAAAAAAACTGTTGACTTGACCCTCACTTTCGAGATTTCTACTGGAGGAGACCCAGTGACCTCACACTGATGCCGACAGTGTGACTCGACCCTTGGAGGCGAGAGTGACAGTTGGATCTCTCAGAAGTTACGTCGAGGCCTTACGACGTCGTCCATGGCATGAATGCGAAATTTATGTCAGGATTGATTGTATTAGGCAATGGGCGTGGTTCATCCAGGGGATGAGACCGGGTTTCTCTTTTCGGCAAAGGAGAAATTTTAGCAGCTCTTTCAGATCGCAGGCAAAGAAGGTGCAGATCATCCAGGAGCGGATGAAGACTGCACAATGCAAGAAGCAGGGAACCGACTCCAGTCTTAGAGACTCGAGCGTGTTAAATGTATAAAGATGGGGAATCTTAAAGGACAGATGAATCTGCGGAGTAGCAGACGTGGAAGTGGGGCCTTGAGAGCAGCAGTTGGTGGTGTACATCTCAACATGTTACAACCACCCGCCTTTGAAATCCCCGCCAGGCTCAGGGAGCAGGAGGGCTGGGAAGGAGAGTAGCTGCATGCGGTCAAGTAGTGTGACCCAGGGGCTCTAAGAATGATTCGGGGTACGGGCTATGTCTACTATGAGCTGCCATATCTTTAGACATAGGTACCAATCATTCTTTCCTTCCACGAATCTTGTCCCAGACCTAGAGGTTCCGGGTAAGCCGTTGACTTGACCCTCACATCTGGAGATACCTTTGGGAGGAGACTCGATAATCACACTTACGCCGACAGTGTGATCTGACCACGAGGCGAGAGTTTCGGTTGGAATCTCTTGGTGGCAGCGTCGAGGCCTTGCGACGTTAGTCTGGTTATGGATCGAATTCACAGATCATACCCAGGATGACTGTTTTAGGCAAAAAGGTTGTGGTTTATCTACAACGTTGGGATAGGTTTTCCTTGGTCGGCGAAAAGGAAACCCTGGGCAGCTCAAGATAAACTCATGCACAGGAGGGTGTAGCCGATCATTCTTGGGTCGACCCACCTTACCTTCGTGGCAGCAGGAGTTTTGAGTTTCAGTTCTAATCAGGAAGTAAAGGCCTCTGGAGTTTGAGGGTGGCAGACCACGTTCTTATACAGGTCTCACCTCGACGAGGTTTATGGAGTTGTAGCTGAGGTGACAAGTTACTTCCGATGTTCGACGGACCTTCTGGTCTTTAACAGGGTAGGCGAGGAGGTTTACCGCTTGACCCTACCACTTCAGTTGCACTAGGTGCACGACGTTTTCCACGTATCCCAACTGAGGAGATACGTGCTCGACCCCTTCGCATATCATCGACCATGAGGAGCTAGACGGTGGCGATGAGTGTCTTATACGGAGGTTCCTGTGGAGATCGAGGATCGACAGGAGCAGATCCTAGGAGTATGGTCGATTCCTCTTGTGCACTTTCTTTGGCAGCGCGGGAACCTCTAGGTGAGCACATGGGAGCGGGAGGCTCCGATGCGTGCTCAGTACCGCTTTGTTTCCCTAAGTTTGTGGTGAAGCTTTACGGGGACGTAAAGCCCTGTGGTGGGAGTAATGTAAAGACCCGTAAATTTCAAGGAAATTTTTTTCTTAAATTTCTTTGGAATTTTTCAAGAGCGCAGCTTCTGACGGCACCTGATTCCGAGGCCCGGTGTGCCTGGAATCATGTTTTGAAGTTTGGCTCGGGTACGTTCAGTGAACGGACGAGCGGGTTTTTCTAACTTTTGAACCGGTGCCCGAAATCGAATTCTGAGGGCACCGATGAAATCGCAGCGCCGGGTTTTGCCTAGAAACGCCTCTTCCGGAGTTGCGTTTGCTCAGGTGTGGTTTTTAAATTTTGGGACTTAAGGTTAAGAAATAAAATAAAGTTGTTACGACAACTTTATTTTTATTTCACATGAAGCCACTTGAAAGCCACATTAAGCTGGTTAAGCTTAGTTGAAGCGGATAGGGTGCAACTGAAATATCCTATCCTCTTGATAGGATATTTGTGGGTGGGGCCCGGACGAGCCCCGCCGTTTCTTCCGCTACGTAACGCACCCGCGAAAACCCGTCAAAGAAACTGAAAGTCAACTGACGCGGTTTCTTAGTTTCTTAACAGACCATTAAATTGGGCTGTTTCTTTCGTCCAATTAATTGGGCGGTTTCTTTGGTAAATTAATTCTTGGAATTAATTGTTCGTTTCTTTTTTTTAATCGTTGCTTGTGTGTTAATAAAATAAGATTACTCTTATTTTATTTTGGGTGGAAGCTTGTGGTGTGGGGAGAATTTGGAGGAGAGCGTTCTTCTTCGGCGAAGAACGCGAAGAACGTCGGCCTCCGTCGAAGAACGCCGAAACCGCGGAAATCAACGACGCTTCTTCCGCGACGTTTCTTCCGCGACGATCGTTCCTTTCCAAGCGACGTTCTCCCTTCGGACACACCTCGACGACAACGGAATCAACAACGTTTCTCCGGCGACGTTTCTTCCGCGACGATCATCCTCTTCCGCGACGAACTCGCGAGCGACAACGCTTGAGGTAGGGGTTTTAAACCTTTTTAAAGTTGTTGATCTTTCCTTCGATCTTGAAGGTTCTTTTTTTTTGTCGGCCCTTGTTTCCGAATCTTTTTATTTATTTTTAAAAAGATTGTGATGGATTATCGTTCTAGAAAGGCCGATTGTTATCAATCTAATGCGAGGGGGGTCGGGCCGCACAAACACGACCGAACCCCCCCCTTTATTCTTGTTGTTTCTTGCGGATGGAGCGAGATGGCGTGGTGCCATCGCACCACGCGAGAATCGTATGACAACTATTGAGCGGCACCGTCGCGCCGCGCTGTGAAACGAAATCAAACAAGATCGAGACCCCTTCGCGCCACGCCGAGAAGTCGATCAAGCACGCGACGTCGTCGCGCCGCGCCAAAGAGGCCGCAGATTAAATTAATTTTATTTTGTTCTTGAGCGCAGATTGACGGGCGACGACAAACGAGGCCGCAAGTTAATTTTGAGGCCTCCGCAGTGAAGGTCGGGTCCCGGGATGACCGTAGGCGCAGACAGGAAGCAAATCGGACCACCGGAGCGTCTCCGGTGGCCCACGGAAGCCGGCGGCGGCGCGGGTCGCCGGCGCGGCGGCGCCGGCGGCCGGAGGCGGCGGCACCCCGCGGGTGTCCAGGGTGGCACCCCGCGGGTGCCGCGGGGTTGTCTGGCGACACCCCGCGGGTGTCCAGGGAGGCACCCCGCGGGTGCCGCGGGGTTGTCTGGCGACACCCCGCGGGTGTCCAGGGTGGCACCTCGCGGGTGCCGCGGGGTTGTCTGGCGACACCCCGCGGGTGTCCAGGGTGGCACCCCGCGGGTGCCGCGGGGATGTCAGGCGGCACCCCGCGGGTGTCCAGCGCGACACCCCGCGGGTGCCGCGGG
This sequence comes from Viscum album, assembly GCA_963277665.1. NCBI lineage: Eukaryota > Viridiplantae > Streptophyta > Magnoliopsida > Santalales > Viscaceae > Viscum > Viscum album. Next base: position 2,000,692,830 of record OY728146.1, on the reverse strand, counting down.
GCTGTCAGGCGGCACCCCGCGGGTGTCCAGCGCGACACCCCGCGGGTGCCGCGGGGCTGTCAGGCGGCACCCCGCGGGTGTCCAGCGCGACACCCCGCGGGTGCCGCGGGGTTGTTAGGCCGCTCGGCCGAGCCGAGCCGGACCGGCCCTGGCCGGGCGGGGCCGGGCCAACCGGGTCGGACCCGGTTCGGGCCGACCCAGGGGGGGTCGGGCCGGGTCGGCCCGGACCCGGACCCCCCCGTTTTCGGACCATTTCGTTCAAATTCACATATCTTGAGCTCCAGACGTCCGAATGACGTACCGTCAGCTTTGTTGAATTCCTCTCAGTGAGACGGAACTTTTGGCTTACTCTGCTCGAGGTTTGGATGCCGACGGAGTACGGACGGGTCGGTTCGTACACGAAACCAACCGGGCCCCTGGAACGAAAAAGCCAATAACTCACAGACCGGGCGTCTGATTGACGCGCCGTCTGTTTCGTTGACTTCCTCTTGATGAGACGGAACTTTTGACATACTCCGCCCGATTTTTGGATGCAGTCGGAGTATGGCCGGATTGGATTGTACCCGAAATCCAACCGGGCCCCTGGAACGGAAAAGCTGATATCTTTCAGCCAGGACGTCCGTTCGACGAACCGTCAGCGGCGTTGGTGATCACGTTGAGAAACGGTCCCTATGTGCTTACCCTATGAGAGTTCGGGGTACAGTTGAGATATGGCCGGGTTTGGTTTGCTCACGAAACCAACCAGGCCCCCGGGACGAAAAGGCTAATAACTCACAGACCGGGCGTCCGATTGACGCGCCGTCTGTTGCGTTGAGACCCCTGTGACGAGGCGGACTTTTGTGACACTTCTTTGCGGGACCTTGTGATACTTGGAGTATCGACCAGTAGCTCGTGGAGAGGACCCTCCCGGAGACGAGCGTGCAGAGTACGGAGACCGTGTAGCCGGCTGAGACCTGACGACTGCTTGACCGACTCGACTTGGAGTGAGTCGACCAGCCCAGTGGACGGAGCGCCCGGTATTTGGCGACAGACCCACGGCGGACGGAGCGCCCAGTAGTTGGCCGCAAACCCGCGGTACTCGACAGGAGGAGTACCTCTGTAGGCTATTGGGGGGAGCGCCCGGTATTTGGCGACAGACCCACAGCGGACGGAGCGCCCGGTAGTTGGCCGCAGACCCGCGGTGCTCGACAGGAGGAGTACCTCAGCAGTCTTAGGTTAGTGAGCAGTACCTCGGAGTCGTGACAGGACCACTGTACACTCCAGAGACGGAGCTCTTCAGCAGTTACGGTTTCGATAATGAAAATCCTGGTTTGAGCTGAGTCAATGAATCTTTGCGTTTCCTCATGATTGAGATGGGTCGCTTGATAACTTAGGTATATGTATGGGCATATACCTGGGTGATGGTTATCCGTTGATTTCATGATTTTTGTGTATCCTTGTGATTGGATGGGTTACTTGATGACTTAGGTATATGTATGGGCATATACCTAAGTAGAGTCTGATGTTACTTCGTGATTGCTGTCTTTACTTTGTGGATATCCATGTTGGATTTAGTGAGACCTTAAGGGTCTCGGGGTCCCTACTGAGTAGCTTATACTCACCCCTGCACGGGCTATGCCCGCACTTCGTTGTGTTGGTTGCAGACGACGGACAGCGCAGATCGCAGTTGAGGCTTGCAGAGCAGGTCGGTACCCTGAGGAGGACCACTGGGCGGACGTACCCGGAGTAGACGACGGGACTCGAGGAGTAGAGGAGCTATCTGTACCTACCCTTCAGGTAGGATCCGTGGTGGACGATCCAGGAGCTGAGCCATCTGTACCTACCCTTCAGGTAGGAATCGAGGAGGACGACCCAGGAGCCGCTTCGTTCTTCCAGCTGCTGTTTTTCCCTTTCGAGTTGTACTTTACAGTTGGGCTTGTATTTCCGGCCCTTTTACTTTTCTTCGCTTGTGTTTACTTTTCCGCTTGCTTACTCTGTGGTGTTTGTTTGCTTTTGTAATGGCAATGCCTTCCCAGTTATCAGGATTTACGCCATTGGTGCTAGTCGCCAGCCCCTGGCCTATGGAAGGCGGGTTTGGGGTAGTCACGGCACGGGCCCCGAGGTCGGGTCGTGACAGCTGCCCCATGTTTGGTACGTACGTACCATATAAAAACTAAAATATTTTTAATCTTATAAATTTTATTATCCTAAAAAATTTTAAAAAAACTATTCAAACTCATTATAATATTAGTTTTGGATATTGAAATACAAATACCTTTTTAAAAACTAATTCTAAAATATAATCAATGATCACATTATAAAGAAATAATATTTTTGGAAAATAACACAGAAACATATAATGGAATAATCAAAAAATTAAATCTTCATGATAGTGGTAGAATCTACCCATATAGTATAAGTCTAAAAAACATTCTTTTGGACTTTGTGAAAATAAATTTTAAAATAATATTTATCAAAATAATGTACCTTACAAACATTAAATCATTGAAGTGAGCATTAATAAAATGAATTGATTATAATTATTCATGTAAATCAACAATAAACATGTAGAAATACAACACATTATAATCGACATCCATTTTTCAAAATATCATATCATAATATTACAGATGAATTATACATTTAACTCAACAAAATGAAATTGAGTTAATAATTCCCGTAATTGAAGCCCTAAAGGTCATGTATGTCCTTTATCATTCATAATAATATAATTATCTTAATTATTTACCATCATTAGAACCATAGTTAATGATTATTATTCATTTTATTAAAATTTTTATAGTGTTATAATAATTAATAATTTATGTTCACATCAAATATTATGATGATATTAGGTACAAGAATCCAAAGTGACATTAATATGTTGACTAATTTCATAGAGGGACACATTCTTTTACATAAATAATAATATTCATGATTTTTTTTCACTTTCATACATCAATTTTAATTTTAAATCCATATATTTAATACTGATATGTAAAATTTTCTACCTTTTAATCATGGATATGTAAGATGTAAGTATTCTTCAGTAAAATTTCCATGTTTTAATGATCATTATGGGAATAAGTTAAGTATCATGTTATCTATACACACTAAGAACGATATAATTTTTCTAGAAATGGGAATATATGAAAATAAATGATATATTATATTTTAATATTGATAAATATTTCATGAATATCATATATATGAATTAATAATATCATTATAACCAGTCTTGAGAGATTATGATTGAAAATAATTATATCGGTTTGTGAGGTGGTAGTTCTCCACACACTGAAGTGATAAATTATCATCCCATTAGATTGAAGGAGAGATGTATTTAGAAGACGTAATTAAAATAATAACATATCAATATATATAAGACATTTAATATATTATTTATTTATGGTTTTGAATGATTTGAAGGAAGTGGAAGACGAAAATAAAGAGAAATACTTGATTACAAATGATACTTGTTCTTTGGGAAATCTCTTTTGATTAAAACTTTATCAAGGATAAAGGTGGTGTTACACAAAATATAAGACCTCAAGAATGTGTGGAGAGATTCCTAAAATGGATTTGGAATAAATGTGAAAAAATGGGATTTATGTGTTTAAAAATGAAAAGAATAAGGGAGAATTCAAAAGAAAGGGGAGGGGAACTTTTGGAATATCGAAAACATTAAATAAATATAAATTCATATTCTATGATAAATTTCTAAAAAATTATTTATTGATATGATTGGATGAATATGGGTCAAAATAGCTTCATCCAATTAACATTTACATGTTTTGACTGTTTTTTAGTCCTTATCTATTTGTTTTAATGTTATTTAACACTGTTAACATTTACCATCACAACATGGATATTTATAATTTAAGGGTTAACATATTTACAATAAAATTACAACAGTAACCATAAATATATAAATAATTAAATTTTAAACATTATAAAAAATCATTTAGACAAATTTAATATACATAGTAATTTTTTATCATTTAATAATATATTATTTATTTTAAAATATCATTATTGAAACTTTATACACTATTCATTACATAAATTTTTTTAAATTAAATAAATCAAGATAAATTAGAAAAAAATATTATAATACATCTATAACATCTTGAATAAATCTATAAAATTCGTTTATGACTTTAATTATCTCAAATTATATATAGTCTAATATTTTAAAAGACTTTTATTTGATATTTCTTTTAGTTAAACAATTATTGCATCATCATTATTAAATAGATTAATGTAATTATTTCATCCCAAAAAAATGAATAAAAAATTTCATGATGAAGCTAAATATTTTATCTGTTAAATAATAATTTATATTCTATGGTATTATATAACACCCAATTAGTGATAGAATATGAATTTTTCATGATTATTAATATTTAATTATTAGTTATTAATTCTAACCTAAATGGGACACTATGTCTAATAATGTACCTAACACACAATAAGAAGTTTCAACAAAATCAAATATTACACACAAGACCGTGTTATATCGAAAAATAATATACTGTTGTGATTATTATTTTAATGTGTAGTTATCAAGTATCCATTATTTAATCAGGACGGAATATGTCTAAATATATTTTTAAACTAGTTTATAATTTTTTTTACATTCATAACAAAATTGACAGGATTATAATAATAATAAATCTAAATTTAATCATAAAAAGCTCTATATTTTTTAAAAGGAATTTTTAACTCTGTTTAATGGAGAATACATTTTAAATAATTTTTTTAAATTTTATAAAATGTATATGAAAAAATAAATGAATTTTTTATTTTGAAATATCAAAATTTACTTTTTGTATAATTTTTCATATTTTTTAGAGAACATTCAGTTTTTGATGAATTGTAAATAATATCGAATTTTAGTTCAAAACTATTTTTCATCAAATTTATTTTTATTGATGAATTATGTTTTTATTTAGTTTTATATTATAATTAGGTTAAATTTTATTGCTTATAGCAATATAGGTCATTACATAAAATTTGAAAATAAATTTAGATATAAAACATATCGTACGTTTGAATATTTTTATTTTAAAATCCAACCTTTTAACCTAATTGGAATAATTAAATTCAAAATGATTCATTCCACTTCTGTGATTGGAATTTTTAAAAATTGATTCTATATTTGTAAGATGAATAATTTATAATGATTAATAATTCGAACTTTTTTTACTCAATTTATTAGGGAATTAATTTAAAATTAATTATCTTAATAAAGAACTAATCCAAAATCGTAAGATACAAAATGACCTAGAAACCTTTCTAAAATCCATAATAAATTCTTTTTTAGAATATATTATCCCTTGAATCAAATTGGAATCATTATTGGTGATAATTTTCATAGGAAAAATGTGAATGAAATTCCATATTCATTGATTTTCAAGAATTCCACTCCATCCATATAAAATGTCACTAAGCCCCCCCCCACTCCCACATACAATTCAAGAAATTTTGATCACCCAAACATGGCTCAAATAATCTCCCAATATCCTTAACCACAACCTAGAAGCTTCACATTGGGTAGAAATCCAACCAAAGAATCCATATTGTTCAAACCAAAAGCAATTACCTGAGAAAGAGGAAAATATAGACACTCATGACAAGTCAGACATAAGGTATGTGATTTCATCTAAATACCCTTTCATTGATATATTATTTATTATTCATTCCTTTATTATTTTATAAATTTTATATACTTCCCCATTGATATTCAATGTCTATATTCTATGTATTCTTGTGATATTAATGTTTTTTTTTCAAATTTTATTATTTAATGGGGATTATGATTTAAATGTTCAATTTGTAATTCAACGATTTAAATATTGAAATATTTAATTTAAAAATATTTTCAACATTCCAATATTCTGGATATTAAATTCAATATTTATTTATGGATATTAAATTATTATAAATGAAATTTATATCAATTTTTAATTTAATTTAATAGTTTTTAAAAGGAATATTTTTACATGTTTTATACAGAACATTTTGATAAATGAAAAATATATTGTTTTATTCATAATGTATGTAGTGACAGTTAATATTTGGCCGATGTGAATATTATTTTATTCATATATTCTATTAAAATATTACTTGTTTTATTAAATTAAAATCCTTATTTTTTATTTAATTGAAAATGGGTTTTGAAAAAAGAATGATTAATTTTATTACATGAAATTTTTTCTTTTGAGTGAAAATGAAATGTTATGAGTAAATTGTTGAAAATTGTATTTGTTTTTATGTTATGATTATAGAATGTTACATTGATATTTTATGGGTGGTTCAGTAATAAACCAATGAAGAGTGGTTTTGTGAAAAGACAATAATAGGTTGGCACATTATATCCCTCCAATGCATTGGGTTTTAGAGAATGCTATATAGATATTCCATTTGTAAGAGTGACATGTATTTTAGTCAACCGGAAGGTCATTCCATTTATAATAGTGACAAGTATAATTATTTCTGATGTCTCTTTTATATTCTTTCAATTCTTTCTATAAGATTTATGGTGATATTATTATTTCAAAAATGGTATGAAATGAAAAAAAAATTCGAAGGAAAGTATTGACTACTTCTTAAGGGTAAAAAGTTTTAATTTTAGATAATTTTTCCTGGATTTTAAGGGTTATCACTAGACTAACAGTTTATTTTATTTTATACCCCTTACTAAGATTTTTATACTCATCCCATATTTTTCAATGTTCATTACATGAAAAAATGATGAGTAAAATATTGTAGGAATTAATGTTGATAGTTGGGAACCATTTTTATAAAATAGATCATGTATTATTTTAAAGGCTTTATATGGTGGAAGAAATGGATATTGATCAGAACAGAAAAAATTTTATTTTATATGTTTGTTATGTAAGAGATGTGGAATAATTATCAAAAACTCAATACATGAAAATATCATCCAAGTGAGGGAATATAAAAATCCAGACATAACAGAAGATAATGCTATTTTTATGTTAGAGTCCTTATAGTTTGTATCAGAGGTCAATTTAAAAACATTAGAGGTTAGAAGTGTGTTAATAGAATTCATGTAGAATATATTATATTATGGTCAATTTAGAATGATATATTATATAAATATTACCATGTTGTCTCATTTAATGTATTTTTTTTCCAAATGATTTTCTATAAAACAAATAAAGAAGTTGTTGTTAGAAGGCACTAAGAGGATGTTATCTCTCTAAATTAGTACACCAAGTTGGTTGGAATTGGAACTGATTATTTGGTTGCAGTGACAAATTAACTAAAATAGGCTATAAATTTTCATGGGGTCCATGCAATATAAAACCTATATCTATTATAGAGGTACATGATGATAGTGGAGAATTTAATGTGACAACGTCCCCTATAATTTAGATGATCATATGACAAAGTGACAGGTGTAGGATGGATTAAATCCCAAGAAAAGATATTCAATGTCAAGGGTTTCCTGGATCCTAAAATGAAACCCAAGTAATTTATCACTCCAATAGTGAAGTGGACCAATGGTGGCCAACGGTTATGAATATCCTATAAAGAGAAGATATTTTATCCATGGAATGTGATGAAAATGTTAAAATTCTATTTGATAAATATTTTAACTAGGATATTTGAATTCTGATGAAAAAAATTCATGGAATTGAGAATGGAGGAAAATTTGGTGGAATCATATGAAGAAAGTTTCACTCAACTAGCAAGGTATTTTCAAAATTTTAGTATTGATATTGATTGTATTATAGATATTTTTTACTCAAGATTAATGATAAGATATCAAAAGGAATTGGATACTCATAAGGTTATGAGATATGAGAAACCTGTTCAATGTGCTGATATGGTTGAAATGTATTTTTTCCAAATGATCATTTTTCCCATAAAAAAAGGAAAAATATTTGGCCAATTTGGAAGGCATTGGGAAATCTTTCATCAAATAAAAATATAGTTAAGAAAATCCAATCCTCAACTTGTGAGATGTGTGGTAAAAATCATCCAATTAATTTTCATTTAATTTCTTGGATGTTCATTTAAGGTGGTAATTAGGGCCATATGGATCATAAATATAAGATAATGATCAGGAAATCAATGCAAATTCAATAGTAATATAATTTTAGTTGTGATAGACGAAACAATTGTGCTAAAGTGTGGCAAATGTTGATAAACCATGGTGGAAACCAGCTTTTTGAAAGAAAAAGTCAATGGATAAATATTTTTCTACAATAACAATTGATTTTGGGATATCAAATATTGTGGTTACAGGCTTGTTACTAGTTTATTCAAATTATTCTAATACTCTATTTGACTCTAGATCTTGGCATTCATTCGTTTTTGATAAATTTTATAAATATCACCTCACAATGGTAATATAGAACATTTGTTAAATTTCTACATGTAGATATTAGAGAAACCATCATTTATAAGAATATTTCAGTTAAAATTAGTTGGAAGGTCTATCCAATTAATCATTTGGAAATTCCCATAGTAGAGTTTGATGTCTTTTTTGGTATGGATTGGATTTCATTTTATCATGAACAAATATATTGAAAATTCAAGATTGTTTTATCCAATGATTTAATTCATTTGATGACAAACCAAGAAGTTATGAAACTAATTAAGATGATATTTAATGTTATCCAGATCATGTTTTTGAAAATAAATAAATAGTTAAAAATAGTTACATCGATGTAGAGAATGAATTTATGGATGTTTTTCATCGTGAGTTTCATAATATTATTGTTGAATCTGAAGTTGAATTTACTATTGATTTAGTTCCTGATGATAAGTCATTCTTTAAAGCAACTTATCAAAGGGATCAAGTCCAATGTGTGTAATTGAAAAATAAGTTACAGGAATTTATTGATAAAAGATTCATTCGACCTTGAACATCAACATGGGGGCTTCTATTTTACTTTCAAAAATTATATATTCTTTGATGAGACTTTTCATTGATTATATACCATTTCATAACATCATATGTAAGGAAAGGTATCATTTCACTCATATTGAGGATTTTTTGATTAGATCCAAGGAGCTCATTCATTTTTGAAAATTAACCCAGTACTGTGTACCATCAATTGATGGTGAAGGATGATGAAATTCCAAAGAAATAATTTAATATGAGATATAGTCATTACAAGTTTTTGGTTAATACCATGTATTTATCTAATGCACCTTCTATATTATTAATTTTATAAATATTGTATTCTATTATTTTTTGTATTAGTATTTAATTGTGTTTATAGATAAAATGTACACATATTATGAAATCCATGAGGAAAAAAAATTCACTTATGTATTGTTTTCTAAAACTAAATGAAAATAAAAATATATGGATAGTTTTGTAAGAGTGATTTTTTTATGAAATTTCACTACATGGCTACACTGATTCTAAAGAGTGAATAACTGTTGATCCTGGACAAAAAAAGTTATTAATGAATGGCCATGACCTATAAATGTAAAATTGATTTTTAGTTTTATTATATTAACAAGTAATTACCAAAGGCTTCTTGAAATATTTTCTCAGTTATCTATCCCACTAACTAAGTTAACTCGAAATGAAGTTATGTTCACCCAGACAAATGAATGTGATGATTTTACTCTAGAACTGAAAAGAAGACTGATCAATTATCATGTTTTGGGTTTTCCTTCTAGAAATGGAGAATTCATCATCTAACATTATTCCAACTTAAAATTACTTGGTTTTTTTTCCAGGATATGTAATTACAATTAAATTTATTGTGATTGACATTAGTTGAAAATTCTTGAGTAAAATTACCCTACATGTGATTGGGAATTTGAAACTATTATTTTTTCATATAAATTAGGATACACCATTTGTATGGGGTAAATTTTAAAATATATATTGATTAAAAAATTTGAATTATATATTCACTCAAAAATAATTGAATATGAGACATAGAAGGTTGTAGTAACTAATCATTTATTATAATTTTACAATTCAATAACATTTTGGAAAAGACCCCAATGTGTCTTATGATTTGAGGTGAAAAAGTGACGTTATAGTAACCATGTTATTTTTAGAATTGGACAACTTGGTTTATGATTTGATGAATTTTTCTATTTAATTTGGGAATTTGTGGACCTCCTCTATTATTTTTTCAAGTTTCATTAATGTCGACTTTGTTTAAAATAATTAAGAGAGCTAAGAATGTCGATAAATATTTGTATGAAATGTTTGAAATTGTTAACAATAGTAATTTTCCTTCTTTTAATATTTATGAAGAAGGGGTTTTATGATTTTGAAAAATATTATCTGTGCAATGTGATTCATAGTTGAAGAAATATTATTTGACTGAGCCTCATAGTTTCTTGTTTTTAATTCATCAAGGTATCAGTTAGTTATATAGTAATTTGTAAGTGTATTACATGTGGGATGGAATTAATGTCATGACCCATCCTTGGGGCCTGTTCCGTGACTACCCCAAGACCGCCTTCCTTAGGCCAGGGGATAGAGACTAGCACCAAAGGTGTATATCCCGATAAAAAGGGAAGGCATTGCCTTTATGAAACGAAAACACCCACAATAGAGTACAAGTAGAAGAAACACTAAGTAAAGAAGTATATCAAACGTTCTTAAAGTAAAAGTGGCCGGAAATACAAGCCCGAAATAAAGGTACAGCTACAAATGAATGTAATGTAAAACTCAAAGGACAATAGTTGAAAGGTGACAACCAACTCCGGGATCGTCCACCACGGATCCTACTTGAAGGGTAGGTACAAAATCCCTCCACAACACTCCACGTCTGCCCATCTATCCGTCTATCTCCTCCGAGTAATGACACATCGTATGATCCACCTATAGGTTCCGACTCATCATGAGATCCACCTCTTGGTACCATCCAGCTCTACAAGCCTCATCCACAATCAGTGATGTCCGTCGTCTGCAACCAACACAACGAGGTGCGGGCATAGCCCGTGTAGGGGTGAGTGTAATGACACTCAGTAGGGACCCCGAGATCCTCATGGTCTCATTAAATCCAACATGGATAATCACAAAGAATGATTTCAACAGATAACCCTTACTTAGGTATAAGCTCATACTTATACCTAAGTTATCAAGTAACCCATCTCAGCTACAAGGTTTCACACAGATATGAAGTCGAGGGATAACCACTACTTAGGTATATTCCCATACATATACGTAAGTTATCTAGTAACCCATATCAATCATGAGGAAAACATAATGGTCATTGACTCAGCTCAAACCATGATTTTTATTATCGAAACTGCAACTGCTGAAGAGCTCTATCCTTGTCGAGTACAGTGATCCTGTCACGACTCTGAGGTACTGCTCACTAACATAAGATTGTTGAGGTACTCATCCTATCGAGTACCATGGGTCAGCCACCCAAACACTGTAGTTCTCCCCACTGGGGTCTGCCACTCAAACATAGTAGTGCACCCCCCTAATAGCCTGAAGAGGTACTCTTTCTGTTGAGTGTCACGAGTCTACCACCCAAACACAGTAGTGCTCCCCACTGTGTGTCTGCCACCCAAACATAGTAGTGCTCCCCACTGGGCTATACAAGTCACTCCGACTCGAATCGGAAAAGCAGTCTTCAGGTCTCAGCCAGCTACATGGTCTCTGTACTCTGTACATTCGTCTTCGGGAGGATCCGCTCCACGATCTACTTGTAGATACTCCAAGTATCACAATGTCCCATGAAGAAAGTATCACAAAGGACCACCTCGTCCCAGGGGTCTCAATGCAACAGAAAACGTGTCAATCGGACGCCCGATCTTTGAGTTATTAGCCTTTTCGTCCCGGGGGCCCGGTTGGTTTTGTATATGAACCAACCTGACCATATCTCATCTATATTCCGAACTATCATAGGGTATACTCATGGGGACCATTTTTTCAACGTGATTACCGACACCACTGACGGTTCATCAAACGGACGTCCAGTCTGTACGATATCAGATTTTCTGTTCCAGGGGCCCGGTTGGATTTCGGGTACAATCCAACTCATCCTTACTTCAAATACATCCAAACGTCAGGTGAAGTATGCCAAAAGATCCGTCTCACCGAAAGGAAACCAAAAAAGTTGATGTCACGTCAATCGGATGTCTGGAACTCATGTTATTAACGTTTCCGCTCTGAGGGCCCTATTGGATTCAGGTTTGATCCAACCCAGTCATACCCAATGTTCTCCGAAACCTTGAGTGTAATATACCAAAACAAGCATCTCGATCCAAGGATCGCATCGAAACTAACGGTGCATCTATCGGAGGTCAGTATCCCATGTCACGTGCCTTTGAACGAACTTGTCCGATTTTAGGGGGGTTTGGGCCCAGACCGACCTATCCCAGAACCCCCAGGGTCGGCCAGAATCGGGTCGACCCAACCTGGGTCCGGGTCCGGCCTGGTTGGGCGTGGCCCGGCTCGGCTAGCGCGGCCCAGACCGGCTGGCGCGGCCCGGCCCTTTGCAGGGGGTCCGGCCCAGCCCGGCCCGGCGCGGGCGGTCCGGCCCGGCGTGGGCAGTCCGGACCGGTGGAGCCGGTCCGGCCTGGGTGATCACGCACTGAGCAAATGCGTGGGGGGGGGGGGCACTACCCCCCTTGATTGGAAAACTGACATCCATTTATGGTCGGACCTAACCAAACCTGCGAGACCCGCAGGGTCCCACCTCCAGCTTTCTCCAGCGGTCGGCTCAGCCGACCGCTTCCCCGAACCACCGCAACCATATCCCGTGACTCCTTCCCGTCCAGAGCGATGCGACGGCTCGATAACCCTCCATCGCAGCCCGTCTCGGCCGCAACCCTCCTCAATGTTACGGCGCGGCGCGCCGACGCTGTGCTCCTCTGCCACGACCTGCTTCTGGTCGTGGCCTCCTTCGACCTTATCAGGACGGCATGAAGGCACCGCGTTCCATCGTCATGGTTCTCTCCTTCCCGCGCAGTGAAACAGCTCCACGTCGCCTCCGTTTCCAAGCCACGAGTAATTCAACAACAAAAAAGGGGAGGAGGTTCGACCGAGTTCGTTCGGTCCGTCCTCCACCCATTATTTTGATAATAGGCAGGTATGAAATCACCATGAACAAAAATTAATAATAATTCTTAAATGATGAACAACCCCTAACATGTAAAGACGTTGCATGACATCGAGCCGAGGAAAGAGGCAAGCGTTGTGATGATCGGATGTCACGGTAGATCGGTGCCGATTTCGTTGACGTCAGAGGAAGAGTCGTCATTGATGGTGACGTTCCCAGTGGTGGTATCTCCTCCCTTGACGCGGCGGAAGAAGAAGAGAAGGTACGTCGTCGGTGACATCACGTTCTCCGCCGGAGGCATTCTTCGTCGAAGAGGCGGTGTTCTTCCTCAAGAACGTTCTTCGTTGGAAGGAGGGAGATCTCCTCTAATTTCACCAGATGTTTTCCCCCACCCAAAATATATTCTCCCCAAATATTTTACAAGGCCCCATTAGTAAAGACATTTCCATGAAAAATGAAACAATTCAAAGAAATTTTGACACTCCAAAATAATTAATGAAAGTACTAATTATATGGGTTGGCATATTTAAAAGAGAGAGGAGGGTGAAAGGTTTAAAATTCAAAAAGAATTATAAACACCCAAATTAATTCAAGCCATTAACTAAATGGTTTGGCACACATTATGAGAGGAGAGATGGCCTCATTAATGCTTGGGAGGTGGAGGGGTTTAAGAGTTAATGAGGGGGTTTATGGGAGGTTATGGGGAGATGGAAGGTTGGGGCTCGTGCAGGCCCCACCTCGCAAATATCCACACATGGGAAGTTATGTGGGGGTGGTCCCCACCATTTACTTCCCCATGTAGGATTTAACCACCAAGGTGTATAAAATTGTTCTTATAATTTTAATTAACTTTTCAAATAAACACAAATTTTTAACTTTCAACCCTCATAAAACAAAACTAATGTAAATATACCTTTAAGTGAATAACGGCGTAGCGAGTTCATCGGTGCCCTCAGATTTCAATTCAGAGCACCGGTTCAAAAGATAGAAAACCAGCTCGTTTGTTCACTGAACATACCCGAGCTAAACATTAGAAATTGATTCCAGACACACCGGGAATCGGGATTAGGTGCTGTCTGAAACTGCGGACTCGAAGAATTCCAAATAAATAAAGAAAAAAAATTCCTTGAAATTTCCAGGTCATTACATTACTCCCACCTCAGGGCTTTATGTCCCATTAAAGCTATAACACACACTAAGGAAAAAAAAAGTGGTACTGAGAACGTACCTGAGACCTTTACTCCCATGTGTTTCCTCGAGGTTCTTGAGCTACAAGTGATAGTGAACCTGAGGAATCGACCGTCCACGTAATACCTGCTCCTACTGATCCTCGATCTCTACTGAAACCTCTGTGCATGTCGCCCTGTCATCGACGCCCAAATCAGCTGAGGTACGTGGATGATATCATTCACCCGGTTCAATTGAGGTGGAAAGGTCAAGCGGTAAACCACCTCGCCTACCTTACTGAGGACCTAGAAAGGTTCTTTGAACCTCGGAGATAACTTTCCTCCTTGGCCACATCTCCATAAACCTCGTCAAGGTGAGATCCGTATAAGGATGCGATCGCCATCCTCTAATTCTAGAGGCTCCAATTTATTGAATAGAACTGAAACAAAAAACTCTTGCTCCCAAGAGGGTAAGGTTGATCGACTAAAGAGTGATCGGACACACTCTCCGATCCATGAGTTTATCCTGTGCTGCCTAGGGTTTCCTTTTCATCAACCAAGGAAAACCCATCCCAACGTTGTACATAAACCACAACCTTTTTTCCTAATATATTAAATCTGAGTATGATCTGTGGATCCAATCCATACTCAGACCAACGTCGTAAGGCTTCGAGCCTATCACCAGGATATTCCAACCAAAACTCTCTCCTAGAGGGTTAGATAACATTTTCAGCATAAGTGTGAATATCAAGTCTCCTTCCAAAGGTATCTCCAGACATGAGGGTCAAATCTACATCTTACCGGAAACTCTAGGTTTGGTACAAGATTAGTGGAAGTAAGGAATGATTCTTATCAACGTTTGGTACTATGGAAGCTAGTAGTGGACACAGACTGTCCCTTGAATTATTATTAGAGATATTGGGTCACACTCCTTGACTGCACACAGCTAATCTTTTTCCCTGTCCTCCAGCTCCCTGAGCCTGGCGGGGTCAACAAAGGTGGTTGGTTGTAACATTATGAAATTTACACCAACTCATGCTATTCTTCTAGATCTGCCTCAACGTCTCCTGCTCCGCAGACTCATCTGTCCTTAACACATCTTCTTCTTGAAACATTTTACATGCCTGAGTATCTGAGACTGGCGCCAGTTTCTTGTTTCTTACTGCACTGTGCAGTCTTCATCCACTCCTGGATGATCTGCACCTTCTCCACCTAAGATCTGTATGAGCGGCTAAGATTATCCTTTGCTGAAAAGAGAAAATGGATCTCAACCCCTGGATGAACCACACCCATCGGCTAATACAATCAATCCTGATATAAATGATGCATTAATGCCATGAACGACGTCGTAAGGCCTCGACGTTACTACCAAGAGATCCAACTATCACTCTTGCCTCTAAGAGCCGAGTCACACTATCGGCATCTGTGTGAGGTATCTGGGTCTCCTATAGTAGAAATATCGAAAGTGAGGGTCAAGTCAACAGTTTTAACCGGGACATCTCAGTATCAACCAAACAAATGGACAGGAAAGTGAACATCACATTGATAAGTTTCTTTTATTACTGCAGCTCAAAGTACAAAGACACAAATACAACAACAACATGGAACTAGAAGTAAAAGGGACAAAACGAATCCTCTAGTTCTTCTCTTGTCCCCATGATTCCGGAGCTCTAATGCCTTGTCCACTGCTCGGCTGTTGGTCAAGCACCCACTGATGCTTCTGTATCGGTGGCTCCTCCAATTCCTGATGATCAACTGTGTGGGGAGTTGGACAGTCACGTACCAAGTGACCCTTCCTACCACATGCATAACACTTCCTGCTCCTTGTATGGATGGATCAATTTTATGTGCCTTCCACAACCAAACCTGCATCCCGAGGTCGCCCACCTGCTGTTCTGTTCCTCTTGGACCCCTTCATCATCAGTCTACTACCTACAGATGACTCGACTACTGATGGAAAATCTTGCGGCAAAGGCAGCATCTCCTGAACACGCTCGGGGTGTAGAGTCACTAAAATAAACTACACCCTGAAGAAGGTCCAGAAGTCTCCCCATGTGAAGGTCATCTCATCGCAAAATTGGAGCATCTAGCTCCACCATCTGCCTGCTGCTTCCTGAAAGAGGCTGGCATTAAAGATCACCATGAAATCTAATGGTGTACCCACTTTCATGAAGACTCTCACCACAGCCACCAGCCATTTCTCAATGGCCTCTGGGTCCGTCACTCCCCGGAACCTGGTGGCCTATGGAAGTGGAACTCATGTAGCGCGCTCAAGCGGTGTGCATCACCTACTGCTGGGGCTGGTGGAATCGGTGGCCCAACGTATGGTAGTACTGCTGGTGCCTCCGCTGGTGCATCAACTATAAGAGGGCCCTCTACTGACACCTCATCGCTAGGCATGATAACAGTACGTACATCCCTTGGGGATATAGCTAGTCGTCCGTGGAAAGGAATCCTGAATGAAACAGACATGACACGGTCAAATGATTATACCTGGTGAGCTGACCTTGTTTGAGCTGTTTTGAGGAAAAATCTTTGAAAACACACATGCAATTAGTGTTTTCTGCACTGAGTCGGAAATCAGATGTCAGGGTCCTGGTGTATGGATACATCAATCTCCCACACCAATACTGGACTCCATGAACTAAAAACCACACTCGTTACCCTTAACACTATTGCGTCACAGATAAGAAATATCAGAGTTATAAGTTATGTGGTAGAACCAACTCCTCTGATACCAATTTGTCATGACCCTTCATCGGGGCCCTTGCTATGACTACCCCAAGCCCGTATTCCATAGGCCAGGGGTTGGCGACTAGCACCAAAGGCGTAGATCCCGATAAAAGGGGAAGGCATTTCCTTTACGAAACGAAAACACACACAACAGAGTACAAGAAGAAGCAATACTAATTAATGCAGTATAACAAACATGCTGAAAGTACAAGGTGCCAAAAATACAAGCCCGAAAGAAAGGTACAACTACAACTAATTGTAAAGTACAAATCAAAGGACAATAGCTGAAAGGTGACAAGCATCTTTTGGATCATCCACCACGGATCCTACCTGAAGGGTAGGTACAGATGTCCTCCACAACACTCCACGTCTGTCCGTCGGTCCGTCTGTCTCCTCCGGGTACTGACACGTCGTATGATCCACCTCTGGGTTCCGACTCATCGTGAGATCCACCTCCGGGCATTTTCCAGCTCTACAAGCCTCATCCATGATCAGTGATGTCCGTCATCAGCAACCAACACAATGAGGTGCGGGCATATCCCATGCAGGGGTGAGTATAACGATACTCAGTAGGGTCCTCAAGACCCTCATGGTCTCATTATATCCAACATGGATAACCAAAAATAGGGATTTCAACAGATAACCCTTACATAGGTATAAGCTCATACTTATACGCAAGTTATCATGTAACCCATCTCAGCTACAAGGTTTCACACATATATGAAGTCTATGGATAACCACTACATAGGTATATTCCCATACATATACATAAGTTATCTAGTAACCCATCTCAATCATGAGGAAAACACAATGGTCATTGACTCAACTCAAACCAAGATTTTCATTATCGAAACCGCAACTGCTGAAGAGTTCTGTCTCTGTCTAGTATAGTGATCCTGTCACGACTCTGAGGTACTGCTCACTATCCTAAGACTACTGAGGTACTTCCCCAGTAGAGTACCGTGGGTCAGCCACCCAAACCCAGTAGTGCTCCCCGTCGGGGTCTTCCACCCAAACACAGTAGTGCACCCCCCCTAATAGCCTGCAGAGGTACTTATTCTATTGAGTACCATGGGTCTGCCAACCAAACACAGTAGTGCTCTCCACCGTGGGTCAGCCAACCAAACACAGTAGTTCTCCGCACTGGGCTATACAAGTCACTCCGACTCGAATCGGACAAACAGTCTTCCGGTCTCATCCAGCTACACGGTCTCCGTAATCCGTACGCACGTCTCCGGGAGGATACAATCAACGAGCTACTGGTCGATACTCCAAGTATCAAAAAGTCCCATGAAGGAAGTATCATAAAGGACCACCTCGTCACAGGGGTCTCAACGCGATAGACGACGCGTCAATCGGACGCTCGGTCTGTGAGTTATTAGCCTTTTTGTCCCGGGGGCCCGGTTGGTTTCGTATACGAACCAACCCGACCGTATCTCAGCTATACCCCGAACACTCATAGGGTATACTCATAGGAACCGTTTCACAACGTGATTACCGACACTGGTGACGGTTCATGAAACCGACGTCCGGTCTGTAAGATATCGGCTTTTCCATTCTAGGGGCCCGGATGGATTTCAGGTACAATCCAACCTGGCCTTACTCCAACTGCATCCAAACGTCAGGTGAAGTTTTCCAAAAGATCTGTCTCACCGAAAGGAACCCAAAAAAGTCGACGGCACATCAATCGGTCGTCCGGAACTCATGTTATTAACGTTTCTGCTCCGAGGTCCCAGTTGGTTTCGGGTTCGAACCAATCCGGTTGTACCCAATGTTCTTCGAAACCTTGAGTGTAATATAGAGAAACAACCGTATTGATCCAAATACCACATTGAAATAGATGATGCATCGATCAGAGGTTCGTAGCCCAAATCATGAGCATTTGAACAAACTAGTCCGATTTTAGGGGGGTTTGGGCCTCTACCGACCCGGCCCAGAACCCCCGGGTCGGCCTTAACCGGGTCGACCCGACCCGGGTGCGGGTCCGGCTCGGCGCGGGAGGCATGGCCCAGCGCGGGCGGTCTGGCCCGGTGCGGGAGGTTTGGCATGGGGCGGCCGGTCTGGCCTAGGGCCGCCAGTTCAGCCTGGGCGCCCGCGAGCTTAGCGGACGCGGGGGGGGGGGGGGGGGGGGTGGGGGGGGGGGGGGGTGGCTGCCCCCCTTGATTGGTAAACGGCCGAAAATTTATTGTCATCCCTAACCGAACCTGTGGGGTCCCACCTCCAGCTAGCTCCAGCAGCCCAATCAGCCGGCTGCTTCCCCGATCCACACAGCCATAGGCCGCAGCTCCTTCCCATCCGGCGCGGCGCGGCGGCGCCGCGACCCTCCTCGTTGTTCCGTCGCCGCGCGATAGTTCCGCGCTCCTCCGCTGCAGCCGGCTTCTGGCCGCGGCCTCCTTCGGCCTTACCGGTGCAGTGCAACATCGCCGAGTTCCATCGTCGTGGTTCTATCATTCCAGCGTGGTGTAACGACACCACGTCTCCTCCATTTTCCAAGCCATGAGTAATTCAACAACAAAAAGGGTAAGAGGTTTGACCGAGTTCGTGCGGTCTGATATCCTCTCATTATATTGATAACAGGAGGCTAATAAATTACAAAGAACAAAAATTAATAATAATTCTTAAATGATGAACATCCCCTACCTCGTAAAGACGTTGCACTGCGTCAATCTGCAGAAGAGGCAAGTGTCACGATGATCGGACGTCATGGTAGATCGGTGCCTATTTTGTTGACTTCAGAGGAAGAGTCATCGTTGATGGTGATGTTCCCTACGGTGGTATCTCCTCCCTTGACACGGAGGAAGAAGATGAGAAGGCACGTCATCAGTGACTTCGCGTTCTCCGCCGGAGGCATTCTTCGTCGAAGAGGCGTTGTTCTTCATCAAGAACGTTCTTCGTTGGAAGGAGGGATCCCTCCTCCAATTTCTCCAGAGGTTTTCCCCCACCCTAAATATTTTCTCCACAAATATTTTACAAGGCACCTTTAATAAATACATTTCCATGCAAAATGAAACAATACAAAGAATTTTTGACACTCCTAAATAATTAATGAAAGTATTAATTATATGGGTTTGGAAATTTAATAGAGAGAGGTGGGTGAAAGGTTTGAAATTCAAAAATAATTATAAGCACCCAAATTAGTTCATTCCATTAACTAAATGAGTTGGCACACATTATGATAGGAGAGATGGCCTCATTAATTCTTGGGAGGTGGAGGGGTTTAAGTGATAATAAGGAGTTTTAAGGAAGGTTATGTGGTGATGGAAGGTTGGGACGCGTGCAGGCCCCACCTCACAAATATCCACACATGGGAAGTTATGTGAGGGTGGGACCCACCATTAACTTCCCCATGTAGGATTTAACCACCAAGGTGAATAAAATTTTTCTTACAATTTTACTTCACTTTTAAAATAAACCACAATTTTTAACATTCAACCCTCATAAAACTCAACTACGGTAAAGATCCCCTTAAGTGAATACTTGTGCTGCGAGTTCATCGTTGCCCCCAGATTTCAATTTTGAGCACCGGTTCACAAGATAGAAAAACCCGCTCGTTCGTTCACTGAACGTACCCGAGCTAAACATCGGAAATTGATTCCGGGCACACCGGGCCTCAGAATCAGGTACCGTCAGAAACTGCGGACTTGTAAAATTCCAAAGAAATTATGAAAAAAAATTCTAGAAATTTCTGAGTCTTTACAATTAAAATATTCATTAATTAGTTTATTTTTAAGTGCTTGAATTCATAGTAGTTTAATGTAGAGAGATTGTTACCGAAGACGATGCTTCAAACTTATCCAGTATTGAAGTGGTTGTGGGAATACATATCAATGGATTTCATGGTAATATTTACACAGACTAATAAAGGTAATAATGTGATTTGGTTTATTATTGAATGATTAGAAAAATATTCACATTTCCTTACCATTAAATATAAAATATATCAAGATCAAATATTTATATTATATCTAAAAGAGATTATCATTTTAAATGGAGTGAATCTCTCCATTTTATCAGATAGTGATCTTATATTTACAAATATGTTTTGGAAAGGACATCATAAGTCATTAGGTAATGAATAAAATTTCAGTAAAAATTTCCATCCACTATCTGATGGATATTATGAGTAGACGATTCGTGGAATGGTAGACATGCTTCTTTCTTGAATGATGAAATTTCAAGGAATTATGGATCAATATCTGTCATGGGTTTAGTTTTCTTATAACAATTTTTATCATTCTAGTTTACTTATAAAAATGTATTTAATGCTTCAATATTAACGATGTATATATCATATTCAACTCATGTTCTGATCCCTGAAGTAGTTTAGCTTGAGGAGAATCATTCTTACGAGGAACAATAAGTTCAGGTTCATGAACACATGGAGATAGTTTTGCTGATTATGGTAATTAATCATATTATGTTTTTATTGAAACGCCATATGGTTTAAGTGGAATCCAAGAAATATGAAAATTTTATGAGTGAAAATTATCCCAAATTATTTGAAAAGTTAATAAAATTGACAAGACATAATTTCCAAAAGGGGGAAGGTTCTAATATCCCAGTTATTGATAGAATAAGAATGTTTAATATTTCATAACATTTAAGAATTATATATTTTTTACCTAATTAAGTATTCTATTTCTAATAATGTACTCTACATGTATCAATTAATTTATCAAAAATCATACGTTGCACGCAAGACTAAGTTATACTGAGAAAATATATATTTTCAATATTCTTATTGTATGTGGTAGTTATATCCTAGTCATTATATCAAAGAGAATGAATAGGAAAAACATTATAATTTTTACACATGTTTATAATTTTTTTAAATTAATCAAATAAATTAGATATTCCTAAAATAAGAATAAATCAAATTTTAGCCATAAAAACGATATATTTTCAAAAAAACACTTTTAATATATATTTTTTTGTGAATCCATATTAAATAATGTTTTTGAAAAAATAATAATTTTTTTTTAAAAAAATATAATTTTTTTTAATTATAAATGTCAAAATTTACTTACGGTGATGTTTCATTATTTTTTGGGAACATTTATACTTTGAGGAATAGTGAAAAATACTGAATTTTGGTACAAAATTCATTTTTAATAAAATATATTTATTTAGATAAATTATGTTTCTAATTGGTTTTAAATTATAAATTGGTTTAATTTATATATTTTAAACCATTTTGGTCAATTAGAAACAATTTAAAATTGAGTTTAAATAAAAAACAAAGCAATCATTTAGACATTTTTACTTTAAAAACCTGCTTTGTGATCATTTTTTCGGGAAAAATTTTAAATTAATTTCTTATAGTTATGTGATTAGAATTTGGAAAATTTTATTTCATATTTTAGTCATCATAATTTATATTGACTAATAATGAAATCATAGTGTTTTTATAAAAAAATTAGTGATTATAATTAATATTAATTACAACTATTAAGAGGAAAATCAGCTAAACAAGGGAATGAACCATTATCTTAAGAGAAAAAAGACCTATATACTTGTCCAAAAGAAATTCTATATTAATATTTATACCCTATCATCCCATTGATGAATTTATACTATTATTTGAGACACTTTTCATAAGAAAAAAGTTTGTGGAATTCCATTTTTTATGACTTTCAAGAATAAAAAACCACCTACACTATAAAAAGGCACCCAACCTTCCCACTTCCTCATACATTTTATGTCATTTGGCTCACCAAGCCTACTCTAAAATAAGATTAAAATACCCTACCATATCCTTTACGCATCATTTTGGGCACAAAGTTAACCAAGGAATACATTTTGTGTAAACTAAAAGGAGTAACCTAAAAAGTGGAAAATAAAGACACATATGATAATTTAGACATGTGGTAAGGGATTTCACCTCAATATACTTTCATTGATACATTTCATGATGATATGCACATTTTTTAGTTTATAATGTTTATATATTACTAATTTGACATTCTATATCCTTATTTTATGTATTCTCATGCTATGAATGTTTTTTTTCAAATGTTATTATTTCATGGGGAATAAAATATAACTGTTCAATGTAATATGAGATATATTAAATGTTTAGAAATTTAAAAAAAATTTATCCAGGAAAAATATTATTTATATTAATTTTCATATTAATTTATATGGTCATGAAAGGATTATAAAACACATTAATGTCGATTTTGAATTTAATTTAAAGGTTTTTAAAGGAATAATTTTACATGTTTTATACAGAATATATTGATAAGAGACTAAAAGAATATTATATTCCTAACATATGTGGGGAAATAAATTTCCCACCACTATGAATATTAATTTTTTATATATTACTTTAAAACATTAAATGATCTATTAATTAAAAAACAATTTTTTCTTCATTTTTATCAAAATTGGGTTTGAAATTAGATTCAATATTTGATTTCAATGAAATGATTTCCTATGAGGGAAAATAAAATATTTTGAGTAAATTTCTTAAAAATGAATTATTATATTTTTTATGATTATATAATGGTACTTGTACTTTTTATGGGTGGTTCCGTAAGAAACAGTTGACAGGTGGTTCGATGATAAACCAATGACATGTGGATCTATGGTAGTCCTCCAATTCATTGGGTATATAAGGCGGGCATATATATATTTTATTTATACTTGTTACATGTATGGAATAGACCGAATGGCTATCCTATTTATAATAGTGATATGTATAATAATTTCCTAAGTGACCTTTATGTCTTTTCTATGATTACTATAGGTTATATGGTAATCTAGTTATTACTAAAATGCTATGCAAGGAGTTTTTTTAAGAGGAACGTATCTACTAAATCTTAAGGGTTACAATTATAACTTTCTCATAATGATTCATGGATTTTAATTTTTATCAATGAACTAATGAGTACCCAATATTTATATACATTTAATATCATTTTATGGTCATCATATATTTTAAATTTTTCCTTCACCATCCTTAAGGATGTGTAAGTTATTGGAAGAGTTAATATAGATAGTAATGAACTACTTTCATAAAACTGATAAATATTTATTTTATTTGATTTATATGTTGTAAAAAATTTATACTGATGAGAATTTCCCAATTAGAATTTTATAGTTTTGTTGTGTATGAGTTATGACCTAGTTCTTTAAAACTCCAAACCTGAAAATTTATTCAACGTGAAAGAAAGTTAAATTATTGAATTAACTATATATTATGTTATGTTTAAGTTCGATTCCTTATATATATTATGAATATCCATATATTATAAGAGTTTTACTTATTGAAAACAATAGTGTGACATGTTTTAATTTTCATTAAAAAAATTTCAAGGAACACAATTTCAAAAAAGTGGATACAAGATCTTATTAATTCAACTTAATGAGTCTTTTAGTTCACCATAAGTCATCATTTAATATTATAAAAAGTTTTAGAGAAATTATATAATCCATATAATAATTATTTTTACTCCTAATTACCTGATTTACCCTTTATCATGGTAACGAAAACTAAAAATGTAACATCCCAGGTAAATAAAGAATAAAGAATTTTCATATTTATTAATATTTACGAATTAAATATTAATTTTATTTTAAAGGGGTAGCTATGTTCGATAGCGTACCCGATACGCAACGATGAGTTTATTTGAAACTTACGTAGCACACTAGTAATAAAATAATATTATTTTAAATGTTTGTTAACAAGTAGCCGTTGTACTGGCGGGAATGGATAGAAATAACTAAAATATGATTATAAATGTTTTTAAATGTTTATAAATTTACCCAATAAAAGATAAAGGCTTAAAATACGGAAAGAGTTCAATTTTAGGGCATATATACTCTAACTTTCACTAAAGGTTCACTTATCACCTTTTAATGGTGAACCGTCATTAAATAAAGTTTTGATCACTCTTATAATTTATTTTGGACCAAATATAACTCTTCTTTAGAATTGGGACATCAAAATTTACTTTGTGTAAACTTTTGGTACCTTTCTGATAAAGTTCATTTTTTTATGAATAGTGTAAAATGTTGTATTTTAATTCAAAACCTCTTTTTAATCTAAATTATTTATATGATTAGAGTATTATTTTAATTGGTTTTAAAGTTAAATTAGAAAATATTTTTACCATTTAATCCAATGGTGGTCATTGGAATCAATTTCACTTTGAAATTGGACTTAAACTGGTGTCAATCTTTTGATACTTATTATTTCACAAAAACACGCTATTTGTCATGACAGCGGGAATTAATTATTAAATTAATTAATTTGACTTATATGTTTTGAATTTTGTAAAATGGACTTCATTTTTGAATTCAGAATATCAAATATAGCTTACGGTGATTTTTTGGTAATTTTCTGAAAAACATCAATTTTTGATGAATAGTGAAACCACTAAGTGGTAATCAAGCAAACTGATTTTTAAGTTAAATGAAAGTTTACCACTAATGTGTATTGAATTTTGAAAATCCTACATACATGGTTGTCATTAAGAAGTAAAATGTGGTTCAATGAGATTAAAATAATTTTTTGGTGAATAGTAACTTTTTTTCATTAATCACGATTAGAGGTAATTAGTGTAGTTTGAGGTAAAAATGGTATTATAAGAATGTGAAAACACCATGAAACTTTTCCTAAACCTAATGGGTGAGTCATGGACGACCAAGAAAAGCCATGGGCCAACTTGGGGACCCCATGGAGCCACTTTAGTTGGAAAATGACATTAATATATTTTTATTTAATGTTAAAGTGAAAATGACACAAACATAAATTGTTTTACTAAAATAATTTTTGAGTGGGGTTATACAAGTCCAAATTTTGATTATAAATAGTAATTGTAAAGATAAAAAGATTTCCTACATCATAGTATTTTTTTTATAATTTTTTGTCATTAAATAAATTAAATTATTTATGACATAATAATAATGTAGCGATGACATCATTATTTGACGATTTAAATAAAATGGAAAGATAATGAAAAATCTAAAACCTACACATGTCCAAAACCTATTGGATGAGTGGATTTAGAACCCTTATCACCTTATCCACGAATTATATCAATGTCAGACCTTTTAAAACCGAATCATATTTTCAAATAAAGTAATATTTCTTTACTTTCCAAAAGTGCCCCTCCTCTCCTCTTATAAAAGGCCCCCACCTCTACCACATTTCACACACTTCTCAAGCCTTTGGATCGGCCAACCCCTGCCCAATTACTCTCTCCACATGTCTCTCCTCATCCTAGAGGATTACCTTTGGGAAGAATCCTTTCAAAGGAAGCCTTTAGGCTCAAATCAAAAGGGAGTTACACTTTTAAAGGTAATTCATTTTCTCTTGTTCATTTGTTTTATTTTGCTTCTCCAACCCTCTAAACTCTCTTTATTTACTTATTTTGTAACAAAACCAGTATCTTCAATATACTAGGATGTTTTTATAATATTTATTTGAGATACACTCTAACAAAACTACATCAAATGGTTAAAGAACATACGGTTTTCGTGGATGGTGAAATTCTGCCTCCCGAAACGATGATTGTTCAATACTCATTTAACACCTTCAAGGGTGGACATTATGATGTAAATATTTTTATATATGATATATAATATGTTTATGTTTTCCTTAAGCTTCTGTTTTTTTCATTTTGGGCATACCTTTATGGTTTCCATTATGGGTAAACACGATATCTTCATTTTAGGAAGTGCGGACTACCGCCCCCTAAAAGTGATGTGATTCGTTAATGCCATATGTGGGACATGTAAAGGATGGATTTGAAGTTATTATATATGATGTTATACTGGAATTATAATATACCTCTATATCATTATTATTTCATTCCATTAGAGAATGATATAGAAATGAATGTAGTGTTCATGTGTACGTACGGCTTACCGTCTCCATGAACGGTGCATTTCATTTCTTATCCCCAAATGTAATGTACTATTAAAAGTACATGTATATAATGGATATATATAATGAATGATATATCTAAATGATGAATATAATTCTGGTATTAAAATATACATACCTATCATTTAGTTTTAATTCCACTAATATGACAAAGAAATGAAAGTAGCATTCATGCGTACGTACGGCTTACCGTCTCCATGAACGGTGCATTTCATTTCTTACCTCTAAATGATTATGAAATATTATAAATACATGTATATGCTGGATATATATGATATATATGATATCCAAATCAGGAATTTCATTCTGGATATAATGAACTTTTGACCACACGAACAACATGTAATTGTAAGAAGTCAACTTTCGACTTAAGAACCAAATATTGACAAAACAAACATTATTAACTTAAATGGTTACATAATGTTTATAACATGGAAATAAGTGATATAAAAGGAATAATGAAGTTTAAAAAGGTTATTAATCAAGTATAAATTAACTCAAGTTTATTATTCAGGACGTTAAAGAACGATCGAGTCAAGTCGGACCCAAGGTAAGGGACTTCGTCTCAATCTCCTTTCATTGAGGAATATTTCGTTTTATACAAAACTTTATTTTATACGGAGTATAAACCCTTTGACTATTACTTTTATACAAAAGGAATCTTTTTCTACGAAGCGTTTTACTAAACGACAAAAAGGAATGTTTTTTTAACGTACGCGGTGACAATGACTTTTTCCGCCGCCGCGAGTATTATTTGGTCTTTGGCTTCCTCAACAAGCCGTATTGTTTTTAGAATAAAATAAATACCATATACTCTTTTATGTATTTTGGTATTGAAAATGATTTTGATAAAGGATTCTATTATGTCAATATATTTATGTTATATCATGATTGAAATGTGGAAATGTTATCATTCCTTTATATTGGTTTTATGTTTTATGATTTTATACTGGTACTTGGACATTTTAACGGGTGGTTACGTTATAAACCATATGACGGGTGGTGCCGTGAATACCAGGACGGGTGGTAACGTTATAACCTCCAATGCATTGGGTATGGAAGTCGACCGTATGGCTATTCCATTAAGTTTGTATGGAAATTGTCCGTATGGCTATTCCATTAAGTGATATGTGTGGATGTCAACCGTATGGTTATTCCACTTAAGTATGTTTATGTCCCAAGTTACCTTTATATACTCTATGTGTTATTTATATGGGTTTTATGGTAATCCTTTGGTTACAAAAAGGTATGTAATGATACTTTATTCAGTGAATATTTTTTTTACTACTTCATGAAGGTGAAGGTATTACTTTGATATAGTATACATGGTTTACTTGATGTTTGAAAAACTAACAGTTTTCATTCTTTTTGTATCCCTTACTGATCTTTTTATGCTCACCCCATGTTTTTCGAAATGTTTTTCATAGTACTTAAAGTGGAATAATGTCAAGGATGGGATCAAGGGAATTTCATGCTATCTAAAACATGGAATCTAGACATATTTCTTTATAAGAGTATTTATTTTATGGAGACTTAGTAGAAGTGTCTACTTTGTAATCTTTGAAGATGTAATAGTTATGTTCTAATTCTCTAAAACTCTAAACCTGAAAAGATCCTCAACGTGAATTATTCATTTAATTCAATATTAAGTAAGGTTTAAGGCTGGGGCCTTATAGTTGGTATCAAAGGTCGGTTTAGACAACTTTAGGAGTTAGAAAAGTGTTAAATTATAATATGATTGAAATGATATAGCATTTACGGATTACCATGTTGCTTCGCCTAAGATATTTCTGTGTTCAGAATGGTCTTCCGCAGAGGAAACAAAGCAGCTATGTTGGGACGACATCAGGAGGAAGACAACCTTCCAAATCAGCAACCTGAGATGGTCGGAATCGGAACTGAATAGTTTTTTGCAGTGATGGCACAGTTGACTCAGGCTATAAATGGTGGTGGTATCCATGCACGAGATCAGCCAGATCAAACGCAGAGGAACATGTCAGTGGTGGAACATTTCATGAG
This sequence comes from Viscum album, assembly GCA_963277665.1. Lineage (NCBI taxonomy): Eukaryota > Viridiplantae > Streptophyta > Magnoliopsida > Santalales > Viscaceae > Viscum > Viscum album. The sequence goes on along the minus strand of OY728146.1, from coordinate 2,000,664,010 downwards.
GTAACATCCCCCATCATTCAGAAGATCATCTGACCCTGTGCAAGCTGAGGGGTGGATTAAAGCACTGGAGAAGATTTTTGATGTCATGGGGTGTTCAGAACATCAAAAGGTTAGTCTTGCTGTTTACCGTTTTGAAGGTGAAGCTGATCAGTGGTGGTCGATGGTGAAAAATATAAGGCTTAGTGATGAGATTGAGGATCTTCACTGGGATGAATTCAAAGGTATGTTTCTTGAGAAATATTTTCCTAAGGTGGTTCGTCTTAGGATGGAAAAACAGTTCCTAGAATTGAGGCAGGAGGATGATTCAGTGGCTGCTTATGAAGAAAAGTTCACTCGATTGGCAAGGTATGCTCCAAACTTCATACGAGATCTTGATAGTAAAATAAACCGTTTTTACTCAGGGTTAAAGCCAAAGTATCGAAGGGATTTAGCTTCTCGTGAGTTCAAAAGTTATGAAAAACTTGTTCGATGTGCGGAGAAGGTGGAAATGGAGTTTGCTGATGATCAGGTGTTCTATGACAAACAACAGAATAAGAGATCTAGGTGGCAGGAAAAGGGGAAGAATTCATCAAAGAATTATGGAGGTAAGAAAACCAAATATCCATCTTGTGAGAAGTGTGGTAAAATGCATCCTGGAGAATGTTTATCCAAGTCTGGTATGTGCTTTCAGTGTGGTAAGTCTGGTCATATTGCTCGTAACTGTAAGGAAGATGATCAAGCAGGAAATGAAAAGCCAACGGTAAGATGTTTTAAGTGTAATGAAATGGGTCATTATGCAGACGAGTGTCCGACAAGGAGCTTGAGTGATGGGAAGCAGTTAGACTACAAGCAGAAAGGGGTGGTAAAATCCTTTGCAACAACTTCAGCAGATGTTGGGCCATCGAATGAAGTGGTATCAGCTCCAGGGAGGTCAGTATTTTTCGAAGATTGACTTGAGGTCGGGGTACCATCAGTTGAAAGTAAAAGAAGCAGACGTTCCGAAGACTGCGTTCCGTACTAGATATGGCCATTTAGAATTTTTAGTTATGACTTTTGGGTTAACCAATGCACCTGCTGTATTCATGGACCTTATGAATAAAATTTTCCATGAGTTCTTGGATAAGTTTGTGTTTGTGTTCTGAGGTTTGGGAGGAGATTATGTGTGCCTTGTGATTCGCAGTTGAAGAATGAGTTGTTTTTTTTTCATCCTGGCAGTACTAAGATGTACAGAGGTCTGCGGGAGTATTACTGGTGGGATGGAATGAAAAGAGACATTGCTGATTTTACTGTGAAGTGTTTGACATGTCAACAGGTTAATGCAGAGCGACAGTTACCGAAAGGGATGCTTCAGCCTTTACCAGTGCCAGAGTGGAAATGGGAAAACATATCCATGGACTTTGTTGTGGGATTACCGAGGACATCTCGAAGTAATAATGCAATCTGGGTTATTGTTGATCGCTTGACCAAATCTGCTCATTTCCTTTTTATACGAGATACTTTCTCTCTTGATCAACTTTCCCGTTTGAATCTTAAAGAGATAGTCAGGATACATGGAGTTCCTCTCTCCATTGTATCGGATCGTGATCCCAGGTTTACTTTTATATTTTGGAAAGGCCTTCAGAAGTCGTTGGGTACTAAATTGAATTTTAGTACAGCTTTTCATCCTCAATCAGATGGGAAGTCAGAACGAACAATTCAGACATTGGAAGATATGCTACGAGCTTGTTTGATGGATTATCAGGGAAGTTGGGACCGACATCTTTCTTTGGTTGAGTTTTCTTATAATAACAGTTTTCATTCCAGTATACAGATGGCACCATTTTAGGCATTGTATGGGAAGCGGTGTCGAACTCCAGCTTTCCGGGATGAAGTTGGTGAAAGGAAGCTGATGGGACAAGAATTGGTAGAAGAGATGGCAGAAAAAGTTCAGTTGATTCAGAAAACACATGAGAACAGCTCAGAGCAGACAGAAGAGTTATGCGGATAACCGGAGGAAGGATTTATCTTTTGAGGTAGGTGATCATGCCTTTCTCAAGGTTTCTCCTTGGAAAAGTGTGATGAGATTTGGTAAGAAAGGAAAGTTGAGTCCATGGTTGGTTGGACCATACGAAATTCTGGAAAGAGTTGGATCAGGTGCATACCGAGTGGCTTTACCTCCGAGTTTATCTCAGGTACTCAATGTTTTTCACGTTTCGATGTTGAGAAAGTATATGCCAGATCTATCTCATGTTTTGAGTCCAGAGGTAGTTTAGCTGGAAGAGAACCTATCTTATGAGGAACAACCGGTCCAGATTCTTGACCACAGGGAGAAAGTGTTACGGAATAATGTGATTCATCAGGTAAAGGTTTTGAGGAAAAACCATGTGATTGAAGAGGCAACGAGGGAATCTGAAAATGCTATGAGGGATAAATAACCTCACTTATTTTGATAAATGAATAAAATTGCGAGGACGCAATTCCCAAAAGGGGGGAAGGATGTAACATCCCAGGTAAATAAAGAATAAAGAATTTTCATATTTATTAGTATTTACGAATTAAATATTAATTTTATTTTAAAGGGGTTGCTATGTTCGATAGCGTACCCGATACACAACGATGAGTTTCTTTGAAACTTACGTAGCACACTAGTAATAAAATAATATTATTTTAAATGTTAGTTAACAAGTAGCCATTGTACTGGAGGGAATAGATATAAATAACTAAAATATGATTATATATGTTTTTAAATGTTTATACATTTACCCAATAAAAGATAAAGGCTTAAAATACGGAAAGAGTTCAATTTTAGGGCATATATACTCTAATTTTCACTAAAGGTTCACTTATCACCTTTTAATGGTGAACCGTCATTAAATATAGTTTTGATCACTCGTATACTTTATTTTGGATCAAATATAACTCTTCTTTAGAATCAGGACATCAAAATTTACTTTATGTAAATTTTTGGTACCTTTCTGATAAAGTTCATTTTTTTATGAATAGTGTAAACTGTTGTATTTTAATTCAAAACCTCTTTTTAATCTAAATTATTTATATGATTAGATTATTATTTGAATTGGTATTAAAGTGAAATTAGAAAATATTTTTACCAGTTAATCCAATGGTGGTCATTGGAATCAATTTCACTTTGAAATTGGATTTAAACTGGTGTCAATCTTTTGATACTTATTGTTTCACAAAAACACGCTATTTGTCATGACAGCGGGAATTAATTATTAAATTAATTAATTTAACTTATATGTTTTGAATTTTGTAAAATGGACTTCATTTTTGAATTCGGAATATCAAATATAGCTTAGGGTGAATTTTTGGTAATTTTCTGAAAAACTTCAATTTTTGATGAATAGTGAAACCACTAAGTGGTAATCAAGCAAACTGATTTTTCAGTTAAATGAAAGTTTTCCACTAATGTGTATTGAATTTTGAAAATCCGACATACATGGTTGTCATTAAGAAGTAAAATGTTGTTCAATGAGATTAAAATAATTTTTTGGTGAATAGTAACTTTTTTTCATTAATCGCGATTAGAGGTAATTAGTGTAGTTTAAGGTAAAAATGGTATTATAAGAATGTGAAAACACCATGGGACTTGTCCTACACCTATTGGGTGAGTCATGGCCGACCAATACAAGCCATGGGCCAACTTGGGGACCCCATGGAGCCACTTTAGTTGGAAAATGACATTAATATATTTTTATTTAATGTTAAAGTGAAAATGACACTAACATAAATTGTTTTACTAAAATAATATTTGAGTGGGGTTATACAAGTCCAAATTTTGATCCTAAATAGTAATTGGAAAGATAAAAAGATTTCCTACATCATAGTATTTGTTTTATAATTTTTAGACATTAAATAAATTAAATTATTTATGACATAATAATGATGCAGCGATGACATCATTATTTGACGATTTAAATAAAATGGAAAGATAATGAAAAATCTAAAACCTACACATGTCAAAAACCAATTGGATGAGTGGATTTAGAACCCTTATCACCTTATCCACTAATTATATCAATTTGGGACCTTTTAAAACCGAAACACATTTTCAAATAAAGCAATATTTCTTTACTTTCCAAAAGTGCCCCTCCTCTCCTCTTATAAAAGGCCCCCACCTCTACCCCATTTCACACACTTCTCAAGCATTTTGCTCGGCCAAACCCTGCCCAATTACTCTCTACACATACCTCTCCTCATCCTAGAGGATTCCCTTTGGGCATAATCCTTTCAAAAGAAGCCTTTGGTCTCAAATCAAAAGGGAGTTACACTTTTAATGGTAATTCATTCTCTCTTGTTCATTTGTTTTATTTTGCTTCTCCAACCCTCTAAACTCTTTTTATTTACTTATTTTGTAACAACACCAGTATCTTCAATATACTAGGATGTTTTTATAATATTTATTTGAGCTAAAATCTCACACAACTACATCAAATGGTTAAAGAACATACGGTTTCCATGGATGGCGAAATTCTGCCTCCTGAAACGATGATTGTTCAATACTCATTTAACACCTTCAAGGGTGGCCATTATAATGTCACTATTTTTATATATGATATATAATATGTTTATGTTTTCCTTAAGCTTCTGTTTTTTTCATTTTGGGCATACCTTTATGGTTTCCATTATGGGTAAACACGATATCTTCATTTTAGGAAGTGCGGACTACCGCCCCCTAAAAGTGATGTGATTCGTTAATGCCATATGTGGGAAGTGTAAAGGATGGATTTGAAATTATTATATATGATTTTATACTGGAATTATAATATACCTCTATATCATTCTTATTTCATTCCATTAGAGTATGATATAGAAATGAATGTAGCGTTCATGTGTACGTATGGCTTACCGTCTCCATGAACGGTGCATTTCATTTCTTATCCCCAAATGTAATGTACTATTAAAACTACATGTATATAATGGATATATATAATGAATTATATATCTAAATGATGAATATAATTCTGGAATTAAAATATACATACCTCTCATTTAGTTTTAATTCCACTAATATGACAAAGAAATGAAAGTAGCGTTCATGCGTACGTACGGCTTACCGTCTCCATGAACGGTGCATTTCATTTCTTACCTCTAAATGATTATGTAATATTATAAATACATGTATATGCTGGATACATATGATATATATGATATCCATATCAGGAATTTCATTCTGGATATAAAGAACTTTTGACCACACGAACAACATGTAATTGTAAGAAGTCAACTTTCGACTTAAGAACCAAATATTGACAAAACAAACATTATTAACTTAAATGGTTACATAATGTTTATAACATGGCAATAAGTGATATAAAAGGAATAATGAAGTTTAAAAATGTTCTTAATCAAGTATAAATTAACTCAAGTTTATTATTCAGGACGTTAAAGAACGATTGAGTCAAGTCGGAAACCAAGGTAAGGGACTTCGTCTCAATCTCCGTTCATTGAGGCATATTTCGTTTTATACACAACTTTCTTTTATACGGTGTATAAACCCTTTGACTTTTACTTTTATACAAAAGGAATCTTTTTCTACGAAGCGTTTTACTAAACGAAAAAAAGGAATGTTTTTTTAACGTACGCGGTGACAACGACTTTTTCCGCCGCCGCGAGTATTATTTGGTCTTTGGCTTCCTCAACAAGCCGTATTGTTTTTAGAATAAAATAAATACCATATACTATTTTATGTATTTTGGTATTGAAAATGGTTTTGATAAAGGATTCTATTATGTCAATATATTTATGTTATATCATGATTGAAATGTGGAAATGTTATCATTCCTTTATATTGGTTTTATGTTTTATGATTTTATACTGGTACTTGGACATTTTAACGGGTGGTAACGTTATAAACCATATGACGGGTGGTGCCGTGAATACCAGGACGGGTGGTTACGTTATAACCTCCAATGCATTGGGTATGGAAGTTGGCCGTATGGCTATTCCATTAAGTATGTATGGAAATTGGCCGTATGACTATTCCATTAAGTGATATGAGTGGAAGTCAACCGTATGGTTATTCCACTTAAGTATGTTTATGTACCAAGTTACCTTTATATATTCTATGTGTTCTTTATATGGGTTTTATGGTAATCCTTTGGTTAAAAAAAGGTAAGTAATGATACTTTATTCAGTGATGATTTTTTTACTACTTAATTAAGGTGAAGGTATTACTTTGATATAGTATACATGGTTTACTTGATGTTTGAAAAACTAACAGTTTTCATTCTTTTTGTATCCCTTACTAAGCTTTTTATGCTCACCCCAAGTTTTTCGAAATGTTTTTCACAGGACTTAAAGTGGAATAAGGTCAAGGATGGGATCAAGGGAATTTCATGCTATCTAAAACATGGAATCTAGACATCTTTCTTTTTAAGAGTTTTTATTTTATGGAGACATAGTAGAAGTGTCTACTTTGTAATCTTTTAAGATGTAATAGTTATGTTCTAATTCTCTAAAACTCTAAACCTGAAAAGATCCTCAACGTGAATTATCCATTTAATTCAATATTAAGTAAGGTTCAAGGCTAGGGCCTTATAAAAAAAGCTAAAATTAATATTCGAAAAAATAAAAGGTACCTTTTAAATAAGTTTTAAATTATTATTCAAAAGAGGGAATATATTTCTAAAAAAATAATTCACATAATTGGAAAACAATAAACATTAAATTATTCCTATAGAGATGATGAAAAATTGGGTTTTTAAAATGAAACTGTTCAAATGATTGAAATATTTTGTTATCCCAATATAAAATGAAAATTATTCCAATGATCTAAATTAGATTAATATATGTATAATTGATCATTGTTTGCATTAAAAAAAATACAAAATACAATTTAAAATTTAAAATTATTGGATAAAATTCAAATTTTCAATTAAATTAAATAATTTTTTAGTATTCCTAAAAAATAAAAAATAACAAAAAAAAAATTAAAAAATATACCATAGTTAGTTATAATATTCATCGTTACAAAATTATTTTTATATTTCACAATTATTCATATAATATTTTTACTATTTAGATATAAAACATGTGTGTCATCTAAATTCAATAGAACTATCATTAGAAAAATATAGTTATTATTGCCTGAAATTTGACTTATTTGTATATAATTTTAGAAAACACATGGAATTAATTTTAAAAATAAGACAGAATAGATTAATATAATACAAATACAATGTTTTTTTTAATTTATTGGCTTAAAAAATACTTTTTGAAATTTATATAGTTTTCTAGAAAAAGATTAGAATTTATTTTTTGATGTTTTTTTAATTATGATAATTTTTCACCAATGTATATATTTAATATACATGTCTAAACCATATCTTTATGATCATGATAATCATGTTCATATGCTCCATTCTAATATCTTTTTTATAATGGTAACATTAAAATAGTAATATTTAGTTGTTCGTTTATGCTTGATGTGGATCTTATATAATCTATAGAATATAGTGTTACCTTCATAAAATCCAGGTATGTTTCATTTTCCCACATTAATAAATTAAATCCTCACAATTTCAACTTGGGTTTAATAACTATGGTTCAACTAAAAATTCCATTGATGAGAGTCCACATTTGAAAAAGGGTGAAAAAATGTCCCTTTCAATAGAGAGAAATGAAAGCACAAATGTCACATGAGATAACACATACTATGGTTCCATGTAGGAAAACAAGGGAATTTAAGAGAAAACTAACAATCATGTTTTGATGGAGGGTGATAGGGAACATAGTCATGCGAAAGATAACAATAAGAAAACTATAATTAAGTGATTTTTAAAAACATCAATAGATTCCCCATAAGAAAAATAATTTGATAACAAGTTTCTTTCAAGATCAAATCTTATAGTTGATGAATTATTTTTCTACCTAGACTATGAACACAGGGAGAAATCCTTATATGAGAAGTATATATTTATCTATTAATCAATTTCCACAACAATATAATATTTATATCCAAATGATTAGTATTTAAGATGATTTTTTTATACATGATGAAATAGAATCATCTTTTATTCATTAAAAAATATATAAAAGTGTAACTACCAAATCCTCTTATCTCTAGAAATTAACCAAAACTAAAATTATTAAGATAAGACAATGTAATTACCCACAAATAACAATCCTTTGTATAATTAAATGTTACTTTAATATCCTAAATTTAATGGTAATAATTAATTTTTAACATCGGCCTTTCAAAAAATTACTATCAATAACATTCCATATAAATATACAACGATAATATTAAAATAAAAAATATGTAGGATTTGATCACATTGAATTCCAAAATAATAATTACATTTATAAAAGGATACTATTAATGAATGAAAATGTTTTATATAAACAATTAATTTGACATATATATATTCAGCAATTATGGTAGTAATTTCCATTAATAATCTGAATCACCATAAATCCTCATCATTATTATATATCATTTCAAAATATAATTCAATATGAATTTCTCTAATAAAATCCCAATGTGTTCTGTTTACCTTAATCAAACATGGTTCGAAAAACAGTGAATGTCATCTGAAAAAACATTAATCACTTAATCAAAAAATCATTTTTCAACTCTATAGTTGTATATTTGATAAAACATATATAAAAAAAATAAACACAACCCTTCCCCATCGGATATTATAAATAAATAAAAATTTTATTATTATAACTTGGACATCATGTACTATATCGTTAGGCGATTCACCCCTGTCAACTGATGGTTGTGGGTTCAATTCCCATAACTATTCCGAAAGTGATGGGATATCCCCGAGTCTAAGAGACTCATATTTTATAAATCAGTAAATTTATTCTAAAAGTTACAAAAATATAAAAATAACATCAATATTTACAACATATAAATGACTTCTTATACCTTTATTTTTTTATCCTAAAATGTAATAACCCAAAATTTCTTAAACAATATCTCTAAAAATACCACTATTTACTTTAAAATTTCATAAATTACGTAGTCATAAAGAGTTTATAAGACACTAAACATATGATAATACAAAAAATTAAAACCCTTGATGATATCCACAACTCATTACAAAATATACTAATCTATAATATCTTTTAAACCCCCCTTTGATACTAATTATAAGCATCCAACAATGAACATTACATAATCTACTCTTATAGGACTAGAATCACATTTGATGATATTTTTAGTTTATAGATTAATAGAACTCAAATAAACTCTTAAAATGTAGATACATAGATTATATGTTGATAGTTATAGCCTATATCTATTTTTTTCTACCCCATAAAATTCTTTAGAACAAAATTTTTTTTATTTATTTTAAATGATTCATGACTCTAAACATGACTATAGCATTTCCCTTAAACATCATATAAAACAATGAACAATGGGATGACAAATAAAATCTCAATAATGGATATAAATAAATTGAAATTTTTATCCTAGTTAAAACATTAAAACCCATATAACAGTTACATTTATCTTTAAAATTCTTTGAGCTTCTAAAATAAATCATTTTGACATGAAAAAAATAAATAAATTATTCCAAAAGAAAATATTTAATAACATTACAAATAAAATTAAAATATCTTTTAGATACTCAAATAATTATATTAATAAAACTCATTCAAGTACCTATTTATTGGAATAACCATATGGATAACCTCCTAGATTTTCATTACCTAATTTATCTATTATTAACTTTCTCAGGTCCATCTGAGCCACCCCATGTTAAGAAGTAATAGAATTTCCTGGAACTATCATATATACCTCATGTTAATATTTAACAAGCTTTCTCGACACTATCAGGTTTACAACATATTATTTTTTAATGATATTTCGTCATGTAATATGGGAAACCCCATGTTAAGACGTAATAGGATTTCCCAGTACATTCTCTGCTACCCCACATTAAACTATATCAACATTTCATAGTACTATCTATGAAACCCCATATTCAATACTCATGTACCATATAATAAAAACCTTTTTTACAACTTTTTATCAAAAATAATTTAAAAAACTCTTTTAAATTGATATGAAAATTACATTGGGATATCAAAATATCCTTTTTAAATGACTCTTAAAATAAAAACACTACACATATAATAAATAAACCATTTTCATTGAAAATAAATAAGAAAAAATATAATGTAAGAATTATATAATTAAAGTAACATAATGGTGGAAAAATTAAATATTGTCATATAAGTTAAAAACATTCTTTTTACTTTTCTAAAAAAATATTTAAGAGATGATTTTTTAAATGAAAGTCTGTTCGAAAAATCATATCATTGAAGTAATCATTAATAAAATATATTGATTATGTGTATTCGCTGTAAATAAAAACAAAATATGTATAAAACAACAAAATTCATTTAAAATTCATTTCACATATAGTATTATAATGATATATCTAATGAAGTAGAAGTTTAATGCAATGAATTAAAATTGAGTTAAGAATCCCCTCACGTTTAATATGAATCATCACATATTTCTATAATCTTAATGAAGAATAAACATATAGAAATTATTTATTTTCCATTGAAAAAATTATTAATGTTTATTATTCGATTTAAATAACTTATTACCATGTTAAAACAATTATTTAATTTGTTAAGTTCACATCGATCATTTTGATGACATTTGGTAATTGAGTCCAAAATGATTTTGGTATTGATATATTGATAAAATAATTTATCATTCCTTCATATATATAAGAATATTTATTATATAATTAAAACATATATAAATAAATTATAATTTTTTATCAATCCATTGAATATAACTATGAAAAATTATCTACATTACAATCATTGGGTGGGTAAGAAGTAAGTACACATGAGAGAAATTTCCATTTTCTAATGATTATTATAGAAACAAGGTAAATTTAATATAACTATTAAATAATGGAAATAATATCATTAATATATTATTAATAATTTATTAATAATTTTATATATCATCAATGTGATATGGTGCTGAAAAACGAATCATATCGCTTCGTGAAGGTGATAATTCACATGTACACAAGAACAATGTTATAATTATTTTGTTCATTAGAGAAAAATTAAAAAAATGATTTATCATAAATTTATAAGGATATATATGAAATTAATATCATATATATAATAATTAATTCTATCTTTATAACTTCTCTTGAGAGTGGGTGATATAAAATGAATTATATCTGTTCACATGGCAGTAGTCCGATTTCCACATGAAAGATACATTCTATTCTCATTTTATTTAACTGGAGAAGTATTTAGGTGATTATATGAAAAAAAATCATATTACATGTGTGATATATTAATAATTATTAAACCATGTCTGAATAATATTTTAAAGATGTGTAAGAAGAAATAAAATAGAGATACATGATTAAAAACACTACCTCTTCTTAGGAAAATCAATTTTGATTTACACCTTAAAACCACCAAGGGAGGGGTTCTTACCAGATTAAGAAATATATAATTTATATAGTGATTACATAAAGGTATTGTGGATAGTGATTGGAATAACAAAAATGGGAATAAACTTTGTATAAATCAGAAGAGCAGGTTCCCATTTATAATATAGGGGATGAGCGCTTGTAGAATTTTTCAAAATATTAAATTTATATATATTGTATATTTTAATTGAAAATAGATAAAAAATAATTTATTTCATATAAATGATTATTATGGGTATAAAGAAGTCCATAATTTTAAATTTAGAATTTTTTTTTTCATTTTTTGTAATCAAAATCTTTTTTTCTTAACCCTTATTTACCTCATTTAAATCATATGTTGACAACATGGAAATTATTATTTTAAAGGGTTAACATAGATTTTATAAAATTCCAATTTAAAATTAATGAGTAAATGATTATTTTTTAAACCATTTAAAATAATTTGGAAGAATTAATAGTCCTGTACTAATTTTCTATCATTTACCAATATATTATTTATTTTAAAATATAATTAATGTCAATTTTAACACTAGTAATAATATTTAGAGATTAAAATGTCTATCAAATAAGATAAATTTGAAAATAATATTTTTACAGATAACTAACATATCAAAGTGACATTAAATTCTGTGAATGTTATTATTTATTAAAAATAATATTTCTTTTATCATTTTGAATATCATTTACTAGATATTTCCATTAATTAAACAATTTCTGCATCATAATTATCAATGCCTTAAGGTAATTATTTGTTCCCTGAAAAATAAAATAAATCATAATGATGAATATAAATATTTTATACAAATTATATTATTATATATTTTCTTGAATAACCCTATATTAGGTATGTTTTATTTATTAAAAACATTTGTTTAAAAAATTTGACTTTAACTAAAAATAAAATACTATAAGTTTTTTAAAGTAATCTATGTGGAACCAAGAGGTCATGAATTAGACCCAATTATTTTTTTGTAAACCATAAATCATATTAAATTTTTTTACAAGAGTATGGAAACTCATTATTCTATATATAATCATTTTTAACCTTAATTATCTTATTGAAGAATTATTGTGGTAAAAAAATGTAATAAGTTTTCTATTTATATTGGCCAAAAATATAATGGAAATATTTAATATATATTTTCAATTATGATTCCAAATATGGAATCTATTTTTACAAATGTAATTCACATAATTGGAAAAAAATTAACCATATAGATGTGACAAGAAATTAGGGTTTTAAAGTGAAAAAAACAAATATTAGAAATGTTTTCTATCAAAATTCAATTTGAAAATTATTATATTAACATAAATTGAATTAATATTTTTATAAATTATCTAATTTCACATTAAAACAAATTTAAAATATAAATTTACATTATATTTTATTTACATAAATTGTCATTTTTCTAATAAAATGCATTAATTTTAACTATTTTTTAAAATGAAACATAACAGAAAAATATCAAAAATTAAACCAAATTTATACCATATTATAATTTTAAAAGTTATGTTTTTACCTTAGAATAAAATAAATAAATGTGTCAAAATACATTTTTAAAACTAGTACACCATTAAAAAAGCAGCAAAAATACCATAAAAAATACACCCTTTGTATGTGTAAATTTGGATTTATTTTTAATGAATATCTAGAAAAAGCATATGATGAAAGTTAAATATTATATTAAATAGATTATTATAATATGAAAAGAGTGATTGTTTTTATTTTATTTCAATAAAATAATTTTTTCACATTTATTTTTAAAAAAATCAATCCATTTATTTTTATAATGGTTTCATATAAATTAATAATAACGTTGTAACCAAATAATTCGTCATATATACATGTTTAAAACATATTTTTATTATTTTTTAATCCTATTCATACCCTCAATTCTAATTGATATTCTATTATATTAACATTTTAATAATAATATATATTTATTTTTTAAGCTCTATGTAGGGTATCATGTACACGATTAAATATAGTGATTAGTTCTTAGAATCCCAGGATGTTACATTATACAGTAATTAATAAATTTCATCTGAAAAATTTTAACTCTGTATTGGTAACTAATGTTTGACTAAAAATTATTTTAATGTAAAAAATCATTCACAATGGGGTCAATAGAACTTCCATATGAAAATACCATATATTAAAGTACATAATTTACCCAAAATAACACATAAGAGGGTTACATGTTCGAACACATGGTAATGGTGGATACCGAAACTATCCAATTCCAATAGAGAGTTATATAGAAAATGGTCAATAGAAAGTGAAAATTCCGAAAACTATAAATCTGGGTGGTGTTAAATGGTCATTGATTTCCCAGTAAAAAAAAGAAAACAGATTACATTTTTTGTTAAAAGAGATAAGGATTTATGTTAATACCTAGAATAATAATAGAATAAAATATACTTACATTAAAATTATAGTTTATTCTTTAATAAGTAACCACTTCAATGTCATCATTTTCTCGAAATGATGTGTATTTAAGATTTATTTATTATGCAGGAAGTATTATAATTAAATTTTAAGTGTCTTAAATTCCACAAATATATAATTATATATTCATCCTATATTTATAAATTAACAAAAAATGGTTAGGATGAGATATTATAATTCCCAGAAAACAAAAAACAATTTTATAATAATTGTTTTTTTGAATCTCCAAAAATTATTTGTAGTACATAATGCTCAACGTAGACCATTCAACAAATAGATTTCCTTAAAATTTATCCAAAATATTTTATAATATAATTAAAAACCAAAAAGCATAATTCTTTGATAACATATAATTTAATGATAGTACTAACATTTATTAAACAATCACATCAATTACTCTAAAATCCTAAAACCAAAATTTATTTTCTCTAGTCATATAAAATCCATTTATGATAATCATTTCCATAAATTAAATAAATTAAAATATATACATTAAGAATTATATATGCCTCCAAATTTTAATAAAATAAAAGCCTAGAGTGTTCTATTTTAACATAATCATATAGGGTTTTCAAAATAGTTAACGTCTTCCACAATAATATTAATCAATTAATTACCATATAATTTTCCAATCCCATGGTTATATATTTGTAAAAAATATGTTCTAGAAATAACCACAACCATTTTTTATCTGATGTTTTAAATAAATATTTTTTTATATAAACCATGACATCACGTAGATTAGTGGATGGTGATGAACAATTGTGTCCCTTCGTTCGTGGGTTCAATAACCACAGCCTTTCCATATGAGATGAGTTATCACATAGTTTAGGGGTTGTAATTTTCATAAAACAATATAATTATTATATCATTCAAAAAAATTATAAAATATTCATAAATAATATTAATATGTTTGAAACTCTTATTTTATCTCCAAAATTAAATTTATCATCCAAAAATGATACATTTCATAATTATCATAAAAAATAATGTCTCCAAAAATACAATTAGTCACCATAAAATTTCATAAAGTAAATTTTCTAGTGTTTCCAAGACACTAAACTTATAATCAAACTAATAATTATAAACCCATAATGATATCAAAAACTCATTAGAATACATCTCAATCTTTAATATAGTCTAAATCCTTTTTTATTACATCCTTATGTACCCTTTTTTAGTCAGTACATTTTATATTGTTTCTAAACTCGAATTCACATTTGAGGATATTTTTAGTTTAGAGAATTAGAAAATTAAAAAAAACATTACAAATTTAAAACATACATTACAAGATGACACATGTACTCAATATCAATTTTTCCACTATAAAAATCTTTTTAAAAATCATTAATTATTTCATGAAAACTGTTCTTAACTCTCAGCATGAATTTATCCATTCCCATTAAAATCTTTTAAAAACATTTAAAAATATGACATGAGGCAAAAAAAATCTCAAGAAGGTATATAAGAAAAAAGAAACTATTAGTCGAATTAAAACATCAATACCTGTAAAAATATTACCTTTATCATCAATTTTATTAGAGAATATGAAATAAAACCTTACCCCTGGAAAAAAATATACGTTTTTTCAAATTAAAATGTTTAAAACGCATATAAATAAATTAAATCCATTTATGGTGATGCATAACACAATATTCATAAAACCTATTCAAAACCATTTTAATAGGAATAACCATATGGCTAAATTGAATTTTTTTTATTTCCCTATTAAACTATTATTGTCTTACCCAATGCTACATAGGCCAGCCCATGTTAAAATGTAATTAGATTTCATGGAACTCTCTAGACCAGACCATGATTAAAAGTAATGGGGTTTCTTAGTGCTATTTCGGCCAACACATGTTAATCTATAATGGGATTTCCTGGAATTATCCGGGTCACCCCATATTGAATTGTATTAGGCTTTCTTGGTGTTATCACGTTCACCCCATGGTAAGTTATATAACGATTTCTCAGTGATATTTAAGCTACCCCATGTTTAATATTAATTTCCTATATAATAAATAAAATATATTTTTCTTAGTAATTTTTTTTATCTTAATTAATTTAAAAAACTCTTCCAAACTTGTAAAAAATCAATCTGGATATCAAAATAACATTTATATAAAAAAGAAAATAAAAATAAAACACTACACACATCATAAGGAAACCATTTTCATTGAAAATAACCATGAAAAATTATAATGGAATCCTCATAGAATTGATGTTTCATAAGTAAGGTAAAGTCATCTAATTTCTTAAAATATTAAAAAACATTCTTTTTTTACTTTTGAAATTGGAACAAAAAGAGATGATTTTTCATAATAGAGTCCCTTTCAATTACCATATCATTGAATGGAGGATTATTAAAATGATTAAATTATGTTAATTGAATTGAAATCCACATAAAAATGTTAAAATAAAATATAACACAATCTAAATTAATTTCACATATAATCATATAATTATATAACCAACAAAGTAGATGTTTTACTTAGGAAAATGTAACTGAGTTATGAATTCCCATACCATAAGTCTTAATTATCTTGTATTTTAATTATCATTATATCAATAAAATAATGTTAATTATGTAATTTCATGGGATTCATTTTTCAATATTATTATCCAGTTTATATAACTTATTAACTTTTTATAATAATTACTTAATTATTATGTTCACATTTAACATTTTGAAGATATTTGATACATGACTCCAAAATAACATTGGTCTGTTTAATATAGTCAAAGAGGTTATAATTATATCAAATATATAATAATATTAATGAAATAAATATAAATTTAATTCATTTAATATACTTTTAAATTGATCTATTTAATATGGGTATGAAAAATTATATATGTTATAATCATGGAGATGGTAAGCCATAAAGACACATGATTAAAAATTCCATTTTTCAGCGATCATTATGAAAAGTATGTAAGTTTAATTTTTTCACAAAAAAATATCAAAATATAATTAATATCATATTAATCATTTATATATATTTTATATATTATCAATGTGATGTTCTAATAAAAAAAACTTATCACATTGTATTGTGGATGTGAGAATTTACTCATTCACACGATAGAAATTATAATGTCTTCTTGAATGGAAATATAACAAAATAAATGATATATTTTTAATTATTAATGATAAATATTTTATGAATATGGTATATAAGAATTAATTATATCATTATAACAAGTCTTGAAAGATATTTATGGTCATTTTTTGTGGTGATAGTCCACTATACAAGTGAATTAAAACATATTTTCCCATTTTATGGAGGTGTCGATGGATTTTGGTGATGGTATTAAAATAATAAAATTTCAGTACATGTATGATACTGTAGTTATTATTTTTTAATGGTTTAATAATATTTAAAGTATGTGGAAGAAGAAATAAAACAAGAATACAAAACACTATACCTTTAATTTGGAAAATATCCTTTGATTAACACATTAACCCAACTAAGGGTGGTGTTATACCAAAAATATGACCTCTAGAATGTAGGGAGATATCCTAAGAAGGTATTTTGGAAGATATTTTCTAATCTAAAATGGTGTTGAATTGTGTAGAAACGAGAATAAGAGGGAATCTTTTATACGATATGAGAGGGACACTATCTGAATATTAAAAAAATTATATTATTCTAAATTAATTTTAAATTCCAAATTTATAAAAATGATATATTTAAAAGAGTGGATGGTTAAGAGTGGAAATAAATACATTGAATGAAAATTATAATTTTTCTAATATTATTTTTATCCTTATCTTTTTTACCTCTTAATTAACACCATTATCAGTTACAGTGATAACATAGACATTTACCATTTAAGGGTTAATATAGATATTATGAAATGAAAAAGTAAACATAAATGGGTAAATTATTAAATATAAAACCTCTTAACATTCAATTTGTAGAATATAATATTTTTGAAAATTTTATATCATTTAATATATATTGATTAATTTCAAATATCATTAATATCAATTTTGACACTATTCACACATTAAGATTTACAAAAATTAATAAAATAAGATAAATTTGAACAAAATATTATAAAAATAGTAACATATCAATTATATATAAAAAATTATTTTATAACATTAATTATCACAAATATTATTTAGTTTAGTAATTTTAAATCAATAGTTTGATATTTCTATTAATTAAACTAATACTACATCATCATTGTGTAAGTATTTAATGTAATTAATTCTCCACTAAAAGTTAAAAATATATTATATTAAATAAGGAATGTATTTAAAATTTTAAATTACTATTTATATTTGAGTATATCATCTGAATAACCATATATTATAAATGTTTTACTTATTAAAATAATTTGTGTTACGAGATTGACTTTTCATAAAAATTACATACAATATATGGATTAAATTCTTCCATGGGGCTCTAAAAGGTCCAAAATTAACCTAAAAGATTATTTACTGACTATATAATTTCCAAGATAATTAGTCAAGTGTTATTTTAGTTCTAAAATCCCTTTAATAAATATTTTTACTTTAAATTACCCAGCATGCCCTCTATCATGCTATCAAAAATTACTATGTTACTATTGATATTGAAAAAATGTATATATTTAATAATGTTGGATACATTGATTCAATATATTGAGTACATTTTTCTAAATTTAAATCACATAATTATAAAAATTATTTTTAAAATTAATCCCCCAAACATATCGAGAATGGTGGGATTTAACGTGAAAATGTTTAAAAGATTGTATTTTTTTATTACAAATTTAATATGAAATTTATTCCAACAAAATTAATTTGAATAATATATAAATAATTTATCTAATCCTTATATAATTTTTTTAAAATATAATCTGAAATTTTTAATTATTTCATTGAAAATTTAATTTTCAATTAAATTGCACTATTCTTCACTATTAATTAAAAATGAAACATAACTGAAAAATACCAAAAATTTAACCAAAATAAATATTGATATTCTGCTTAAAAAAATATGTTTACATTTTCAAATAAAATTTATAAAATTTTAAGACTTTAGTTTTAATATAAATGCGCTATCAATAGGTGTCAAAACGGACATGAGAAAATATAGGTTTTTATATGAAAAATTGGAATTATTTTTATATCATGTATAAAAAACACATAGGATTAATTATTAACATTAGATTTAATATATTATTTTAATAAATGTTTTTTTATTTTTATTTTTTTTGTGTAAAACACACGCGTTCATATATGAATAATTTGTACGAAAAATATTTCTTTTTATTTTCCAAAGGGTTTTATTTTCTTTTATAATAAAAATTTAAAAAAGAATTCATTATATATATATTTTCAATCCATATTTTCATAATTAATATAATAATGTTTATACCCGACACTATTATATAAATTTTATAACAGTAACATTTGAATAATAATATTTAGTTGATCTTATAACTCGATTTCGTGTATATTGTATGCTATTGAATATATGGTTTCCTTCATAAAATCACAATATTTTATATTGTCCCCCAATTTTGAAAATTTTTAATTCATAATTTGAACTCAGGATTTGTAAATATGGTTTGAATAATAATGAATTTTTAAAAAATTAACACAGGAATGATATTCAATAAAACATCCATTTGAATAGTGAGATAATAATGCACAAAGGTCACATGAGATAACATATCAAATGGTTCCATGTAAGTAAACATGGATGTAGAAGAGAAAAATAACTATCATGTTCTGAATAATAGTGATAGAGAATATTCTTATGGAAAAGTGAATAATGAAAAACCTTAAATCGATGATGGTCAATGGTACTGGATTTCCATGTATGAAAAGTAAATAGATATGGTTTTTGTCTCAAGAAACATGTCATATAGTTGAGGAATTAATTTAATATATAGAAAAATAATATAATTAAGTATACTTAAATCAAATAAAAAGTTTTATCCTTTAATCAATTTCAACCACAATATCTTATTTGCCTCTTAATTATGACTATATATGATAAATCATTAATGCAAGAAGAATAAGAATCAACATAGATAGATATAAAAATCCAGAAAAGTACAACAATCTATCCCTTCTATCATTACATATTAACAAAAACCAAAATGTAAAGAATAATATAAGATAATAACCCATAAATAATAAAACTTTATCTAATGAGAAACTATGTTAATCTCCAAAATGTTACAGTAAAACACATTGTTCAGTATAGATCATTCAACAGATAAATATTCTTATAATTCTACAAAAATATTCTTGACTAAGATTAAAAACAATAAATTAAAAGTATTTTATCCTAGTGTCTTCTATAATAGTATTAAATTTTATTAAAAAATAGAAATAGTGACTCAAAATGTCTCATAAAAAATTTAATTTTCCTTATAATATAATATTTCTGTATGATAATCATGTCCATAAATAACAGAAATCACTATAAATACAAAACAATTATACATCTTTCCAAAATATAATTCTACTTTTATTTCAAAAAACCATATTGTTCTGTTTACCTTTATCATATAGGGTTCCCAATATAGTGAACGTCTTCTTAAATAACATTAATCACTTAATCACAAAATCATTAACCAACACCATGGTCTTATATTTAATAAAAAATAATATCCTAAAATAATGATAACATTTGTGTATCATAAGGTTTAAATAAATAAAATAAAATTTATAATAACAACGACATCACATAGGCTATTGGTAGGGGACACAACCTTATCAATTTTTAGTTGTGGGATAAATTACTATGGCCCTGTCCGACATGATGGGTTTTCACATAGTCTATTGGGTTACTTTTTCTAAAACTATATAATTATTTTAACATTATGAAAAATATATAAAAACCTTAAAAATATCCTTAATATGATTTATCATTAAAGGTTATATCATGAAACAAATTTATCATCCCATAATGTAATTACCCACAATTTCCTCAGAAATGAATTTCCCCATTAAAACCATTTTTCATCATAAAAATTCCTAAATTAAAGCCTCAAAATGACTTTTTAAACCACTAATCCTATAGTCAACTAAGAAATTATAAATCCATGATTATATTCATACCCCATAAGAATTCATCCTATTATCTAAAGCATTATAAACCGTCCTTTGATATCAAATATAAGGACCCAACATTACACAATACATATTCCAATATTTTAAACTAGAATTCCCATTAGAGGATACTTTTATATTATAGATTTATAGAATTATATAAAAATATTAAAATTTTAACCCATACATTAATAGTGGGAACATATACTTAGTATCATTTTTTTATAACATATAAACATATTTAAAACAAACCATTATTTTTTTTCATGAAAAATATTGACGAATCTGAACATGTATTCATCCTTTCACTCGCACATTATTTGAAAAGAATTTAAAAAGATATGATGAGATAAATAATATTATTAAGAGGTATAATATAAAATAAATTGTTATTATTTAGAAAACATGATAACCCATGTAATGTTTACATTTATTTTCAATAGTCATTGTGTATATGGAAAAAAACATTTACACAAGAAAAACACACCGTAATGTTTGTCGATGAAAATCATCAAAACACATATTAAAAACTTAAAACCCATTTTGGTAACTTAGATGTTCATATTAATAATACCATTAAAATCCATTATTATTTTAATAACCATACGAAAACTTACAAAACTTTTCATTAAACAATTAATCTATTACTCGCCTACCCAATGCGATCAGGTCAATGCCATGGTATGGTGTTACTAGTTTACCTAGTTCTCTCTGGGATAAGCTATGTTAGGCTGTAATGATCTTTCCATGTTCATTCTAAGCCACCACATGTAATGTTATATCATACTTTCTTAGCTCTACCAAGCCCATGACATATTATTCTATAATATGATTTCATGACATTTCATGGGCCACCACATGTTAATAAGTAATTATATTTCTTGAAACTATATGTGAAACCCCTACATTCATATGAAAGTTCTATAATTAAATAATTATTTATACATACAATTTTTTATAATCATGTATTTCAAAAACACTTTTAATCTCATAAAAATCACTGTTGGATACAAAATACCCCTTTTGAAATCAATATTAAAAATTGAAACACAGTGTGCATCATAACAAATAAAGATTCACTGAAAATAGCAGTTAAAAATATTAATTAATCAACATAACATTAAAGAGGCATTATGGAAGGAAAATATTTTTATGCTCTATAATTTAAAGAAAAACATTCTTTCTAAAATTTGTAAAAAGAAACACTAAAATAGTCTTTTCAAATGAATGTCACGTGAAAATATCATATCATTGAAGTCAGAATTAGTCAAATGAACCAATTTTGTGTATTAAATAAAAATACACATTAAACAAGTGGAAATGAAAAATATGATGATAAATTTTCATTTCACAAATAATCCTTTCATTAAAAAACCTATGATGTATAAGTTTATCCTAAAGAAAGGAAATTGAGTAAAGAATCCCTTGACATTAAGTCCTAATCATCACTTATAAACATTGTCTTACTGAATAAAAAACTAATCATAATTAATTATTTTATACATAACTCTATTAAATGTTTCTTATCCCTCATAAAAATATTATTACCATTTTATAACAATTTCATAATTTTTTAAGTTCACATCGATCATTTTGAAGATATTCGTTATTTTAGTCAAAGAAGACTTTGGTCTTTTAACTATGGTCCAAGATGTTATAATTTAATAATCTCAAGAATATTATTCCTGAAATAAATTTAAATATTAATCTTCAATTATAATTTTCAATCCTTTCATTGAATATGGATATCAAAAATTAACTAAGATACAATCATGGAGACGGTAAGTCATACTTACACATGAGTGACGTTTCCATTTTTCAATGATCAATATGGAAGTATGGTAAGTATATTTTAAAATTTCCATAATTTTCATAATATCATTAAAATAATATCAATAATTTAAATATTATTTTATATATCTTCAATGTGATGTGGAAAAGAAAAACAATCATATCACTTCACTGAGGTGAAAATATACACAAAGGGATGAACAAAATTATCATTTTTATTATTCATGTAAATAAAAGATCATATATGATATATTATCTTTTGAAAATGTTGAATATTTCATTGATAACATATGTATTAATTAATTACATCATTATGACCAGTCTTGAAATACGGTGAACAAAAATGAATTATATCGGTTCTCTAGGTGGTAGTCCTCCAAACACATGAAAAATTATTTCATTTCCCATTTGACGGAGGATGATATAAATTTTAGTGATTAAATGAATAAAAAAAATGTAACACCCCAAGATTCCACGCTACGCTTCTCTTTGAATAATACTATAGCATGTGTTGTATGCAACTTCGAGTTCTAACACACACCAAAACCAATCAAAGTAGCATTTATGAATAGTAATACCAACTTTTTGAAATTTTATACATTTTATCTTTCAAAATGGACTTCATTTTTTGATTCGGAATATCAAAATTATCCTAGAATGAAATTTTGGTACTTTTCGGATAACTTTTATATTTGATGAATAGTGAAAATTACTAAATTTTTATTAAAAACATCTTTTTTAATTGAAATAATTAATAGTGATATAAAATGAATTTTAGAGGTTTTAAAGTATATTTAGAATATATTTTTAACATTTAATACAATTTTGGTCATTGGACATAATTTCGAATTTAAACCGGATATAAACAAGTGTCAATATTCTGATAGTTATTATCTATTAAAAACACGCTTTTAGTTTTGACAGCAGGAATTAATTTTAAATCAATTTCAGCCACTTATGTGTTTTGAATTTGAAAAAATGGACTCCATATTTTGAATCAGGATGTCCAAATTGTGTAAATAGGTAACTTTTATTTTTAGACATTTTTGATAATTATTTCGGTAAATATTTTATTTACCATGGTTAAAGGGTAAATCTGGTAAGTAAGGGTTAAAAATAATAATAATAAGTTACCCTAGAACGTGTCTTAAAAATATTGGATGATACATGTCCAACCATGGGCATTGTTGGGTCGATTTTGGGACCCCATGTAACCACTTGTAAGTGATAATGACACTTAATATTAATTAAGTTAATGTAAATACAAAAATGACATAAGCCTATATATATTAGAAAAACAATTTTTACATAGGGTTATATATGTTATATTTTCTTCTATAAATATTAATTATAATGATAAAAAGATTTACTACATAATGGTATTTTATTTATAATTTTTAGACAATAAATAATTTAATTTATTTATGACACAAAGATGGTACACTAATTACCTTATTAGTGAAATATTAAAATAATTGATATTATAAATACCGCTATAAATGTAATTTGAGACTTAATTAATTAAAAGAATTTTATAGGATAATATGAAATTTTAGGATTTATTTAACTATATTTTTTTGAAGTAATCATTCTGTTATGATTTTCACAGAAATCAAATACCAAATAGTGTAAAAATTGAAATAAAAGAGTTTTTAAAACAAACATTATATTATTAATTGATAGTAAATTCCTAAATATTTAAGGTTAGGAAAAAGGACTTTTATCATGGTAGGTGTATCATTAATGGACCACTTGGGGGACTCTTGTAGGTATATAGTATGTTTATTAACTATATAATATAAAAATACAATGTGACATTGTAAGTGTCAAACTAATTAACCAAGAGTTAAAACAAATAGATAAGGTTAATATAATGACCCAAACCTGTCTAACATATATTGGTTAAAATTATTTAGACCCATACCCACCTTAGTCTTTAAATAATCCACTTTTGAGCGATTATAAAGTGAATATGAATTTATTATAAAATAATACTTTAAGTTTTTCCTAAAGAACCCATCCTCTCCCTTATAAAAAGCCACCACTTATAACCAATTCCTCAAACCTCTCAAGACATTTTTCTTGTCCACCCTCTTCCCAATTTAGTTCCCTGCGTCCCTATACTCCTCCTAGAAGAATTACCTTAGGAATAAGGAATTTCAAGAGTCCTTTTTCATTTAAACCAAAGGGAGTTACCCAAATTAAAGGTAACAATTTCTTATAGCTTCTTTTATTTTATTTTACTTCTCCAACCTCTAAAATCTATTTATTCTTTTATTTTTTAACACCACCAGTATAATCAATATACTAGGATATTTGTATGAGATTTAATCTAACTACACTTACACACACCTCCATCTAATGTGTGAAGAACATAATGTTTCTGTGGATGGTAACCAAAAGCCTCACGAAACGATGATTGTTAAATTATCTCCTACCACCTCTCTTGGTGGCCATTATGATATAACTATAATTAAATATGATATTAATGAAATTTATTTTATATGTAGGCTTATTTAATTCCATTTTATAGCATACCATTATTCGTCTCATGTTGTATATATATACAATAATTTCATTTGGGGAGGTGCGGACTACCTTCCCCTCAATGTGATATGACTTGTTAATACCATACATGGAACGTATAAAGGAGGGTGTTAATGAAATTAAGTAACACATATAAGATATTATATTATAATGGAATAATAATATACTTATGTATCATTTGTTTTTTATTCCTTTTAAAATAAAAAAATGAAAAGGAAGTAGCCTTCGTGCATACGTACGGACTACCATCTCCACGAATGCGATGAGATTCATTCTCCATCATATCCATTCAAGTATAATTTTCATTTTATGATTAAAAATAATGTTTAAGGAATTTATATCATTCTTTATATGAATAATATACATCCCGTCCATAAAAAATATGGCTTACATAAAAAATAATGAAAAGGAAAAAGAATCTGTTAACACCCGAAATGATGATAATAATAAGATATTATTAACAAAAAATTACTAAAAGATCATATATGATATCATATTAATTTATATGGTTATTTTATAATTTAATAACAATTAGTTCACCATTATACAGCAGGTTAACCTACCCTCAACCAAGGAAAAGTACAAGGTAAGGGGTTTTCATCTCACACCTTATTATCGTGAGATTCATGCCATATTGCCACTATTACATTTTGTGTGGTGTATGTACTGCCCATAATTGTATTATTTGTGTTATAAAATTTAATTTATGTGTATTTACATATTCACTGTATTCTACCTCTTTCTTGGAGTGTATGTTTCGTATATTACCAAATTGTTAAGGGTTTATTTTTTAATCTCTTCATTATCCGATGATTTTTATACGTAATTATTTATTGGGAAGTCTTTATCATCCACACACATGTTTCATAAAAATATATTTCGAAACATTTTTACTGTTTACTACACAATGGGTTAAATTCATTTTTACCCTTTTGTGTTTTGAAAGGAATCTTTCCATCATTTTCCAAACAAGGTACTTTTTTGACCTTTTCGACAAATTTATGGTAAGAATGTTTTTTTAACTTATATAGCCGTTGTAGCTATTTTCTACCATTATAAACTCATCGGAGCATCCCGTACAAGATTATAAGAATATTTTTAATGTAAATGTTTTATTTTATAATTAAGTGACTTTTAAGTGATTTCGAAATCAATATTTTATGAATTGTGAAAGGTACTCTTTGTCAAGATCAGAATTTTCAATGTTTTAAAGATTTTTCTTTCTAAATATTTTTAATTAATGTCCATGTTTTCAAAATGATTTTAAGGATATATTTATATGGAAATTAATATTTTGAAATGATATTTATTTTCAAAATTATCAAAGTGGTATGGGAAACTTTGATTAAAAAATCTCTTTTAAATCACTTCCGTAATAAATGTGTGACTTTTAAATGATTTAAAAAAATAGATATTTCAATAAAATAGTTTTCATTTCATTTATGATAACATCCTTTGATGGATTTTAAGCATATTTGAAGTTGATTTATTATGATACAAAACTTCCATATATTATTGATGGTTTTGTGATATGTTTAACTGTGCATGTGTTATTTTTATACCATTCATGGTTTATGGAGACAGTATTGACATTTCGTATTCTAGTTTTAATAGGAATGTTTATTTTATGTTTAAACTGGTTAATATGAAGAATGCATTAGACTTATTAAGTGACAGGTGGATCCCGATATTGATTTTCGATGCATCAGTAGGTCTCATGAGACAAACTAGTGTCTCGGCATGAGGCCTTGACAAAATCTTATTTGTAGTCTTAGAACGAGGCCTTGGCTACGTGGTTATGATAGTCTGGAATTATAAATTCCATCATTATGATAGTGGTTATTGATATTGAATGTGATTATTCGACTAGTAGAATATCCATGTGAATAAGTAAATGGATTTATTTCATTTTATTTCTGCTATATTATGCTGAAGTTCATGTTTAAAAGGCCTTTGTTTTAGTTTTATACATCGCCTTAAATGTTTATGCTTATTTTTGAAAGTTCCTGCTGTATTGCATACCCTTACTGAGCATTTGAGCTCACCCCTTTCTATGTTTTATTTACCCAGGATTCCAAGAAGTGTATTGTGATTGATATGCAGGGTTATGACAAGGGAATAATGGTGTTCATAAAGGATTATTTTTGTTGTTTTCTATGTTATAACGTGTAATGTAACATTCATGTATGTTATCTATTTTCCAAAACTGCTAAACCGATCGGTCCTTCGGGACTTGATTCCTTGTAATCAGGACAATGTATTAAAATATTGCACCGACTCTAGGTAACTGGGGTTGGGGAATTATAGTTGGTATCAGAGAAAGTTTAGCAATAACCTTGGAAGCTAGATTTTGATAAACATTTATTAGATAACATATCCCAAAGATAGACTTTGAGGATTCGTAGAGAAGAACTTCCTAGAATTTTGATATTATAGATATTTTGTTAGTTTTATGAGAAATACATCCATGTCTGGATATGAGTAGGTAGAGACAGCTCTGGCATAGATGTACCAAGGGGTAAAACCCAAAAACACCACTTTGAGCTACACTCAAACAGGAACTGGTCCACGACAACGGGGCTTGCTGCACTCTTGGTTACAAAACTCCCATGGGATATGCTTAGGAAGATTTTCATTTTCTTTACAAACCATTATGATGGGTTAATGAGTATATACTTCCTCAAATAAGACATTTTTATGATTATGGATTATGTATATAAATTGTTTAATTTATGTTAAGTGTTTTACAAGTTCGGGATTAGGTATCTATCTTCACAAACTAATATTATGTATGACATTGTTTAGAAATGGAACTTAGTAGAAGGAATGAGAACTCCAGAAATACGCATGATCCAAAGAGTAAGAGAGATCATATCTCTCATGGACTTAAGCTAGAATTTAGAAGGGAAATAGTCTCCCACGTGTTATCATCATATGAAGAAATAATATCATGTGTTGATAAGATAAGTAAAGAATTCTCGAAGTCCTATGGCTTTGAAGGGATTCTAGATAAGGAAAGGATGGTAGAGAGAAGGACATATAAATGGAATAAGGTAAAGAAGGATTTTCCCATATGTGATAACTGTGGAAATAATAACCTTGGAAAATTCTTTAACGGAATGGGAGTATTTTATAAGTGTGAAGAAAAAGGACACCAAGTGCGTGACTGTAAGGTTAAGAAAAAGGTTTCAAATGTATAATGCTTCATCTTCAAGGAGTTTGGACACTACACGAACCAATGTCGAATTCATCAGACTATGCCGCAAAGGAGGCTATTGGATAATAATAAAGTTATGATACTACCACAGATGAAGAAGAATGACTAGTGTTCTTATGTTGTTATTTTATAATTATTTCATTTAAGTGTTGTATCAATGATGTTCTGAAATAAATAAGGATTGTACTATAGAACTATTTCATTGAGGATTTGATATTTTATGGTTCTAAGAAATGTGACTCTACAGCGAGTAAATTTTTTTGGAAATTACGTGGTTGAATGAAAGATAATCCTTAATATGGTCCAAATATTGATGTACTAAATTTGGAATAAGATGTGGTCGATTTGGGTAAAATATATTGGATATTCTTGACTGCCGTAAAACTGATTAAAGATTTGTATATTCCATTATTGTTGGAGTTTACAACATTTTTGGATGGATGATGTATATCCAGTATTCTATAAGGAATAAGGGAGCATGAATGTAATCAATAAGGTTTCATGGTAATTCAGGATGTTTCATTGTTTTAAAAGAGTACATGATGAAGGTATTCACATGCTGTTACAGGGTAAAAAGGATCTACATTATGTCTATCTTTCATATAAATATTGGACTGAGATTTTAAATAAATATTTAGGATATGTCTAAAGGTTTTAAGGGATTATTCTTGAATGTTTATTTTTGGAATTTTATAAAAGGACAACAAGCAGACCGTGTGACGACCCGTCGCGTCGGACAAAGGTGTGAGAATCAAACCCACAACCATAGTGAAATTGGGATTTATCCCCTACCACTAGACAACATTATGTTCCTGGATGGTATAATGTAGTTTTCTTAAAGGGTCTGATATGTGAATTATAAATTCATTATATTTGGAACCCTATACGATTAGGATAAATAGAGTATTTTTGAGTTGTATTATGTTTTGGGGTGAAAGATGAGTTTGTGGTAGAAATTTATTAATGGATAAAACTCTAATTATAATGTAAGTATATCTCCTTATGATCTTAGCCAATCTGATAAATAAATTCCTCAACATTAAGAAAATGAACATATAACAAACATTTTATCCTATATAGTACCTTAGATCACCACAAATTTATATCTTTGGGATTATTGGACTTTTCATTGCCAGGTTCTCTACCACTCTCCATCAGATATTGAGGGTTACATTTCTCTTCCATATCCATATTTTCCTACATGGAACCCTAGTATGTGTTTTTTTTGTAACCTTCATACTTACCACTCTTTATTTTAAATAGAGGCCTCATTAATCCATTTTTCGATGTGGGATTTCAACTAAGATGTTCCGAAATGACAACCCCAAGTTTCCAATACCGAGCATAAATTGCGAGGACACAATTTATTGATAGAGGGGAGAATTTAACACCCCATGCTTCCATGTTATGATTCTCTTTTAATAATATAGTAGCGTGTGTTGTACGCAATTTCGAGTTCTAACAGACACCAAAACCAATCAATGTAGCTGTTATGAATAGTAATACCCACTTTTGAAAATTTTATACATTTTATCATTCAAAATGGACTTCTTTTTTGGATTAAAATTTTAGAAATTATCCTAGGATGAAATTTTGGTACTTTTCGGATAACTTTTATATTTTGAGGAATACTGAAAATTACTAAATTTTTATAAAAAACAACATTTTTAATAGAAATAATTAATAGTGATAAATTATGAATTTGGGTGGTTTAATAGTATATTTAGAATATATTTTTACCATATAATACAATGTTGGTCATTGGACATAATTTCACATTTAAACAAGACATGAACAAATGTTAGTCTTTTGATATTTATTATTTCTTAAAAACACGCTTTATTGTATTGACATCAGGAATAAATTTTAAATTAATTTCTACCACTTAAGTGTTTTTAATTTGAAAAAATGGACTCCATATTTAGAATTAGGATTACCAAATTGTGTAAATAGGTAAATTATATTTTTATACCTTTTGAATAATTAATTTGGTAAATATTTTATTTACCATGGTTAAAAGGTAAATCCGGTAAATAAGGGTAAACAAATAATAATAACAAATTACCCTAAAACATGTATTAACCCTATTGGATGATACATTTCCGACCATGGGAATCTTTGTGTTGATTTTGGGACCCAATGGATCCACTTTTAAGTGACAATGAAACTTTATATTAATTAAGTTAACGTAAATAAAAAAATGACAAAACCTATATCTTTTAGAAAAACAATTTTTACATAGGGTTATATATGTTATATTTTATACTATGAATAGTCTTTAGAAAGATAAAAATATTTAATACATAATGGTATTTTATTTTTAAATTTTAGACATCATATAATTTAATTTATTTATGACACAATGATGATGTCGTAATTACCTTATTAGTGAAATATGAAAATAATTGATATTATAAATACCCAAATAAATATAATTTGAGACTTTTAATGAATTACACGAATTTTATAGGTTAATATGACATTTTAGTATTGATTTAATTAACTTTTATCGAATTAATAATGTGGTTATGAGTTTCTCAGAAATCAAATACTAAATAGTTTCAAAATTCACAAAAAAGAGTTTTTAAAACAAATATTATATTATTAATTGATATTAAATTCCTAAAAATATAAGGTTCTGAAAAATGACTTGTATCATGATATTAGTATCATTAATGGACCACTTGGGGGTCTCTTGAAGTTATATAGTATGTTTATTAACTATATAATATAAAAATACAATGTGACATGGTAAGTGTCAAACTAATTATCAAGAGTTTAAACTAAAATATAAGGTTAATATAATGACCCAAACCTATCTAAAATCTATTGGTTGAATGGATTTCGACCCATAACCACCTTTGGATTTTAATAATACACTTTTTAGCCATTAAAAACATAATATTAATTTATTATAAAATAATAATTTAAGTTTTTCCTAAAGAGCCCCTCCTCCACCTTATAAAAGGACACTACTTCTAACCAATCATTCACACCTCTCAATACTTTTGGCTCATCAAAACTATGCCCAATTAAGCTAAATAAATCCCTATACTCCTCCTAGAAGCCTTACCTTAGTCATAAGGCATGTAAAGAGTCCATTTTGGTTCAAACCAAAGGGAGTTACCAAAATTAAAGGTAACGATTTCTCTTAGCTTCTTTTCTTTTATTTTAATTCTCCAACCCCTATAATCTTCTTATTAATTTATTTTGAAACACCACCAGTATACTAAATATACTAGAATATTTTTATGTGAAGTATTATAACTATACTTACACACACCTCCATCTAATGGGTGAAGAATATAATGTTTATGTGGATGGGAACCATACGCCTCACGAAACGATGATTGTTCAATTATCTCCTACCACCTCTCATGGAGACCATTATGATGGAACTATAATTAAATATGATATTAATGATATTTATTTTATATATAAGCTTCATTAATTCAATTTTATAGCATACCATTATTCGTCTCATGTTGTATATATATACGATAATTGCATTTGAGGAAATGCGGACTGCCGCCCCCTCAAAGTGATATGACTTGTTCATACCATAAATGGAACGTATAAAAGAAGGTGTTAATGAAAATAAGTAAAAAATAAAATATATTCTATTATAATATAATAATAATATTCCTATTTATCATTTTGTTTTTATTCATTTTAAAATAAAAAAATGAAATGGAAGTAGCGTTCGTGCGTACGTACGGACTACCGTCTCCACGAACGCGATGAGATTCATTCCACATCTTATCCATTCAATCCTAATTGTCATTTTATGATTAAAAATAATGTTTAAGGACTTTATATAATTCTTTATATGAATAATATACATCCCATTCATCAAAATTATGGCTCACATAACAAAGAATATAAAAGGAAAATGAATTCGTTAACACCCGAAATGATGATAATACTAAGATATTAATAACAAAGCTATGCTAAAAGATCATGTATGATATCATATTAATGTATATGATTCTTTTAAAATTTAATAACAATTAGTTCACCATTATACACGAGGTTAACCTACCGTCAACCAAGGAAATGTACATGGTAAGGGGTTTTCATCTCACTCCTTATTCTCGAGAGATTCATGTCATATTGCCACTATTACCTTTTGTGTGGTGTATGTACTGCGCATAATTGTATTCATTGGGTAATAAACATTAATTAATGTGTATTTACATATTCATTGTATGATACCTCTTTCATGGGGTGTATGTTTCGTAAGATACCTAACTGGTAATGGTTTATTTTACAATCTCTTCATTATCCGAGGTTGTTTATACGTAATTATCTACAAGTTCCTCTTTATCATCCACATCCATGTTTCATAAAAATATATTTTAAAAAAAATTTACTAGTTACTAGAAAATGGGTTAAAGTCATTTATACCCTTATGTGTTCTGAAAGGAATCTTTCGGTCATTTTCCAAAGAAGGTACTTTTTGACCTTTTTGACAAATTTAAGGTAAGAATGTTTTTTTAACTTATACTGTGGGTGCATATATTTTTTACCATTATAAACCCGTCGAAGCTTCCAATACAAGATTATAAGAATATTTTGACTTTAAATGTTTTATTTTATAATTATGTTACTTTTAAATGATTTTAAAATTAATATTTTAAGAATTTGTTAAAGGTACTCTTTATCAAGATCAGAATTTTAAATGTTATAATGATTTATCTTTCTAAATATTTTTAATTAATGTCCACGTTTTCAAAATGATTTTAGGATATATATAAATGGACATGAATGTTTTGAAATGATATTTCTATTCAAAAGTTTCAAAGTGGTATGGGACTCTTTGATTCAAAAATCTCTTTAAAATTACATCTTTAATAAATGTGTGACTTTTAAATGATTTCAAGAAAAGAGATATTTCTCTAAAATAGGTTTGATTTCTTCATTTTCAGCATCCTTTGATTGATTTTAAGCTTATTTGAAGTTAATTTATTATGATGCAAAACTTCCATATTGTATTGAAGGTTTTGTGATATGTTTAACTGTGGATGTGTTATTTTTATACCATTCACGGTTTATGGAGAAAGTATTGAAATTTCGTATGCTAGTTTTAATATGAATTTTTATGTTATGTTTAATCCTATTCATAGGAGGAATGCATTGGACTTAGTAAGTGATGGGTCGAACCCGGTATAGCTCGTCGATGCATCATTAGGTCTCATGAGACAAACTAGTGTCTTGGCACGAGGCCTTGGAAAAATCTTATTTGTAGTCATGGCACGAGGCCAGGACTACGTGGTTATGATAGTCTGGCATTATGCATTCCATCATTATGAAAGTGGTTATTGATATTGAATGTGATTATTCGACTAGTAGAATATCCATTTGAATATGTAAATGGAATTATTTCATTTTATTTCTGCCATATTATGCTAGTGTTTAAGTTTAAAAGGATTTTGTTTTAGTTGTATACATTGCCTTAAATGTTTATGGTTATTTTAGATTGTTTACACTATATTTCTTACCCTTACCTTGCGTTTGAGCTCACCTATTTCTATGTTTTATTTTCCCATGATTCCAAGAAGTGTATTGTGATTGATATGTAGGGTTAAGATAAGGGAATAATGGTGTTCATATAGGATTATTTATGTTATTTTGTATGTTATAAAGAGTAATGTTACATTAATGTATGAAATCTATATTCCAAGACTGATAAACTAATCGGTCCTTTGGGACTTGATTCCTTGTAATCATGCCAATATATTAAAATAATGTACTGACTTTGGGTAACTGGGGTCAGGGCGTTACAAAAAATCTAATTATGTTTAAGATAATTATGTTATTTTTGCATCATGTATGAATAAAATTTAAACAAATTGGATGAAGAAATAAAATAAAAGTATGTGATTAACAAATATACATCTTCCTTGGAAAATCCCTTTCGATTAACTCCTTAACAACACCATGGGCTGTGTTATGACTAACATAAAAACTATATAATATGATGATTTATTATAGTAATATAATTTTTAATATATTCACAGAACCAAAATGGTTTTGATTTGCATCGAAATGAGAGAAATAGGTTCCCCATTATAAGTGAGAGGACAAGCTCTCTTGAAATTTCTCAAAATATGAAATTAAAATATATTATTTTCAAATCCAAATTGTTAAAATATTATATATTTAGAATTTAGTATTATTATTGTTCTAAATCCATTAATCTATTTAATATTTGATAGTTTGTCAATATTTTTTTAATCCTTTCCTTCTTATTTTATCCCTTATTTAACCCAATTGACTTTTACCATCATAATATTTTTTAAATTTTTTATGG
Organism: Viscum album; assembly: GCA_963277665.1. Classification (NCBI taxonomy): domain Eukaryota; kingdom Viridiplantae; phylum Streptophyta; class Magnoliopsida; order Santalales; family Viscaceae; genus Viscum; species Viscum album. The sequence continues at coordinate 2,000,629,213 of OY728146.1, read as the reverse complement.
GTTAATATAGTTACTAAAAAATGATAAATAGACCACAAATGAATAATTGATGAAATTTTAAACCTTCTTAAATTAATTGTTGCTATTTTATTATTTAAAAGAATTTGATATCATTAAATAGTATTGTCACAACCCATCCCCCAGGGCCCGTTTTGTGACTACCCCATGCCCTCCTTCCACATGCCAGGGGTTGGCGACTAGAACAAAAGGCGTAATTCCCTAAAATTGGAATGCATTATCGTTATAAACTATAAACACTCACAACCAAGTACACAACGAGATACTAACCCATGTAAACTGTATAAAAAAGAGTGATGAAAAGTAAAAGGGGCCAGAATACAAGCGGAATAGTAAAGGTACATGAACAACTAAAGATAGAGAAAAAGGTAGCTACTGGGTCATCCCTCTGAAGTTCCTCCCTGAAGTTTAGGTACAGATCGCATCCTTATCACTCCAAGTACGTCTGTCTCCTCCACGTACCAACACGCCATATGATCCACCTCCGGGCACCATCTAATCCTGGTACTCTCTACCTCATTCAAAATTGTCCATAATTTTCATCCAACATAACAATGTGTGGGCATAGACCGTGAAGGGGTGAGTATAACGATACTCAGTAGGGAACCCGAGACCCTCACGTTCTGACAAAAATCCACCAAGGATTGTCCAAAATGTATGAAATGAATAGACAACCATTACTAGGTATATGCACATACATATACCTATGTTATCAAGTAATCCATCTCAATCATGAAGAAAACACATAAAAACTGACTCAGCGGAAACCATGATATTATTCTAGGGGTAGTATCAAGTAACAACCAAAGTCACTTTGTCAAAATGTCAGCTTCTGGAGAACTCCTCCTCTATCGAGTAAAGTGGGAATGTCGTTACACCAAGGTGCTTCTCACTAACCTTGGACTGCTGAGAAACTACTTCTTTCAAGTACCGTGGGTCTACCACGTCACCAATGCGCTCCCCACCATTAGTCTGCCGCGTCACCAAAGTGTTGTCCCTCTTAGCCTACGGAGGTACTCCTCTTGTCGAGTACCCTGGGTCTAGCGCAACAGCAAGGATCTCCTGACTATGGGTCTAATGTGACACCAAGGTTCCCCCCACTAGGATAGTCAAGTCAGTTCGAGTCGAATCAATCAACAGTTTTGAAGTCTCAACCAGCTAATTGGTCACTACACTATGCTCACTCGTCTCCAGGAGGATCCTCTCCACGAGCTACTGGTCGATACTCTAACTGTCATGAATTCCATCAAAAAAGCATCTCAAAGGACTTCCATGTCCTAGAAGTCTCAACACAATTGATTGCACGTAAATCTGACGCCCGATCTGTGAGTTATTAGCCTTTTAGTCCTGGGGCCTGGTTGGATTCCTTCTCGATCAAACCTGACTGTTTCCCATCTCAAATCAAAACTCCAGTGGAGTATACTCAAATGGATCATCTCTCTCCATGATTTATAGCACCACTGACTGTTCGTCAAATGAATGACCAGTGCCAAAGTTATGGCCAAAAGAAAGTAAAGGGTCGTAGTGGGCCCGATTCTGGTCCGACCTGGTCGGACCGACCCAGCATGACCCGGCCTGGGCCACCCCGGCTTAGGTCAACCTGGTGAAACCCTTTGGGTCTGGCCCGACCCGCAAGGGCTGTAAGGGTACTATGGGTTCGGCTTGGCTGAGGGGTACAACGATGGCGGCTGACTGGCCGCGACGGGCATGGACTGGCCAGAAGGGGAGCGGACCAGCCGTGAGGGGGGTGGATGGGCCGCGAGGGGCATGGATTGGCCACGAGGGGTGTGAACAGCCCGCGAGGGGCGCAGGCTAGCTGCAGTTAGGCAGCGGTTTGGTCAAGAGGGAAGAGCTTCTCGTCTTAGAAGATGGCAGCGCGGCTCGGCTCGGACGATGGCATAACTCAGATCGGATGCCTACGCAGCTCGGCTTGGCAGCGTGGCTTGGCTCAGCAGTGTGGCTCAGCAGATGGTAGTGCGACCTGGCTCAGACGGCGACACGGCTCGGCTCGACTGCGTGGCTATCATCGATGGCGTGACTCAGTGGACGATGTTATGACTCGGTGGACGGCTACACAGTGAGGTTACATGTCGGCCAGATCAGTGCGGTGAGGTCGCAGGTCAGCCGGGTCGGCAGAGCGAGGCTACGGGTCTGCCCGGGCGGTGCAGTGAGGCCACGGTTTGTAGCGTCGTTTCCTCCGTCATCTTCAACACCTACCTCCACTTCGTAGAATACACAAAAGAATAATGGAGGAGGGGTCAATCTGTGTTTGTTTGGCATGAAACCTCTGCAATTAGAGTGGTGGAAAGTGGTTCAAAATGATTGAAGAATGAAGGTGAAACCATTATCATCCACAATGTTTGTTACCAATCCGCACAATATAAGAAGGTAGTACATGGCAAGTGATAACATTTAAGAATGAACCCCTACCTTGTTCGCTTGATGAGATGGCACAAAAAGCTATTATGGTCGTTGATTTTCCATAGATGAGGACGTCCCATAGCAGAAGAAGTCCCAAGAAATAAGCTCAATGTCGAGGTCGGTGTTCTTCATTGGTGGAGTGTTCTTCGTGGAAGAATGCGTTCTTCGTAGGAGAGCTTTCTCCGACCAAGAGGTCTCTTTCATTTTTCAACGAATGTTCTCAAATGAAGAACCCACCAAAATAAAATAGATATCCAATTTAATAAAAAGTGTTTCCTGAATTTAATCATTGGAACAATTCAATTTGGATTAATTAAATTGTCTAAATTAAGTGGTGCATTGGCATGATTAAGAGATGGATGGATGGCACAATTAATGTGGAGAAATATCAAGAGGCTCTTCTACATTAATGAGGGAGTTGAGGTTTTCTCCCAATTAAAGGACAGTTTCAAGGGGGTTTAATACTAGGTGGTCCCCACCACCATAACCTCTCATGGATAGTTACGGTCTGGTGGTCCCCACCACCAACATCCACAATGAAGATGGTTACAACAAAATAACATATAACATGTGTTTATTTTATTATATTAATTCAATGAAAAACAAAAAACTAATTTCCACCCTCGTCCAACTGCCATTGAGGTGGAAGCCTCCTTAAGAAAATACTGGTGCGGTGAGTCCAATGGTGTCCTAAGATTTCAATTCCGAGCACAGATTCAAAATTTAGAAGAACCCGCACAACCGTTTACTGAATGTACCCGAACAGAAGTTTAGAAATTAATTCTGGGCACTCCGGGCCTCGGAATCACATGCCATCAATTTTCGAGGACTCATAAAATTCCCATTTATTTAAAAAAATCACATGTAAATTATGGGTCATCACATTGTCCCCACCTCAGGTCTCTACGACCCCATAAGACAAAACTCGAACTAGGTAAAAAGTGGCAGTACTGAGCACGCATTTGAGCCTCCTGCTCCCATGTGATCTACTGGAGGTTCCAGTGCTGCCAGCGAACGTGCAGCAGAGGTATCAACCATCCACGGAGGACCAGCTCCTGTCGATCCTCAATCTCTACTGGAACCTCCCTAAATGTTGCCCCATCGTCGAAAACAGGCTCTCCATGGTCGATGATGTTACAAGGTTTGTGAATGTATCTCCTCTACTAGGATATGTGGAAGACGTCATGAACCGGGTGCAACTGAGGTGGAAGAGAAAAGCAGTAAGCCACCTCACCAAATCTGATGGGGACCTCAAAATTTCTGATGAACATCAATGATAACATTCCTCCTCATCCAAATCTCTGAAAACATTGTCGAGGTGAGACCCATAAAAAGGCATGGTCTCCATCCTCAAACTCTATAGGTGTCCATCACCTTTCATCATGCTACTTCTGCCTGCCCTGTGTAGTCATCATCTTCTCATGGATGATCTACACCTTCTCTGTGGTAGCTCGTACTATCTATGGTCCCACTAGTGCTGACTCCCTTGGGTCAGTCCAGTACAAAGGTGATCTGCAAGGTTGCCCTTATAACGCCTCGAAAGGTGTCTTCCCTGTGGTGGAGTGATATCTGGTGTTGTTAGAAAACTACACAAAAGGAAAGTGATCCTCCCAGCAATGACTGAATTCGAGGACACAAGAACGTAGCATGTCCTCAAGGTTATGAATGGTCTGCTCAGTCTGGCCATCTGTTTGAGGATGGAAGGCGGTGCTCAAATGAATTTGCTTCCAAAAAGCCTCCTACAACCCCTTCCATTGTCCGGAAGTAAAACGTGCATCACGATCAAAGATAATCATCGAAGATAATTCATGTAGCCACACAATATCGTACACATAGAGGCGTCCCATGATCTCTACTGAACAATGCCCTCTGATCGATAAGAAGTGGGCCAACATGGTGAGTCGGTCGACGATCACCCATATAGAGTCTTGTACCATTGATGTTTGTGGAAGTCCTAATATGAAGTCCATGGATATCCCATCCCACATCCACTCTAGGTCCCCTAAAGGATGAATAAAGCCTACCGGTACCTGATGCTCGGACTTTACATACTGACAAGTGAGGCATCAAGAGACATACTCGAATATTTTCTTCTTCATTCCCATTCACTAGTGCTGTCGTTGAAGATCCCGGTACATATTCACCACTTTTGGATGTACCTCTAGAGGGGATGTGTGGAACTACCTCAACACTTCCTCCTGAAGTGACACTGGTACCATGGTACGTCCCATGAAGAGAATGACGTGATCCCCACCTTCATAAAATCCATCAAGTGCATGTCCTGTAGATATCTGAGCATGTCGTGTCTCACCATTAACATCCCCATGTTTCGCCTCCCTGACTCACTAAAGAAGTGGGGGAGTGAATGTAAGAGACTGTAGAAACGCTTCTCCATCTCTATCTACAAAGGATATCGGTAAAGCGTCAGTAGCTCAGTTGCCTGGCCTAGTAGCTTTATTCCAGATCTTCTATGGAGTGCATCTGCAACAACGTTCCACTTTCCAAAAGTATAGTCTATCTCGAAGTCATAGTCCTAGAGGAAATAAAGCAAATGTCACAGTCTCAGGTTCAGGTCCTTTTGGGATAAGATTTACCTGAGACTCTTGTGATCATAATACACATTAAAACACTCACCCATCAGATAGTGCTTCCACATCATCAAGGCGAAGACCAATGATGCTAACTCTAGGTCATAGGTTTTGTAGTTCTGAACATGAATCCTCAACTGTTGAGATCCATAGGCTATCAATGCTCGCTCCTGCATCTGTACACATCTGAGTCTGGCCCCTGATGTGTCGCAGAAGACTACGTACCCTACGCCCTACTCCGGAAGCCTCGATAGGGGGAACTAGTCTACTTCTTCCTCAACTCCTGGAAGCTCTGCTGGCATCTTCCAGACCACACAAATGGTTTCCCCTTATTTTACAGTGTGGATAGTTGTGCTGCAACTCTGGAGAAATCTAGCAAAATCCTCTTATAATATCCAGCGAACCCCTGGAAACTTCATACCGCAATCACACTCCTGGGTGGCTATAATACATGTACCACCTCCATATTTGTTGGATCCACTACAACTCCAGCCTCCGAGATTACATGTCCTAGAAAGTGAACCTCTTGGATCCAGAACTGTCACTTCGAGAGCTTACCAAAATGCTGGTACTCTCAGAGTGTGTCCAGTAATACTCGAAAATGGTAGGCTTTCTCCTCCATCGTATTCAATTAGATTAAAATGTAATTGATGAAGACTACTACGAATCGATCAAGGTACAACTGAAAGATAATGTCCATGAGTCCCATGAACACTGCTGGATCATTGGTTATGCTGAATGGCATAACCAAAAACTCATTGTGGCCATACCGTCACCTGAATGCTATCTTCTACACATAATCATCTCATACTCTAAGCTAGTGATAGCCTGATCCGAGGTCTATCTTTGAGAACCATCATGGTCCCTTCAGCTAATCAAAGAGGTCGTCAATCCGCGGGAGTGGGTACTTGTTCTTCACGATCACCTGATTTAGGGGTTGAAAGTCGACACAAAGTCTCAAGCTCCCATCCGCCTTCTTGGCTAATAGAATCGGGGCTGCCCAAGGTGAAACACTGGCCCGGATGAATCCATTCTCTTACATGTCCTCCAATAGTACCCGTAGCTCTAAAAGCTCCATTGGAGCCTTCTTATATGCTGGTGTAGATATCAGTGTTGTCTCGGGGTACAAGCCAATGTTGAAGCCTAACTTTCTACATGGAGGTAGACCCGAAACATCATCATTGAAGACATCCACACACTTGTCCACCACTACAAGATAGCTCCGACTCTCCACATCAACCTCTCTGAGGGTATGGCTAGCCAACTAATTAGTGATTGGTTGCACTCTCCTCTGGGTATGTCCATCCTGCACTGCAAAAGATCTCATCTCATCAGTGAAGGTAAACTTGGTCCCATCCATACAGACACACCGGACCATGAACCTAATACTGTCTATTTGATCATGGAGTGTAGATAACCAGTCCATACCCATGATGACGTCGTAAGGCCTCGACCATGGAACTGGGAGATCTCAGCAGAAACTCTCACTTCCTAGATTAAGCTCGCACTGCCGGAACCAGTTCATTTTCATCGAATCGTCTCCTGTTGGAGTCTCTAGACGTAAGGATCGAGCCAACAGCTCCGTCGGAATCTCTGAGCATTGAACGATGGAAGTGGAAAGAAAATAATTATTGGGACATATGTCTATAAGTACAACAGCTATGGTGGAGTAGACAGAAATCATACCATATATCATCTCCAGAGCTTCATGATCACAGGCATCAGCAGCATAGAGATGAGCTCTCTTCATCCACCTTCTCCTTGAATTTTGGGTGGACCTCCTGGTAGTGGTGGTGGTAACATCTCGAATCATCCCCCACTTCCAGTTACACGATCAGATCCTCTTCCACGTCCGCCTGCTCCCCGCAGACTACCTCAATCAAATCTCTATCTGTGCCTGGGTGGTCCTTTGACCGTCGAATGATCATCCGCATGGCCGGTCAGATAGTCATGAGCCATGTGACCTTGCCCACCATATTTAAAACATTTAACGGTTCTGGAATGTAGGTCTCAAACTCTGGTGCCCCGCACAAATGACTCTAAATCATGCGGTCATCCACCTGTAGGTCTGGTCCTCTGGGAACTCTGCGAAGTCTGTCTACTTCCAGATGCAAAAGACTCTGCTATGGGATGATTGGTAGTGGGTCTCATAGTAGGTGAATTCTTAGTAAGGAAACTATCCTCCAAGTGGTAACTCTCTAACAAACCTTCCTGCGTCAGGATGCTGAGTGATACCATCGAATCTCTAATCTCCCGCCTGAGTCCTTGCTCAAAGGTCTGGGCTCTGAAGAATGGGTCCCGCACCATATATGTGTAGTAGCGTGAGAGGTTAGTGAACCTTATTGAGTAATGAGCCACAATCATGCTTCCATACTACAAATGAAGTTTCTCTTGAATTCACACTGTGCGAAGAGTCGCTGGAACCAACTCCACCAGAAACAATCTCTCAATGTTTTCCCAAATAAGTGTCACCACGTCGTAGACCTAGAGAATCAACCTCCACCATCTGGCCACTGCTTCCTATAGAAGGATGGTAGCAAGAATCACCATGAGGTCTTCTGGTTTCCCTAACAATTAAAAAACACTCACCATGGCCTCCATCCAATCCTCATCCGCCTATGGGTCCATCTCACCTCTAATCCTGGGTGGCCTCTAGCATTTGAACTCATGCAACATGCTCAAGCGGTATGCACTCTCTGCTGCCGAGGCTAGTGGAATCAGTAGCTCAACTAGTAATGGTGCACTTGGTGCCTCTATTGAAAAGGGACCTGCACCGAGGCCTTGTCGCTTGGTGGGCTATCAGTGTGTAAAACTCTCAGAACCATGGGTGGATGTCTGCGTGGATGCATCCTAAAAAGACACAGGTGTGACATGGTAAAATTTTTATACATGGTGTGATGACTGAAAGAGATTAGAAAGAAGACTCTAGAAAACACACACATAATCAGTGTTTTCATGCACTGTATCTGATATCAGATGTTAGGGTCTAGGTGTATGGATACATTGGATGCCACACCAACACTGGACTCCCTAAACTAAAAACCAAACTCACTACACAAAACACTATTTCCGTTAAAAAGATAGATCAGGGTACGATGTTCTACAGTAGAACTGACTCCTTTGACACCAATTTGTCACGACCCATCCCCCAGGGTCTATGTTGTGACTACCCCAAGCCAACCTTCCATAGTCCAGGGGTTGGCGACTAGCACCAAAGGCGTAATTCCCAAAACTAGGAAGGCATTACATTTATAACCTGTAAACACTCACAACCAAGTACACAACGAGATACCAACACAAGTAAATAGTACAACAAAAAGAGTGCTAAAATTTAAAAGAGGCTGGAATATATGCCCAACAGAAAAGGTACTAGTACAACTAAAGATAGAGAAAAAGGCAGCTACTGGGTCATCCTCCAATGTTCCTACCTAAACGGTAGGTACAAATCTCCTCCTCAGCACTCCACGTCTGTCTGTATCCTCCGCGTACCAACACATCATATGGTCTAACTCCTGGCACCATCCAATCCTGGTACTCTCAGCCTCAGTCTACGATGGTCGTTGTCTGCATCCACCACAACCAGGTGCGGGCATATCCTGTGAAAAAGGTGTGTATAACGATACTCAGTAGGGAACCCGAGACCCTCAAGGTCACATAAAAATCCACCAAGGATAAATCAAAAAATATGAAATCAATAGATACCCCTACTTATGTATATGACCATACGTATACAGAAGTTATCAAGTAGTCCATCTCAATCATTAGGAAATCATAGAAACACTCACTAAATTCAAATCAGGATTTTATTCTAGTGGTAGTATGAAGTACCATCCCCAGTCACATTGTCGAAACCTCTCCTGCTGGAGAACATCTATTATATCGATTAAAGTGGGCCTTCCGTGACACCAAGGTGCTTCCCACTAACCTTGGACTAGTGAGGTACTAGTTCTATCGAGTACCGTGGGTCTGCCGCGTCACCAAGGTGCTCCCCACAGTGGGTCTACTACGTCACCAAATCACTCCCCTTCATTTCCTACTAAGGTACTCCTCCTATCGAGTACCGTGGGTCTGCCGCGACACCAAGGAACTCCCCACTGTGGGTCTGTCGTGACACCCATGCACTCCCCACTGGGCTAGTCGAATCACTCTTAGTCGAAATAGTCAGTAGTCGTCAGGACTCAGCTAGCTATTAGGTCTCCACACTATGATTTATTATCTCTAAGAGGATCCTCTCCATGGGATACTATTAAATACTCCAACAATCACTATATACCACAAAGAAGTATCTCAAATGTCTGCCATGTCATATGGGGTCTCAACGCAACTGACGGCGCATCAATCAGACGCACTGTCTGCGAGTTATTAGCCTTTTAGTCCTGGGGGCCTGGTTAGATTCATGCTCTATCCAACCTGAACATTTCCCATATCAAACTAAATCTTTCATGGAGTATACTCAATGGGACCGTCTCACTCCAAGATTTATAGCACCACTGACGTTTCATCAAACAGACGACTGGTGCCAATGTTATGGCCAAAAGAATTTAAAGCGTCGTAGTGGGCTCGAGTCCGGTCCAACCCAGTCAGACAGAACTGAAATGTGCTGACCCGACTCGAGTCGAGGCAGCCTGAGCTAACTCGGCTATGAATGACCTGGCCTGACCTTTTGGGTCCGGACCATCCTGTAATGCGGCCCGACCTGTTGGGTCCGGCACAGCCTGCAGGGGCCGTGAGGGTACTACGAGGGTGGCTCGGCCGAAGGGTACCGTGAGGGCGGCAGACCCGACCATGAGGGTGTGGACCGGCCGTCGGTGGGGGGGGGGGACCAGCTGTGGGTCGGAGGACTGGCCGAGAGGGGTGAGGAAAGGACGCGAGGTGCATGGACCGGTCGCAGGTCGGCGTATTGGCTGTGGTTTGGCGGCGGTTCGGTCAGGAGGGCAGAGAGGCACAGCTCAGTGGACAGCAGTGCAGCTCGGCTCGGACGACTGTGAGGCTCAGCTCAGACGGATGTGCGGCTCAGCTCGGCAGTGTAGCTAGGTCAGCGGCACAGCTCATCGGACGAATGTGTGGATCAGCTCGGACGGCGGCGTGGCTCAGCTTGGAGGCACATCTCGGCACGGCCACGCTGCTCGGCGGACTGCAGCTTAGCTTTTCGGACGGTGGCGCGCCGAGGCCTCGGGTCGGCCCGGGTGATGCGGCGAGGCCGCGGGTGGTGGCGCTGTTTCCCCCATCGTCTTAGTCCCCTTCCTCCACATCGAATAATACACAATCGAAGAACTACGGAGGGGTCATGCAGTGTTTTTTTTGGCACAGACCTCTGAGTTTTGAGTGGTAGCAAGTGGTTCACAAGGTACGAACCAAGAATGTGAAACCATAATCTTCTGCAATTATTGTTCCCAGTTCACACAAGAAAAGGAGGGAGTACATGGAAATTGATAACATTTAGGAATAAACCCCTACCTTTATCTCATGATGAGTTGGAACAAGAAGTTAGTATCGTCATCGATTCTCCGTAGATGAGGACGTCCCATGTTGGAAGAAGTCCAGAGGAAGAAGCTCAAAGATTAGATCAACGTTCTTCATCGGCGGAGCATTCTTCATGGAAGAATGCGTTCTTCGTTGAACAGTTTTCTCCCACCGAGAGATCTCAATCATTTTCCAACAAATGTTCTCAAAAAATAACCCACCAAAATAAAAGAGATATCCAATATAATAAAAAGTTTTCCCCCAATTTTATTGTTAGCGCAATTCTAATTGGAATAATTAAATTGTCTCAATTAAGTGGTGCATTTTCATAATTAAGAGGAGGATGGTTGGCACAATTAACGTGAAGGAAGCTCAAGTGGCTTCTCTACATTAATGAGGCAGTTGAGGATTTCCATTAATTAAAGTGGGGTTTGAAGGATGGTTTAATCCCGGGTGGTCCCCACCACCGAAACCTCTCTTGGGAGGTTAGGCTCGGGTAGTCCCCACCACCATAACCTCTCATAGGAGGTTAAGGTCTGGTGGTACCCACTACCAACTTCCACAGGGAGGTTGGTTACTACAAAATAAAATAAAATGTGTGTTTATTATATTTTATTAATTCCATGAAAAACCCAATAACTAACTTCCACCCTCGATAAACTGCCTTCGAGGTGAAAGTCTCTTTATGGGAATAATAGTGCTGTGAGTTCAATGGTTTCCTCAGATTTCAATCCTGAGCACTAGTTCAAAAGCTGAAAATCCCGCTTGCAAGTTTACTGAACGTATTCGAACAAAAGTTCAGAAATTCATTCTAGGAACTTTGGGCCTCAGAATCACGTTCCCTCAATTTTTACGGACTCATAAAATTACCATTTATTTAAAAAACTTATATGGAAATTATGGGTCTTTACAAGTAAAATATTAACATTAATATATCATTAAAGTTAATTTGACAATATTTATTCCATTATATTTCACATGGAAATCAATAATATGAATTTAATAAATGGGTATGATCAATGGTGCACCTACCTCCTAAAAATACATTCCCTTTTAAGTGAAATCCAATAACTCATATCAAAGCTCAATCATGTCCAACTGACCACTACCCTTTCTCATGAGGCCCTATCAGAAGTTTTTAAATTAAAATATATAATTTATAAAAATATGTGATTAATTTCTTATAATTTAATTTAATTTGATAGAAATGAATAAAATATCATTGAGTGTAATTCACTAACTAAAAATATAATAAAGGAGGTGGGGTCCACCATTTATATTCCCTCGAACCAACCCCATTCCAAATTGAAAATATAAATAATTAGAAAATGAAAAATTCTGTGCTTTTTATCATGAAACACAATTAATAATTCACCAGGTTACATACCGTTATAACAATGAATTTCAATTTTCTGTTTTCATCATATTTTAACACCTTATGTCCTCAATGAGAAAAATGTCTATCATCCTACCCTGTTTCCACCATTTTATGGTGGAATTATGATAAATAACATTTTTAATTTGTATAAAAATTATGTTAGCTGATGAGAAATAAAAAGACAATAAAGATGAAGGATAAAATATAGTGATCCATGAATTTTACATGTTTAATTACATGCTTCTTAAACATAAATATCAATTAATACAACACATGTATCGTAAGGGTATAATGTCATAAGAAGACTATGTTCACATTACATAAACGAAATCTTAGGCATGGAAGCTTCATTTTATTCTCAATAATGGGCTACTAAAACACATTTTAGACCCTAAAACAACACAGGATATCCTAAAGAATAAATGTAGACAGGGGTGAGATAAAAATCATAGCATGAGAATAAACCTATTAACGAATCATAAAAAGTTATTTAAAGGTATAACATGATATAATAAAATATATATCACATGATTAATAACATAGATGAATAATGTAAATAACATGTCATAATGATGTTAGGTTTTTTAGAAAATGTGAACACAACACAAAATATGACATAAACATTAGTCAAGGATAACTGGATAGAAAATATAAGTTTGTGGATATGCCTAAAAAGGATTATTTTAATCCCTAATCCCATACATGAAATATCAAAGTAAAAATGATTCTTAAAATACATTAGAACACTCTCTAGAAACACCCATCATAACATGTTCATGATTTATCAATGTATTATGATGGAAATCCTTCATAAGTCATAAAATAATAATTTACCATGTATTTAAAATCCGATGAAGAATATTTATTCATATAATAATCATAAGAAATTACATAATGAAAGAATATGGGAAATGATTATGAGTCATGTATTACCACATCAAAGGATGAGAGAATAAACTATATATATATATATATATATTAGAGAAAGATATATAAATAATTTTGAACCAACAAATAACATATATAGTTGATTTCATTGATGAAAATATATTAAAAAATGTAAAAAATTGTCTCAAGGAAACAAAGTATTAACTTTGAGTAGCATCAACAGATTTCATCTTAGATGGAAAATTATTTTGATGGATAAATTTGTACAATTATTAAGGAAAATGTCCATTTCATTTCACAAAAACATAATCAAAATCAAACACATAGAAAAAAAATAATTTACCTTTTCCAAAATTTACCTTTGAATAATAAAAATGAATCCTTAATTTATTTAGTTTACATGACTGTGGAAAAGTAATGTTCAAGCTGAATGTGTTAAAAAAGTGTTCAATCATATTTTTATATGAAAAATTAAAATGTGCCTTTATTTTTGAAAATAAAAGAGTGATTAATTTAAATTATTTTCTAAGAGTACAATTAAGGGTAAAAGTTAATTTAAAAAATCGTAGTAAATGTTTTTTATAATTTTTTTTATAAAATGTGTTTTTGGAAGAAAAAATATTTTTTATCGAAGAGAGAAAGGATGTCGGTTTTTCAAAAAACAAATTATCAAAAATATTATATACCAAGGACAGGTTAATGGTACTATTAATAGGAAAATTAATTGATAACCAGTGTATGTGAAAATTTAATTGGTTTATAGGACAATGATCATAAAATTTCCTTCTATTGAAATTCCAACATACTAAATATCGATTGAAATATTATTAAAACATAAACCCTTACTACTTTGTCTATATTTAAATCACAGCTTCCCCTTAATGAATTAGATTAATCATAGAAAAAATATTATTATATAGGAATTATACATGAAATATTATGTAAGAGGGAAATATATAAACTATTTAAAATTAAATATTTTTATAAAAAAACATGTGTCTCAAAGAAGACTGTCTGAGATGAAACCCTAAAAATGATCATATAATTGTGGTGAGAGTTAATCAATGGGGTGATTATATATAAAAAATATACATCAACAAAAATTAAATCTTAAATACAAAATAAATAAATCAAATCTTATTTCACACATAATATGGAAAAATATAATCATTGATGTTTTTATATAACCTGATGAATAGAAAATGAATTCTGAACTCCATTATCTTGCACTCATATTTTGTTAATAATTATTAAAACTCTTGAAAAGAGGTTTAATTACAGTTATTAATTTTAATAACACCATAATAATTTTTAAAATATCATATATTATCTTTTTAGAATAACTTTTACCTAGTGGTTAATAATCATTCATTACGACTATTGTTTCAATTGATAATTGTAATTTTTTCTCCTAAACGTATCATCATGAATATTCTAGATCAGAAAAATATGTTTCAGATAAATCATAAATGGAATAATATTAATATTTTAAATTCTATTTTTATTATATTTATATTTTTAACAAATATTGGATTTTGGGAATGGAGAATGAATCAAATCGCTTTATTCAGTCAGTAGTTCATACATATACATATGAAATGTTATCATTTACTGGACGAGTGATAGGTTAAGGAACTTTATTGTATATTAATTATCCAAAATCAATGTCATGTAAAATAATTCACTTATATTTATTTATATGTGAATTTTTCCTTCCATTTAAATCATTAGTGAAAATGAATCACATTGCATCACAAGGCGGTTGTACGCCATTCTCACGAATGAAATTATCATTGTTTTAATGAAATGTAATGTAAGAAATTATATAATAATTTTATTTTCAATATTGATTAATATTTCATTAATATAATATATTAAAATCTAATTAATTCTTATAACCTTCCACGTTATGTGTATATGCAATGAAAATCACATCACTTTGCGAGGTGGTAGTCAACCGTACACATGAGTGATGCCATCATAATTCCAATGAAATTGAAATTAAGTTGCTATATGTGATATTATATATACATAAGTATAATTCTATCATAATTAAATTATATAATAATTAAATATATAATTATTTCAATCCATGATTTTTTGTCATTAAAAACGAATAACATTATTTCATGTGGCAGTAGTTTAGTATACACATGAAAATTGTTTTTGTATACCATTTGATTGAAGTGGAGATGTTTGTTGGTCATGAAATTAACATTAAAAAATATCAATATATTTATGACACATATGTTATTATATAAAACTTATTTAATTGTAATTTGTGGTGGTGTAGGATGAAATAAAACAAAATGCACTATTATGGACATTACAACTTCTTCGGAAAACATCAATTGGTTTTCACCTAAGGACTTCTTAGGTTTGATTTATAATAAATATAATTCGTAGAGGATTATAGAAGGTAATTAGGGTATTTAATTAATAAGGGTTTCCATTAAAATTTTGTTATTGAATTGAGAGTATGAGAGGACATGGGTGGCCATTTATCAGTGAGGCGATTGGCATATTTGTATTTTCTGAAAAAAATGTATACCCTTGTTTTTGACATGAAAAAAAAATAAATTTGATATTATAAAAAAATATATGAGTAATGTTATTTATATTTCAACAAAATGGGTTTTGGTTATGTTTATAGGTAATTTAACCCTTTCCTTTTCAGTTTATGCCTCGGTAACACATTTTTACCAAAAACCAGATAATTAATTTTTACTATTGTTAATATTATTTGTCGTCAAAAATTATTTTCACCATATAAAAAATATATATTAGTTTTATTTCAATTATTCAATACATTACTCTTATATATATAACTAATTTAAATATTTTATGTTAAAATTAATTATTAAGACATGGTAAAAATGTATTTTTCGCAATCGAAAACAACAAAAGTTAATTTTTCTTAAAAAAAATTCAATATAAAATTTATTCTATTGGAAAAACTAAATTTAATGATATATAATTAAAATAATTTTAATTTTATATATTTTTTAATTTTTTTTATTTTAAAAGTTTTATATTAAATGTCTCTTCTAAATAAAAACATATATATTTTACTGTTCTAAGAAAATTGATATTTTTATAAAATTCATAAAAACTGAATCACCAAAATTTTTATTTTATGATTTTAAAATATATTATTATTTTTAAAAAATAATTTTATTAAGGTGAAACAACATATTTTAAAATAAGTGTGTGAATGGTGACAAAACAGTTTTTAGAAAAAACACATTTTTGAAGAATAAAATTGGATTTAATTTAATATTATATCTAGTAGAATCATAAGATTAATTAGAATATTCTAATGGAGTTTATAATATATAAATTTCATCAAAATGATTCTATAAATGTGGGTTTTTATTTTTTTTCTTTATAACGCTTTAGTGGCTATAAAACTTGTTTTCTAGAAAAATATTCCCTTAATTTTTAAATTGTTTATATTTTCCTTTCTAATAAACTGGTAATCACATAATTCATCATATATGCATGTGCAAACCATATATTTTCGTAATTTAGACAATAGTATTGATACCCCCAATTCCAATTTCTAGGTGTTAAGATCCATATTAAATTATTATAGTTAAAAGTATGTCGTGTTTCGTTAAAACTTGATGATTCAGGTAATAGGAGATAAAATTACTATTGCATGTAATGATTCATATCAATGATGTTTACATTATTTTAACAAATATTTTTATAAAAATATTTAGGCGTTACATTTTATTAACTTAAATAAATTGCATCCTCCCAATTTTAACTTGTTCTAGGTAAATTTGGGATTATTTTTTGAAAATCCTTTTGATGGAAAACCACATCGTAAAAAAGGCTAATTAAAATTAATCATGAAAAGAGATAAATGGAAGTGTGATGGTCAAATAAAATAAGAAATAATATTGTTTCCCTATGGAAAATGTTTCTTTGAATGTGAAAAAATGGAGATGAAAGAGGGAAATAACACTGTTATAATGATATAGAATGACAGGGTACAATGATCACATTAATGTAAATGATAATGTGAAATTAAAAATAAAAAAAATAAAAAACTAAAGATGTGTGTAAATGGTTATTGAAAGAACAATCAATTATTGTTATTTGAAAATATTTTATTTTAATATAATTTTCCTAAGGATGAGGAATTATATAACTATCTTGACTAAGAACAATGAAAATGTACTTACATGATTAGTAGAATTTCATCCATTAAAAAAAATTTCCACAAATATTATCTTTTTATCTAAATGATGAGTATTCAAGAATAATTTTTCATTCTTAACGCACTAAAATAATGTTCTATCAGATCATATATTCTAAAAAATGATTTATTCCTCTAATTTTTACTATAACCGAAATGGATAGTAGGAGATTCCCCTAAATTAATATATAATAACTCAATAGAAAATCCTAATGTATAACATAATACATTTCATAAGTATGTATACTTATAAACCATCATTTTACATCTCTAAAAAAATAGTATAATTCATCCAATAATAATCCATTACATTAAACATCATGGTCATATATTCTTTTACCAAATTAAATATCACCAAAAATATCATTAATCACCTAAAATTTATTTGGTACGATAAATATTTATTCATAAATTATCAAAATTAAAAAAAAATCATACTAACTAGTAAATATCATAGGCCAATGGATGGCACTACACCCTGATAATCCTTCTGTTGTGGGTTCAATCCAAACAGCATTACCAGATGTGAAGGGTTGTTGCCCAACATGTAATTTTTACTTTTTCAAAAACTATAGAAAAACATATATGATGATCATAATAATAATTATCTATGATCCTATTACATTCTAAAGAAATTGATGAACATCATAAAAAATAACATTTATACTCAAATCATTTTTTTACCCCAATTGTTTTCTAAATATATATTTTTTCCCAAAAAACAATAAATTACTTCAACATCAATCATATTTACATGATTATCCTTTCCTAAATTATGTTTTCTTTCCATATAGTATAACATTAAAATTAAATAAAATTTCTATTTCATTGTTAAAAATTCCATATACTCTAGAATTTCATTAATGATAAAAATCTACATAACAAAACACACACACACACACACACACATATATATATCATGATCCACATAATTCTTCAATTATAGTCACTAAAATTTTCGATAATTCAACATTATTATTATCCCATAAACTAATATCCATCATATTATTCCTTAATACATCCTTACTTTCTAATGACATTTTTAGTATTTTTATAATCAACAAAAAATTATTTTTTTAAAAAACCATTTTGATCATCCCTTGGATATTTATCTCAAGGATATGGATGTTTATAATGCCCAATTTTTACACATTTAAAACATTAAACCATTGATGATTCTTTAGAGAATCATTTATTCTCATCAATTGCATAAATTTAATTTTTTTATTTTCTAATGGAAATTAATTAATTCTTTCCTGTATTATCCATTGAAAAAACCTTTGATTCCATGGATAAATTCCATTAATTAATCATTCTTACATTCTTGAAATATAGGAAACTAAATATTCATTCATCCATGTTATCCACCACATGATATCTTATAAAATGTTATATATCTATTATTTATTGAATCCAAGAGTTGGTTAAGGTGAAAATTTGTAATTATATTTCATGATAACAGATTTCTAATAATCACAAAATCATTTTCTATATTCATCGTCCCATTTAGTTTCTTATTATCTAATTTTTTTCACATTGAATTTTTTATGTGTCCCTTATTGTTCCCTCCATTGAGTAAAACAATAAATAATAACCTCAGAAAGAATATTTATATTCATATTCAACATAATCATGAAAAATATTATATATTATTTCTAAATCATGACTCATTTATTTAAATCCAAGGAACCATAGGTTAAAAATAGGTCATCCATGAACATAATATATTAAAATACATAATGATGAATTTTATAGTGTTTTTAAATTTCAAAAACATATCCCATTGGTGTGCCAAACAAGTTTTATTGAGATGAACATCTTCATTTAACATATAATGGGTTATTTAATCCCAATGTTCCTTTTTTAATGTTATTATCTCTTGGTTTATATATTCCATTACCAAGATCACATGTAGTGTCTAGGGAGGGATATAAAATATGAAAAAAAACCACTCTATATATCAAAATTATTCCATGATATTTTTCTATACAAATACATATTCATATAATTATACTTATACCTATAACTAGGGTTCTCTCCATAGTTTTCTCATCAATGTTCTAAAGGATAACTAAAACATTCCACTTAAACAATCTATGGTGGCTCCTTCCTTTTACGCATTTTATTACATGATTCTTAAACATAAACATCCATTAATACAAAACAAGGATCATAATTTCATAGTTTATTCCTAAAAGTAGTTTCATAAAACATAAAAAAATAATAGAATAATTATTTTATTCTCCATTGTGAAATCCAAAAATACATTTGAGAACCCAAAATTTTGTCACCAGGGGTATACATAAAGAAATGAGTGAGATAAAACCCCCAATATGTGAATAATAAAATTAAAAAAACATAACATGTGACACAAATGAATAACATGATATCATAAAAGAGATGGAAGAAAAGTAATAACAGGGCAGAACAACCTAAAGAACATGGTGTCATAATATAATGGAATCATAGGAAATGTGGATACAAAAAAATCCTTGACATAAACCTGAGTAAATTATAAATACCTAGATAATATCACACTGTGTAATATAACCTATAAAAGATTATATTTATTCCATTGTATTGTTTATGATCCCTCATGAGACTAATGATTTTCCCAATTCATGGGAGTACTATTTTGTATCAACCATCATAACATGTTTAGGATCTATGTGTGGCATATAAAGGAAATCTATCATAAGATATAACATAAGAATTAACCATTGAATGAAAGTTTACAACATAATCTATTATCATAATGAATAAAATGACTTTTCACAATGAATACAAGTGAGAAATGATCATAAGGAATCTATTAACATTTCAATGGAAGGGATAATAAACAATGTATATATATATAATAGACCTATATATATAATTTAATATAAATCTACAAAATTGAAGATTATTTTAATTGATGAATATGAATTTAAAAATATTAAATACAATATTTAAGATGATAAACTTCTTACTATGAGTATCATCAATGCATTTCACCATAGATGAAAAATTAGTTTGAATGACTTATTTGATAATTTCATAGGAAAAATATCCATTAAAATTTAAAAATCCATATTCAAAATATAAAACAATATAAAAATTGATTAATTTTTTCTAAAATTAACCAGTGAAACATAAAAATAAATATTTACAACATTTGATTTTCATTATGGATGAAAAGTTACTTTCAAGATAAAAACATTAAAAGAACAATGATTCCTTTCACATTATTGTATGAAATGTAAAAAATTACATTGTTATTTAAATGAAAAGGATATTTCATTTTAATGTTTAAAAAAAATTACGGGGGATAATGATATTGAAGAATCATATAAAACATTTTAAAAAACATTATTAGAATACATGGATGTCTAAAAAAGATGATTTTTGACTGAAGATATAAATGAAGTCTGGATTTCATAAAATTATTATCCAATAATTTTAAGTCACAAAGAGAAGAAAAATGAACTATTACATAAAAAATGAATATCCGTCATAAAATTAAAGTAAATTGGATTAAAATAGTATGTTAAAATAAATTATTTCAATGAAAATTCTAGAATAAGAAATCCAATTTAAAATGAGATTAAAAGAGAAACCCTTATTGATTTGTTATATTTTGAATCATAAAATACCATGAATGGTGCGGGTGAATTGAAACATAACATATCATTATATAGGAAGGATTAATGATATATTATATAAATAAAATTTATATAGACCATTCAAAATAAATTATTTTCATAAAAGAATATTGGTCTCCAAGAAGGATTTTTGAGATTAAACCCAAACAAATTTTATTTTATTGAAGTAAAAGTTAATCAATGCATTGATTTTGTGTCACAAATTTGTATCCTTTAAAATGAAAGATAAAATAAATCATGAATAAATAAAAATTTATTTCCATAAGAATTTTTACATAATATAAAAAAATGTAGTCATATAACCTAGTGAGTGAAAATTGTGTAATGAAACCCCTTACACACATCTTCAATTTAGTTGATCGTTATTTATACTTCTCTATAGTTATTTTAAAAAATTTATAAATTTATATAAGAATCATATTATTATTTATAATAGAATATTTGATCATTTTATTACATCTTATTACATATTCATTATTCATATTTCATTATCACAATTGTTTTGTGTGTTAGTTCCCATGTTTTCTACAAAATGTTTTAATGAATGTTATGGAACATAAACATAGGCTATAGTACCATAATATAAATAATTATATTAATGTTAAAAAATAATCCTTTTTAATTGTATAGATCAATATAATAATTTTTATATTTCGAACATGGAGAATGAATAATATTGTTACATTGAGATAGTAGTTTATTCATACGAATGTACGATATAATCATTTCTATAAATCGTTAAAGGGTAAAGAAAAAAGATTTTATATTAATTTTATAGAATCAATATCATTTCTTATCTATCCAATATATTCATAGAAATCTGGCCTTTTTAGGTTTCATGTAAAGCCTTAATGAAAAATCCCTCACATTACTTCATGTGGTGGTAGTACACCATACACAGAAATGACGATATCATTTATTAAATGGTTGGTAAGGTATGATATCATATAATATATTTATTTTTTATGAATGGTGAATATAAAATTGATAAAAAATATCAACATATTATTAATCCTCAATACCTTCCATATAAAGAATGTGATAAAAACATATCACGTTGCATTATGTGCTGGTAGTCTGACAAACACATAGTGATATAGTTATATTTCCTCTAGAATGGAATGTAAGAAGGTATATATTATAATATAATTCCATTTGTATAATTATAACATAAATATAAAAATATAATAACTAAATAAAACATTTTATCTAGTTCTATGAGTTAGTTATGGAAAAAGGATAACATCATTTGTGAGGCGGTAGACTTCCGTACACATGAATGATGATTCTGTATCCAATTTGATGGAAGTAGATATGGTTGTACTTAATAAAATTAACATAAACACACAAAAAAACACACACACATAGATATATATATATGGATGATCTATATAGTGTTTATTATTTCACAATGTCTTAATTATAATTTATATAATTGGGGGAATAAATAAAATAATATTCTTGGTTAGGGGTATTATGTCTTCTTCAAACAACTTCTTCTGGTTTTCACAAAAATACTTCATAGGTGGGATATTTTAAGATAATATAGATTATTGGATGATATGATGTAAGTATGGAAGATATTTGTGGTAGGTATTCGACATTATAATGTTTTTTGGATGTGTGGAGAGTAGAGAAGAGTGAAAAGTCTTTAATAAGTGCGGTGAGTGTCACACTTGTAATTTTTTAAAATAAAATGGTGTACCCACGTTTTTTAAATGAAAAATGGATAAAAAATAGAAAATTATATATCTTTAAAGCTTATAATGTATCAATATTTCCATTCAATGATTTTTTTCATGTATTAAGGTCAATTTAATATTTATCTACTTAGTTTAACCCATGTTAAACCAATTTTTACCTTTAACATGGTAAACAATTTTTTTTACTATTCATAGTGGAAAAAAATTATGTTTAACATATAGGGATAATAAAAATTTATCAAAAAATATTATCGAATACATTTTTCTTAATTAAATTAACATATTTATACATAATTTATCTATTGATATTCCCGAAGACAAAATAAAAAATGGTTTTCCGAATTAGAAATCATTAAAAGTTAAAATAAAATACAAAACTTTTATATGAAATTGAATAAAATATATTAAATTGGATTAATATAATTATAATTTAAATAATTTATCTTTTAATATTATTTTTAAATAATTATGAATTGATTAAATTCATTAAATGAAATTTCATTTTATAATGAAAACTAGTATTTTTCAATATTCATCCAAAAACTATATATTACTTAAATTATAAGAAATTCACTCCAACATAGTTTTAAAATTACAACTAAAAAATTAATTTTTTTCATAAAATAATTTCAAATGTAGAAATATAATTTTAAAATAATTTCACAAAACACTATAAAACAGATACTTATAAAACACTGTTTTTAAGCGTGACATTATATTTATTATTATCTATTATCTAGAAATAACATAAGAAGAATGTGAAAATTTTTATTTTAATATATATTACACACAGTTGATTATTATACATTACTAAAACAATTTTTTTAATTTATTAAGTCTAAACATGTTTGAGTGTATAAAAATTGTTTATCAAAAAGTGTTTTCCTTTGTTTTAAAATTTTTGTTATTTACATTTATAAATTATTAGTCAATAAAAAATTAATTATATATAAATAGGTAAACCAATTATTTACATAAATTTGTTAATCATATTCATACCTACCATTACAAAAGCTAGGTGATAACAATCATGATAAATAATAATACTTTACAAGTATATCAGGTTTTGTTAAAAATCAGTGTTACATGTAATGAAAGATAAACTTTTTGTTTCATGTAACTAAAGATATCCGAGAAATAATATTTTTTAAATTATTTCATACAATCTCATGGTGTTATAGAATTCCACTCATAATCATTACTAAATATGAAAGAATAAATCCATAAATTTTAAGTGAAATATGAGAGGGAGATAAGAGGAGTAGTCCATATGAAATAAAATATCTTGCATGGATTTCATAACCAAGAACCCAATGAGATGATCATGAAATAATGGATAGATCATATCATTAAAAACAAGATTATAAGTTAGTAACAAAAAATGACCATTGGGTTAGAGTGTGAAATTTCCCCTCGAATGATAATTTTAGTGATAGACTTTGGATTGTAGCCTAAAGGAAAAACTTCCAAACATATCTGCACCGTGAATAGTGGTCATGACATGAAGAAATCCTCTATAGGAGAGTATGCATTGTCTCTATCCATAAACTAAAAACACATAACACTAATACAACCTGATTCCCCTATTAGAGGCCACCTGGCCTTACCTTAATTCCCACTTGAGTAATCATAATACCACATGGGCGTTGAACCTCATCCAAAAATATTTTCCTTAGTTTTTACAAAACATGGATTCACAATCCAAATTCAAATTCTCAGAACAAACCCCTAAAAACAATAATAAAATATAATTTACATTGAATTTCCACCCTTGATCAGATATATTGTTTTATACCTAATACAATTATACCCTAAATGCTGATGTTATGAGTTTCACGACTATAAACATTTGGACTATTATCCCAGAATCATGACATTTTACCACGTGAACCTTCCCAAAGACAGTCTATGTAAGGAACCATCCTTAAACATTTCATATTCCTGAATTAAGTTAAAAAATCACATTGAAGATCTTTTCACGTTTATAGATTTAAAAAATTAGGTCATAACATATTCATTACAAATTGAATATTGCATGTAGACAGATCTATTCAGTTTCTATATTTTTAACAAAATAAAATTATTAAAAAAAGGGTCATGTCGAGTTCTATGTTTCAGATAGCATGACTATTCCTTGATCCCATCATTGACCCTATTCCACTTTGTCTCCTATTAAAAACCTTTCAAAAACATGTGATGATCATAAAAATCTCAGTAAGGGATACATAAACAGTAAAATTGTAAGTTTTTTTCAAAACAATAAGTAATACATGAATACTTTATCACAATTAATACTTTTCACCTTTATGAAGTAGTAAATACTCTTCCCTGAATAAATGATCATTGCTTAAACTTTTGTTACAAAAAAGATTACCATAAAACCCAAATAAATAACACATAACGTATAAAGGTTACTTGGGACATGACAATACGTAAATTGAATAACCATCCGGTCGACATCCACACATCTCACTAAACAGAATATCCATACGGCTTACTTCCGTACCCATTCCATAAGTGGTTATAACATAACCACCCATCCTCATTTATCAAGGAACCACCCGTCATTTGGTTTATCAAATAACCACCCATAAAAAGTCCAAGTACCATTATAAAATCATAACATATAAAATATTTTAAATATAAACATTTCACTAATAACATTTCCACATTGCAGTTACAATATATAATTTCAAGATATTGACATGATCAATGCTTAATAAAAACTTTTTCAATACCATTTAATTCTTTTAATAAATAGATTTTGGAATCAATGTTTCCCATAAAACATTCCAACATTTAAATAAATTATCATTTGAAAACATTAATGTCTATATAAATCAATCCTTCAAATCATTTTCTTAAAACATGGATATTAATGAAAAATATTTAGAAGAATAAATCTTTAAAACATTTAAAAAGATATTTTAGTTATAGAGTTTTAACAAATTGGGATATGATTGAATAAAAATAATTGGGGGAAAAATTTAATGAGAACATTATAATATATTGAGAATAAAGGGATTAATGATATAATATTCCAATGGACTTTATATACATCATATGGGACTGAATTGATGCATAACAATAACGAAGCCTCAATGGAATGTAATTTGAGAAAAAATCCCTTATAAATACTGTTTCATTAGAATAAAGATAAAAAAATTACATAATAATTTGTGAAAAATATAAATACACTCAATATGATTGGATATTTAGTGTAAATCAATCATAGGAAATTCACATAGGTTCTTTTTAAGACAAAACCAATGTATGGGATATTTAACTCAATGAATAAAAATGGATTTAAAATTAGTCTTATCAAGTTCATATCGATGACATGAGAATTTACAAATGAAGTGATTATGTGAATCAAAATCACATCCACAGAAAGGGGAGTGGAAATTACAACATAATTAAACAAACAGTTATTTTGTACATAATCATATCATTACATAATTAAGGATTATAATAATATCCCAAGGAATATAAATTGGGCTAAAAGGTTCCCATACCGATTTGGTAACATATGAAACATACATCCCACTAAAGAAGGATCATAAAATGAAGATGTAAATACCCATAAATTTATGTATATTACCCAATTAATACAATATTTGGTATTACATACAACACAAAAGTATATAGTGGAAAATTTAGTAGTAATCTCACGGGAATAAAAAGTGAGATGAAAATCCCTTAACACGTTGTAATTAATCAAGTCACTTGACTAAAAGATAATAAAATACAATTTAATCATAGAATACCATGAATATAATGAAAATAATGATTATATATATCAATTGTTAATACACAATACACCACATTCAATAAATATGTGGTGAACAATGGAAATATCACGAAATTAAAATTGAGATAAAACCCCTTACCTCATTTCTGACAAAACCCGTTCATACTTTAATATCCCGAATAATAAACTAATATTAATTTATAAATGCTTAATAAAATTTTTACAGTTTATAATTCCTTTTAAATCACTTATTACCATGTCATAAAAATAATGTAACAATTTATGTTAATAATGGTCATTTTGTCGATATTTGGTACTTACCTAAAAAATGGACTTCTTATAATTACAAGTTATTCATGTGGTCAAAAGTTCATTATACACAGAATGTTATTCACGATTTATATATCATATATATCATATATATCCAGTACATACATGTATTGAAAATGGTACATAACATTAGGAGATAAGAAATGAAATGCACCATTAATGGAGACGGTAAGTCGTACGTACACATGAACGCTACTTCCATTTCTATTTCGTATTGTAATGTAATGAAAAATTAATGATACATAAGTATATTATAATTTCTATATAATATCATATATTATTTCATTAAATATATCAATTATACAATCAATATAATGCATGAATGAGTCATATCACTTTGAGGGGGCGGTAGTCCGTACTTCCTCAAATGATATTATCGTATTTACCCACAATGGAAACCATAAATGTATTATATAAATGAAAAATACTGAAGAATAGTAAAAATATAAAAATATTATATATATTATATATAAATACAGTTCTATCATAATGGATACCAAGAGAGGTGGTCGGAGATATTTGAATAGTCATCATTTCGTGAGATAGTAGTTTGTCATCCAAAGAAACAATATGTTCTTTACCCATTTGACGGAGGTTTTTTGTAAGTCTAGTTCAAATACATAATATAAAAACAACCTAGTATATTTAGGATACTATTTTAATTATAAAATAAATTAATAAAACGAGTATAGGGGGTTGGAGAAGTAAAATAAAAAAAATTAAGATAAACTCTTTCCTTTAATTCAGGTAACTCCCTATGGTTTGAACCAAAAGGATTTCTTGAAGTACCTTCTTCCTAAGGTAAGGAATTTTGGAGGAATATAGGGATCCTGAAATATTATTTTTGTATGGTTTGGATGATCCCAGGGGATTTAGATGTGTGAGGAATGAATTATAGGTGAGGTATTTTTATAAGGGGAAGAGGGGTTCTTTAATAAAGTGTGAAAATAATATTTTATTATATAATGATTTTCGACTTATAAAGGTCAAAAACCTATAAAACCCTAGATAAGATGACTAATTGTCTAAATAAATTCATCAAATGATAATTGGATATGTTTTGGATGTCATTTGTATATTTATAATCTAATTTATTTAAATCAATTATAACTGAGAAAAATACTGCATCATCTTTGTGTCTTAATTAATATTATTTATTTGATGTAAGAAAATTATAAAAAAATTCAATGATATAGAAAATAATTTTATCTTTCTAATTAATATTTATTGTCTAAATGATAAATTATATTACCCAATGTAAAAATTACTTTACTAAAAGTTACTTTTTGTGTCAATTTTGTATAAATTTAAATTTATTAATCTAATATGTCATTATAACTTTCAAGTCTCTATGGGGTCCCAACATTGACCCGATGGTGCCCATGGTTGGAAATGACTCATCCAACAAGTGTAGGACAAGTGTTAAGGTAATTTTGTATTATTTAAATATTATTTTTACCATGAATTACCGTATTTTCCTTTAACCACGGTAAAAAAAGTTAGAAGTTACTATTCAGAAAATATTTTTTTCATTTTATTGAACCAAATTTTACATAATAATAACAACCACATATGTCAGATTTTTGAAATTCAATTCACAGAAGCGGTAAAATTTCATTAAAAAGGAAAAGTCATTTTTTAACTACATAGTAGTTTCACTATTCATCAAAATTGATGTTTTTCAGAAAAATTCCAACAATTTAATATAAGTTATATTTGATATTCCGAATTCAAAAATTATTTCTATTTTCCAAAATTAAAAACATATATTTTTCATTAATTAATTTAAAATTAATTCACGTTGTCAAAACTAATAGCGTGTTTTTACGAAACAATATCTATCAAAAGATTGACACTTATTTATGTCTAATTTCAAAGAGAAATTTATTCCAATGACCACCATTGGATAAAATGGTAATAATATAATCTAATTAATCTTTAAAACCAATTAAAAAGATAATCTAACCATGTAAATAAATTATATTAACAAGTATATTAGAATTAAAATACAAAATTTTTCACTCTTCATTAAAAAATTGAATTTTATCTGAAAAATAGAAATACATTACCCAAATTATATTTTGATGTCCCAATTCTGAAGAATAATTCTATTATTTCAAATAAAACATATAAAAGTGACCAAAACATGATTTAAAGAGGGTTTTCTAATAAAAGGTGGTAAATCAACCTTTTAAAATAAATTATTCTTACAACTAGATTCATTCAAATTTTATGCCTCTAAATTATATTGGATAAATGTAAAAAAATTTAACAAGCATGAATAATCATATTGTTGTTAGTTATATTTATTCACTCTAATACAATGGATAGGCATTAACTACCATTTAAAATAATAATATTATACTGTTAGTGTCCAACATAACATTTCAAAGAAACCCGTTTTTTTGTATCGGGTACGTCATTGAACATAGCAACCAATTTAATGTAAAATTAATATTTAATTAAAAAACATTAATAAATATGAAAATTTTATATTCTTTATTTATTGGGAATGTTACATCCTTCCCCCCATTTGGGAATTGGGTCCTAGAAATTTTAAAATTGGGCTTGGAAACCTCATTGAAATTCAGACATCAGAAAAATACTAAATAAAACTATCACTTTCAAAGAAAAAATGATACGTAAAAAGAACACCCGAGATAACGCATACTAGGATTCCATGAAAACATGTATATGGAAGAGAAAATGTGTGTGCATTTTTGAGGAAGAGTGATTTTTTACATGATTAGAAGAAAGTTAAAAACAAGAAAACCACTAATTTGTCATGGGTTAAACAGTCATTGGCTTCCCATTATGAAAAGTAAACATACATCATTTTTGTTTTATGTCGATTTTTATTATGTTGGGGAATTTAATTATTACCCTGACAAAGAACATAAGGACATATACTTACTTTTCTTATAGACTTTCATCCTTTACTAAATTTCTACCTCAAACTCTTATTTTCTCAAAACGATGAGTATTCAAGTTGACATAGACACATTAAAAGTGAAAAAAATCATATTCTAGAGAATAACATGATCCACAAAATATAAACCATATATTTCCCCTATCATTATATATTAACCAAAACAAAAATTGGTTACTACGAGATCAGATAATTTATAAAAGGGTAATCCTTTATAAAAATAAATACTTCTCTTAATATTCAAAATCCAACAAAATTACCCAAAGTTCTAGAAAGACCATTCAATATAAAATTTTCCTAAAAATTATTAAAAATAATCAAAACCAAAATCAAAACCCAAAACACAGAAGGATTTAATTCACATAATCTTCCAGAGTATATCATAACATTTATCTCCTAAAAAAATCATCTGCTCTTAAATTATTATACTGAAGTGTAATTAACCTAATCACATATTCTCTATGATAGGTTAATCATTTCCATAAATAACCCAATCACCATATGTCCATAATAAAAGCATATATTCTTACAAATTAAAATTTCAACCATTACTTCTGTTGGGAAAAAATCCCTCAAGGTATCATTGAAGTATTTTTGGGTTGATTGTGTTTGTTGACAAAGCATCTTTCCATGGCGAATTGTCAAGTTCCCGATATTTTTTTGATAATCCTTGTTAACAAAGAATGATGACAAAGGAAAGGACGATCTGGAGGCAGTACAAAAGAGCAGTACAAGGTAGTGCCGTTTCCCAGTGTTTGCAAAAAATTTTGGGTCCAAAATTTGGAGTTTGGTGAGCATCGCGAAAATAGGATTTCCATGAAGATCATAATTTAATATGGCAAAGGCATGAATTTCGCAAAGATAGGATGCATGGTTTGGATATCGCGAAGACCCGAAGAATGGAGGTGGTGAGTTTTCACGATTACGTCAAAGCTTCACGAACGACAGAGTTGAAGCGCATTGCGGCGGTGAAGGGATTTTCGAGGGATCTTCACGGAGAAGGCATGAAGGAATGTTGACGGTGATGCTTCGCGATTACGAAGAGCTCCGCGAACGGAAAATTTATATGGTGCTTTATGATTTGGACAGAATTCCGGTGAAAACTTCAGAGCTTTGCGATTTGAGATGATGTGGCGTTGACTTCGTGTGGAAAATTCGAGGGTTGGTGGAATCTGCTATAAATAGAGGCCGACCCCCTTGAGAGAAGTAGAGAGAATTTTCAGAGAAAATATTTTGCTCTCTATTTTCGAAGGTGGTTCGCGGAGCCAGTGCGCTTCACGAAAGAGGTGCTTTGTGGCGGCTATTGTAGCTCCGCAAAAACTGCGAGCTCTACATTAGCTTAGTCAGCTTCACGAGGGCGATTTCTTTGCGACGGCTTGAGATTCGCGAGAGTGCTTCGCGAAAGTGCATCGCGAAAAGGCAGGAGCTTCGCGAAGGCTTGTTTGAGCTTTGCGAAATTGGGAGCCTCGCGAAGTAGGGTGCTTTGCGAAGGTACTTTCCAAATGTTGTTGCCCAGTGGTTAGGGGAAAAGAAGTATTCATCACGGGATGAATGTTGGACTTCAACAGAACATCTATCAACAGTTGAGGATGCATGCTTTCATGCAAATGAAGAGACCTACAGGTCTATAAACTATGAGTGGATTCTCTTCACAGAGCAGTAAGCTTAGGAAGAGGAAGAAGGTGATCCTCTCCACCGGCAGTGAGCCAGAGAGAGAGAACTAGGGAGTGACCCTTTGGAAAGTAGTGAGTTGACCCTAAACTTTGTAAAGGCAGTGAGCCTGATCATAGAAGTGATCTATCCTGAACATTGTAATCCACAACTAGTGAAGTTTAGTGGAATTGGTACGACCGGAAACATTTCGGCGTATTCTCCTTGGACGTATCCCTTTGCGGTGAACCAAGTAAAATTGGTGTGTCTTTTGCATGCTATACTTTCCGTTTACTTTGTGCAACAGGAAAGAGAGAGAAGAGAGTTTTTTTCTTAATAGCGAAATAAGATCAGAACAGGCGTTAATTTTAAATTACTCATACCCTGATTCACCCCCCACTCTCAGGGTATTCATCCTTGTAGACCTAACAACTTCACAAATGAAATCCCATAGTATTCTATTTTCCATAAGAATATAGTGTTCCCAAAAGAGAGAATGTCTTCCCAAATATCTTGTATCACTTAATCACCAAACAATTTTACAATAATAAAAATATCCATTTGATAAAACATAAGGTCATCTTATTCATGATCCATAAAATCATTTAACTAAAAATAATTAGTCATACTAACTAGGGACTTCACGTAGGCCAGTGGAAGGTGATAAATCACAATCACAATTTTGTTGTGGGTTCGATTACCACAGCTTTGTCTCACGTGATGGGTTGTCACATGGTCTGTGTGATGTCCTTTTTCAAAAACAATAAAATTTCTAACATTCAAAAAAGTAGACAAATTCCTCCAGATAACCATAACATAATTTATCCACAAAGGTTATCTAATTCATATCATTTTTCACCCAAAAATGCAATTACCATTTATCACCTCTAAAATATGTATGACTCTTTATAATATGCTAACCATTATGGTTATTTTACTCATGGTTAAATTATACCATGACCTCTAAATTTATCTAATCCGACCTCTGATACCTACTGTCGGGACCCATCCTTAAACATTAAATATTCTAGAATTAAGTTAATAATTCACATTGAGGATATTTTTAGATTTAGTGATTTAAGGTTTTTGTTCATAACATATACATAAAAAATTTAATATTAGATGTAGAAACATCTACCCATTTTATATATTTTACAAAAAATAAAAAATCTAAAAAAGGGTCATGTCTAGTTTCATGTATTAGACAAATTTACCTTTCCTTGATTCAATCCTTGACACAATTCCACTTAATGTCAGGTGAAAAACATTTCAAAGACATGAGATGAGAATAAAAATCTTAGTAAGGGATACAAAAAAAAGGAAAACTATTAGTTTCTTAAAAACAACAAATAACCTTGATTACATTATCATAAGTAATTCATTTCACGTTTAGGAAGTCGTAAATACTCTTCACTGAATAAAAGATCATTTCTTACCCTTTTGTAACCTAAATATTACGATAAAACCCATATAACGGAAACATAACGTATAAGGGTAACTTGGAAAAAAACATACATAAATGGAATAACCATACAGTAGACTTCCAAAAACATCACTAAATTAATGATTTTTGTTGCCAACTTCCATACCCAATGCATTGGAGGATATAACTTAACCACCCATCCTGGTTTATCACGGCACCACCCGTCATTTGGTTTATCACGTAACCACCCATAAAATGTCCAAGTACCATTATAAAATCATAACACATAAAATATAGTAAATATAAAAATTTCTCTAATAACATTTCCACATTGAAATTATAATATTTCAATAAAATATATTGACATGATCATTGCTTAATCAAACCATTTTTAAAACCATTTGAAACATTTGGAAAAGATATTTTTGAATCAAAGTGTCCCATAAAACATTGAAACTTTTAAACAAAGTATCATAAAAAAAATTAATGTCCATATAAATAAATACATAAAACTATATTTTTTAAACATGGATATTAATGATAATGATTTATAAGAATAAATTGTTAAAACGTTTAAAATGATATTTTAGTTAAAGTGTTTTTAACAAAATGATAGAAGCTTGAATACAAATAATTGAGAAGTAATATCTAATAAAAATGTTATAAAATCATTAGAATAAATGGATTCGTTATATTACATGCAAAAGGATAGTATATACACCATATAAGAGTGAATTGGTGCCTAACAACATTGATGTTTCAATGGAAATTAATTTGAGGAAAAATCCCTTATAAAAATTGTATCATTATATTAAGGATAAATCAATAACATAATAATGTGTGAAACATATTAATAAACTAAATATGATTGTATAGTCTGTTTAAATCAGTAATTGGACATTCACAAATGTTCTTTTTAATACCAAACCAATGAGTTTGATGTTTAACTCAATGAATGAAAATTGAGTAAAAATTCGTCTAATCAAGTTCATATTGATGACATGAGAATTTATAAATGGAGTGATTAAGTGTATCAAAAGTATATACACACAAAGGGGAGTTTAAATTACAACATAAATAAACAAACAATTATTCCACACATAATCATATCATGACATAATTAAGAACTGGAAGATTAACCCAAGGAATGGAAATTGGGTTAAAAGGTTCCTTTACTAATTTGGTAACTTACGAAACATAAAACCTCTGAATGAAGGATCATAAAATGAAGATGTAAATACCCATAAATTGAAGTACACTACACAATGAATACAATATTTTAAAGTATATACACCTCAAAAGGAAATAATGTAAAATATAGCATGAATCTCATATGAATAAAAAGTGAGATAGAAATCCCTTACCATGTTATAATCAATCGAGTCATATGAATAAAAGTTAATAAAGACAAACTGAATCATATAATAACATGAATATAAAGAGAAATGTGATAATATATATCATATGGTAGTACAAAATAAACAACATTCAATAAATAAGTGGTTAACTATGGAAGTATTAAAGAATAAAAAGTGAGATAATGAACCCCTTACCTCGTGTCCGACATGACCCGTTCACTCTTTAATCTCCTGAATAATAAAATAAATTTTATTAATACATTCTTTAGAACTTTTTTCAAGTTTTTCATTCATCTTAAATCACTTATTACCATTTTATAAACAATATGTAATCATTTACGTTAATAGTGGTCATTTTGTCGATATTTGGTACTTGAGTCAAAAATTGACTTCTTATAATTACCAATTGTTCATGTGGTCAAAAGATCATTTTATGTAGAATTATATTTATGTTTTAAATATCATATATATCATATATATCTAGTTTATACATGTATTTCTAATATTACATAACATTTGGAGAAAAGAAATGAAATGCACAGTTCATGGAGACGGTAAGTCGTACGTACGCATGAACGCTACTTCCATTTCTATTTCGTTTTGTAATGGAATGGAATCTTACTGATACATAAGTATATTATAATTCTATAAAATTTATCAAATATAATTTCATTTACTCCACCCTTTATAAATTACACATAAGGCATGAATGAGTCATGTGACTTTGAGGGGGTGGTATTACAGAATTCCTCAAATTAGATTATCGTATTTACCCACTATGGAAACCATAATGGTATTCTATAAATGAAAATTAAAGAAGCCAATAAACAATATAAAAATAATATATAATATTAATAAATAATGTTCCATCATAATGGCCACCATGAGAGGTGGTTGAAGATATTTGAACAATTATCGTTTTGTGGGGTAGTAGTTCGTCGTCCACAGAAATAGTATGTTCTTTACCCATTAGATAGATGTGTGTATAAGTGTAGTTAAAATAATTCTCATAAAAACAACCTATTATATGTAGGTTACTATTTTAATTAAGAAATAATGGAATAAGAAGATTTTAACGGGTTAGATAAGTAAATAAAAGAACAGAATTTAAGATTAACAATTACCTTTAATTCAGGTAACTCCCTTTGGTTTGAACCAGAAGCACTTCATGAAGTAAATTATTCCTAAGATAAGGCTTATAGAAAGAATAGAGGGATCTTGAGAGATTATTTGGGTTGGTTTTGGATTAGACAAGAGGCTTGATAAGTGTGAGGAATGGGATTCAGGTGAGGGATTTCTATAAGGGGGAGGAGGCGTTGTTTAGGAAAGAGTGAATATACTATTTTATTATATAATGATTTTTGGTTTCTAAAGGTAAAAAACTAATTAAAGCCAAATATAAGATGACTCATGGTTTAAATAAATTCATCCTATAATAATTTGACATGTTTACGATGTTATTTTTATATTTAGAATCTTATTTATTTAAATAATTTATTAATGAGGTAAATACTTCATCATTTTTGTGTCCAAATTAATTGTATATATTTGATGTCTAAAAATTATAAAAAAAATATCATGATGTATGAAATCCTCTTATCTTTTCAATGAATATTTATAGTCAAAATGATATCTTATATAACCTAATGTAAAAATTACTTTACTAAAAGATACTTGTTTGTGTTATTTTTGTCATTACTTTAAATTATTTAATCTAATGTGTTAATATCACCCTCATGTGGATCCATGGGGTCCCAAAATCCACACAAGGAGCCCATGGTCGGCCATGAATCATATAGTAAGGTTTGGTCAAGTTTTAATGTAATTTTATATTATTATAATATTATTTTTACCTTGAATTACCCTATTTATATTTAACCGTGGTAAATAAAAGTCTAAAGTTACTATTCACAAAAAAATTATTTATATATTATTGAACCAAATTTTACTTAATAATCAAAACCATGTATTTCGGATTTTTAAAATTGAATTCACAGATGTGGTAAATTTTCATTTATATGAGAAAATAGTTTTTTATCAATTACTTAGTGGATTCAATATTCATCAAAAATAGATTTTTTTTCCGAAAAATACAAAATATTAAGCCTAAGCTATATCTGATAATCTGAATTCAAAAATTATGTCTATTTTAGAAATTAAAAACATTGAAGTTTCATTAATTAATTTAAAATCAATTCCCGTTATCAAAACAAATAGTGGGTTTTTATAAAACAACATCTATAAAAAAATTGACAGTTTTTATGTCCAATTTCAAAGTGAAATTAATTCAAATTACCACCATTGGATTAAATTTTAATAAAATAATAGAATTACACATTAAAAACAATTAAAAATTTAATCTAGCCATATAATTAAATTAGATTAAAATGTAGATTTGAATTAAAATACAGTATTTTTTACACTACGTTAAAAAATGAATTTTATCAGAAAAACACCAAAATTTTTCCCAAAGTAAATTTTCATGTCCTGATTCTAAAGAAAAATTTTATATTGTCAAATAGAACATATAAAAGTAACCAAAAATTGATTTAATGAGGGTTTTACATTAAAAGGCGATAAATCAACCTTTTAAAGTAAATTATGCTTAAAATTATATTCATTCACAATTTAAGAATCTAACTTTTATTGGATAAATGTAAAAACATTTAACAAACATGAATAATCATATTGTAGTTAATTATGTTCATTCATACTAATATAATGGAAAGGCGTTATCAACCATTTAAAATAATAATATTATATTGTAAGTGTGCAACACAAGATTTCAAAGAAAACCATTGTTGCATATCAGGTATGTCATCGAACATAAAACCCCATTAAAGTAAAAATAATATTTAATTGAAATATATTAATAAATATGGAAATGTTTTATTCATTATTTATCTGGGATGTTATAATCTGTACTAGAATTTTGCTTTCTAATTTATAGTGGGTTTTATGTTCCAAATATAGGTGGAATCTCTCCCCTTATTTTAAAGGATGTGTAACATAAAACATTAGCTATCCAATAGTATAAGTTATACAACCTTAATCACACTTAGTATAGTCGAAGCAGTATTATAACCTCACCCTATTTCCCATATTATAAAATCTAATTTTACATAGTTTCTCTTCAATCAATCCTTATTTCCCAAATCAGGAATTAATGTTAAAGAATTTTGTGTCTTAGTTGGTCATTTATTGACACATTTAAGAGACATAATAATTGGAAAAATATTTTATACTTTTTAAGATGCAAGTCTATAAACGGCCCCCATAGTATGGATTTCAAGACCTTAAAAGGATAATGTTTGGTATTGATTTCATAACCGTAAAATACATCACCCTATGGGATAAGGAATGTGACCTAAAAAATTTAAAAATTCTGGGGTCTATGATATGTAACCACAAACCATGTGACCCAAGTGTTCAAACAAGTCAATTACTTGTAGAATGATCTATCATTTTTCTCATGTTTCTCTTGGGACAGAATCATTTATTAAACTATTTACCCATATGTTTTTCATTTATTTCATTCAAAATTTTGATAAGATTAATTTATGATGGTATGACTTTAAGAGTACCCATAATCTAGTTGAGAATCCCTCTATTTCATAACTACACATTGTGTTCCATGATTTGGAACCAAATCTACATTCAATTTCTAATGGATTCCTATATGGTTATAGTGATAAACTACAAAGTCTTGTCTCTTATAGAGGGTAAATATCTCAGAATAACCACTATAATTCATTCTAAAAAAACTCTCCTATGATGATGAAATTATACACTAAAGGACCACCTCCTATACATGGTACATTTCTTAGAGGAAAAATTATTATTATTATGTATGTAGGACCCTTGTTTTGATTGTAGTCAACAGTAATACCCAACATATTTTCCTTTAATCTAATATTCCAGAGTATTGGAATAAGAACATAAATTGAGTCAATTTATCTTAATCATTTTTAATTTTAACACATGAGGATTTCCCCCAGGAATTATGAACATTGATCAAAGATAAATCTATTAGAATAACAGTAACACTGTTTCTTGAATCATTTTAGGTTTCCCTCATGGAGATGACATGTATTTTGGATCTTTTTCCATCCACCTTTTTTATGAACTCTTATATAACATATATGTTCTTCTATTAATCTATTTTTCCAATAATAATAAATTCACACTTGGGATTAAATGTTTTTGGTTGATCATTTAATATAAAAAATTTTAATGAATAATTCTAAAATATGGAATATATATGAGAGATAATTTTTTTAGATGATAAATAGATAGAGGACCATTACCAAAATAGATAGTAATACCTATTACATTAAAAAATGGGTATAACATAGAAATATAGATAGATTTCCCATTTCCTCCTCCACTTATGGAGGTACGTCATCCACCAACATATAAACCCTGCCTTGTTAAACCATTCACTCCACTATTTTGGTTGTCGAATAGGTTAACTCATTCGTATACACCACCAGTTTCTAAAACTAGTGGTTTATGGTCTCATTTATAATAGATATTATGGATTTTTATTTTTTCACATTCTCTTACCGTAATGGAATATTTTTCCACCCTCTTAAAGATACGATATAACAATTTAAATGGGACCATTCTTAGAAGTGTCGAACTGAAACTAATCCAAATTCTCAAAATTTTATAGAAATTCTTGAGATTGTTCATAGATTTTATGATAGTAATATCTAGGTCTATGGGAATACTATTAAATTATCAGTATATTTTATATATTCCCTCACCTAACTCGACGTTGTTTGAGTGATGATATACCATATGTTCCTCCACGAATTTCCTAATATCACCAATTTTTCTAAGGACATCTAATCCTATGTTATATATATCATCTGGGGTAGTTTCATACTCAATAAATCCATTAGTATTTCAATAGAATTGAATTTTGAAATATTCTCTAATGGTCATGGATCTATGTTGAGAGGAAGGTTTGACTATTCAGATCTATCCTTATATGTTTTCACAATTATTATTTCGCCACGACCAGAGTTAACCCCCCTAGATCCTTCAAAATTTCCTTTGGAATAAAAAACATAATATCTAAATGAGATGGAGCTTCTTTATATAGGGTAATTATATGCATAAATTTTTTTATCATACTTGTGTCAATAGACTCACCCTCTTCATTAGTTAGTTCCACCAGTGTCTACCATGACCTCTCAATCATTAGAGGGGTGATATTATCCCCTACCCCACTAACATATTAAGAATATCATGTTCTAGTTGATTCATCACATTAGAGTAACCTATTATAAAAAATTAGGCCTTAACATAGAATATGAAAATATTTATTTCTATTAATAGTTATAAAGAAAATACTTATTCACTTTGTATATTACTTCTGCAACACTTTCAATTATAGTGAAAGTGGGATAAGGCAGTTCTCCCAATCCATTCACACGCCTTCTAGTGAGATGTGTTCAAACCTTTCAATGTTTACCTTTACCACCATTTACCCTTTATCATTAGGGGACAACTCCATA
Source organism: Viscum album (assembly GCA_963277665.1). NCBI lineage: Eukaryota > Viridiplantae > Streptophyta > Magnoliopsida > Santalales > Viscaceae > Viscum > Viscum album. The sequence continues at coordinate 2,000,589,940 of OY728146.1, read as the reverse complement.
ATCACTATATGAGACTACCAAATTTGACATTATCACTCTACAATAGAGAAATTGAAAATATATAAAAAAGTATAAAAAATATCATCATAGTAAATGATACGGTAGGAAATTCTCTCTTAATCCAACTGATAAGATAATTATCATTTTTTGGAACATCCATTAATCAATAGATGGAGTAATATCCTTATCTATAGAGGGTGATTCAAATTATATCACATAATCCACCAAACTATTTTTTCACATCTCTTTAAGAAACACTCCATGATTGCATCTCAAGCCACACCACTTGATGAGTATATATAAATTTATAGAATATAATAATAAAATCATGGATCTAGAGGGATTTAATATTACCACAATTAACATGATATATATAGAATCCTATGTAGAAGGATCCTCCTCACTCTCGAACGAAGATTAATTAAATGTTAAAACACTTCCCTTGTAGTATTCTCACTATAATCCCTTAGGTTGGTCTCATATACATTCATTTTCAGATATAATGTTACACATCCCTGGGCTCTGATGGGTGGCCTGCCAAACATTTAGCTCACATGGATTTTGAAGGGACACCCCTCACTATGATAGTATTCCAATACCTTATTGTAAAGGATATATTTTATACTTTTGTAAAACTCGTACACAAATGTCCTTTAATAGGGCTGTTATTTATCAGTGCTAGAAAAATGCGCTGATAAACTCTATCTTTATCAGTGCCAAATAATAACACTGGTAAAGGGTCTGCATTATCATCGCATTTTTTATCTTTGGAAAATTTTCAACTTAGTCATTGATTTATTTTAGTGCTCATAAATGGTAACCTTTATTAGTAATTTATTTTCAACACTAATAAAAGACAACCTTTATGAGTGCTAACCAGAAAGAGCTAATAAATGGTAACATTTATCAATTCTTTTTTAGAGATAATAAAGGATCTCAAAAGATAATTAATAAAATTAACATATTTATTAATTTAATAATTCTTGTTAAAAATTAATAATCAGTTATATTAATATTAAAAATTATTAAATAGTGTATATTAAATATACATATATGTAAAATAAATATAAATGAAATAACTAAACAAATTAAAAAAATTCAAATTAGTAAATAAAATATAATTTTAATGTTTTTATTAATTAAAAAATTAAGGATATATTTAATAATAAATATATATATATTATAAATGTTTATAAATATTATATATTAAATGTAGATATATAATGAATATATAATTAATCAAAATACTAAAAATCAATAAATTAAAAAATTATTTAAAAATTTATGAATGAAAAAATTATTCAAAAAAATGAAAAATTATAATATATATATATATATTTATTATCAATATTAATAAATAATATATATTAAATTTAAATATATATAAAATAAATATAATGTTAATTAAAAATGTATTAATGTCTTATTTATATTTCATGTTGTTTCAGTTTTCAATTAATCATATATCAAACACCATGCATTACATTTATTTTACAAACACACACACACACAAATATATATGTATATATATATATATATAATTATTGCAGTTTATATGAAAACACACACACACATATATTTACACAATATATAGAAATCCATACACTTAATATATACATAATTTATTCAAATATCAAAAAAATTTAGAATATCATTGTTTCCATGATTAATTTAAGATATTATGTTTAAATTTCTTCAATATTAATTATTTGTTTTTAATACTATTATAGTTAGGGAATTCATTTAAAATAGTTAAAATATTGTTTTTTTCATTTTTGAATTTGATCATTTTCTATTTTTTATTTATATCTATTTTTTATTATATTTAATTATTTTCAATATAAATTAAACTTTAATTCAAAATATATATATTTATATATATATATCCATATATTGTTATTAATTTATATTTAATTAATAATGCTGATCAATTTTTTCAATATTTTAAAAGTGCACACATTTTGAATTATTAAATTTCACTCAATTATAAAATTCACGTTTTAATGATTATATATCGCCAAATAATGATAAAAATATATTTTGAAATAAATATTTATAATTAAATATATTTATAAGTAAATATATTTATAAATTTATATTTAATATATTTAAAATTTCAATAATTTCTAATTATTAATTTATAAATAAGAATTTATATAATGAAAAATAAATAACTTTATATAATAAATTATTATAAAATTATAATAATTTGGTAAATAAATCATTTATCTGCATTAAATTTTTGGCACTGATAATGATCAATATTTGTTAGTCCTAAAAATTGATGTTAAAAAGTTTTTTTATCATCGTTATATTATTAGGACTAATAAATATGTTTTTGATCAATTCTTTTTAGGAACTAATAAATATCCATTTATTCAAAACTTATCAATTTTCACTGATAAAAGGGAGATTTTTTAGTTCTTTTGTGGATGCATTGTTAAAATTGTTCAAGATATATATAAAAGAACCCTAACAAGTAAACACTCGTCGTGACTCTAAAGATCACATGGGACTCATAAACTGCTAGTGTGATGCCACTATGATCTATCAGAAAAATAAAATATATAATCAAATATTTGTTTTTTTACTTTTCCTATATCATTGTTTCATCTTTTGGGTTCTGCCTTTCATGTTTTTTCACTGTTCTTAACTGTGATCAATCTTACATCTCACATCCTTAGAGCTTTCGATGAAACTGTTCTGTGTATTTTAACGGATTGTTAATTAGATCAATATCTATTGTGTAACATAATGAAAATAGTATAAGATACAATATGTAATTTAATTTCCTAATAATAAGATGAATTGGTTCAATAAAATATATTGCAACCTAGAAGAGAGGTAACAAAAAGTGTAACATCTTTATTCATAAATTATTTTCTATATTATAATAGATTATAACCACGATGAAATATAGTATATAGTTTAATGAAATTCTTCTAGGATATATTTTTGATGTTTAACAGCATGAAAACCGGAAGAGAGACACTATATAGTTTAGCCACTTTCTTCAAGGATGAATTTGTTTAGTTTACCATAGTGGATGCATGCAGAGAGATGATTTATCATCACTATACAAAGTATTTTTAAAAAAATATTATATTAGTTTGGGATTTAACATGTTCTTCGTCAATTGTGTCCAATGTGAATTCTCTATTTTTTGGATAATTTTTTCTTGGTTTTCAAAATGGGTTTTGGAAAAGGAAAAAAAGATTTCTAGAAATGGATTTTCTTTTAAAAATGATTGTTATTATGTTTTAAAAATTTCTCTTAGAGGAATTTGGTTTCAAATTTAAAATTAAATATATGAGTTTGAATGGATAATTCTTTATTTGTTATAAAATTTGTCTTACGAGACATGTTTTTGGCATGATATGTTCATTTGGGTTTTTTTCAGATTAATTATTATCCTAATTTTATGATTTTTGTGCTACTAATAATGTGCCAACCCAAAAGGTCCTCAATATTTCTTGTGGGTCTCGCCCAGTTTATGGTGTTCCTTATTTTATTCCCATCGTACATATAAATCAAGGATTGTTAGAGGAATTGAAGTGTCTTGAGGATATTGATCATGTCTTCTCAGTGTTTAGAAATCCCAATGTTTTTTGAGTTCATATTATTCTAGGTCTACATCGGGGGTCAATCATTGGAAATGGTTGTTCTTTTACCCTCAAATGATGCTAGTTGGGATGATGTGGGAATATTTTAAGTCCATTGTTTTTTATGTTTTATACCTGGGGAGGTGAATGTGAATAAAAAGGGAGATCTCATGAGTGTTCAACAAGTTTAGTAGACAATGGAATATTATATTGAACACATCAAAGATCTAATTTCCTTTTATCCGAAGGTGGTGTCGCATGTTCAATTGAAAGATTCTCATTTCATTGTGTGTCTTCATCCAATGATCATGGACCATGTCCACTTCTCCACATTCCTCCAATTTACATTTCAGAGGAGGATGTGTTTTGGATGAGTGGTTGGGAAAAAAATAATAAACACATTGGCTTAGTGGTGGTATCATATTGTGGGGTGAAGACATTCGAATTTTCAACATTTTTTTTGTGGCTATTGAAAGTTCACCTTTCTTTATAAAAGTTATAGGAAATTGTCATTTCATAGTTCAAATGCTTTCGTTTTTTTGAATGTGAAAATTTAAGTGGTTATCCTTTCAGGAATTAGTTCCCCTCTTTCGGCCGTGCTTGTTTGGATATGTCTATTTTTGTGGAAATCGCTCATTGTGCATTGTGTGTGGGTTAATTAATGTTTTCTATTTTAATCATTTCTACTGATGTTTCTACTAATATATTGTTTTTATGTATCTTTATGTCTATTTGGATACATTGATCAATGAATCCAATACATGAATTAGATGTGTATCACTCAAGAAATTAATAACAAAACTAAGGATTCTGTATGAACTTCAATGAAATTGGTTAAAAACTGTGTATCATATCATCTGATCTATACATCATTCTAGGTGTCCCCATGATGATGTCATCACACAAATTCCCTCCACCATCTATATCATATCATCATTCATGATTCACTTTTCCTTACCATCCCGCACCCATTTATTATATGCATGAAACTGAATGTATCATGCATCATTACAACTATTAAATGGGTGCATGAAGAGAAGGAAGAGTAAATGATTAGGGGTTAAATGATAGAGATGGTGGAGAGTGTGTGTGGGGTGTAAGCATCACATGGATTCCAGTGTGGAAGATTAGCCAATATGGTATTTTAATCGGTATTTAACCAATAGTAGTGAAGTTCTTAGAGGATCCATAGGTTTTTATTTTATTATATCTGGACCCAAGAAACCCTTTGGAAAGTTGTAAATGTAATATTATGATCTACGTTATCTATTTTACTGAATAATTAAATAATGAAACATTTATTGAATTTTTATTATTATTTATAGAGTTAATTAATTGTATAAAATTTATATACATGTTTCATGCTGTTGTAAGAAGATAAATGAACTTATATCTTCTCAATGAGTGAGATAATATTGATGTTTTCACTATAATGTATATTTCCATATAATTAATTCATTATTTAATTTTTATGATAAAAATATATTTTTTAGTATTACTCTTAAAATAATTTTTTTTTCATATATGCAGATTCCTTTATTCGTGTTGGGTAATCTATCCAACATTCATACTTACTCTCCATAAGAGAATTTTCACCCTAAAAATGTTTCATTTATCACATTCCTTCATCTTCAGTCCCTTTCCTTTTCAAGAAGAGCAACACCACTGCCTCTACTAAATTAAAAAAGTAATATTGATATTTTCATATTAAAATCATTGTCCGCGTAATTAATCTCTTATTTCATAGTTATTATTAATTTATTTTTTTATAATATTAAACGTAATAATTATTTTCTTATGAAGGTGGATTTTTTGGAGTATATGTGGTTTTTCTGAAGATACTAATATAGGTAGAAATTAATTAGAAGAAAGTCAATCGAAACTATTGTAACATTAACAGTTAGGATTTTTTTGAAAGAATGTAAATATACTTTAGGTATTTATATAATCAAATTTTTGATATGATTATAATATTGTTCCTTTTTCTAGTATTTGTGTTATAAATTTCATTTCATTTAAATTATGTATTGGGAATTGTTTTTGTTGATATATTGGGTGTTTTTGGTGTGTTTATGTTTTTTATTGTGCTTCTGAATCTACGGTTTGTTGTTACAGCATTCAACAATATGTCCCATTGTCATAAAATTTAAAAGAACTGATAAATAAAAAATTAATCAACGCTTTTAAAAGAAATGATAAATGAAATATTTATCAGCTCATTTAAAAACAATGATAAATGTATAATTCATCAGCGCTAATAAAAAGACCATTATGAGTTATTATAAAAGCACATATAGTGGATTTTATGGGCCGTTCTAAATAAAAGGGTTGATAAATGGGACCTTCTCCACTTCTTTTAAAAAGCGATGATAAATGTACAATTTATCATTGCTTCTAATAGTGACGATAAATGTAGCCTTTATCAGGGATTTTTGGAAGCTGATAAATTTCACGTGCTTTTAACACAACTCAAATTGTCAGCACTTTTATAGCACTGATAAAGTCCATTTCAAGCCCTGTTAAATGCTAGTTTTGTAGTAGTGAAAACAAAGAACTACACCTAGGACCTTGGCAAGATTAGACTCTTATAGGACAGTCCCATGTAATAGATTATTCCCTAAATGAGGAAATTGGATTAATTAAAACAAAATTTCGTTCAATTTAATTATTTTATTTGGTAAGATCAAATCCTTTGTAACTATCCTGACCTTGTATAGGCTATTCCCGAGATACCAACAAGACAAAACCTCAATATTCTTAACAGACTCACTAGCCCCCAATCCCACAACATTTGGATCCCTACACATTGAAGTATATGTTTCCTAGGGGCCTAACCCAGATGATTAAGAAGTACACCATGATATTTGTCAATAAATTTCATCACCTCCATATGGGGTAACATTCTTAGATGGTGTGATCTTATAATTATATAACATCTCTATCCGTGGACCCATTTATCCTTCTCCAAAAGATCATCAAATACTACTGGAAGCCACATCAATTCCCCAATGTAAACAGGTTTCTATATCCATACACACTCCTTGATAAATTTTATTTGATAAATTTTTACTAGAAATTAGATTACGTCATTGGTTCCCTCCCAATTCAATATCCATTAAATATTCTAAATATCTGTTGGGCATCGATTATAGTTGCTGGAGGTAATAATACTGACATGGAAACCAGTATGGTGTGTATATTTCACATATAATGTTTCCATCAATGTGTATGGACAACACCCTACCATGGAAGCTCATGAGGAATGGCCTTTTCCCCATGGTGGTCTATCTATTATTGGAATTATTAATAAGCATCATGTGAAATGGGTGGAAAATGATTTTTTCATGTTTCATAATCATAGAAATAGACCTAGTATAATAATTTTTTAGGGGATGAATATGATGATATTTTGAAATAAAGACCAAATGTTTCTTTTTCTGATATTGAATTAAGATACATATACTATTCAATGGACCTGAAAACCCACCTCTACATCAATTAAAGTGATCCGAAGTGAAGTTTGGTTGAGTTTATTATACTAATTTGGATCATAAAATTTTATATCATGGTGAGAAATATAAGGGAACATACCTAAAACATTAAATAATCATGTGTTTTATACAAGAACATACAAACATACATATTTGGTATCTCATTCGGTTTAGAATTTTAGAGTATTATGACATAAATCCAACATAACATCCCATAATCAGAAACACAGATACTAATTAAACAATATCCATTTTTTCCAAAATATAAAACATTTCAAATAAAACATAATTTTGTGCAAAATATTAATAATATTTATATTTTCTTCATTATTTATTTTACACATTATTATAACCAGTGAAAACATTAAAAACCCATTAGATGAGCATAAAATCCTCAGTAATGGATATAGAGAAATAAATCATTAGTCATATGATAACATAAAAACCAATTTAAACCATTTGAGAAAAACTCATTAGCATGAAGATAAAAATCATATAGTTATAGTTGGGAATATTATCATTATCACACTTATAATCAACCTTAATCTTTGAATAAGAATTTGGTCAATTTCCATCTCTCGAGTAACCAATGAATTGGAGAGCTATAATGGTGTTCAACCATCATATCTGTAGCTATAATAGGCCCCAAAAAACATATCTTAAGCTATAATGGGGCTCAAACAATAATATCTTCAGCTATAATGGGGTGAATCCTTCATTACCATGTCCAAGGAACATATCATGAACAAAACACTTGATAAATCATTTAAACCCTAAGGAAAAACATAAAAGGAATGTCCCTTCCAAATATTATATAACTATAGTGAGAATTAATAGAATGTAAGGAATATATTTATACCCTGTAAATACACAGATTGATGTATAATATAAAAAAATTCACCATGTGAATAATCTCAATACCACATAATGAATGAAGTAGAAGGTGAACCCAAATAATTGAAATTGGGTTAAGAATTCTCTTACATCAAGTTATTCTTACTTCAAACTTGATTTATCTTACTGTATAATTTTAAAATGAGTTTTATCAATACTTTAAATAAGAATAATTATTTTAATAAAACCTTATACGGTCATAATATAACAACATTCCACACATTAATTAATATTATTTTGTTATTTACATTGTTTCAGGTGCATTATTCATACGGTTTCCATGGTGGAATCGTAAAGGAGTTTCTTGACTTATGGAAATAAAACTCAAAAACATAAATGAAAAGGTGTTAATGTGATTACATAAAATTAAATTATAACATAAATCATTTTTATCAGATGTGATGATGAATCATTAAATAAACCATTTATTATGTTTATATCATCATGGAAGTTCTTCAATAATCACAAACATGTTTCAATATTTAACTCTAATATTATGAATATAAGATAGTTAAAAAACATTAATGACATCATAAAATAAATATTGAAATATATATAATCCATTAAAATGGTTGTATAACCATATTTTATGGAGTAAATAGAAATTGAAAACACATCATCAATGATTTTGGTAAATTTATATATCACATATGATGATTTTATTTTTTGAATAAGAGGAAGAGGAGAGGATGAATGATGATGAATTTTCACATAAATATGATAAAAATAAAAAATATATAATATACGAGATATTTTATTACTCATTGATATGGGGGTTTAAAGAGAGTATAAGAATATAATAATAATTTAAAAGAAATTAAAATGAATAGAAATAAGATTTTCACCTATTGATCTCTTCTCCTTGAGATCCTACTTAAGGCCTTTAGTTTTGGCCTTTTTTTGAGACCAAAAGGTCATGTACATGGGGAAGAGCCATGGAATGAATTTTGGTAATAATTTAAACAATTTAAAAGATTGACAGGTTTGAGAGGAAGAGGGGGTTAATGGTGGTATTTATATTGTAGAAGGGACGATGTTTCCCATTATTTTAATCATGAGTTTATTTTTTAATCAGGAATATGAATAGTCGTGATCCATTTGACCGAAAACATTAAAAAGAGAAATTGATTTAGAAAAAAGGGTTCTTACATCATCCAATATTTTGGGAATAATGTATTTAACATATAATGTCTATATATAGTAAATTACTATATTTCACTATTCACAAAAAATTTAAGTATTTCAGAAAAATATCAAAAATTCAGCCCAATAATTTTTCAACATATAGAATTCAAAAAATGAAGAATATTTTTTCAAAAAAATATTCTAAATATTTTAATTTATATTTTAAATAAAAGAAATATTTCTTCGAAAAATAAAAATTTTAAAATTATAACACGTTTTATAACAGCGTGAAAAATTAATAATGGTATAATAAATTTTTTTTATTACCATAATAAAATAAAATAATAATTTAGGATTTAATTTAATGAAAAAGAATTTTCAATTAACTGATTTAATTAATCATAAAATTTTATTTAAATATTTATGTCTTTGAAAAATAAACACACTTATAAAATGATCATATAATAACATATAAGATGTGTTTTTTATTATATAATAATTGGTGAGGTTACTATTATTTTGTAAATTATACTATTTATAAGAGTCGTATTAATATGCATAAGGATAACAAAACTATTCATTAGGGCATGTCAATATTAACAAAAAAATATATTTTTTCATATCTAAATCAAAATAAGTTATTGGTCGCATCTGTGTCTGTTCGTTTTTTGATATTGAAATCGTAGAAGTGGTTAAATTATTTGGAATGGATTGGTTATAACTATCTTTATAAAAAATATCACTAGGCTAAGACCCAGTGTTTCATGTATATCAATTTATTTTTAAATCTTTGATGTGTAACATTCTCCCCATCTTCTAGAAATTGTGTCCTAACCACTATTATTTAATTATTAAACATGTGAGGGTACATTTACCTCATAACATTTTCAGATCCTCGTTTTTATTCATTAATCATGTGGGTTATCCCCAAAATAGTTACCAATTATATTACATTATTACTCAATACATGCTCTCTATGATCACAAATTTAATTTTTTTTCATTTAATAGGAAAGGATATATTCCAACTGAACTACATCTTGGCACAAAACATGAGACGAATCTTCCACATACATTATGAACATTGAAACCTAAATAAAATTGTGTACCTGAGATAAAATCAGATGAAAATCAATCGGTAGGAAACCAATCCTACTTTTTCTATGATTTCATAATACTTAATGACCTATTTTATTAACATTCCTTTCTAACCAAAACACATAACACATTCAAATGGTGTGATTTTAAGGAAAACCCAATCACCTACCCCAAATGAATGGTCTTTCCTCCCATTATTTTCATAACATTCCTACCATCTATTAATGGTCCTCATGTGTTGTTGGACCATATTAACTTAATCAGCCACATCCTCTACCAATTCCGGTCCCATCAGCTTCCTTTCAGAGACTTCTTCCCAAAATGGTAGAGTTTGACACCGATTTCAACATAATGCCTCAAGGTGTTACATATATATTCTTTTATGAAATATGTTATTTTATGAAAACTCATAAAAACACTATTCATCACCACGTTTCTAGTAGTCCATTGAAATTTTTTGAAGAATATCCTGTATTGTCTAAATTGTTCTCTCTGTACCATCAGATTGGGGGTGAAAAGTATTTCTGAAATTTAATTCTATGCCCAATTACATTTAAAGGATGTTCCAAAAGATATAAGAGAACATGTGATCATGGTCAAATTAAATATATAGAGGTACTCCATGTAACATGAAAATATATTTGAGCTATAGTGGGGGAATTTTATCTAAGGAAATATTATCTAAAATTAAAAAAAATGTGCCAATTTAGTCTGCCGGTAACAAATAACCCAAATTTCATTATTACCATGAGGTTTTTCAGTAGTCCCATAACAAAGTCCATGGAAATAATTTCCCAATTCAACTCCAGCAATGGAAAAGGATGATGTATTCCCCTTAGGTAACTGCTACTCTTCTTTAACATATTGTCATGTAAAACATTTAATAGAAAAATGAACAATAACACTTTTATTTCGGTCCCACTAGTAAAACTCTTGATCTCTATACACCTTTTGGATGATAGGATGAAATGAAAACAGATATCTGTGAGAACCACTTAACAATTTTATCTTCAATTGGGAATCACATGGCACAGAAAATCTTATTCCAAATCACAAAACAAACTCATTATCAAGGTTAAATCTTGGACACATACCCATTTTAACAAATTCTAAATATTCATGTAACTACCCATCATCCATCTATGATTGCTTAATTATTTCAAAAAAAAGTTGAATACACTAAAACCTGAAATAGAATAAAAGAATTTTCTTCACCAACATCTTCCAATCCAAAATTTCTCAAATAATTAAGCAGGGTTTTTATTTTCTAAATGTAACCTAGTTAATGATGCATGATTTTTTCAGCTCAGCAAATCCAGCAATTTGATTTCATTTCTTAGGTGTTAATTGATCATGTAATCATAATCCTAAATTATCTCTAGTAATCCTCGATGTCTCATGTTTAATTACTTATGAGTAAATTTTTAGTTCAAACTTTTATAGTCAGTATATATTTCACATTTTTCCACATAAAAATGATGCCTCTAAATTTTTAATACAAAAAACATATGCTAATTCCAAATAATGTATATTTTAATTTAACTCATGTGGTTTCAAATGATGTGAAATATAATAAATTACCTGATCATTCTATATTAGATCACAACCATGTCCCATTAATGAAGCATCAATGTAGGTGAATAATTCACCACTTCTTGAATGTAGGGTCAGAATTGAAGAATTCTTCAATCAGCTTTTCAATTCCTAAAAACATATATCGCATTATTCATCCAAATAAATTTAATCATTTTATTGGTTAACATTTTTAGTGGGATAGATAACCATGAATAATTTTTAACAAATAGCTCATAAGAACCTTCTAATCCAAGAAAATAAAAAACATTTATATGAAACTAACCGACTCTTTGACCAAGTTATGAATAATTAGTTTTTCTTTTTGAGTGTCTTAGATGATCCTATTGTAGGATAATAATAATGATATGGAGTCCACAAGTGAATATGGGGCACTTTAAGAGCCTGGAACTCCGAAAAGGGGAAACCATGTAGGGACACATGGTTTTTCTACAACCGTTCAACCCAGACACACAGCCGTGAGACTAGTAGAAGTTGGTTGCAGAACCCATCAGCACAGTCTGCATATGGTTTAAAAAATCATTAATATAGGATGTGTAGTGTGCCCAGTAGTGCAGAGGGTTATGTACATGGTGTGGAAATTTGGGGAGACCAAGCGCAGATGCAGTGAAATCATGTAGGAATGGGGTTGATCCTTTCACATGGTTTGGATAACCATGTGCTGAAACTATTTGATCTAGTTTTATGGTCAAAATGACCATTTTACCCACATACATGTGATGTTATATTTTGATATTTTTCTCTCCTTCTATGGATAGAACCTCATCCATTCCTTCCCTATGAAGCAAAATCCCTCTTCACCTTCAATATTTTGATACACCTTTATCCGATGATTGTTCAACTTTCCATAAAAGCATCATATTTTCATGGTAAAGGATAACGCCACATGTTCTTCTATCCTTAATTTTTTTCTCCTTTTGTGATATTTATATGAAGTATATTTCTACATATTTTAGGGTCATGGATTTAAACTTGGATATACTACAACCTACTCAAAATATGAGGTCGATAATAAGACAGGCCTCATTTACGACCTTAGGGTTAGTGGTCATGTTGATTTCTGTTTTACCTTTTGTCTTTTAATATTTAATCTAATTTTGTCTTGAGTCGGCCATTGATGAGCTCTATTATAGTGTTCATTTGTTCATGTATAATTGACTCTAGTGTGATTATATAGGTTAATTGACTCATGATTAGGCGTTTAGAGATCACCTTGGCATTATATGGACTTCCAATGGGTGTTCCACCTAAATTGGATATTTTAGGATGATTTCCCAAAATTTCAATTAATAGTTAATTCTGTAAGACATGGTTTTAATTAGAATTGACCATTGTCCCTGTGTATTTTGATCATCCCAAGTCACCCCATGTCTGTTCAGGCCTCTTAGACCCGGAATTTCCAATTCTATCCTATCACTATTTAACATGAATTTTCCTTTGACTTGTGCCATGTAAATGGATTTCTCTTGCTAGGAATATGTGATGGATAACATATATAGGTTGTCTCGGGTGAGATAGCTTCACCCTTCACTATGAAATGCCTTACATGTGTTTTTTTCAATGGATGGAATGAACTTTCCATTATCATGATTTATTTGTAATGGAAATTCCAAATTGGATTAGATTGTTTAGATTGAAATGATATAAGATGGTCTACCTAATATTATCTGGATGAAGGCATGATGAAAATCATGAAAGTTATACATATCACCTTGTGAATGAAGGAATGTTGAGCTTTATTCCAGTTACATATTTCCCAACATGAATGATGGTATGTTGAACATCATACCAGTTAAACATATCTCTTTATCAATGAAGGTATCCTGTACTTCAGGCCATATATATAGTTTTATATATACACCTCTATATTGAAAAAGGAATGTGGAAATTTTGTCCCACAATATATATATGACGATAAGAGGCATACTGACCCTTATGATCATTATACATAATTATAAACAGTGACTTAATTAGACATGCCAATATATTTTGGTATTTTCATTACTTTTGTACATTTTATTCATATTCATTCTCTTATTTTACTATTATCATTTTTTACTGGCATTCCATGCGTCCATATTTTAATTAGGCACTACCTATGAGAATTTTTGTTATATTGTTCAATAATAAATTTTATATGTTATTATTTGGCTACATATATCATTTGTCTAGCTGCTTATGCTTCTACTACTACTTATTTATGTTTTATCCATTGTGTACATTGATATTGGGAATAGTCTCCCAACTATTTTACAATTACACCCTTTATACTAGTCACATATCCATAGATTATGGGGAGACACTCCATAGGTTTTGTGTCCAATCGAGATCAGGGCCCAAGTTACGTGCCATCCAGGTCTGAGAAATCATAAAGTGTAATCCGAGTGGGGTTCCTTTGTTGTTTAAATATTATGAGATGATAGAATGGATAATGGGAAAGCAAGGGATGTTATCACTAGATGTTCTTTGGAATCATGTACCCATATATGGGGTAATGACCTTGTTTCTTGAATTATTTATTTTATTTATTTCACTATTATTATTTATATCATTTCACCATTGGGTTATTCATATGTTTTATGATGTCGTGGTTTTTTTTGATACTAGAATTGTGAGTACATTTCATGACCCACTAAAATGAGGGTGATGTGTATAAAATACCTCATGATTTTCATAGTATGAATAGGCCATGCATTTTTTCATGACACTATTAATTTTATAGGAAATATTTATTGTTTAATATTGTTGTGCATTGTTTTACATACATACAATTGTGCTGACACATTTGTTCAGGATTTATATCGTTATATCATGTGTGTATAATTGGTGCCATTCTCTGATCCATAAGGTGTATGGGCCATTATTTATTATAAAATGGAAGTTCAACTAGCTCAACCATTTTAGGACTAAAATAATCATTTGGATAATCATAAATAAATTAGAAATGACTTCCATGTTAGTGTCATATTTTTAATCATAAGGTGCATGGCCCCTAAAGGGCTTGAAAATGACTTATCATTGGATTTGAAAATTTAATGTGACTTGCAACATGAGAATTGGGTTGTACACAAATCATACAATGAAACATGACCTGAAACCAACCCTCTTAATGGGTAGTTGGTGTTAATCATTCTTATGGCATGTACAGTATGTCCTAACATATAGTCCTTTCATTTGATGTAGGAAGATATGTGTGTTCATTATCATTGGAAGGCTATAGTTCCTCTCCCAATTTAATCATTGAAATCCTCTAAAATGCATAAATATTTTCTGAGACCTTCATGTGGAATTGTAGAATCATGCTGCAATGACTTCCTCGATTTGCGCGCCTAGAAGGCCATGGCGATTATGTTTCTGATGTTGTAGGCCTTGAGCCACCAATTCTTATTCTAGTCAATCCACCATTGGTTCCTCCTCCTATACTTGAGTTGGTCGTGGAAAATCAATTTGGAGAGGGCTTATTTGGTATGACACAAAATATGATAGGTGGAGTCGGACCTTCCCTAGGCTTGCTAGAGTTGACTTGTAAGAATCTAGTGCAACATCCTCCTACTTTCTCAGGATATGGCAGACCACATGATATGAAGTATTGGATGAGGGAAATACATTCTATATCCGAAAAACTAGACACACCTCCTAGGCAGAGGGTTAAACTAGATTCATACATGTTATGTGAATCAATGTTGAGGTGGTGGGATTCCATCACCCATGTAATAGAGAATTGAGGGATGGTTTGGGATGACTTCCAAATAATCTTCTACGACTAATTATTTTCCAATACTCTAAGGGATGAATGTTCTAGAGAGTTCATGAATCTACACTAGGGGACCATATCAATTATGGATTATATATCCAACTTCAATGATTTGTAGTGTTTCTCTACTCCTCTAGCCACTGTCAACATTATGGATATTTGGCTATTTGAGGAAGGGTTGTGCTACGCCATCCCATCACAAGTCAGTTTTATCAGGCTGACAACTATTTCATACATTTTTTACCAATCCCTAATTATAGAGGGGAATTTGAGAAATGAGGGAGGAAAAAGACAAGACAGTTTGATACCAAAGGCTTCTTGTAGATCTTCTTTTGGAAAAAAGCGATGCATTAGAGAATCCCATGGAGAGGGCAGAGGTCGGGCTCCTTTCACATGAAGTTCCCCTATATGCCATTAGTGTGGAGTGCTAGGACATTATAGGAGGTAATGTATGTGGCATCTAGTGTACTACATAGGCTAAGGTAGTAGGGGACATCTCCACCATTTCTGCAATATTTTTCTATCATCGCCTAGAGAGAAACGATATTCACATTATACTCGATCTAGAGAAGGATTCATAGGATCTCATAGTTAGACAGATGGAACACAACCAGTCATTTATGTCGTGGTGGTGGTCGAGGAAGAGTAAGACAAACATAAGATTGGTAGACCTCACATAGTGGGACTGGTCAAGGAAGTCAGAAAGTGACTCAAGGTCGTGGTATAGGCTAGTTACATATAGTCTAGCATTTTACACTAGATTAGAGTACATGACTAACAACTATATATGGAACTATTCTACTAGCCTCCACATTAGTGTATTATAGGTTTGATAATGGTGCATCTCACTTTTCATTTTTTAGGCCATCATTGAGAGTTTGGACTTTGACGTTGAGTAAAATCATGGAATCATGATGCTAGATACTCCCACAAGAATTCATTCACAGGGCATTCGTTATTTTTAGAACTATCCCCTTGAAATAGGTGACTAAATCTTAGAATGAAAAATGTTTATTCATGACATGATGGATTTCGATGGGATCCATGGGGTGGACTGGTTATTTCCCTATAGAGTTTATGTTGACAACTATCATTAGAGGATTTCATTTACAATAATATGGGGTGTAAGAAACATGCATAAGGTAGAATGGGATGTTTGTGATACATGACAAAGACCCAAGCTATAGAGGTTGGGTGGTGTTACGAGACTAGATTCTAGTCTTTACCTCAATGACCAGGGATTGAAACCCTTCATATTACCTTTAGTAGTGAGGAATTTTAGAAACATTTTTCATGATGAATTCCCTAGCTTACCTCTTGTGAGAGAGTTAGAGTTTATTATTGAACAAGATCCAGGAGGAGTACATGTGAACATTCCTCCTTATAGGTTTGCACTTATGGAGCTCCAGGAGCATAATAATCAGGTGTAGGGTCTAAGGGATAATGGTTTTATACACCCCATCACTTCTCCTTCGGGTTTACACTTCATTTTTTCAAAAAAGTGGGGTTGTACCCATAGGGATTTCAATAATTATCGTTGGTTGAATTAGCTGACTATTAAGAATATGTTAATATTTTCTACAATAGATGACCTCATTGATTAGCTCTAAGGAAAAATGTTTTTTCAAAGATAGATCTCAGGATAGGATATCTTCAGTTGCATGTCTGGTTATCCAACATACCTCTCATAGCTTTTTGGTGCATGTACGTTCTTTATGAGAACATGGTTATGATGTTCAAAATTACGAATTCACCTATTGTCATTATGGATCATATGAACCGGGTTTTCAACCCATATAATGATTCATTTGAGGTTGTGTTAATTAATGATATGATAGTGTATTCACACTCTAGACACAACCATGAATCCCATCTTGGGTTCATGCTGAATACACGGAGAGAGAGACAACTCAATGCTATGCTTGGTTTCCTAGGAGAATACCAATAACATTTTTGATATCCGTAGTTTTTTGGGGATTTCTGGATACTACAGTTGCTTCATTTGGGATTTATCATGCCTTGTATCACCCATTATGGGTTTGATTAAGAAGGGTGTGAAATTTAAATGGGTAGAAGCTCATGATGTAGCCTTTCCAAATTTTATGGGGAAGACTTACTTAAGTGCTGATAATGATTCTTCCAAATTAAGGCCTGGACTATAAAATTTATTTTGAAACATCGAGTATTGGTATTTTAGCTATTATGATTTATGTAGGGGGAGTCATTGTTTATGGTCCTCATCCTTTATGACCTCATGAGTGTAATTACCCAATATATGACCAGGAGATCACTGTAGTTGTTCCTGCCATATGCTATAAGAGACACAATGTATTGGGAGAGAGTTTTGTGGTGTTCATAAACTAAAATAGTTTTCAATACCACTTCACTCAGCGAGAATTTAATCTCAGGTATTGTCGGTGGGTCGAGGACCATCAATTGATTGATTTTGATCTTTCTTACAATCCAGGAAAATAAAATCTAGTATCTGATTCTATGAGCCAAGAGGCTCATAACTAGGTAGTTCTGCAGTCCAATGGTGACTAGAAGCTTATGGAATTATTCTCATAGATGCATGTTGGGGTTCAAGAGGACCATGTTCATAATATTCTCTCATCATTAGTGGCAACATCTACTCTTCTAGAACTATAATGGTTGAGAGAACTATATAATCCTGAAGGACTTGTCCTATGTGAAACTGTTTCAGTTGAAGATATATGTTCTAGATGGACAGTCAATTGGGATGATACTCATTTGTTCCATGGGTGTGTATGGAACCCCTCAATCATAAGAGATGAGATTATGAGGGATTTCTGGGCCTCAACATGGGTGGTTATCTTGGGAGTCACCAAAATATGTCGAGATATATGACATAAATATTGGTGACACTACTTGAAGCATGAGATAGCTAGTTTCATCACTCGATGATCCACCTATTAGCAGTTGAAGGTGGAAAACAATCTTTCATAATGTCTTATACAGTCGTTTTCCAATTCGATGTGGGAATGGGATGATGATTTGATGGAAATTTTGACTGGTTTACCCTGATCACCTCTTGGAAACGATGCAATGTGGGATGTTGATGTCTGACTAATGAAGGTCACACACTTCTTACCCATGTGATATAACATTTCAATACATTTTTTCTGATGATCATTCATTAAATAGGTGGTATATCTTTATGGAGTACATCATTCTATAATTTTCGACAGAGGTACTCGTTTATTGACACTGTTCTAGCAGGGGTTGGGAAAGGACTTTGTCATGCATGTACTTCTATGAACAGAAAATCACTATAGATTGGTGAACTGATGGAGAGTACAATTCAAGTCCTTGAGTATATGCTCCATGCTTCCATTCATGAAATTAGGGGGTTCATGGGAAAACCATATTCCCCTCATCATTTTTTCTTTAAACAAGAGCCTTTAGGCTACCATTGAGATGGATCCAGATGAATCCATGTATGGAAGGAATTTTTTCTCTCCTTTGTGTTGGATAGAGGCCAGAGAAGTAGTTGTGCTTGGGCCTCGTCTTGGGAAAGAGACATTAGAGAAAGGACAACCGATTTATAAGAGCACGTTGATAGATTAGTCCAAACAACATGCTTATTCTCAATGAAATTGCTGACCTCATGTGTTCGAGGATGGAGACTTGGTTTTCTTGAATGTGTTTCCTATGAAGGAGAATATATGTATTCAGATATAGGTTAAGATATCAAAAAGATTAGTTGAACCCTTATCAATTGTGATGTGGATCATACTTGTGGTTTACCAATTGAAAAATCCTAAAAAATACTAGTTCATGAACAATTTATTTCATGTATCTCAGGATCTGCGATATTATCCCGACCCCTAACACATCTTCCACTATAATGGGGTTGATCTGGATATGGATGCTTCCTTGAGGAGTACCCATTTCATATAGTTGATTAGGGAATGAATTCACATTGAGGAACGTCCATCCCTCATGTATGGGTGCCACGGAAACCCAACCATGTACAAGATAGGGCCTACGAGTGGGAAGTCGTTTTATGGTCTCAATTGATGGAACTCTTTGCTGACAATACATATTTTCCCATAGTAGGGAAACTCAGGGATGGTTTTCATTAAGTGTGGGTGGTTGTAATGTCTTTATGCTTTAAAAATGTTTAAAATCAATAGTTTTTCCTTTTTTAATATCTTAAATGGTCTTGATATTGTCTCATAATCATGCAAAGGAAGTCACACGAACATATAGGGAAATTCTAGAGTTGGAGCTCCAAAAAGGTGATGGTAGGATAGGCTACATTGTGTGTTAGAAACCGTGAAACCTAGCTGCATGGCTATGCATCCAGCTATAGATACATAGCATGGAATCCTCTACAACCCAAATGTATTTTATCATGTAGTTTTCCATTTGAGTTTTGGCCTTTTCATATTAAACCACATAGTGCCATGAACTGGAATTTTCTGAGATCCCCTGTAGTGCTTATTACATCATGAATAATTAACCACAATGTGATTCAATATGTTAATAGACTCATTATTATGGGTTTAGAGATCCCCCTCTATTTATATAGACTTACAATGGGTGTTCCACCTAAATTTTCCATTTTAGGCCAATTTCCCAAAATTTAAATTTATGGGTTATGTTTCCTAGCATGTTTTTAAATCAAATTGACAATTTTAACATGTATATTTTCATAAATCCTAGTCACCCCATGGGTGTTTAGACCTCATAGTCCTGTAATTTCCAATTTGGTAGTATGACTATTTAACTTGTCTTGTACTATGACTTGTTCCTTGTATATAAATTTTCCATGCAAGGAAAATGTGATGGATAACTTATATAGGTTGTCTCAGTTTGGATATCCAAATCCTTAAAATGAAATACCATATATGGGATGTTTTCAAGCGATGAAATGGAGTTTCCCTTATCTTGATTTATTTGTAAAGGCAATTCATAATTGTTTTAGATTATTAATATTGTAATAATATAAGATGGATTACCTTATAATATATAGATGAAAGCATGCTGAACATAGTACCAGTTATACATATCACTTTGTGGGGGAAGGAATGCTGAACTTCATTCTAGTTATAAATATCACTTGGTGGACGAAGGCATGATGAACTTTTTTCCAGTTATATATATCACTTTGTGGACTAAGGCTTGCTAAAAATAGAGAAAGATACATATATATATACACCTTCATATAGAAAAATGAATACTGATGTTTTTTCTAGTCATAGAAATGTATGGACTAGAGGCAGGTTGACCATTGATTCAGTTATATATATGTATACATTGTTACTTGATATGACATTCCATCATCATGCTTATGCATGTTTGCTCATCAGGTGTCCTTTAGGAACCTAAATGGGAGAGTATTTGTTTATTCTAATTTTCATTACATTCATACTATTTTTTTAAAATGTTCACTTATGAGTGCCACTCTGATTACATGTTGACACAATTGGTGGTGAAATACAGGGATTCATCTCTCACCATACTTAGGCCGCCATTGGTACCTGAGAAGTCTATCTACATGAAGGATTAGATAGAGGCAATTACTTCTCTTCTGGAATTTGATCCATACTGTTAGTCATAGATTAAAAGAAGATAAAAGTCTTAGGATCGTGATGCTATGGAACAACTTTTGAGGGTTTGTTTAATTCTGTACCATTTATTTGTATTCCTTCCCTTTTTTTGCCTATTCTCATTTTGTATTTCCATGCCATGAATTCATATTAGTATCAAACACTACCTATGATGAATTTTATCTTTTTATTTAGTATTTGACTATATATATTGTTTTTCTCCTTCTTATACCATAGTTCTGTTGGATTATGTTTCCACTACAGATTATTTAAATTGCATTCTCTATGAACTCTGACATGGATGTATAGTCTCCCAACTGTTTTACAATTACACCTCAGCTGCTTATCTGCATCCCATGGCATATGGGGTGACACTCTAGGTGTCATGTGGAAATCCTGCATCAAGGCACATGTTATGTGGTAGTTGGTTCCATGATGTCACCCTTTATCATTTTATGTCTTGTCCAATCCTCAAAAACGTTTTTAGCTAGAACAACAATTATACCATCTTTATTTTCAATGTGCCCAAGAAAAGAAATCAATTGCAACCAAAAACCACAATTGATAAATTTTCAAAAAAACAAATTTTATTTATGAGTTTGAAAGAAAATCCATAATTGTTTTTCACATTTTACATACCTTTTAGAAAACACTAAAATATCATCAATAAACACAAAAACAAACTTATCCAGATATTCAGGGAATGATCTTTTTAGAAGATCCATGAATTTAACAGATGAATTTTTAAAGACAATAGGAATACAAAATAACTCCAATTTCAATTTTTTGTATGAAAATAAGTTATCAATATTTCATCCTCCAAATCCTTCAACTGATGGTGTCTGGATCTCATGTAAATATTGAAAAAATAACGAGAACCTTGGAAATGATCAAACAAGTCATCGATATGACGAAATGGATACATATTCATAATAGTAATGTTATTCAAAGGTATATAATCGGTAAAAAGTCTCATAGATCTATTTTTCTATTTAACTATCAAAATAGGATAATCACATGGGAATAGTCTTTGCTTCCCTTTGATTTTTTACCCTCAACCATAATGGATTTTCCTGAGTCTCTATTTTCTTTATATCCTTTCTTCCATCTAGGATTATGAAATAAATTTCTAGAATTCTTTCCAAACTATCCTTTGACAAATGGATGTAACTATCTTCACCTGAATCATCCTTCTTTAAAGCCAATGTTGCTTCTTGGACATCCTGACCATCAAAGTAGTTGCCCAGCCCCACAACTGAGCCTGCATTGAGGAAATTATGTTCGCATGAAGACTTCACCATTCCTGCCTTAACCTCAAAATCAGTCTTCTTCCCTACACCCATAGCCTTCAGCTAGGAATGAGGTTGTGAAGTGAGAGTCTTCAGGTCTAAGGGATCCAAGACAGTCACCTCATTCAAACTCCCTTCTCCAATCGGTGATACAACAATTGAATCCTCCTAGAATTTTTTTCATATAGGTCGGCTTCCCCACTGAAGTCAACCCGAGTTGCAGCACAACTAGGGGTTACTCTAATGATTAAGGCCTTTCCATTTTCCCCTTGAGGCACACTTTTTGGGGAATTAATTGAGAAAACATGATGTCTAGGGGGTTTTGAATAATTAACACATGGATCCTGCAGTTGATTGAGGATACCTAGTTCTAGTTTCTAACAAATAAACATCTTATCCACCAGTAGATTTTTACTCAAACCACTAGCCATGTACATGATAGATGGCGATGGCGTGGTTGTCCTCTGGTTCTCCCCCTTTGTAGTTTCAATTGAATCCCCTCTACGTCGCAAACCAGCTATGTCTTTTCCATCATAAAATTGATAAACAACTATATCCTAGATAACATGGACAGTGCCAACCTCCATAGGATGGGGAGGCTTTGTCTGGGAATAGTCAGGGAATCTATGAAGACATTTAGAATCATCATGGACAAAATGACGAATACAAGAATAGATGGAGATCAAAGAATCATTACATGCGGTTTGGTTCTAGCGATGTCCTTCCTAAATCCCAACAGTGATGGATTCCAGTGGGCCTTTCGATATATCAACTTCAACATAGATCCTAGGTACAACAGGATGGAAAATGTAACTAGTGTGGGAGTAAGAACATACAGAGTGGCCAACGAAATTACTTATAAACAAGAGGATTTTCGAGTTCGGGAATAGAAAAGGATGTCTAGATTGGGAAATCCAAAGTGATGTGGTCGGAGGGTCATGCCTTAGGGGAAATCGAAGGACCACTGGAAGCGGGAGAACCTAACTCATCCCGTAGAGTGCAGAGGAAAAGGACAAAAAGAATCCATGTATTATTCAGTTGAGAAATTGTTTTTAATGTGTCTCTCATATAATATGACAATGATATCTTGATCCTGATGATTCCAAGACGAAAAGATGAAAAGACGAACTGGTCGAATGCATCCATAGAGGGGTGATTCCTTCCAAAACAAGATACTAAAGTGAAATCAAGCAAAGATGAAGCTTCTATGTACTCCAGGGGAATATCAGAACTGAGGGAACTCCATTTGAGATGGATTGGTTGTTAGGGATTATTTTTATCTGAGGGAACAAAGGGAGGGAGGACTGATCTGTGAAAATGGAGAATGAGGGAAAACAGGAAGGGAATGAGCATGAGGGTGAATATCCCCTCCAAAGATAAAGTGGGTTAAGGAGGGGAGGAGTAACCATGTCCATTCCCTATGACATTTACAGAGAGTAAAATGATAAGGAAGCAGGGGAAATCCAGATCCATATGTTGCCACTGAATCATCATCTTTTTTTATTCATTTCATAGAATAGTTTTCCCATTCTGAGTAGAATTGTTTTTAAAAATAATTTTTTAGAAAATACTCATATAAAAATACCCTTCGAGATTGTAAATATTATATCATTATGTCGTACTCTTTTCCAGATACCACCATTGATCAGATTAAACATCAAAATTGTAAAAGGATAGTGTAAACATTTGACGTTCTGAACATCCCATGACATGAAATATCTCTTCTATAGAATTAATCAATACAATTTATATCATTAGATCTATGGTTCTGCTGAATTCATGAAGAAATTGCCTCACATAATTCTTTAAAAAATACACGATCCTTCATGGTAGATCATGTTCTTCTATATCATGGATTCCACCACTGTTTATCACATGAGTTAACATATCCATTGCTATCACAAACTTCTCGATTCCAATTTCCACTGTTCTAGGATGTAGATTCAAACACATATTAGCATCTTGCTGCCTTCTAATTCATGTTCTCTATTTATTTAATGGAAATCCATTCTAAACAATAATATCTTAGATGAAGAAATATCATAATAATTAAATTACATATGATTATAAATTAAACATAGAGTAAAAATCAATTATGGTATTATATTAACGTCATCAAAATAGATATAGTTATCTAAACCTAAATTAGATACCAACTATAGAGACTTAGCCTTAAAAAATAAAATAATCAAGATTTTGAAATAAGAACATATATTCTTATACACTGTTGATCTTTTTAGATGTCGAGTTTTAGTGAATTAGGACATAAAACAAACATAACATCCTATAATCATAAATGTGGGAACTAATAAAACAGAATCAATTTTTTCCTTAATATAAATCCTTTCAAATAACAATATTTTCATTGTCAAATCATAATAATTTTTAAATTGACTTCCTTATTTCTCTTACACGTCCTTATAACCAGCAAAAAACATTGAAAAAAATGGGATTGAAACAAATCAATCACTAAGAGATACAAACAAAGAAATCATTAGTCATGTGATAACATAAAAACAAATAAAATCTATTTCATAAAAACTCATTATCGTGCATTGAAGAATCATGTAGTTTCATTGGGTAATATTTACCATATCACTCTTACGATCACCCATACACATGGAATAACCATTTAGACAACTTCCATCTCTGGAGTACACAACGCATTCGAGTGCTATAATGGGTATACTTATCATATCTTGTGCCATAATAGACATAAACCATCATATCTTGAGCTATATTAGGACTAAACCCATAATATATAGAGATATTATTGGATTAACCCAATATAACTATGTCCAATGATCGTATCATGAATAAAACACATGATAACTCATATAAACCCTTGAGAAAAACACAAAACAAAAGTCCCTTAAAAATATAATATAACTGGAGTAAAATTTACTACCATGGAATGAATATGAGAATATAGTATAAAGACCCACAATACCATATAATAGAAATAAATTAATCATATTAAGAATCATAATACCACATAATGAATGATGTCGAAGTTTAACCCAATGAATGGAAATTTGGATAAGAATTCCCTTACCTCGATTTAGTCTTACATACAACTTAATTAAACCTCGTGTATAATGGTTAAATGAGTGTTATTAATACCTTAGAGAGACATAATAATTTTCACAACACCTTATATAATAATTTTATAACAACATTCAACACACTAATTAATAATATTTTATTTATTTTGATTTTTTCGGGTGTGTTCGTTACATCATCATCATCATCATTTATTTATTTATTAAAAAATAATGGAAATGAAAATGAAGTACAAGAACCCCATGAGGAAAATAAAAATAGGGTCCTCAAAAGCCTAAGGGGGTCTAAAGTAATGATGTCTAAAGAATTCACCCTATTCAGGTACACCCCATCAGGTTTCCAGAGGTTAGCATTTGAGACACAGTAAATATGGGATCCTTGCTCAGCTAAAGAGGCCAGGTGGTCCTCAACTTTGTTCCCCACACACCATTTATGTATTAATTTTATGTTTTTATTATTTAGAGTGCCCCGACACATTCTAATGATGTATGATATCGACTATTTTACCTTTCCCATTGTATTCAAGGAGTTGTTCATGATCAGAGTAACCATATTCACTTTGTAGAGATTGATCCTAGCCTATTGACAAAGAGAAAGGCCAGTAAGGGAGCCTTGGAATCAGCCTGGATGGAGGAACCAATACCCAGATATGAAGAGAATGCCAGGATGACCAAGCCTCTAGAGTCATGCACAACCCCACCGCCTTTGATAAACCCCTAAAGATAGGATCCATCTGTGTTCATTTTTAAACCACATGCTAGAAGGATCCATCGCACCGAAAGACCCCATTGAATATTGATTTCCGGAAAAGATACTATAACATTAGGTAGTAGATGCTACAGTGTAGGTTCCTCCCATCAGCCCTTTAGGATACAAATAAGATCAATAATCTAGTTACAGATCCGGACAATGATGGTTCTGCCCGAGTTCTGGACTCCCTCTAAACTAGACTTGTTACGCACCTTCCAAAGGCACCACCAATCCATGAGGAGAAAAAATGTACAAGCCTCCTTCTCTAAACCTGAAGTACCCACGCTACTAAACCATCTATCCATAAATGGTGAATCAGCCATTTGTAGAGTAGAAACAGTAGTAAATGCACCAAAAAAATCCTCAAACCTCCCAGGCCCAAATTCCTTCACAAAAATATGATCATTAGTTTCTACAAGAGGCACATTACATCAAAAACATCTCGAGCCATGATGATCCCACATCTCTTGATGTTTAAATCAGAAGGAATTGATTTGTTCCTAATACACCAGAAGATAAATTTAAACATCATAGGGATTTATTTTCACTATAAGATATCATCCCATTAATCTGTAGAAGACTAATAATTTGAGACCTGCCTGAAATCCATTTCTGAAAAGTCTGCCAAACTAGATGGAATAAAAAAACATCTTTCCGGGTACACGTGGGTGGTGATGTGTTCAAAAGAAGCCTTTTGTTTCTCATTTAGTTCAACCGAAATGAAATTCGGAAACATAGCATCCTCTTTGATTGATATATTCGGCACATGGCATTGCAGAAATCCGAGGACCTCACCGACCTAATTTTAGTTCCAAAACGATATGTCTCTATTCCCCAAAATACACTGAGTATGGGGATGAAGGGTTGGGATAAGCATGAGGACATAGGACCAGGACATATAGGCATGGAAAACATCCCTATTCAAACTCCCATGCCATCACCCATCCATAGCCCTCCCCCAAATCATGCATTGTTCAATGACCTCCCAAGAAAATTTAGTGTGTATGCAGTGGAGAGTGTCAATCACCCTTCTGACATGAATACCACCATGCTGAACTGGACATGCCAGTTTACACCATGAAGCCCAATGGTGCTTGCCCTCCGAGATAGCATCCCAGATAAAGCGTGAAAGAATCCTATCTATACTATTTATGAAACCCTTAGGCACGTAGACTGAGGATAAATCATAAATAGGGGTGTCCAACAACACAATAGTCACCAAAGAGATCCGACCCCCAAAGGATAGTAACTGATCCTTCCAGTTATGCACTCTGTTTGTAATCCTCCTCCCAATATGATCAAAATCCCAAATCTGAAGCATATCTGAGGAAATATGAGCAGCCAAGTAATCTATCAGAAGAGGGACCCTATGATTGTCGAAGATGGTGCATAAATAGGAGGCCAACCCTATATTTCATATTTTGAATATAAATAGGTTATTCAATTCATTATTGAAAACCTATCCACTCTATTGCCCGGGGGCCACCAAAACATTGATAAACCGTCCGACTGATCATCTTCTGGAATTAATGAAAACCATGGAATTGTCAGAAAATATGAGATGAGAAACATAGAGGGATCTCATTCTCCTGTGAAAAGGAAGGATTTCACCATTATAAACACCCATGTTGATTAGCCAGCTCAGATCATCCCATGATAGGATATAGAGGCTCGGGCAGAGAGGGTCCCCTTTCCATAGGCACTGGGAGGCTTTGGAGAATCTATGCATTTTTTCCACGTAGGAAACTGCAAGCCATGAAGAGCTAAAGCTCATGAAAAAGAGATCTGTAGACAGGGAGGAGAACCCCATACCTGTTAGAACCTTATTGACGATGCTCCAATCAATCATGGCGTATGCCTTATTCATTCCAATCTTTAATTCCATGTTCAAAACATGGGTATTAGTGTCAATGTCCATGATAATATCTTGTGCCAGAGAAATGGCCCCTTGAATGAACCTACCCTACCCAAATCCATGTTTTTCGTAGGACACCCATCTTGGCAGATAAAGAGAAATCCAAGAGTTGATATCATTTGCCAGAATTTTTTAAGGCACATTGCACATACTCACATGTCTGAAATAAATAAGATTCATGGTATTTTGGATATTGGGAATGACAACCAAAGTGGTAGCCAGTGCAATCCATGGAAGGGACCCAACACTAAAAAGGTCATAGTCATCAAGAACCACATCAGATTTAATCGCATCCTATGAGAATATATAAAATGATCCTGGGAAACAATCCGGGCCTGGCGCACTTTTATTATTAGTGTTCCACATGGAATCTTGGGTCACAGACTCATCACGAAATGGCCCCCCATTGTATCATTGAAATGTGGGGAGATCAGGTTGGGAATTGTGATCATGATGTCATCATTGATCCCCAGATATCCATTTGGTATGCCCAGATTAGGACCTATCATTATCTCAGAAAAATAAACATGGGCTTGGTCTCCCACAACATCTCTGTCATCTAAAGATGTTCCATCTTAAAAAACAATAAATGGAGTTGGGTGCCGTTTCCATTCCTTGATGCATTCATGAAAAAATGTAGTGTTCATGTCTGCCTCAATATGACACTTGATTCTTTAATCCTCACTCACCTTTCTTTCCAGTTCAGGAAAAAGAGAAAAGAGGGCCTCCTTCTTGACAGATAAATCCTCAAAGGCCCGATCATTCCAATCCAACTCATGGCCCACTTAAAGCTGATTAACGGCATAGATAAGCCCCTCCATTTCATTATCAACGGGAGGAAATGAGTCATCTGAAACCTGATGTGACTACTTCAGTCTTCTATGTTTAGTATGGAGCACAATCTATGGTTGGATTAGTTGGGAGGCACCCAAGACCTTGTTGACCCGAAGAAGAATGTCTGGCTGGGAGGTCCAGTGTTGATAGAATCTAAAACCAAGATGAGTATCTTGTCTGGAGAAAATAGAGATCAATAAAGGGGAGTTTTCAGGAATTCCCTATGTCAAATGTTCAACCTTGCAGTTGACAAACACAGATATGTCCTGCATATTACCATGGAAATAGTCTAAACAACAATTGGAGAGATGGATCCCCCATTGATTACTACACCATGTGAACTGGTCGCTATAATATCCCATGTCCATAAGCCCTTTACTCTCCATAAACTGAATAAATTCTAGACAACCCCTCTTATGAATAGGGCCCCGACCATTCCTGTCCTTCAGGCTTGCAACAATGTTAAAATCCCGCCCACCTAAACAATCCAAGGGAGTCTTCCCAAATCAATGGAATCAAGACCACTCCAAAGAGATTCTATTTTTCCAGTGTCACAAATCCCTGTAATGAAGGAGGCAAAAAAGTATAGGTTTTTACGATAGACCCTTGCGGTGATGAATTGATCATCGACCCCAATTATATCTAACGAGAGGATCATATTCTAGAAAATATAGATATGATAGTTGAATGGATCCACTTGTATGAAACCATGAAACAATAGTCTTCTAGAAAATAAATTGATATTCACAGAATTGTACTTATGTTCTAGTAAAGTAACAATATACACCTAGTGGAAGTAAACCTGTGTGGAAATGAAATCTGACATGACCCGGCTACCAATGCCCAAGGCATTTTATATGAGAAGTTTCAACAATAGGACAACAAATCCATGTCAGTGGTCCCAAGGGTCCTGACCATGGTGTTATGAGAGGAGGATCCTTCCATAATCTATATGTATCTGGATATCGTGCATATCCCAGCAATCAACTCGTGACTAACCAAGAGGGGGGTAGGGGGTGTCGAGTAGTTAGGAGTACTGGAGAGCTGGATGTCCAGATCCATGGCGACACAAGAAGAATTGGAGGTAATCATGTTTGATGCGGTATTCTATCTCTCACTAACATAAGTGGAGGAATCCGTAATGACATGAAGAAAAAGAAATAATTTGGTCTCTTTCCAGGAGATAAAAGCCCAATCCTTCTATAGAGAGTGACCTTTTGGACTAAGATGACCTTTCACACTATGGGGTAGGGTAGAGCTGACCATGGATCCACGAGAGAGACTTTCCATCCATCAGACAGTCAAATCCTTTTATGTAAGAAGATCTTGTGGCCACGATCAACAATTGGGGTAACAAAGGGCCTAGAAAGAGAAAGCAACACTATGGGTAATTCGAAAGAAGATCCCCTTGATTCGATCTCCTCCACCATAAGCCCATCCACCTCCTCCACCCTAGGAGAATCTGGAACAATAGGGAGAACCACCTGGGAATAAACATGAGAATCTAACAACGGGGAGGATCTCCCATCAGCCTTAGGAACCTCGCAGGGGAGCCTTCATCGACCACCACGGTGAAGCCTTCGTCAAACCTGAACAGAGTGACCCTAAAGAAAATATTGGGAGTAATACCTTGGGACAATTGGGTAAGAATACGGTGGATCCCAGTAGAAGGATTCCTCCTCACCAAGAGAGATCTTATTCAGCAGATGATGAGAAGTATCATCTTCCACACCAATGCGGGCCACATAGAGGTCATCACACCGGTGGGTTCACTCATATGAATAGAGAAACTCTCCAATAGTATCACTGATCTGCCTTAGAAAACCCTTATTTTGGAAATGCAATGGGAGGGCCGAAAGGGATAACTAAACAACATCAACGGGACACATCTTTCCCCTATGACGATCCATTGACTAGCATGATAGATT
Organism: Viscum album; assembly: GCA_963277665.1. Lineage (NCBI taxonomy): Eukaryota > Viridiplantae > Streptophyta > Magnoliopsida > Santalales > Viscaceae > Viscum > Viscum album. The sequence goes on along the minus strand of OY728146.1, from coordinate 2,000,559,029 downwards.
AACATACCAAATACCCCAATATTGATGGGATCTACACCAAGAATTTATGAAATCAACCTCCGAGGAAAACCCCAAAACAGAAAGAATTCATGTGCACAAAGGAGGTGAGAACCAAAGAATTCAACCTCCAAGAGAGAATGATTTGCTGAAACTCCTTGAGAGGTGGCAACGCACCCCTGAATCTTTCAACAAGCTTCCAACAGAGGAAGGTCGTAGAGTCTGCAAAGGCTGAGGCAGGAAAGACCAAAGACACAAAATGGAATTACATCGACCCTTTTGGAAAGGGAGAGGAAATTAGCAGGAAACATGAGCTAGGAGAAGGCCTCAGTGGGCCACACACAACATCCCTGAAAGAAGTATCAGGATGGAGAGCTATAGGAAGAGGAGGAAGGAAAGATGGAGGCCCCGACAGGAGATCATGGAAAACTGAGGGGCCAAGAGCCATGGGTAGTGGGGATGGAGGGTGTGCCATAGATCTTCCTGACGAAGAAGAGCCGACCACAAAATTGAAAATCTCGGCAAAGCATGGGGCGCGTTCTCACCTTCTAGCATTTTTTATCGGTGTGTTCTTTTAATGGATTCCATGGGGGGGTTTGTAATGTCTTTTCTTGTCGAATGGAAATATATGAATAGATTATGAAGGAAATGTTGTTAACATGTTTTTATAATATTAAATTATAACATAAATCATTTTTATCATAATTCATAATGAATCATTTGATAACCCATTAATGGTGTTAATATCGGTTTGGCGGTTCTTCGATAATCACCCTCTTGATTCGTTATATACCATTAATATTATTCATATACGTTTATTAAATAACATTTAAGTGGATTAATAATACATGTTATAATATATTTAAACCATTAAGGGGGTTTTATAACCAGATTTAAAGGATGTAATGGAAATTGAAAACACATTATCAATGAATTTGGTAAACCAACACATCACACATAATGTTTTTATTTATTGTTTTAGGGGAAGATGATAAGAATAATGATCACAAAATTTCCGATAAACATGATATAAATCCAGAATATATAAGACACTAGATCTTTCATTCCTATTTGATAAGGGTATGTGAAGAGAGTATGAGAAAATAAAAAGCAATTGAAAAGAAATTAAAAGGAAATGGAAGAGGAATTTTACCTCTTGATCTATTACCCTTGGGATCATCCTTAAGGCCATTGGTTTTAGACATTTGGTGAGACCAGAATGTCATGGAAATAGGGAAGAGGGTTGGGAATAATATTAGAAAAAATTTAAACAGTGATCAAATATAGGGAGTTTGAGAGGAAGAGGGAGTGATGGTGGTATTTATAGTGGAGCAAAGGAGGGGGTTCCATTATTTTAATCATTAGTTTAATATTTTTTCTGAAGACTATGGATAGTATTGATTATTATGTCAAAAAAATCGTAAAGAAAGAAAATGAGTTCTAACCAATGGTTGTTAAATTAGACATGATTTTACAAATAGTGTATTTATCATATAATGTATATATAGGGTAAATTCCCATATTTGACTATTCACAAAAAATTTAAGTATTTTTTGAAAAATCTAATAAATTTACCCAATATATTTTTTGAATTGTAGAACATAAAAATGGACACTATATTACAAAAAAAATTGAAAAATTATATATTTAATTTTTAATAATAATAATAACTTATACAAAAAATAACAATTTTAAAACTATAACTAATATTATAACACATTGATAAAAAAATCAAGGCCGTATAAAATTATTTTATATCTATAAGATAATAAAATTATAATTTATGATTACATTTTATGAAAATAATTTTCATTTAATTAATATTATTAGTCATAAAATATTTATTAAATATTTATGACATATAAAAATACCAACACTTATTTGATCATCATATTGTCACTAATAAGTTACTTTTTTATTATACATTCATTGGTGATATTACTATTATTTTGGCCATTTTACTATTTAGTATGATGATATTACAATTCATAAGAGTAAAATAAATATTATTAAAGGTAGGTTACAATTATCCAAAAAATTAGGAATGTATTATCAGAATCCAAATAACATACTAATCACAAATGTGCATGTCTATTTTTCAATTATCAATTCAAAGAATCAAAAAAATTATGTTTAATGACAGATTCATAATTATCATATTCAAACAATGTTTCACTATGTAGTGAATCTTTTTTTCATGAATTTCAATTTATATTTAAATACATGGAGTGTTACATGAAATTGGGATGAAATTTTGATAGGATACCCTAGGGTTTATAATGCTACCATTATGAACATCATCTGCCTGAAACCCATATGGTTATCATTATCCAAATGTAGCCCTCTGTTGAGGACTATTTCCAAGAAGGATGACATCATGATGTATTGGAAGGCCTATAGTTTCACCTCAATGTTCCACTCTTCATACCAGCCATATTCAAAGAGGGCCCCAAATGATATATGATTCTCTAATGAAATAATCCTCAGGAACTATTTTTCAATTCTTGGAATCTAACAAATATACTTCGTGATAAAAAAAATCAAACGATTTAATGAATGATATGTTTGGCTGAATACGGGGTTCCATATTCCCTTCAACACATAGGACCATAATATTTACTTAACTATAATTGGGTGCTTCTTTTTATCTTCTTGTTTGTTCCTCACTAGTGAGTTTTTATCATATATCACCCTATTAATGGATATATTAAAAATTTTGTGGACTCCACAATGATTTATTCCCACCATAGAATGATAGAGAGTGAATGTTCTGGTGTATGGATACTACCTTTAGATATGATTTAGTAGCATGTATGAGTGGTCAAATAAGTGGCCCATACGACCAAAAAAGACTCGTATACTCCAACTCGATGCATAATATCTTCGAATTCAATATGTGTATGGAGAATATAGAAATCCCATGACCATTAATTTGAAATGACTCCTATTATATGTTGGTCCCACAGGTACCATCTTGAATGATTATTGTGAAATATGGCATGGGATACCTAAAAATAATAATTTTTCTTTCCCAATTTTTCATATTTGTTTCCAAAGGGTGAATACTATCATCCCATTGAGATCCCTGATGGTGTGACTAGTGGTGAAAATGTTAACTTGATAATCCCCAACGAACATAAAAAATATTGTATAGGAGTTTCAAATTTATCATTTGGTATGTAGAAATTTAAACATTCCCAAAATCCTTTATAGGGTGCATGTTTGATTGTGTGTACTCTCTTTCGTCCTCTTTAGGGAAATCTACAAGGACATAGTACATGCAAGAGGATCATTTGTCATATCAAAAACCCAAATTATATATCATTTTCTCCAATAAGATTTTACTACTTCATTAGCTTAAATATCTATTTTGAGAAACAAGTATAAATTTATTAAATTTATTAAATAAGGAATATATTTCACTAATGTTATATCGTAATAGTTTTATATAATTTTTTGACAAATTATTCCTAGAAAAAATATATCTCCTGGATTTATATCTTATTGAATGTAGTTCAATAAATACCACATAGAAGATTATATATGGATTTAACTCATATATCCTATTTATAAATCCATGTTATTCCAAAAGAGATTAAATACTCAATTTTCATGTGGATCCCATTATCCATGGGGGGGGGGTTGAGTTACTTGAATGTAGTGGATAACATCAATAAATTAATATGATATTCTAATAAAATAATAATGTTTTTCTTCTCCTAACCCCATTCTTGGGGTGGGGTTATTTCAAGAAATGTTATATATTTCCAAAAGGTTTTTAAAAAGAATAAAACAGATAGAATCATTTATGGGCTAATGTCCATAGATTTTCATAACTCATAATTGTGTGAGTCTTCAACTCGTAACTCCATCAAAGTATGGTATCCCATGTTCTTGTAAACCTTCTAAACACACATTGTATCTTCCATTAAACAACCATTTCCATGATCTTGAGGCCAATAAATGCCTCCTAATCACACCATTTTGAGGATGAATCCTTTAAGACTCTGATGCCAAAGCACCCATATTTCACAACGTTAACTTCCATTCATTAATGCAACCTGATTCCTCAATGGATTCCAATACATGAAAATATAATTTAAATTAATTTTTATATGTATTTAAATATATTTTATTGTTTTTGAGATCTTCTTGTACATCTTCTTTCCCAGAATAACACACCTATTACAAAACCAAAACCATTCTGAATTTCATGGTTTCATGAAAAACCCATATTTAGTGAAACCCATAACATAATGATTCACATTATATTCTACTTTTGAATGATTTTTATTTATGATATTTGGTCCCTCATTTTTCCCAAACCCATATTATTAATGTTTCAATCATTAAAAATATATAATTATGGATTTTATTATCATATTTCATCTCCAAACCCTTTGCAAAATGCATGGGTTTGGTGGTCTCACAACTTTCACACTTATGAATTATTTCTATAACCAACATACCATTCATATGAAGCATGTGATATGAAATATTGTTGCATGAATCTCACCAGATAAGTCTAAGTAGAATTACATGTATAAAACCCCCATCAGGTATCATTCCTTGTCCTATTAAACACCTCAATGTTGTGATTAGGTGTAATTCCCAAACATATAACCATTTGTGGTCTGAACCATGTTATATCTAAGGTTCTATTACTTTCCCAGGGAAACATATTTCTATGAACCACGATATATATAGTTTTTTCCACATTCATGACACAAGTTTCATAAATTCATGACTATAAATGGAACTGATATGTCGTGGTGTATAATCATAATCATTATAATGTTAACTATATGGGGATTCATTCATGTATTATACATCGGTAAATAGTAAACTTCTCTGAGGATGAATCATTAAATTCCGGACACTATATATCCCAATCATGGGATGGTATCGTAGAAGTAGGATCATCTTCATGATGTATACTCAACATATCACCAAGCCTCCAAAAGACTTGATGAGAATATAAAATAAAGGAACCCCCATTGATTTTTAATATTCTCAATACATTACAAGAAAAGAATAAGTGGGTCCATATGCACCTGATTCCTTCCATTATATGAAAATAATAATTTAAACCTTTCCTTATATAATGCATAAAAGACAACATATATTACAAGAATATGACAAGACACCCATTTTGATCCATCATAAACCCATTTTTATGTTAGGTGAAAATCATGTGGATCCTAAGGTTATGATACTAGGGTTCCTTATTTGATGATCCTGAGATTCCTTATGTGATGAGCCTATGAATTGAATATGATGACATAAGATCTCTCTACAGTTTCCTTTGGTGATAATCTTACAATTCTCCCTTTCTTAGGTGATGCGCCGTGGTTTATTTACATGATGATCATATATTTCCTTATCTGTTGAAAACATGATTCCTTAGTTTGAATCCTAGGAATCCATGTTATTTGAATAAGTTTCCAGGAGTGATGAGTTCCAAAATAATCTTGTGGAGAGAAATAGTTTCATTATGTGATTAGAACATGATTGCTTTGGTAAAAAGCGTAAAATTGACTATGTGACAAAAATTATATTCCATCATAATATTTCATAAGGAATATGTTTTTAGATTCCAAATATTACTATAACAATAATTGGATCCAATAATATGGTGGTATTATACTACATCTGCATATGAAGTAATTAACCAAAGTCCACATCATGATGGAATATATTAGTGTATTAATCAGAATATAATAAACATGTAAGGGAGACTTGAAAAGAGAATTTAAAAAACCATATGAATCAGTGTAGGTATGTACAGACAACCCATCATCACATTCTAATCAGAGAGCTGACATAATCGACCTCTGAAGGGAATGGTTACCAACATTTGGAAAGTGGTATTAAAGGACCCTAATCAGGACTATCCAAGGCATAATATTATGAATTAGATCTGGATATAATTTATCGTAAAATAGTTTTTTCCACTTTATATCATGCTTTCCGGGAAATAATTTCATAAAAGTTTATTTCATTAAGATGGTTCCGGGCAATTCATTACAGTTGTATCTGAAATATTTGTACTATGAAACCTACTCAAAGGTGGTAAAATAAGAATTTATTGGTGAGGTAATGATCTATTTACCAATTGACTCTATGGTATGAAACGTGATGACTGAATGAAGAGAAATGTTCATAGAAATATTTTTTATTCTAATGATGTTGAAATTTAGTATCATCAACCAAATAAAATGAAATATTTAGAGTCATTTTAGTGTGGAAATACCTGGAATATATTACCTTTCTATGAGTAAGAATAACATAATTACCATGAATATGTAACGAAAGAATATTTTTAATGGTTTTATATTAATGAATGTGGTGATTTTCATTAACACTGATTTGGATACCATGTGATATTGGCCGGTCACCATCACATTTCAGGGTAAATTTTAACATTTATCTTGTATAAATAATTTATGTTAATCCAACAGTTTCGTTTTATATATTTTAATAGTATATAAAATGTTGTAAGTTTCTATATGTGGCCAAATAGGTGGTCTGAATCCATAGAGAGATGTTTGAATCTTCTTAGTCAATTTATAATGAAAAAGGATCAGGTTTAATTATTATTAGGTGATAATGGGAATCATGAATATTGGATCCCAATAATTATGTGAGATATAGAAAATCAAATGGTATATATAACACAATCATTTATTATAACATAAGCATTATTATTTATAGAGTATTGTAATTTCCATGAAAAGCATGCCTCAAAATCCCAAACCATCAATGTTTTTCATTTCATTTCAAGGTAAAGATACAATAAAAAAATGATAAATTCATATGTTGAATGGTTGTGTTTAGTTATAGTAAAACTATTCAATTTTTACTAATGTAGGATTTAATGGATGGATTGGTGTAATTATGTGTGAAATTATATAATATTTATAATACATAAATAATAATTTGATGTAAATCATGATCAATATTCATGTATGCAGTTATGATATTCCATACAAACTAATGAGAAATGATGGACAAAGTATTGTGAGGGTGATCAAAATAATTTTCTATTCTAATTTCAGGTCTAGTGTGTTGAGATACTCAAAAAAATATTATTTAAATGGAAAGCTACACTGAGGACTCAAGTCCTGGAGACCATTTTCTCCTTCTCTAATCCCTCCATCATTCCTCCCTTTCCTAAAGAAACACCGAGGCCTCATGTCTCAAAGCTCATTGATGGTTTTCTGAATCTTCAGATTTTGACCTCAGAGTTTCACAGAGTTCTTTTCTCTCTTGAAGCTCACATTGGTTGCGCGGTTCAAGAAACTAATTCCTTCGGCATATTTCTTTGACAGATTTGTGTTCCCCTATTGGGACTTCTATGAAAGGGCGATAGTAGGATTTCTCAACAATCATCACATCATTATCCTCTTTTCATCATAGGAGGACCTCATTAGTGCCTGGTAAAGGGCCCCCCGGTGCTGTAATGGCTTCAGGTTCATTTTATTTCGATGGTCATTTAAATTTCATCTGAAGCATGACACACCTTCTTCCGGGATTTGGTCCAGCTACCCCAACCTTCCACTCCCTTTGCAAAAACCCTCTGTGTTAAAAATGCTCCCAAACCTTATCGGTAGTTTTCCTCACTCAGACAGTCGCATAGAAGATGTTTGTAACCCAGTGAATCTGTGGGTGTGTGTTGAAATGGATGTGTCTAGAATCCCCTTTGATTATGTATGGATAACAATCAGTGAAGAGTATAGGTGTAAACAGTGTGTGGTTTATGAGAGTTGGCCGAATTTTATCTCAGCCTGTAGGAAGCTGGGAAATCTCTCCTATGTATGTCTATGAGGGTCTGCTAAGCCGGTGGTCAAGGGTATGGGTCACTGGGGTGTCCAGATTGAGACCACGATGCTGGATATCGAGGAACAATTGGAAGCAAGCAGAGAGAATAGTGAAGAGGAACCCCAATTGTTGCAGCTGATGGAGAAAGAACGATGGGGCAACACTTCAGCCAACTAGGATGTGAGTGTTGAGGTTTCTTTGGGGTACGAGGTGGGGAAGAAGTCAATGGACCATCAGCTGAACCCGTGAGTATATGAGGTTTTTAGCAGGCTTAGGGATGATATCAGGGGTCCTTCCAATCGTAGTGTGCGAACAGCCGAGGGAAGGTCTCGGTATGAAGATGTCCGTATGGAAATTCAGAAGAATGAGAGGGATGTGGCCCTGGAATAGATGATGGGCGGCGTGTAGGTGCTTTTGACTACTTTGTGTGCAGAGGAGTCAGGGGAGAGTAGTGGGTCTATGAGTAAGGTGAAGAAGTGACTAGCTACGGGCACAACTGTTTCTAAGAAAGGATAAAATGATGGAGGTTCAGGTTTCCTGAAACGGACTCCAGTCCACATGAGAAACAAGTTCAAAGGGATATTATAGGTAGATGTTCGATCTGATTCAGATATCATTGAGAAGAGAGGTGAGGGTTGCATGAAGGAACCCATTGGGGTTGAACCCAAACTATCGGCAGAAGAAGCTTTAAGCCTGAGGAGTAGCGGGAGTTGCAGGAGTGTTAGGAGAAGGAAGTGGAGGAAGGATTACTCCTCACTCCCTTTTCCATTGGAGACTCGGTTGGAAAAAAAGTTAAATGGAATTAAATTTTCCAGTGAGAACCAAATTCCACAAATAATAGAGGACCAAGATGATAAATCTTTGGACATGATTTTATGTTTCAACGAGGAAGCGCTCGAGCATGTATTGGTTCTGAATGCAAATGAATAGGAGGCAGTAAAGATGATGGGGAGGTCCCTATAAGTGTCTCTTAATGAGGATCAATAATATTGGATTGAAAAACAAGATCTCATATTGGCAGGGGGTTTTAATAATGATCTGATCAGTTTGGAGGGGTATATCTAGTCTTGGGATTATCTAGCTTCTGAGGTCAAAAATCAGATGACAAAGGTACCAGACACCCATGTCTCATCTTTATCATGGAAATTGATTAGGGATGTGGGATTTGTGATCTTAAGTTACTCTTTTATGATTATATTTAGGTTTCCTTGCTGTGTTTGGATGGTTTGGTGGACCGCTGTGCGTACTATACCTGAGTTAGATTCAATTATATAGTTTGTTATGCTGAAAATATTTTACTTGAAATAATAACATCATACGGTTTTTTTCAGAAGGGGATTAGAGGATGGAGTCTTCACCAGTTCTTGCCTTTCGAATTTGGTCGTTGAGAGGGTATGGATTTTCCATCGGTTCTTTGCCTGTGCGTTCGCACAGGACTACACATCAAAGGGACATCCTTTGATGAAGGTTTTGACATTGTGAAACTGCTGGGGAGGATCCATTTCTATGTTAGTTATTTTTTGTTTTGGTTGCATTGTGGTTGGTGTTTGATCTGATGGTTTCTAACTTTTCCATAAAAGTGTTTTTAAAATAAAAAAGTAATTTTTAGCCAGTGTTTAAACAGATCTATCATAAGAATAAGGTGAGAGGGACAATTGTGATCATGATGAGTGGTTGCAAAAATATAAAATAATATTAAAGCTATTCAAATGGGTTTGGAGATAGAACTAACAAGGTACAATAGTTAGGCAAATAGGTAATGATAAACTATATAAATTATGGTGGGAGAGTAGGTGTTTTTGAGATTATCATAATGGTTATGATAATGAATATTTATAAGGATAGAGAAATTATTTACTGTTTTATAAGTTCATTCATGATCATTGAGTGGATCTGTATAGTGGTAAAACAATTTAGACATCCTCAGAGATATAATTTTATATAATATATATTCCCCATGTATCAATTATAAAAATAGTAGTCAGAACCCTTCCCTGAGATCCATTTGGACAATATAGAATTGAAAAATGAAGCATAATTCAAGGAGAACCCACTATGAATAGTGGATCCATGAAATAATATACTTCATGGGATGAAGGTACCTCTATTTAAGTGTATTAGATACACAATTACATCTAATAGGATTATTTGGAGTGATATGTTCATATTTAGATTAATAGCTGGAGCATTTCACCTACAAGGCTCGATGATGCATCTCAATGAAGAGGAGTGGTATATTTTAGAGTTTGTAATGGGTTTTTTACACTGATGTGTGAATTTGATATATTTTACTTCATTTAACATTTATTTGGATGGATTTTTACCATTTGGGTTATTGGTGGTGGCTAAATGTTACAATTTGAGGAAAAAATATAACTATTAAAATTATTTCAATGTTAAAAAAATGGTTGGGGGTCCATGGTGGACCATCAGTTGATTTGTCTCCCAAAGATAGGTATCTAATGTCCACCAGGTACCCACTGTCTTTGAACTGAGTATCTGTTGGACTCTTACAATATTTTTTTTAAAAAATAGATAAATAAGAAAATGGTAAAATATAAATATTTGGACCCCACCCTGCTTTACTCTTTATGAACCTATCCCCCATATCCATGTTTTTCTCTCCATTTATGTGAGGATTCTTCCTCATCCAAGCTACATATGAATTATCATTTTTCCCATTTCATTTATGGGGTTTAATCTAATGTTCCTATTCAATATATTTTTATTTCACACCCTATTAGTTCATTATATTCTGGAAATCACTAAATTGAGAATTTTTTTCTACTTTTATTTTATATATTTGGTTTGGTAAATTCCGTCATTAACCAAAAAATTTTAGGGTTCAAATATTATCAGGTTATTTTTATCAATATTTTTGTTATGATTTTTTCTTGTTACATGTGATGTTTTTTATATAAGTTTCAATGAAAAATTATAGAAAAAATCGAATAAGTCCAAATTTGGATTCCTTGTGTGTTAAGTGGTATTTAAGGATTTTTAAGAACATGAGCAATCCAAATATTTTTAAAAATAGATTAAATGTTATACAATAACCATGTTCTCTAGAACCGGTATATGGAACTAAAAAATTAGTACCCATGTTGGGTAATCATTCATATTTATTGATTCAGTATACCTTGTGAGGTACCATTTAGTTTTCCATAGTGATAGGGAGCTCATATATGTGATTGGATACTAATTGTAACATAGTGGTGATATTTTGTTATTATAAGTGCATGACGTAACTTGTTTTTACGGTATATTGGTGAGATGACATTCATTTTAGAATGATAAAGACCCTAGTTGTTTATGACTTTTGTTTGGAGTTGGAAAAATTAGTCGTGAAATGTTCCAACCCAATGTATTTAGTAGTGTTGTTATAAAAAGCATTTAAACCTAAAAATTTATTTATGGAATGTTATGTATAATTCCATCCATATTTCCCATACCATGAGTGGGATTGGGTACAATACTAAAAAAATCATTTGTTATTAAAAAAATGGTGGCATTAGGTGTAATGGAAACCCATTCAATTAATATTGGAGGAAGGGTGGGATTATGATGTTTTTTTGGAAAAATTACCTTGATATTAGTGATGAGTTTTGTGTAATTACAAATGAGTACATGGACACCAATGACAGTGAGGCATTTTCTATAATGAAAAAATTGTGTTGAAATTCGGTGGATATTGATTGGTTGCGAACTATCTCAACTGAGATCATGGGATACCAGATACATATTGTGGGATCATCATTTACTAATCCATAATATTTATAATTGGTATGTATAAATGTTACATAGACACTAGGTAATGAATGTTGGGTCAAACATTTGGGTGTCTCCTTACTACTCAGTGTCACGATGAGTTTTTAAATTTGATTGTTTTGTTGTCATATCATATTATACATGAACCCATATAATATGGCTTTATTTAGGGAAATAATTTTTTTTTTCTAATGGGAATATTTATGACACCTTTATATATACACGTTGATAGTCATGTGGACTTCATAGTCAGTGTGACACCCCAACACTGGTAACCCAAATGTAGTTGTTATTTTATTATATTTGTACAAAATAAATGGGATCAAATTTTGATGGATAAAATAGTTTTATATTCATGTGATAGTAAATAAATATATTATTTTCAAATAATATATAAAAATAGGGAAAAAAATTAAAATTATATTATGTATAATATTATTTATTCTTGTAATCCCAGGGAATCACTCACAGATCTCTTATTAGTATATTGGGGAAATGAAAACAATATGAAGAGTGATATAATATTTTCAGTAAATGACATCATAAAAAATATATAGTATAATAAATAAACCATTAATAATATGGTAGAGATAAAAAATAATCAAATATTATATATAACTAATATCATAAAAGGGGGATAAATCCATAGCTAAAATATGAACATAAATAAACACATGAAGAAAAAAAAGAAGTTTAATAATGACATAATGAATAATTACTTATAAAATAATTTTACTATCAAGACCTTATACTGTGAAATGATATATAAATTGTTTTCACATGCACTAAATAAACATACTAGTTTGGATCACGAATCTTATTGATGCATCAAGGTGCTATACTGAGCCCCGACCGTCACATATAATGTCAATTACATTCAACATATGAGAGAAATGAATAAAAAATCATTACAAAATCAATTTAGGAATTTTAATTTAAAAAATTATAATATGAAATATTAATATTTTCCACATTTAATAAATTTATAAATATGATCATAATTCATCCAAATAAATATTGTGGATGATATAAATATTTTTATTCCAAATTAAATTACAAGGTCCGTCAATGAATTTTAATGATGTTAAAAAATTTAAAAGTTCAATATGATGTTTCTTGAGGAAAATGAAATTTTCATTTTGAATTCAGACATATTAAAATCCCAAATTTTCAATAATATTATGAAAATAATTATTTTTAATGAACCACTAAAACTTTTAAATGATGCTACAAATATAAAAACAGTCATTATAGTTGGATAATTTGATCATCCTGTAGGCTTTAAATAAATGATTATATTGAAAATATGTGTAAAATGTTCTTTATTCATAAAACAACAAGTAAAATAATTTTAAAATTTTATAGGATGTAAAAAATTAGTAAAAATAAGATCAATTAATTATTGGAGAATAATAAAAAATTTCATGAAAATAATTTTATTAAAATATGGACATGAAAGAAAATGAATCCCATTTGTATAGAAAGGAAAGGTCAATTTTCGTTATAAATAACCTTTCAGACTATCTAGTATTGAGATAAGGGAAAATTATATGTCTAAAAAATAATCATAGGATAAGGGAATATATGAGGTTTAATGTTGGAAGATCACATAATTCCTATAATGAAAATTTAAACCTAAAAAATTATAAATTTTTATGTGATGGAGAAATAAATATGTACCTTCAGTATAACATTCTCAATAACTGATATTATCATCATGTATAAAAAATTCATAATTATTATACATATATACCATAATAATATAGATAGTTATTATATCATATATGACCCACTTTTAAAATTGCAACATATTTATATTGATAATTACTTATTAAAATTGTCATTTATGAGTGTAACATCTCATTACATAGTTTTGCATATTCATCATCCCCCTCTCTATTTTCATTTTCCTGTATTGTTGGGTGAGTTTAAGTGTCAATGAGGTTGGAGATCCTTTTGGGAAAAAATTATATAAATCATTGGGATGTATTTTTTTTGGGATTAATGGTTTCTAGAAATAAATGTTTTGGTGGAATTATGGGGCATTACTCTTGTTTAGATAACTCAAGAGTTCATTTTGGGTTTTCAAAGAGACTTCAGGGTTTTTCTAAATTTTAGAACTTTGCACATAATGTAATGATTTCTCACCTTATATTTGTCCTATGGTAGATGTCCTGAGTATGGTTCAGGGCTTCAATTCTCTACATGCCATGTAACAATTACACAGCACGTAACAGTCAAAAATTAGAACTATCAACTAAGGAGACATATTTTGTAGTCAAAAAAGTTAAAAAGGAAATAAACCATGTAAAAGGATGAGAATGTGTTTATTAATCAGGTTTTATGGGTTGTAAGACATAGCACAACAGATTTTTCATTTGTTCCCCTATTATGACCTCTTCTCTCTTGACCTAGGAGCCCTCCACAGATATTTATTTGTTACATACTATAATTATGGATCACTTAATTTAGAGAATGTTAATATCGGTGTTTATTCAATAACTATCTGAGTAAGTGATTTGCATATTTAATCATTTTCCTTGATCACTGTAGTGCCAGTGGGATATATTTTAAAATCTATTGTTATCATGGTGTCTTTACATCTAGATATTATAAGCGGCCATCTTTTAGGAGATGATTATTTCATAGATACAATGTGGTGGAATTCTATTAGTTGATACATGTTGTAAAATAACTTCTCTACCAAATTTTTTTTTTCAGATTAATTATAAGATTTGAGGACTGATTCTATGGCCCCCGGATAGAATTATTATTTTTCTATGTTAGGGGATCCCATTATGGGGACATGTCACTCAATTTTGAGGTATGTGGTTCAATCTATATCCTATGTTGGATGAATTTTTTTGATCCTCTTCTTATAAATGATTTTATAATTGAAATAAATGATTGATTGATTTGTGTGTAGAAATGAGTTATTTAGAAAAATATTATTTACCCTTATTTTGGTAAAAGAATGAGATTTTTTAAAGAATATTAAACTGGATTTATGAAATTGTTTAGGATTAATGGTATTAATGAAATGGTTTTTAATAAAATGGCATTGAAAATATATATAAAGGGAGGGGTTGGGTATTTTGGTTGATGTTGTTATATTATTCCTCATCCTTTTGTTGGGGGGGGGGAACTAATGAGGTGTTCCTATATTCCGTAAGCCCGGTTTTCTAGGAACTTGTTAAAACTATTATGACGTTCACCTGTAGTGGTCCCATTGACTCTTTATATTCAACGAATTTATTTAGATACTTGATGAATGTGATTGGATATGATTAATTAGGAGTTTCCTAGCTATCCTAACATATAGTAATCCGTTTTCATGATGTAAACTGTGATTTGGATTGTACATTTTTTTGTTTGTAATTAAATAGATTTCATATCATATTTTATATTTAAAAAATTTTTATTTTACAGGTTCAATTTAATTTAAATTCATCAAAAATGGTTAACTAGAAACAATTTGGAAATATGGAAGAGAGAAAATGTTATATTAAAATTTTCATATAAATACGTTTAACTACATATCATTACTTGTTTTCTATAGAGGTGAAAATGATAAAATTATTGTATATAAGTAAGGTATGAAACACATTGATGGGACCCTATTGAGCCTATTATCTTACACCATGTGCACACATTCAACAGTTCATAGACCTTGGTATTTCATTCAATGTAGGGAATGAAAAGTATTCATAGCGAGGTGGAGAGGTTTCTGTAATCTATGTATGGGTAGATGGTGGTGATATGGTATGAGGTTTCCAAAACTATTACTTGGATTATATATTTTTTTGTATTCCATTGTTGTAAGACCTACCCCTTGGATAGTTTTAACTACTTTTCAGTTTCATCTCTTTTTGTGTTTCCTTTTTTATTATGAAATTTATACTTAATTATTCATACAATTTTTAGAACATTTATTATATATGTGTGTGTGTCTGTTTGTCTGTGTTTCCTACTTTAGGTTAGTTGAAATTATTCCCTCAACATTTTTTTTATTCTATGGTGTTAGTTTCCAGCCAAAGGGGACTGAGAACGTACTCCAGGTATTGATGATTCAGGTTGGATAATTGTTTGAGAGGGTATCACGGTCAGCTTAATTACACTTTCGTATCAATGGTCTCTGTTTTATCTCAAGATTACTTATCCTGGGATGTCTCTTAGACTAGAGATATAGTTTTCATGAATTGAGTGTTATTTTGTATTGATTTCCTCACCAGCTCTTATTATGACTCCAATCAATTTACCACAGGATGTTTGGATGGGTGTCTCCTATTTTGAGTACTTGATCATTATAAATTTTTTTCCTATGGATTTCTAGTCCGAACAAACATTTTTTTATCAAATCATTTCCTCTATTTTGGATCAAAAGGATATTCATTTGAGTCATTTTCCATCGGCTCCTTACGTGGGTGGTGTGGAAGATCCAGAAGGGAATCAACTTCTAGATTATAATCTTATTGAGGACATTCTATGACTAGTTCTTACTATAGAACAAAATGTACCAAAAGTATAGAATTAAATAGATGATGTACATCAAAGAGTATCCTAAGAAATAGAATGAACAAGATAGTTATTATGCAAGAAGCAACCATCCCTTAAGAACATGAGTTTGGACTGGAAGGCTTTTAAGACTCTCTTCTCCAAGTAGTATCTCCTAGAGAAACTGATGATGGTAAGACTCTAGATTACTTTAATTATAATATAGATAATTTTTGGTGTTGGTATACATTAATCAGGTTGCAATTCCGCTTTATTTTTTTTCAAAAGGTTGTAATGAATGGCCACCTAAAATATCAAATGAACATGTAGGGTATGGAACCAGATATCATATCATAGTTATTTATGCTAATAATTTTTAATTATGTGGATACATTATACAAGGTTATTATTTTATATATTAATATGATATGTATGTTGTGTTATTCTTTCCCTTCTCATCCATCCATTACTTGATTCAGTGGCATGAAGAGTAAGAAAGATGATGTGTCAAGACCATCACATTAGTGGTGGATGAGTTTCTCAGTGGTAGTTCTCCTTCAAATATTTAGTGGTATCTTACAGTGTTCAACTTTATTTGTATCAGTGTGGAAAGGTTATTCACACAAGAAATTCATGTTCCATAGATGCAAATACGTTAAAATGTTGTAGATGTTATGGTCATTTATTGTTTTTATATAAAGAGAAATCTATTCCATGTTATGGTCACAGATCAATGTCCTCATATGATACTAAGACGTAGTTATATTATTAAAATACTATAGGTCTCCAAACACAATACTTATGCGTGACAAACCATTATGTACTAGACGAACTTTTAGTTGAGGTTGATTTGGGTCCAATGACAGTGATAGGTACAATCTTCATTTCATGTTCCATATAAAGCTAATTATTTGATAAAGGTTCCCCCAATTGTTGATATATATCCATTTATTTATATTTTTAAACCTATAATAGAACATATGTTCTTTTTTTGGACACCAATTGGGATTTTGAAAGCTAAGGGGATTCAATTTTCTTTCATTTTGGATATTGGTAGCTGAAATGGAATTAGTTTGAGATTTCCTCATTCTTGATCTGGTTCTCTTTTATGTCATCATAGAAATATAATGGCCTCATTCTAATTATAATGAGGACTATTTTATCATTACCATGTTTTTTTCCTTATATTTGATTGATGTTATTGGTTTTTAAGGGAGAGTGGGAATCAAGGTAATTTCATGAAGGTCCTTCATTCCCAAAGAATAAGAATTTTTTAATCATTTTAGTTGAGGTCGATGATGTTTATTTTTTTGATATTCTCTCTGTTTCTTGGAACATTTCTAATTTATTTATAAATAATTTCACTAACATTCCTATAAGTAGTGAGGTAATGTTTAATATTTTCCAATTACAAGGTACATTAATGATTTTGATACCTTAATATATTATAGCACCATTAGAGTTGAAATATATCGAGATTTAGATATGGATGGTAAAATAGAGAATGTTCTTGTTCCCCCTAGTTGTTCTCCAATCATATATCTCGTGTTCATTACCTAGAAAGAATATGGTTCACTCTGTTTTTGTGTGGACTATCAAAATTCGATGTAAGAAATGGTTAATAATATGTATCATTTCTTTATATTGATGATTTTTTTTAATGTGGTAATGAGGGGAAAGTTGTTTTCAATGATTTATGTTCATTTGTGTTATCATTAACTCCAAGTTTAAAATATTGATATATAGAATAAGTATACCAAGAGAAGTTATAAACATTTTTTATTTCATGTGATTCAATTTGGCATAACATACTCTACTACGATTTATTTTTATCGAGGAATTGGATATTCCATGAGTATCTTGAATCATTTATGGTACTGTTCAAGGATGATATTCTGGTTCATTCAAGATTCGAGCTTATGTATGTGCACCATTTATGTTTAGTAATAGGGATCTTGCAGGGTCACTATTTATATGGAATGATTTCAAATTGAAATGTTTGGATCTATGAAGTAAATTTTTTGGGGTGCCTAATTTCAGATCATGGAATAGAAGTTGACCATGATAAGGAACATGTTTTGTTGTGATTGGTATATTTATGTAACATTTTTAATATTCAATGAATCTTTGGTCTTACTGGATAATATCAATGGTTTGGGATTTCTGAAATTTGGAATCATTAACGACTACTGATTCTATTGAAGGTGTAAAATTCATAAGGTATAAAAAGTTTCAATATTTTTTTGATGAGCTGAAATGACTTGTGACAATAGATCATATTTTGACCTCAACTAAGCATGAAAATTGGTATATCATCTTCTGTGATTATTTTGGTGCTATTCTAGGTGTATTTATTATTTAAGATGATTATACACTGGATTATGGATCTTTTTAATCCGTGAATGAATTTGAATAATTAATCCATTCTTGATTTAGAGAATTATTTTATAATGAATGAATATAAGTGTTGGTGACATTATACATTTTAGAAGTGGTTTATATTAATTTATGACGATATGCGTTTTTCTGATATATTTCCATAGAAATACATAAATCATAGAAAGTTGAGGTGGTTCAATTACAATCTAACAGTTGAAATTGACATTACATACACCATGGGTAAGGGGAATTTCATTGTAGATGCTTTTAATAGTAAATAACCATCATAAGATTATTTTGAATTGAAGGAAGAGTGGGAACATATTATGTTTTTTTCCCAGTTGAACCAATAATGTTAAAAATATGTTTCATGTATGGTTCTGACCAGTGTCAAATTATAATATATCTCCCTAAGTATATTCTACCATATTTGTAGTAGTATTAAGATTTTTTTGGAAATCAAGAAACCCTATAATACGGTGAACTATTTCTTATTTATCTCTCTCTGAAATGTTGTAATCTCTTTTGTGGATCAATTTGTTGTCCACGAATCTATAAGGATGTTTATATTTTTTTTTATTTTTTTTTCTCCATGGTCAATTCATTCATGTACAAAAAATTTGTTTTATTACATGATAAAATGATTCTGGTTTCTGGGTATGAAGTATGACAATGTAGACAATGTGTCCCACTATATACATATAAACATATAAAGTTAGAGAATTTGAAAAATTTTGGGTTTTCCTAGAGACATCAGGCGATGATTGATAAATGTGGTGAGGGGTCCAATAATTGTTGTTGTATTACCACAAAATCATCAGGGAAAAAATTATATATGGGTAGTTATTGATTGGTTGAAATGGTCAGATGAGTTTATTATGATAAGGGATACCACTAAATTTGATGATATATGAAATCTATAAGTGTATATGATAATGAGTTTACATGGTGTTAATTATACCTTTATTTCAGAAGGGGATCCTAGGATTAATTTAAGGTTATGGTAGAGTCTCCATGAGGTAATTGGGACTCTAGTGAGGTTATGTAAAACATTATATCCCTTGAATGACAGATAAATTTATCCTTCAAGTCAAATTATGGAGGATATAATCCAAGCCATTGTCTTGAATTTAAGACGATCATGGGATTACTATCTATGAATGAATGAGATTTCCTAAAACAAGAGTTATCAGTATTTCAAATAAAATATCCTTTTGAGTACATGTGTTGCCACATCTGCATAGAACCTCTTTTTAGGGTAGAGGTTGGTGATGCATCTTTGGTTAGACCAAGTCTCACTAAGATGACTTCTGTAAGGATTCTAGATATACATCACTGTCTTGTTACATCCCATAGCTTGTAATAATCATATATGGATAATAGGCATTGTCTATTGGTGTTCTCTTTTCTGATAAGGTTTTATTAAAAGTTTGTCTTTAGTTGAGTCACTGTTGGATTGAAAAATTAAAAAATTTCTCTATAAGATATGTTGTACTATTCTATTTTACTATGAGACATGATTAGAATTATTATATTCTGAAATTTAAATTTTGTTGATAGTTATTCATAGTTTTTTCCACAGCTCTCAACTCAAGAAGTTTTATCATGGCCCCTCTCGGAAAAAGAGTTTACAATAGATCCTGTTAGGGAGAAATGTTTTAGTTTTTTACCATTCAGTGGAGATCATTGACTATCAAGTGAATGTCTTTTGTGACATGTTGATCCTATTGGTCAGAGGGTTATGGTGATATGTATCATATATTCATGAGAGGTTGGATCCATATTTGTTTGTGAGGGACCAGTAGACTACAATATTTATATATTCCCATCATCCACATGAAATAAAATGGATGTAATGTCTTATGGTTGAGATTTTTTGACATTTAATTACACTTTTTTGGTATTCCTCACCCTTTATCTATCTATCTAACTATGTCTCCATCAATTAAATTCCATTTTTGGTTCGTTACATTTGGTGTTTTTCGGGCCATTGGTGATGAAAATGAACTAATGACATGAGATGTATTTTTTTGTAATTAATGGTGTTTGGGTATAAATGTGTTAATATATTTTTTGGGTTATGACCATGTTTAGAAAATTCTATAGTAGGATTGGGTTTTTCTAGAAGAATTATTTTCGGTTGTTGTCTACTGTAATATTATACATTGTGTAATAATTACATGTTGTGTGTTGGTCACTGAGATAACATTGTTAATTTGGTTCAAGGAATGAATGGTTTACATGATATGTGATTTGTTGAAATTGTATATATATTTTAGATATATTTTTTAATATTTTATCAATAAATTATTTGGTAATGCACTTGGTTTTGGTTAGTTTTTATAGGAATTAAAAATTCTACAATAAATAGAATAAATGATAACATAGATCTTCAATAGACTTCACTAACCATAAATGACATAAATGTTTTGTGAACACAATTAGTAGCATTCTTGTATATCCATATACTAACCCATGATGTTTTTTCATGACGTGAATACATTACACAGCATGTAACTAACATTAATGACATGTAGCTTTCAAAAATCTGATCATCAAAAAAAATGTAATTCTATAAATTATGTTCAAAGATTAAACAATATAAAAACATCAAAGGGTATCTTAGTCATATATTTGAACAAATTGTTTAGTTGTAAAATATGATCATAATTACATGTGATTAATAATTATTGCCTAACATTCTGATGCCAAAACCCAATTAATTTATGCTCGTACACTTTTTTTTAAAGGTGGCGACATGAACTGGTTTCCCAGCACATGCCCCAAGGAATTTATTAATATAATAAAAGAGTTTACAAAACAAGCTCGAGGTGTAACATACTAACACCAGCAGGGAATTAGAGATTACAAATCATAGGTGGTTGGAATATCAGTATTTTCTCTCATTTAATTCTACTATTTTAATTCATTTTTATTCGAAACTAGTTTTACTTCATTTCATTCATTGTTTCATTGAATGTTAGTGAGTTGGTTAATCTTTTATTCCTTGATACATTGTCCGTGCAATCCTGAATTTTATTTTCGATGATCATTTCAATTTCCATTCCCAATTATTCATCATCGCGCAATTTTATCTTCATCCATTAATCATTTTTTATGTTTGTGTATTTTTATTAATTGTTTTTGTTTCTGATATTTCTTTCTTCATTTCATTGAACGATAGTTATTTCTTCATTATATCATCATAAGAGGCTATATGTTTTTTCAATTATAATTACATCCAATGGTTTGATATTGATTATTTCCAGTTGTATCCTGGAATATTTCTTCCGAACCATCTTCTCAATTGTAAACAACATGCTTAATATTTTCATACATTTGATCAACACTACCATGAGAAAATAATACACTTTGGGTTAGCGGTTGAGTGAAAGAGTGTTTACAAACCTAATTAATCTTAAGATTGAATATTTGTAACCCTCTTTCTAGTAAATATGTTATTAATAATTGTTTAACTGATTTTTCACTCAAACATTACCATGGGATGTGTGACTGATGGATATTGACTTAATTGGAGCTGATTTGGTCTGTGGTCATTATAATATAACACTTTCTATATAGAAGCCATGAATATTTCACCAAGGCTATTTACTATACCTAGATCATTGGATTTTTCCAGCATGAGTAAATCCAATAGGTTTTACTAAAATAAATTTGGAATTTCTTACAGCATAACAACAAATCCATATGAACATTTTGAGATAAATATAGAATTATCTTTTGTTAATAGCCTGAATATTGTCCCTGAACCCTTATTTTTAAATTATAATTAAAAATTAAATACAAATTCAATGTTAAAATCCTAAAATTATGAGTGAAATTGAAGAATAATTTAAATGGTTTTCTAAGATTTATTTTAGACATGATAGTAGTTCTTATGGGATCGATCCTACACTACCAATTTATTGTGACATAGTAGTAATTGTAGTTTGGGAATATATATTTTATTCTAATTTTCGCCCATGTGAATTCAAAGATGCATTTGGGCGAGTCAAAATTTGGAAACATTTTTAGGGGAAACTTTTGATCAAGAATATTTCCCATTAGACGGAACATAGTTTAAATCACTAACCCCCATTATTATTTTCTTTAACTTGTCTTTTTTATTTTTATCTTTTAGGAACACCTATATCCTCCTCCTTCACTCTCTATATCAGTTTCTCTTTTTTTCTATTTAATAAATTCTCTCTTCAAGGCTAGTGTACTTACCTGGGGACCTAAATATGTTCAAGCTGTAAGGACTCACAAGATAATATTTTATTTTATCATGAGATTGATAAAACCATTTATAAAATCCCCATCTTCACAATGGTATAGATTAACAATCTTACACCACCACATCAACAAGACCCCTATTATGTGACACCTGCCAATCAAGATGAGTTACTACCACTGTAGAATAATGATATTATGGAAAACTATTTACTATCGATTTGTGGTTCTGAATCTTTCATTGTACACCCACCAATTTTCTTCACAGATATTAAATGATCCCTTGAATAATTTATATGATCCAGAACATGGGGCAGTTCAATGGGGCTTAGAGAGAATACCACCCATGAACACATCTCAATCATTCATGATGTTTGTGATACCTTTCAAAACCAAGTCATATCATTATACAACATTAACATATGATTATTCCATGTCCCCTTAAGTTATAGAGACACAGACTGGATACACAATCATGATCCTCAGTCAATCATGACTTGGGATGAATTAGATAAAATGTTCCTAGATAAGTACATCCCATCCATCTAGACATGTAAGCTCAGAAATGAAATTAAAAACCTCATCGATGTGGAAGAATAATAATCTCGGGAAACTTGATATAGTTTCAAGGATTTATCCTACATATATCTACATCATGAGACAGATATATGGATTCAACAGAAAATGTTTTAGCATGGACTCCATCCATCCACACATACCATAGTAAATGCCGCGATTGATGGTGGAATCATGATTAAAACACTAGAATTCATCCAAGAAATTATGGATTATATATCACACAATTATAGAATAGGGGAAACATATTTATGGACCACCGTGATGCATAATTCATTGGGTTGAAGAGTCCATCCATCTTATGACTCAGGTTGAGGAACATAGAGAGAAGATGGAAAAATTTCTGTTACCAACTGTGCCACTACCCCCTTCTACTATTGTAAAGGAATTAAAAACATAAAAGATGTGAATATGACAAAATTTTTACCATGATTTAATGGAAGGGATGAATGAACTCAAAACTCATGCTTATAATTATATAAATTATAGTAAATAAATCCAGTAGTACCAACAACCACCAAAAATCAATAGTTTTAAATTACCAAAAAGGTCGGCGTAATAACCGAAATACCAGGATACATTCAATAGTGTTGTGGGAAAGGTATATATACAAATTAAGGACCACTTGGGTACCCACGACATAGTCTAGATCCTCATCCAAAAAAGTAATTTTAACAATGTTTCATTAGATCATAGAAGAAGCCACCATCACCACACCAAAAATTCTGGAAGGATCCACCGTGACCAAAACTTCATGCCTAACTAATAAAAAATAATATTCAAAACCTATTCACTGCATTCATACAGAAATTAGTCCAATATTTTAAGGATAAATCATTTGTAAATTTATAACATGGTTTTTCGAAAGACAACTCAAAATGTAGAGCCATCCGAGGAAGCTCAAGTTGAAGAACATCCTAAAAAGGATAACAAATATTTAGCATATGGAAATTAATGTGGGGATTTAAAAAATATATGGACTAGGTTAAATAGATTTATATGATTTTCACTTATTCAAATTTTTTTTCACAAGTACATACTTATGAATTATTATTATAAAATAAGAAATTATGAAAAAAATAAATATGTTGACCTAGGAATAATCCCTCTACATAATGAATTATTTATAGTTTCTCAATGAATATTGTCTAAATATTAGGGAACATAAAATTTTCATAATTCAATGAAATATTGGGAAGTGTGATTTTGAAAATACCTAATGAAATCTAGGCGGAACTGTCAATATAATTCCCATGAGTGTTTATAAGAATATGGGGATTTGTGAACTATAACCATGAAAGTTAGCTCTCCAACATATTGACTATTCAGTCAATCGTCTTTGAGGATTACATGAAGATGTCTTGGATAACGTTGAAACATTCATTTTACCCAATGATTTTGTTTACATATATATGTAAAAAGAGGGTTTAATCCCAATCATTCATGGAATGCCATTTCTCACCATGGTAATGGTTATGATTAATGTTAACATGGAATGAGTGTTCTTTAGAATGGTGAATAGAAAGTTATGTTCAATCTGGAGAAGGCTGTTAATACAAGATTATTTTTAAAAAATATTCAATTTTTTTTAATCATAAGAAAATCTAGACCATATGAAAAGTGGGAAGGTTAATGCGACACCTCCTCTTATTAACAGTTGATCATGTTCTCAAAACAATGATAATTGCATGCAACTATAATGAAAGATTCCATCTAACCACATTTCCAATTTATTTTAAAAAATAATTTAAGGAGGGTAATCGGTTAAAAGATAAATTTATCCACTTTGGACAACATCAATATCTATACAATAAATAAATAACTCACTAGGAGGCCAAGTTGACTAGTTTAGGATATTTTAGATTAGTCATGATGATGTTGAGACTGATTCTATAAAATCATCTAGTGCACCTGGCCAACAGGGGGGAGAGGCATTACAAGCTATGAAAGTAATGAATTGTGTTAAATTGTGGATCATCATAATATTTTTCATAAAACCTGATTTCGACATTGAATAACGATTAAAGGAATGTAATTTTTGAATTTATTTATGAAAATTAAATGACCCTAGGTATCTCGGTGAACCATCCCCCACCCCTCCATCACACCATATTCCACATGATGTACCCTATATCCTTAACGAGCTCCAAATAAACCCTAAATCCCCTCACCAACATCTCCTCATACCCTCTACCACTTTTGTTTTCAAACCAAGAAGGAACATTAAAAACTATGTATACCTCACTAGCTGATATCATGATTGAGATTGATCACACCCATCCTCAAACCATTTGATGGACGGGACACCTCCCCCACCAATTAAAAACATTTCTTCCTTCTTGTAACACCCCAAGATTTTATAAAAAATATTCTTTTTAATTTTATGGATGTCTTGTGTTGTACGCTACACCAAAAAGAGCTTACACTACACGCTTCCCTGACTTGTCTTGCATTACATGCAATCGCCACCATCCATGATATCATGTGTAATAAACAATACCTAGTTTCACTAAACAATATATTATTATAAAATTATTATGAACAAGCCGTTATGAATAGTAATACCCACTTTTTGAAATTTATAAATTTTATCATTCAAAATGGACTTCATTTTTGGATTTGTAATATCAAAATTAGCTTAGGTTTAAATTTTGGTACTTTTCAGATGACTTTCATATTCCGATGAATAGTGAAAATTACTAACTATTAATTAAAAAAAATTAATCGAAATAATTAATAGTGATAAATTATTAATTTGAGTGCTTTTAAAGTACATTTAGAATATATTTTAATTTAATACAATGTTGGTCATTGGATGTAATTTTACATTTAAACTAGACATAAACAAGTGTCAATCTTTTGATAGTTATTATTTATTAATAACACACTATTTGTTTTGACGATGGGAATTAATTTTTAAATTAATTAATGCAACTGATATGTTTTGAATTTGATAAAATTGACATAATTTTTGAATTCATAATATCAAATATAGCTTAGGCATAATTTTTGGTATTTTTCTGTAAACTTTCATTTTTTTGATGAATAGTGAAACCACTAAGTGGTAGTTAAAAAACTGAATTTTTCATAAAATATATTTGTACCGCTTTTGTGAATGGAATTTCAAAAATCCAAGAGACACAGTTGATGTCAGTAATTAAAATATGGTTCAATGAGATGAAAATAATTTTTGGTGAATAGTAACTTTTTACTTTTATTTACCACGATTAAAAGTAAATATGGTAATTAAGGGTAAAAATGATATTATTATTACCTTAAAACATGTCCTAATTCTATTGGATAAGTGTAATTCGGCCAAAAACAACCTTAGGAATAAAATATGACCATTTAGGCCCAGTTGGATTAGATTATGACATTTATTATTAATTTATTTAAAGAAGGGTTAAAATAGTTAAAATCAAAGTTTAATAAGTAAATAATTTTTTATATAGGGTTATACATAAGATAAATTCGACTATAAATATTAATTAGAAATCTAATAAGAGTTCCTACATAATGATATTTTATTTGTAATCTTTATACTTTATATAATTTATTTTATTTATGACACAATGATGTAGCAGTAATTATCTTATTAATGAAATATCGACATAATTGATGTAATAAATACCCAAATAAATGTAATTTTAGACTTTTTATGAATTACAATAATTTTCTATGTTAACATGAAATGTTAGTGTTGATTTAATTAACGTTTTTTTAACTAATCATTCTGTTATGATTTTTACAAAAATCAATTACCAAATAGTGTCAAAATTGACATAAAATAGTTTTTAAAACAAATATTATATTATTAATTGTTATTATATTCTTAAAAATCTATGGTCCGGCCAAATGACTTTGATAAGGTTATATATATTAATAATAAACAACTTGGGATTCTTTTCGCTTGTTATAGTAAGATTATTTACATTATAGTGTAAGAACACAAAAAGTCACGGTAAAAGTAAAATTATATAACTTAAAGTTAAATATAAATGATAAGGTTAAAATAGGAACCTAAATTTGTCTAAATTCTATTGGATGAAATTATTTCGACCCATCCCCACCTTATCTTAGAAATAACTCAATTTGGAGCTATTAAAAACCGAATAAGACTTTATTATAAAATAATATTTTTAGTTATTCCAAAGGTGCCCCTCTCCTCCCTTATAAAAGGGCACCTCCTACATCTCTTCCTCACACAAATTTGAGCCTTCAAGCTCGGACAAACCCTACCAAATTCTCTTATAAACTTCCCTAGAAACATCCTAGAGGCCCTGGTCTTCTTAAAAGACCAATTTTAGTGCCCTAAAAGGAGTTCTCAGAGAGGAGCTTCAAAGAAGAGGTAATGTCCGTTATCGATTCTTTCAACTTTATTTATTCTTCTAATTCTTATTTTTTAGTTGTTTCATTATGAACTATTAGCATCAGTATCACTAATATACTGATATGTTATTATATGTATGAAAAAAACCTATTTCACCATTTATCCATCCTACAGAACATGAAATCACCGCGCGTGCGTACGTACGGAATACCGTCTCCATGCCGTGGTGTAATCTATTTTCCACCACCACCTTACTTGGATAGGTATAATGGTTTAAATAATGACTATATATGATTATTGTAAAATGATATTTATTCTTAAATAGTATACATACACTCCAATACAATTCCATGATCATGGGAATGATATCATCGCTTGTGCATACGTACGGAATACCGTCTCCACGAATGCGATGAGATTCATTTTCCATGATTAACCATTCAAGAATGATTATATAGTATATATAATAAGTAATCCTGAAATATATGACATACTAATTCTACTGGATTTATGTATATATATATTTATGTCATCTAATTACTTTCATTCAATACAATAAGGAAAAGAAAACAATGTTCATGCGTACGTACGACCTACCGTCTCCATGAACGGTGTATTTCATTCCATTTATCGATCCATTATATATATGTATATTCTGAATGTATATTATATATAAATAATGTTTTACATTCGGAATTTAAGTAATCATGATCTAAGTAATCATATGAATAATTACATGTTAAAACACGAACGAAAAATGAAATGATTTTACCCAAAACGCTACTTTAACATGAATTTAAAAAAGAACGGGTAATATGAAGTCATAAGTAAACCATATATTATATAATAACAATAAATATTATTCTTTAATAATTCAGTGACATTATTTAAATCATTATACAGGTGCTTCGGACACTTACAAAGAAAATCGGACCTAAGGTAAGGGAAAATGTCAATATCTCATTTTATCCGAAATTGTTTATACTTTGGTATTTACTGGGGTGTATTTTATCATCCACATACATGTTTCCTCAATATGTAATATTTTTTCCATCCAACTACAATTGTTTAAATCCAATTTTACCCTTCAGTGAGTTTTTAGTAAAATATATGAAAGGAATCTCTTGTCGTTTTTCGTACGAGGTACTTTTTTTCTTTTCCAACAAAAGTACGAGAAGAATGTTTTTTAACTTATACGGAATGAATGGATTTTTAAAACATTATTTCCAAGAAGATTCCTTTACAATTTTTCAAGTTTATTTTTAATAAACTTATTTTAGTTTAAAACTGTATGACATGATAAGAAAGGAAAATGTTTTTGAAGTAGAAAGGATATTTTCCTCAAGAATGGAGTTCAAGTGTTTTATCAAAATTATTTTCCATCTAAGATAATATAGGGTTTTGTTTCTATCCCTATTATTACATTGATTTGATTATGTTGTGATGGAATTATTTTTATGAATTCTTTTATCTTATATGAATTGTTTTATGATGTCATGGTGTTTAAGAATCCCATTTTTATTACATGAGTTATGCAATGATGTATGATTTAGGATTTTGTGGAACACATAAGAATGATATCATTATGAGATGGGTGGGACCTATATCTCCTTCCAATTAAGTGGGTAAATATTTTATATCTCATGAGATAGACAAGGCTGGAACGGTAGGTTAAACCGGTTCAGTAAAACAGGACTGAAATGAGGAGTGAAATCAGTTCAGAAATGGTCTTTGTCCACTAAGATAGTCTTGGCAATGAGTCTGGACTAATAAGAAATGATTCTCTTTGATTATGTGTTCATGCCTCAAAGTTTCATGTTTTATGTTATGATTATTGGGATTACATTTCATTACTATGATTTATCCCATGTTATGAAATTATGATCTCTTTTGCAGGGTAAGATTTCCAAAATGTTACGCTCTTATTTTGATGTGATTGATATTTCTTTTGTTTATCCTTACTAAGCATTTGAGCTCACCCTTTTTATGTTTTATTTCCCCCCAGGATTAAAAGAAAGGTTTTAGGTAAGGAAACAAAAAGTGGATGATCTTTATGGGAGATGTTGAAGATCTTTCACCACGATAGGAAGATTATATTCCGAGTTTCCAAAGAAACTAAACTATTACGGTCCTTATGTGTCTGTTTTTGTTATGTACTAAGTATTTCGAAAAATTAATGTAATGTCCATGTACGTCAGGCTTCGGGTCTCTACAGTTGGTATCAGAGGAAAGGTTTAGTCAACTTATGGAAACTAGTATGCGAGAACTTTAGTGAGATCTCTAGAGATATTTTTATGGTATGTCTAGGGATGTCCCTACGGTTAAGTATAAGTATAGGTTATAATCCTAGAATTACGGTAACGATCTTAGAATTAAACCTAATATGTTAGATATTGAAGGTACTCCCCATTTATTATGTTTTTTTCCCTAGCATGATTTTTTCCTCTCAGACTATTCTTTTTGGGTTTTAGATGATGACTGGAACCTAAAGGAACCATGTTGATCATTGTAATGGAAAATGCAATGATTGTCCTCCCGAACGAACAAATGTTATGGGAGATGGAGTGAAAAATCTTATTGCTATACTTACACAAGATATGAATCATTCTGGACATCCAAATGAGTAGATAAGGGAACAATATTCTATTGATTCCTTCTTGAGGAAACGTCCACCTTCTTTCAGTGGGTCTTTTGATCCACATGTTGCTGAACAATGGATCAATACCACTGAAAAGATATTTTGAGTTCTTCAATGTTCTGAACATGATAAATTAATCTTAGAAGTATATAATTTTGAAGGTGAATCTGATCAATGGTGGAATCTTATCAAGAATACGAGCCCAAGAGATGAAATTCAGTCCATGGAATGAAACGAGTTCAAGAACGTATTTTTCAATAAGTACTTCCCTCTTATTCTTCGAACAAAGACGGAGAAGGTGTTTCTTGAACTAAAGAAAAAGGATGATGAATCTGTTGGTTTATACGAAGCGAATTTTACAAGCCATGCAAGGTATACATCTGGATTTATCATCCAACCTGAAAGTAAAATTGATCGATTCTTCAGTGGCTTAAAACCAAATCTTCGAAGGGAATTAGCTATAAGAGACTTAAGTAGCTATGAAGAAATTGTTCGTTATTATATCCAGGTAGAAATGGAAGTTGGTGTTACTTATCCATCTCATAGTTTTGAAAAGAAACGAAAGATGGAGTTCAAGGAGAAATCTCAGAATAATGGTGAAAAGAAGATGAATGTTTCCTTACGCTCAAAGTGTGGAAAGAAGCATGGTGGATATTGTCTTAAAGGGACTAGAAAATGTTTTAAGTGTGGAAAAGAAGGTCATCGAGTAGATGAGTGTCGAAGTAATGGAAAAAGGGTTTCTAATGATGTGAATAAAGAAAATTATGCAGAGAATGCACCACCAAAACTCCAATGCTTCAAGTGCAAGGAAATGGGGAATTATGCTAATAAATTCCCTAATCCAAGGGTTAGTGATGATCGACATGAGCAATCACTTAAGGAAAAAGAAAAAGGGAATTCACATGCGATCACTATTAGCGATGTTGAATATGACAACGATGTGGTGGAATGATTAAGTGTTTATGTAATGGGATTCCAAAATAATGTTGTATATAATATCATGGAATATTGGAATATTTATGTATTGGTATATTGTGGTTTTCAATAATTTTATGGTACCGATAACCATTGAAAGTGATTGATATATTTTTGGAAAACAGATGATATGCGCATAATGAAGGGATAAGGATAAAATGAAATGTTTGAAAGTATTCATGTGATCATGACTGATATAAGGAAATAGTTATATCATGGTTTGATGTTTTTGTATGTGACAAGAGTAAACTTTTGACAACACTCTTGTTTTCACTAAGGTTCAATGGGTATTCATTTTTCATGAGAATACATGTTTAAGGTATTCATATGTTTGTAATTTGACTAACAAGAGACATCTTATGATATATGGGGGATAAATGATGGCATTCACGTGAATGTTATATGACATTTCAAGTAATCATTTTCTTTATACTATGAGCTTGGACAGAAGTATTTTAGATAAGACTAAAGATTGGAATATATTATGTTGGACATAATTTAGTATTGTTTATGGATAGAAATTTTTCGATATTATTGATGGGATGTTATAGTAATGTAGATTTAGAAAAAGGACAACCTGCAGGACGGGAGACAACCCATCGCGTCGGACAAGGCTGTGGGAATCGAACCCACAACTGAAGTGCGACTGGCCTTTATCACCTACCAATGGCCTACATGAAGTCCCTATTTAGTAGAAACTGGTTTTATTATATTAAGCAGTGTGATATATGATGTATAAGTCCATTTTAGGAACCATATATGATTAATCTCACCATAGATGGACTTATGTATATTTGATAACTTTTGTTAACCTTTTGTTTGAAACAGATGGAATGGCCCATCATTATATCACATGATCTGTTAACACTTCACGGATTACAAATTCAACTTCATTTCATTAAAATATGAAGAAAAAATTGTTCAAAGAATGAACAACAGTGAGATTGTACCAAAATCAAGCAAGTATTTCTTCTAATTCAAAATTTTCCACTTTAGGGAAATGATATTGAAAACCAAAAATGTTGTCATAGTGCTCTTATATCCGATGAATCAAATGATACCTTATATCATCACAAATTTATGGATTTATGATTGATGTCTTTTTCATAGCCATGTTCTCTACCACTCTCCATCAGAACTTGATGGTTAGATTTTTCTTCCATATCCATATTTTCACCTATGTTCTCCTACGTGGAAACCCAGTGATGAGTTAATTTGGGTAACCGTTACATTTCATACTTTATTTTTTAAATCCAAGTTTTGGTATTTCATTTTACGATGCAGGTTTCTATTAAAGAAACTTTCGAGTAGTAAACCATCTATAACCCCGATGAATTTCGAGGTCGAAATTCAATTTAAGGGGGGTAGAATGTAACACCCCGAGATTTTATGAAAATTTTTTTTTTTAATTTTATTGATGTCTTGTGTTGTACACTACACCAAAAAATCTTGCACTACACACATCCCTGACTTGGCTTGCATTACACGCAATCGCGACCTTCCACGATAGCGTGTGGAGTAAGCAATACCGAGTTTCACTAAACGAGATATTATTATAATATTAATATAAACTAGCCATTATGAATAGTAATACCCAATTTTTAAAATTTTATAAATTTTATCATTCAAAATGGACTTCATTTTTGGATTTGGAATATCGAAATTAGTTTAGGGTGAAATTTTGGTTCTTTTCAGATAACTTTCATATTCTGAGGAATAGTGAAAATTACTAAATTTTAATTAAAAAAACTTTTTTAATCAAAAAAATTAATAGTGATAAATTATTAATTTGAGTGGTTTTAAAGTATATTTCGAATATATTTTTACAATTTAATACAATTTTTTCCATTGGATGTTATGTCACATTTAAACCAGACATAAACAAGTGTCAATCTTTTGATAGTTATTATCTCTTAATAACACACTATTTATTTTGACGATGGGAATTAATTTTTAAATTAATTAATGCAACTGATATGTTTTTAATTTGATAAAATAGAAGTCATATTTTAATTCATAATATCAAATATTTCTTAGGCCTAATTTTTGGTATTTTTCTGTAAACATTCATTTTTTTGATTAATAGTGAAACCACTAAGTGGTAGTTAAAAAACTGAATTTTTCATAAAACATAATTTTACCTCTTTTGTGAATGGAATTTCAAAAATTTTAGAAACATGGTTGATGTCAGTAAGTAAAATATGGTTCAATGAGATGAAAATAATTTTTGGTGAATAGTAACTTTTTTACTTTTATTTACCACTGTTAAAAGTAAATAGAGTGATTAAGGGTACAAATGATATTATTATTACCCTAACACATGTCCTAATTCTATTGGATAAGTTTAATTCGACCAAAAACAACCTTAGGAATACAATATGACAATTTAGACCCACGTGGATTAGATTAGGACATTTATTATTAATTTATTTAAAGAAGGGTTAAAATAGTTAAAATCAATGTTTAATAAGTAAATAATTTTTTATATAGGGTTATACATAAGATAAATTCGACTATTAATACTCATTATAAAGATAACAAGATTTCATACATAATGACATTTTATATGTATTTTTTATACTTTAAATAATTTAATTTATTTATGACACAATGATGATGTAGTAATTATCTTATTAATGATATATTGACATAATTGATGTTATAAATACCCAAATAAATGTAATTTGAGACTTTTTTTGAATTCCAATAATTTTATATGTTAACATGACATGTTAGTGTTGATTTAATTAACCTTTTTGGAACTAATTATTCTGTTATTATTTTTACAAAAAACAATTACCAAATAGTGTCAAAATTGATATAAAATAGTTTTTAAAACAAATATTATATTATTAATTGTTATTATATTCTTAAAAATCTATATTTCGTCAAAATGACTTAGATAAGGTTATATATATTAATAATAAACAACTTGGGGTTCGTTTGGCTTTTTATAGTTAGTTTATAAACCTTATAGTGTAAGAACACAAAAAGTCACGGTAAAAGTAAAATTATCTAACTTAAAGTTAAATCTAAATGATAAGGTTAAAATAGGAACCTAAACTTGTGTAAATTTTATTGGATGAAAGTATTTCGACCCATCCCCACCTTAGCTTCGAAATAACTCAATTTGGAGCTATTAAAATCTGAATATGACTTTATAATAAAATAATATTTTTAGTAATTCCAAAGGTGCCCCTCTCCTCCCTTATAAAAGGTCACCTCCTCCCTCTATTCCTCACACCAATTTGAGCCTTCAATCTCGTCCAAACCGTGCCAAATTATCTTCTACACTTCCCTAGAAACATCCTAGAGGTCCTGGAATTCTTAAAAGACCAATTTTAGTAACCTAAAAGGAGGTCTCAAAGAGGAGCTTCAAAGAAGAGGTAATGTCCATTACCGATTCTTTCAACTTTATTTATTCTTCTACTTCTTCTTCTTTAGTTGTTTCATTTTCAACATGATATATATATCATATATCTCTAATGATATTTTATAGGTCATTGTTTACAATGACACATTTTTTTTGTATGAGGGATTCCTTCATCGTATTTACTATCTATACATCTGAATTATTTCTTGTTTTCATTTATTTATGGGATATTTTCATATTTATCCTTTTTAATACTGAATATAATGGACTAAAAAAATAAAAGAAATAGTTAGGTTGGAAATTGTTGATATCCATGTCTTACTCCTGTATAAATTTCAATAATGATTTCTGAGTTGGTAATTTAATTCAAAATTAAAAATTATTGTAATTTATTTTAATTGACTTGTTACATGATTTTATACCAATATTGATTTTTTGTATACTCCTATTCATATGATGATTCTTCTTACACAATTTCATAGTATTATCTATGAATATTTTATGAGTGACACCTAGGTCATGTAAACCTATTCCATCATGCATTTAGATCTTATTGAGGATATAAATGAACTAATTAAACATTAATATTATTGAGGGAATATTTTTGGAGAGACCATATCTAAAGACATTCCCTAAATATTTCATTTTTTCCCATCTTTTATGTGAATAACCCTATTATGAGTCCACAATTCCATTTTGATTATCCCTTCCTATTGTGATCTTGATATTATGCATGGTTATCATTTTAAAAAAAGTGTGGGGGAACTTGTAGCTGATGGAAACAAGATGTATTTACTAAGGGGTGAATTGTGGTAATTTTAAAAGACTTGTATTATATGATACATGATTCCTTTTGACTGTTCTTTCTTATCCAATTCCTCAAAAAATATAAAGGGGAAAATACATAAGGTTATATATTATGATGTTAATAAAATACCATTTATTGATTAGAAAATTTTATGATGGGTTATATGTTGATAGGGGCTGGATAAGAGTTCCTTCTTGAACACTTCCATAAAAAAATAGATAAATAAAAATGAAAAGTAACGGAAATTGATACTTTTTTATACATAATTGATACACTCTGGGATCTATATTTAGTTTCTTGGACCATGGACACTATTGTTTTTTCTATAAGATTCAATTAATGACACATTTAATTACAACCATTCATCCTAATTTAGAGAATACAGAGTTGTTGAGACCAATTTTCAATTTCTACCCACCATCCCTCATCCACAAATCTATTTGAACCATTTTTTAGAAGGCCTTCTTGGTTAAATTAGTATTTTTCATTATGTAGATGAGATGATAGAACTAAGGAAAAACAATGGTTAGGAACATGTATTTAGCATATCAGAAAACATCCAATTACATTTTACCCTAAGTGATTAGAAATATATAATGTGATGTTAAATAAAAATTGGATATAAAATTTATGAAACAACAATGAAAATTTTATTAAATGGATAAGAATTTGGATAAACATGTGAACAATGAGGCATGAATTATTCCTTCTATTGGCTTGATTTTAAAGGATTTAATTTTTATTCTTATAATTAATTTTATTTACCATGTTTCATTTCATGTATCCTATATTAAATATTGTTATTTATGAATCCCTATTGAGTTGATTTTTTATTAATTCATGAAATTATTCGTGTGTGGGGAATTTTATTATCTAAAATTGTATATATTGTATGGATAATTTTTCTTAGTTTTAGTAATGAATTATTTGATAATGAACTAGGTTTTGGTTATATTTAATAGGGATTGGGAATACATGAATTAACAGAATAAATGATCAAAATGTTCCAAAAATTACCATGACATCCCATGTATCATATAAATGATGTGTACACTCCATTCCAGATATATCTACATACCATGTAGTGAATCTTCAACCTGATGTGAATAAATTACACAGCCTGTAACTCATGTACCAATGTG
The DNA here is from genome assembly GCA_963277665.1 of Viscum album. Classification (NCBI taxonomy): domain Eukaryota; kingdom Viridiplantae; phylum Streptophyta; class Magnoliopsida; order Santalales; family Viscaceae; genus Viscum; species Viscum album. Next base: position 2,000,522,495 of record OY728146.1, on the reverse strand, counting down.
GATCTTTCAAAAAAAAATATCCCTTCTGAAAGTGAAATTCATAAATGATGTGAAACTAATGAACAATATGAAAACATTATGTATTTCCTAGAAAAATATTTGAGCAAAATATTTGGTGGGAAAAGAGTATTTCATTTACATGACATAAAACTGAATTGCTTGACTTGATTTTTTGAGGGCCCAAATAATTTAATATAGTACAAGACATTCAATACTAATATTCCATGTACTTCTTCGGCCTACATATATTTTTTAGTTCCACCACACATAGAGTGTTGAGAGATCACTTAGTTTCCTTTCATATTCTCTTCTATCTTCATTTCCTATGGTTTAAAACTATTTTTCATTCAATAATTTCTTTATTTCATTGAATCTAAGTTAATGATTAATCCTTTTTAATTTATTCATATTCAATAAAATCCTTTATTCTATTTAGAGCATTGTTTCCATTGTTTCATCCAATTCATCCTCAATACACATGTTTCTACATCTGTTTATTTGATATTGTTATTTTTTTATTTTCTTAATTGTTTTCATTGTAGATTTTTCGTTTATCATTTTTTCCTTATACAAAGCTAGTTTCTTGTTGGATTTACATTGATTCCAATTGTTTGATATTTAATCATTATAATTTAATACTTGACTATTTATTTTGAAATAGCTTCTCAATTATACACATCATGGTAAATATTTCCTTTCTTTTTGTTATTAATACCATGCACGACTAATCCTCTTAGGGCTTATGGTCATGAGAATGGGTGTTTCCAAATATAATGGATATTTTTGTTAATTCTTAATTTACCTAATGGATAGTAAAAATGTTAATGAAAAATATTCATCACCTTCATTCATACTAAATTAACAATGGGAAGTGTAAGTCAACGAACATTAATTAATTGTATTCAGAAGGTCTATAACCATTATCCAATGCAACATGTTACATAGAATATAAGAATAATGAAATTAGGATATTAGATTTTCCATGATGATGGTATATTTTTGGTTGGATTATATCATGTTAATTTGACCAAAAATAGTTAGCGAGTTTTCCACTACTTCATAGACTAATCCATTAGACTATTCCATGTAAAATATGGGATAATAATTTTTCATGGGCCCTACAATTGACCATGATCCATTATTTTTTAAACTAAATTTAAATATAAACTACATAATCATAATTAAAATCCAATAATAATGAGTAAAAGTTAGTAATCCTTCTCATGAGTCTATTATATTGGTTGATAATCTTCTAGTAGTCTTTATGGGATCGACCCCACACTTCCACTTAACTATGCTCTAATATTAAGTATGGTTTGGTAATATAAATTCCAATACAATCTCAACCTGTAAGAATTCAATGATTTGTGTGTGGGTGAGTCTCTTTTTATCTATTTCACAATGTGTAATGGTCAAAAATCATAATATTAATTCAATGGGATGAGTGTATTGATGGGAATTTTAAATTGGGAAATACATGTTGAGAAAGGATTGTGATCCATGTATTGATCACGGTTGTAGAGTTATAAAGATCTTTACAAATGATTTTTATTCAGTTATTTAGCTTCTTCATCTTCCCTCTTGGCCTAGGAGCTCTTTAACAAGATTTTGGTGGAACTAATCTCCTTCTAGATTGCTTTATTTATTGATTGGACATCAATATTTCTTCTCAGAATCTCCCATGGTAATTTATCTTTATGTTTCTTGTTTTAATCTGATCAAAGAATCATCATTTCCCTATTTTTCCCATACATTGATCTGTTGGAGTTTTTACTTCTATATATATTATGATGTCTTTTGGCGGGTGATAATTTATTCATTGCAGTATAAAGAGTGCATGTTCGTCAAGATATGTTTTGATCCTCCTTCTTCACTGGGAATTTAGTTGTTGAAATTATTGTAATATGTGAGGATTGATTCTATGGCCCCCATGGGTTTCTTTGTGTTGTTATATGTCGGTGGATCATGTTGTGGGAACCTGTGATCCAAAATTGAGGTCGGTGGTTCTGTCTGTAGAATATTATTGAAGAATATTATTAATCTAATTTTTACAACATTTTTGTTAATGAAATGGATTATATAGTTGATCGATTTGGGTGTGTTGAAATTCATTTTTTATAAAATATTTTATCTTCATATTTTTTAAATGGAACAGTATTTCTTGAGAATTACTAAATGGATTTACAAAATTTTTCTGATGAATGGTTTTGATGGAATGGTTTGGAAAATACAGCACATTGAAATCCTTGGATCCTTATGTGGATGGAACAATAATATGCATCATTCGTTCTCTAGGAGTTTCACTCAGGGTGCATTCCTCTACACTATAAGCCAGTTGTTTTTGGGGATTTCTAGACATATTGGGAGGTTCACCTATTGTCAAATCCAATTCTCTCTATACTGAATGAAAATATCAATTTGAAGGATACACAAAATTCTCTTTTATGTGGTATGATTTTTCTTTTTAGCATGACCATTACTGATCCTTCGTGTTATGTTACCTTTTTTTTCTTTCTATACTATTTTTGTTTGTATTTAAATGGATTTAACATGATATTTGATACATTAATTTTATTTATTTGATTAAAGTTATGTATTACAAATTCATTGACTCTAGTTTACCTACATTATTTAAAAACTGTGAGAAATGGGGAAATGTTTTACCAATTTTTTTAAATAAATTTTGTTTTAATTATTATTATATATAGTTTTATTTTATTATGAGAATGTTTAGATTATATTATTATTACATACAATGGAACCCTAGGTTGGTATCTTACTAATGTATTTATCTCACACACTTTTCACCCGTTTGGTAGTTCTCAAACCTTTTTGTGTCTTTCAAATTAAGAAATGTCAAGGCAACCGAGTGAGGCCTTGAGGTTTTAGTTAGGTGAGTCTCGGTTGATGGTTATGAGATGGTGGGAGGATTCCCACACTATCAAATGGATTATCTATTTTGGTCATTTTTTTATTATTATTCTACTTGTCACTTAAATATTTTTCTTATACTTTGAAGTTGTATCATTTCAACTATTTTTTATGTGACATATTTTCGTATTTATTCCTCAACTATTTCTTCAAATCATGAATATATATATATATATATATATATGTCCTGGTTTCTACTCTAGGGTGGTTAAAATTTTCCCTTTAGTTTTAATTTAATGTCATGTGGTAGTCTGAGCCCGTGGTGAACACGAACTCCAATTGGGTATTTGAGGGTTCATGTTGGGTTCTAGTATCAAATGTTATCCGGGTTGCGTTCTTTACCCCGAGTGCTAATTATTTGATTTTTCATGTATGTTTTAGTTCTCTAGATCTAATCAATTCATCATTATCATGTTTCATTATCTCCATAATTTTATTCATGAAATTAATATCATTATTATTTATTGTATACATATTTATATACATCCAGAGAAGGAGTATATGAAAAATTAGTCACATCGCTTTATTTTGGTGGTAGTCAACACATATGCATCCACAACATTATCATTTTTAATTTTCTGGAGGGTAATATGTTAAATTATATCTTATATTTATTGAATTTTATTTATTTAATAAATATCATAAATATCCTAATTGTTTTCCATCATAATGACCAACCATAATATGTAGTGATGAAAAATGAAATGCCTATGAAAGATGTTTTCATTTTCCATTAGATAGATAATAAGAAAAAAAGGTTATAAAAACGTAAAAATTATGATCTATGGGAGATATTAATTTCCTTATATCACAATGTTTAGATGAATTTTTAATGAAGAAAAAGTATAATTTAGAAGAAAATATTTGGTTTACAATTATACATCTTCTTCTGAAAACTTCTATATGTTAACACAATAATCATTCATGAGATAGTACACTGAATAAAAAATGAACTCTAGGATATGGGGAGGTAAAAAATTATGTAAGAAGGTATGTCTTGGATTAGATATGATGATATTGATGTTTAGATAATATATGATAAGTGTTGTCCTTTTTTAAATGAGGTGGAGGAAACAATTTGATTTTTTCAAAAGGATAAATTATATTTATTAATAACTATATATAAATAGATAATGAAACCCTCACACTCAAATAAGAGATGATATAATGTTCAATTATTACCATCTCATATGCATTATTTATATTTTATGTCATTTTAACCCATATAATTTTGATGTTATCTACATTACCCTAATTTGAATCTTATCATGGTAACTTGTTTTCGACCAAAGATTATACTTAAAATGTATAAAAATGGGTGAGGCACTATTAAAAAATTTAGGTATACTAATACAAAATATTCTGACAATTTTATCGAATATAATTTCTATATGTGCTATAAATTAATTTTAAAAATACCAATCAAAACAAAATTAATGGAATTTTTCATGAAAAGGAACTTTTAATTTTAAAATTGATTTAATTGAAAAATAAAGTATACGGTTGATTCCGGTGGTATTTGTTTGATTTTGATTAATCAAATGATACATATTTATCTTTAAAATCATATTAATAATAATTGTATCCTTTTAATTTAATTAAAAAATTAAAATAACTAGAAATATTTTTTATTTGTATAAAAAGGATGCATATATTTATCAAGTGCTAACCATATATTTTTATGTTCAAAAATATATTTTATTATGTATAATATTTCATATTATATATATATATTGTTTTACAGAATTTTTTTAGTGAAAAAATTAAAATTATTTATATCATTATAATTTCATAAAATTGAAAATTTGTAAAATTTGTATTTTTAACTATTTCCATAAAATAATATATTTCTAAAAAATATAAAAAATTCAAACTTAGATAAATTTGAATTGATGAATCAAAAAATAAAATTATTGTATTTAGATCAATGTTAAAAAATCATATAATTTATGTCATAGTAAATTTTTTAGATAAATCTCTGTTTGTTTTATGATTTTTTATTTTAGAAGAAAAGACTATATACTATAATTAAATCCTGAGTTCCACATTTATCCCATTAATCATTTCATTGTCAATATTTACTTAATTTGTCCTCATGAATTGATATGGATCCCAATCACCCACTTTTATTTTATTTTTTCCCTAAAGAACATTCACCAATCATGCCTTGAAAATCTACAACCCTTGTTTCGTAGTGTCGAGAAATTAGAGAGGCTGTTCACAGTAAGATAAATCTAGTTTTACATCTATTTTCATAGAGGTGATACATTTGTGCAAATATAGAATGAACATCCAAAATAAAGCAATATAGATAATAACATGATATTTAAGCAGTTTTGGTGGAATTTCCATATGGTAAGGCACATCTACACTTATTTCAATAATTTAATAATCCCTAATGGGCTTATAAATCATTTTCACTACATAGCCATAAATAATAACACGTTTACATGGAGTGTGATTTTTGGAAAGAGGATCTCAAAAATGAAATTATAAATCCATTGGTTATTATCATAACATTTTATCGACATCAAGATTTCCTATTAAAATGTTTAATATTTTTTACTTTTTATATTATTTAATCAATATGTTATAGTCCTACATGTTCCCTTTCACACACATCCTCTAAAAAAGATGGTGTACGATAATAGTAAGAATATAACACATTAAATGATTTCATTTTAGTTCTTGAATTAAATATCATACTATATATGAAATCCACCAAAGAGAAATATTAATCCCCCATACCATGAATGTCAAGTGAGCATGATCGAAAAATTAATTATAATGTCTGAACAACCGTTTTACTCAAACTATCTATTGGAGGATGACACACTATTCAATAATATATCTTCGGTACAAGAGCCTTATAAAGTCTCTTCCATAATTTTGATTTATAGTATATATCATGGATAGATATAATATAAATAGGCATACCAAGAAGTCTAAAATACCTAATATTTGGCTATGTAAGACACTCTGGATGAAATAACTCTATTATAATAATTAAATAAGCGTGCTTGGTAATAATATTAATGATAAACCAAGTGAAATAATTCATTCTCAAATTCATTTGTTATGTAGTGACCATGTATATTGTAATGTTATCCCATTGAAACATGGGATTATATAGAGTTAACATGACTCAATTATTATAATATCTCTAACCATTAACTTGTTTACTAACTATGAATCTTTATATAAAATATTTAATTTTATGTTTCATATCATCCCACAAAAAAAGAACCTTCAAATAAAGATAAATTTTGGTACTGCCAGGGTGTATAGTGAAATTTGATCTATGAGATTCATCTAAAAATTCTCTATTCATATCATGTACCAATGGAATATATATCCACTTTTCAATTTCTAATATAACGTCATTATATATTATGTCTTCCAACATTATATCAATTAAAACATTGATTTTTCATTTAAATATTCACTCCATCATGATGAGATCATTTTATTATTTTAACAAGGGTTGTTTGGAAATCATTTTGCAATGATATTATATTTCCCCACCCATAATAATCTGTATATCGAACTTTTCTAAATCAATTAGTATAGGATCTTTTTTATTCCTTATTTTTTTAAATATTTGCAATCTTTCATAATTAATGAATCAACTATATTATTTTCCTCCTTAATGTGTTAGTGTATGATCCAATCATATTCCCTACAGAGTTAAAACCACCACCTTGGCCTCATGTAGATATCTTTCGATGAAAATATGTACTTCCAACATTTTTAATCCATATATATTTCAAAACATTCCCCATATTTGTTATGAATATATATCATCAATTTGATGATTATGATAACCAACTCAAAATAATAAGTTGGAAAATTCCATTCAAGAATCATTAACTCCCTTGATACATATTCAATAATTCTATGGCATAAGGGGAATTATTTATTTAATTGGTAGTTTAACTCCATACATTTTATTCATTAATGGTATCCACATTCGAGTTAAGTGGAAACCACACAAGGAATCTGACTGAAATAAATATTCATAATCCTAATTTTTATATTTCAAAATTCTATAATGTATGCCAATTTCAAATTTAAACATATATAATATGGGGTGATCATTCAGGAAGACAAGTCAAGATGAGCACTGCCATCCTATCACTGATTCAACACATCAGTTGGACCCAAACATTCCATCATTATAATAAAAAAATCCCCCAAAAAACACATATGACAAGAAAAATCCAAAACAAAAGCATTGACCATAAACACACCAAAAATAATTTGCTATTAACTATTCTAACACCACGAAAAGATCAACCTAAAGATAATTTGTGTTGTCTTATAAAAAAGTGTATCCACCTTTCTATTTCGGCATAACCACTCGGAGAAACAAAAACCAATGCCATTAGAATCCTTAGGAACACTGTATGCATCAGTCACAAATCCTGGGACACCAGCAAAAAATAAAACTACACATCAAAAATCCTATGAGAAAATCACTACACTAAGCCTACATGGTATGACTGTGAAGATAAGAAAGCATGATCCTTGTAATATGTGTACAAATCAATTAAAATCAGAAATGATCATCAATCAGAATACCATATAGGAACATCCAAGTCATTTTTTTGATGGATCACTGTATCACAAATCTATCCCTTCTTGATGGTAAATTTAATATTAGTTTCTTGACCAATATATTTTTTAATTCCTTATAAATTTATCTATATTAATCAACCTATATAATCATACCCCACTACAAGACAACTTGGTTAATATATTAATTTATCAAGAATTTTTCTTAAAATCATTTATAGTAACCATTTAATTTATGAAAATTACATACATACGTTATATTCATTGGTGTTGGCTATTCTATCACTACATATATATTATAAGGAAAAACTGATATTATTTCCCAAAGGATATTTCCATGAATTGGAACATCCAAAATCAAGAATTTACATTTTCAAAATTATCAATATAACTCATTTATAAGAGGTTCTTAGTTATGATTTCAAAATGGATCTTATTCTCAACATAGAATTTTGTGTATACAATGATATCATCAATAAATACAATAATTAATTTATAGAAACTATTCTATAATACTATGTTCATCTTAAAAAAATAAATAGATATTGAATTAGTCAATCTAAAAGGAAATTACCCAATTAAAACCTCATATAAAATGAAATATTTGGAATATCCTACATCATTTCTTATAGTTGATTATATATTGAATGAAGAAAAATATTTGAAAAACATTGATGTTTTTGATGTTAATGAAATAATTCATCAATGTTGGGTAGGGGATACTTTTTCTTTATAGTCATGGAATCGATTTCACTATAATCTATATACAACATCATAGACCCGTTTTTATTCTTATAAAGGTAATGTGGGTCATTTTTTGTTATATAATGGAGTGTATAAATCCTTTACCACACAACTCATTCATTTATTTCATCAGTCCATTAATCAGAGTATAGAAATCATGTAGGGATTTTCAAATATAGGTTTTTATTATGGTTTGGATAAATGGAAAACTGAACATAATGATACATATGGTTTCTAGGTAGTTCATTTGTAAACACATTGATTTCGGATGGGCCCGTAAGGGGCAATTCCACTAGGGTTTCACTCCGCTACCTCCTCTATCTACCTTGGCGTAGCGCGGATCTCCTCTTAGATTCCTTGGAACAACTATGGCTGCAGTTCATCTTTCACGGAGGAATCGGTGACCTCATGGACTTAGCTGACATGGCCTTTATCTTCGTTGCTGCCATGTTCCCACCTCACTCCATATAAACTGGACAGGGTTTCTTCTGGAAACATGATGATGGTTCTGTATCCAAGATCCAAGATCTACGACTGAGGCTTAAAACATCATCTTCTGTGGGATCGTTGGGTGGTATGTTGTGGTCTTCGATGGTTTTTTGGATGGCAGTGGCAGGACATCCATTCTGGATTGCAGTGAGGTTATTTTTGGACAATTTTGGTGCTAGACTTTCTAACATTATGGTGATAGAGTTCTTCTTCTGAAATTTTTTCCTTCGATTGTTTTTAGGATTATTCAACTTCATTTTTTGGGTTTTTCTTTGGTAATTTCTGTTTGAGGGGCATATATTTGGAGGTTCAAGACTTTGTTTTGGGGAGTTCTATGGTTTTGGATATGGCACAGCTGAGGTATTGTTGTTGCAGTTGTTTTTGGCATTTGGGTTTGCTTTATTTTTTGAATTCCTTAAGGACTATAGAGGAAGTAATGGTTTGAGAGACATCATTTTGGATTTTCTTCTCGCGATGAACTGGTTTTCAGAAGTGTATTTGTTTTGAATTTTTCATTGATTTTTGTGGAGGCTCTTCAATTATTGTGAATCTATGTGTTATGTTTTTTCAGGTTATTATCTCTAATGTTGGTGATCTATTTGAGGTTGAATCTTGTTCTAATATACTATGATGTTTTCATGTGCTTGCAACTGGGTTTCTACATGTATCATCTCTAGATGAGGTTCATACCAAGAAGCTTCCACAAGTGCATGCCATTTTTATATGGATGTTAGAGAGGGTATGGCTCTTCCATCGATTCTGTTCCCGTGTAATTATTCCCAGGACTGCTAGCCGAACGGTTATGTGATGGTGATGCTTGTAACAAGGTGTAATTGCTCTGGAGGAGCAGATTCTGTAGCCTTGATCTATTTTATCATTTTAATGGTTTTTGGTTGTCATGATGTATTTTTTGGTTTCTCACTTTCTCTTAAAAGGTGTTTTGATACTAAAAAAATTAATTTTCATTTGTAAACACATCAATTCATTATAAAATAATGTGTATATTATCACTTTTAATGGTAACTTTTCTATTAACCGTTTATATCTTTATTTATTCTATTTAATTCTAATTATTAATACCTATTGGGGTGGTTTCCAATATAACTAAAATGATAATGTCCCCCATTTAATGATTAGGTATTCCACATCTCCTACCAGAATTGTAATGTATTTATCATGATAATAAACTTTTTCATTGTAATTTCAAAGACATTATATACTAAGGATTTATTTAAATTCATCTATTGTTATAATAAAAATGTTTTCAAGAATGATTTGACTATATTTCAAAATGGATGGGAACTAACTGATATATACTTGTTGTTTTAAGACATTAACGAGGAGTCTTGATTGAAAATTCATATATTAAGGTGATAGGGAATTATGTAATTTTATTTGAAAGCATGGAATTCATAAAATAGTGTGAACATCCATAATCTAATTAAGAATTAACTAAATTTTAATCTATGATAAATATACCCACCACTATATATTTACGAACCTCAACCTAAAATATAGTGATCACATAATACATTCATTTTTTGAGGAAAATTTCACTGACCCTTTTGGAAATAATTGGAATAGTTCACCATCCTCTATTAATCAAATCACTAAATTTTGGAGACTTCATTATTTCCTTTAAATTGATGGATAATAGGGACTTTCTATCTTTATGTGAAGAAAATTACCGTTCTAAGAAATCATGATTCATTATGATTATTTATATAATTGTTACATATTATGTATTCAACCCTTCCCTTCTACCCTTTTGAAAATATTAAATATTTAGAATACACATTCACTCAGTTTTTTGGTTAATTGAATTGTAAAACTAAGACTTCTTGAATTAATTATCTTTCTTTATGTAACATTATACAATATGCTCATATATAAAATTATTAATGAGAGAGTAATTCTCCGAAAATTATATTATTTATTCATTATTAAGGATGATCATCATCACACCCTGAAATAAAAATATAACCCACAACAGGATTTGTTAACATTATAATGTGAGCATAATATTAAATAACATTTTATCCCATAATTTTCTTTCAATTGAGGAATTTCCCTTATATATCATCGCACTAATATCTAGTAAATGTATTTTTTAAAATATAACAATGATATTTTTCGAGAACAATCTCTTTTAGTTTCATTGAATCTGTAGTGTTTTGGATCAGTGAAAACTATTGATCAGCATATCCTTTAAGATGACAAACAAACACGGTAAATTTCCCTTCTTCACCACATCCCAATGAGAGAAATATATTCTCTAAAGAATTGATCTATTGTTGAACTACTAATAGTTTAGTTGTCCCATTGAATGACATTGGTTGATAATATATTATGGGGTCCATTATAGTTTCAACTTTTCTGTTCTTAGGAGGCTTCTGTATATAAGAAAGGTTAACAGTCATCAGCTGAGTCAGCTTCCCCAATATAGTTATAATTTTTAAGATCTATCATCACTGTATTTTTATAAGAGGTAAATCTATACATAAACAATGTAAATTAAAATGGGTTCAGATAATTTTCTAGGATAAATTTTTAAACAATGGATGATACTATATTTTCTCATAACAGTTCTAATTTTAAATCATTGTACTTTATTAAAAAAATTGTGAAAACTGACAAGAAGTGATATTTTGTTATAGATAGTCCAAAAATTATAATCTTATTCTTTTTGGTACTATATTCTAAACATTAAAACATTTTCAAATCTTTCTTTATTGTTGGTAAATTGAATGTAAATTAACATTATCTTATCCCAGGAATGTTTTAATCTAGGTGGGTTGTCTTTTCCTGACTCACCAGGCATTGAGGATGATCTTGTCAATACCCAGTCAAACAATTTTGTATTTTTTACCTATATGGGCATTTGTCTCAAAGCTATATCCAAATTCCAATTTCTAGACATTTATATACTTTATAGGAAATCCACACAATCTCTACATAACTAAAAAAATATATTATTATAATATATTATGAATTATCATGAGATTGGGTTATAGGTTAATGTTTTTAAAAATATTTCTTTCTTTAATTTCGTTCCCATTTTTTATTCTAAAATTTCATTGATTCCATATATAACACCATAAATCTAGTAACCCAAAGTTGGTGGCTATTAAACTACATAGACAGAAAATGTAAGGCGTTATATCCTGAATAAAATAATAGTTTTTTAGTCTTGTATGGCTTGATACATATTGGATTCTCACATTACTTTTGAAAAGATGGAATACAACATAAAAATTAAATTGATTAATTTGTAATTTCTTTTGTAGACCCTTGAATTAAAATATATATTTCTTCATGGATTTCTAGGGAATTGAATACATAAAAAATTGTGAGATTACTTTCTCAATAATGTACTGTTCACAACAAAAGCAATTATGTAATATGTAAAACTTTTTTTTGACCGAAGGAAAAAAAAATCCAAAATCCAATATAACTAATTTCATTTCAGTGGAAAAATCCATGGATTATATAACATAAATAATCACATGGATAAAAAATATAGTTTTATAATGATAGAATGGATATTCCTAAAAATTATATTATAACCATCAATGACATATTCTAAGACATTATATGTAAATAGTTTATTCATATTCCATGTACAAAAAACATTGTGTCTCATAAGACATACCAATACACTTCTTCATTATAATAGGACCCACCCCTCACATTCTAATTCAGGTGAATTCATCATATGAATTTAATGGATAATGATTCAATAAATTATCAATATATCATTTTAATAAAAATCACGAATAAGAAATGTTAATATTTTTTCCAGTCTATAAATAAAACAATATGATCATAATAATTACAGAATAATATTTTGAATAGTACATGTATATTATATCCCGTGTAAAGTAAAATACTAATCAAATTATGTTGAAATAGATGAAAATACATTAAAAAGGTCATTCAATGAATTATTAATAAATACACACATTTTATTTTTATATAAAATATAATAAAATATAAACAATCATGAATATTATAAAAATACATATTTCTAAAGAACACTAGATACTAATAATGGAATCTTCAATTTATATAATAGTCATTATTGTGTGAAAACCCATATCTGTATTAATTATTAAAATAAAGATTCCATTCACACCTTCTTTAAAATATTACCCATTTAGAAAATGAAAAGAATATTTTTTTTAAAATACTAATCACTCATAAAACATGGGTAAAATTTTCTTAATTAATCATTTAATAATATTAAATGAATTAATTAATACAATATAATGATAATATGTCCATGGAAGAAAACTTTTGACACCTGAATAGAAAAAAACATATTTTCCATAAAAATATTCTTTAATATTTTTTGTATATAGATATATTAAAATGAATGGAAAAAAATTTATTCCAAGAAATAACAATAGTATATTAAGATATATGGGGTTTAATATCGAAATATAAAATAATTTCTATATTGGAAACATAATCATATACAATCCAAAGACTAATGTGATATTGAAATAATCCCTAACATCCTGTATGGATTTTTTCCTATATTATTTTAACATTATGAGTAATGAATTTAAATTTTTTATACCTCAATAAAATAATAATTTATATAATTTTAATCCCATATATAATCCTACAACAACATTTCTAAAGATGTTTATCAATACTTATATATTATAACTGTAATCTTTTAGTATAAAGTGTTTCATTTTTAATTTATGTTTTGGTTTGGTGGTTTGAGTTATTTATTGTTTTCCTTGGTTAAATAATTTAATCAGTGTTAATAACCATATAAATATATTATAAATTTATTATATAAATATTTATAATCATAATTTAAAGGATGAAATGAAAAATGAATCGCATCACTTCATGGAGGTGGTATTCAAAATGCACCCATGAGCGACATAAATAATTTATTAACAGGTGAAAGGTTAAGAAGAAAAATGATATATTAAGCATAAAGAATAATAATTACATCTTTAATATCATATATATCATTTTTTTCATATATAATTATTTCATACCATAATTGGTTGTGTAAAAAAATAAAAAAAAAATCATCATCACAAGGCGGTAGTCTGCGTGACCACCAGAAAGATGATTTCATTTTCCATTAGATATATTTGTTGATGAAAAATGGTTACAGCCTAATAATAACAAAATATAATTATATGTTATATAATTATGTTATTATATAAAAATTTTATGAGAGGTTTGAAGGAGGTAAAAGATGAATTATATAACAAAAACACCCATTTAAGATAAATACCTCATTTTAAGACAAACTCCTTATGATTGTAACTAAATGCTTATTAGGATGGTATTATGATCAATATATGACCTCTAGAGAAAGGTAATGGATTTATGTAGAGGATTTGGGTAGGTAATTGGAGATTAAAAATGTTATTTTTGTGTAGAGAAGAGAAGAGAGGTGGTGTCTTTTTATAAGTGCGGGGGAACACACAGAAGGAATTTTTTTCAAAAGATTAAAATATATTAATGTATTACACAAGATAATATTCACTAAATGACTTATTTTTAAATAATAGATGATATTGGTTCTAAATAGGATTATATATTAGGATTAGAAAAATTCTTTAGGTTTTTTTAACTAATATTATTTTTTATTCATGTTTTAACTCTTACCATGGTAACTAAATTTTGTAGTAAATTTACTATTCATCACAACAACAAAAGAAAGTGGCCTCATTATCTAGTTTGAAAATACTAATTGAAAATATAAATTACAATTTATCATACTTATTTTTTATATAAGGACGAAATTAATCATAAAATAACAAGAAAAACACATTGAAGAACAATGTTCCTGAAAAATTACATTAATGTATAAGAATGACGTCATAGAAAAAAAGATATATTTTCCATTAAAATATATGTGATTGTATTGTTTTAGATAAAAAGGGAATTATTTATTATTAGGACCTACAAAACAGAAATAAACCATATAAATAAATTATTAAAAGAGAATAACAATTTTTTTATTTAAGTAAATAACTAATTAGATATCCTAAATGTTAAGAATATATTTATAAATTACTCATTATATTTCAATAAGAAATATATTGTTGTTTAAATATATATTTTGTCTATAAAAAAGGATTCAGAGACCTTAATTTTATTCACATATCATTATAATGAGATAAAGGGGGCAGTTTTGTTAAATCTGTATATCCACTATTCACCTAAAATTCAACTATTTCTGAAAAATATCTTGAAAATAACCCAATGATAATTTATATGTGATTAATTAAAAAATGAAAATATATTTTTTTAAAATAAAATATTTACAATTATAGTATTTAGATATTAATTAAATTTTTTAACAATGTTATGTGTGTTATACTACAATTTCATTAGGAAGAAAAGCTTACATACTATAATTGAATCTTATGTGTTATAGTCAAGGATTCAAATAATGTAAAAGGATCTATGATTAAGGATTGAGAAGGATTTATATATGGGAGTAGGAAATATGACTGAATAAGACCTATAATAGTCTTTATCATTATGTATCCTTTTTTGTTCATTTTTTTCCATAACTTATACGATCAACAAATCAGAAAAGTTTTATTAGGATGAATGACTATATAAAATTTTACATGGGTTTATAATTTTTATAACAAGAGATGTAATTTTATGATTTAAATATCATAGTAAATTCGATATTTTTTTTATTTTTGTGCATTTTTTATTATTTATCTACTATTTATGGTCAACTAATAAAGGTAATATTCCCCTCTAACATTGATAGGCACCTACTGTTACTTAAATTCCTCTAGAATAAAAAAACTGTTCATGTGGAAATAAAGAACCACCCAAATTTCAATTATATGGTATGATGAACCATGTAATATTACCTAATTCATGTATGGTGATTTTTAATTATGTTTAATTATGTCTTATTAAATCAAGTAGTATTGAATAATGTTTCATATTGACTCGGTAATGTCATGTCATGTTTAATCATTTTATATCATGTCATTTAAAAATAAAATTTTTCAACTAATTGTGATAAATTGATAATTTCATGTTAGGATTGTGATTAACGTGTCAGGTAAATGTATGAGTTATTTGAATTAATTTATTACATGTGTTGTTTCTAAGTTTAATATATTTATGTTTTCATCAATAGATGAGTTGACATGAACCAGAACATAAAAATAATAATTACCCTTATATAAAATAATATCATGATCTGAAAGATATTAATATTTTTAAATTAATAACTACCTATAACATCCTGTAATAAAAAAACATCTCTGTTATGGTTCGGTCCTTTTTAAATCAAATAAACATGCACGTAAGCCACATTTCACATGATTTTCATAAATTTTAGTGTTACAAATTATGTTAAATATACCTCGTACCCACATGAATTAACACATCCAATTTAATTTTCCGAATTATACATTATTTTTATATTTTTAAAATGATTCAAAAATACAAAATTTTGTGATTTGAGTGATTCACCATCAAATCATGATATAAAACCCAAATTAATGGTAGTTTGATATTTTCATTGGAATGATAAGTTAATAGAAACCATATAAAATTGAATGATATATAAAATGATAATAATAATGTAAAGATGATGCAAGAAATGTAATGGATAAGGGCTTTGGTTCAAACGGCTAATAAGTGAGTGGGGTTGTGGTGTTTTTAAGGAAGTACATAAAATATTACAAATTTCATTATTGATGTTTCTCCTCATAGACCAATGAGAAATGGTTGAGTGACCATCCCCCTTGATTCCCACAAAAATCATGTTGGTCGTTGTATATTTAGTGGGTTTCCATGCCAATTGGGAACACCCAAATTGCTCGATGCCACCAAACCATGTACCAAAATTGTATGTAATAGTCTTACTACAACAACAACTTCTTTTTCATCCTTAATATATATTATGATACTCTACGTTTTTTATGTTTTTTTGATGATGTTAAATATTTAATATACAATAACCACGATTAAATGCTAAAAATATTATTAATTTATTCCATCTTTATAAGAACCACAAAATATGGCTCTCATGCCTAAAAATTAACATCGTTCTTATCTTTGGAACAACATAGAAAAATGAGATATGATATTCAAAACACATTAATGTGTCCCAATTTGATATAATAATTATATAATTGTTCCCAAATCAATGGAATTTCATATTATTAATGCATTTCATACTATGATCCCTCATTAACAGAAAACATTACATCGAAAAATGAACTCAATCCCAATTCTAGTTCACTATAAATCACCATCTCTAGAAGGTTGTAGTTGATTTTATATGTTAAACAAATTAAAATATATATCAATTTTTCTATCCAACATAACACCAATTGTTCTTTCCACCTCAACATAGATTTCTCATCCATGATGGTACATGAAGATCCATCAAATTAATAATGCCAAACTCTATCGATAGACTTATCTGATGTATATTGGGTTGTTGTCTGCTTCGAGCTGCATACATTCATATATTATTCACCTTCCACAAGTCTATATTTTCTCATTAGAGATTTGGTTTAATAAAATCTATATTTTGGTAAAACTAAGATCGTACATCATTTCTGAGAACTAATATTCTATAATCATAGGTTATATGTGGACCATTAATAGAATTATACACCCTATCGGGTAACGTATGAAATAAATTATCATAATTATTGGATATCAATTAAAAATTATAGGTCCTCTCACTTATCAAATGTAATTTATATTCTTTTGTTACACTATCTACCAAAGACAATATTTGTAAACTATAGGTTTTTCAACACATTTCATCATAAAATATCATTATAAGTAAACAAAAATCATGGTCCTTACCATTGAGTGATTTATATGTTACACCTAACTATATGATTTCATATATCAACATCCTTTAAAATCTTACCTATATGTATTTTCATTCAAAATGAAGTACTCTATTAATGAGATTATCTTAACATAACACCCCAACCCATCCCATGAGCCTCACCATAGGATTACATGATATCATGATGTTCTATGCCACAATAGTTTTTCATCACATATCATCAATAATTACAACACCAAAGTCTATATGGAAATGGATCATACAAATAGAATTGGTAAAACCATGAAAAAAATAAACAACTAGTAATTCCCAATATATACATATACATTCATGATATAAATCAAAATTATTGATTGTGAATCATTTCATGGCATTACTCATGTCCAATCCAACCACCAACATCATACATCCAAATGGAATATACAAATTTTGTTTTATAAACACCCAAAATAAATATAGTTAAGACACAGAACCCGTATTTCACTCAAAATCCAAGGATATCGATCATATATGATCCATTTTGAGAATTTAACAACATATGTATGCACTAGAATCTCACTTCATTATTCTGAATCATTCAATTATGAATTAATTTTTTCTAATCACATTCTCAACATCTATTAAATCTATATCACTTTGAAGAATTTGACATGATTGATCTAAAAATTAATGTAAAATTAAATATTTTTCAACATCCCTGTATGATAAACATTAATTAATATTCCAATAAACTCACAACATAATAATCATAAAGGGGTAACTCTACTGGGTTTCCAAACCTTGAAAATTTATTCATCACCTCTATAAGAAATTTCATGGATGAATTACAATCCAATATCAATTTATAATTCATGGTTAAAAATAAAATGGCCATTTATAATTATTGATCAATTAAATATATCATCAAACATTCTCAACCTACATGAAATCTCAATCTCGTACTGAAAAAAACATTTATACCATATAAACTATCCAGAAAACCAATGTTTTACATTAGTCGTTTATAATAAAAATATCGTTCTCACCCAAAGAACACTCTCTTAAGTTATCCATATCTCATAATCATTATTTCTCTATTTTTATCATTTAATTTATTTTCCATTAATTTATACAACATAACACTCCATTAGATTATCGTTCACTTAAAATAAACTGTATATTCTAAACCCTAATGATATCAGAGTATTAATAATACATCAATTTCTCCACACACTTTCTTAATATGGAGACAGAACCTGAAGCCATAATAATTGGCTTCACATACTTGTAACTAAAAAAAATTTCTCTAAAAATCACAACCAATTTCTAATCAATCCACATTATATACTTACATAATATTCATATCCAAAATGAAAACTAAATGTAGCACATAACATAGTTTAGTTCACTTTATACCATAATACATGCCTCACATAATGTTGCATCATGAAATCTCTCACCTATATAAGAATAGATAACTAATAATATGAAATCCCAAAACCCTCCCCAATACATCATAAACAATATATAAAATCTATTTAATCCATGTAAATATACAATCCATAATTTGTAGTCCCATAACTAGTCAATTTATCCCACTCTCAATTAAGTATGTATCAAACACAAGAATGTATATTGATGGAATAATTATAGCAGTGTAAACTCAAATATCATTTTAAAAACACATAAAACATAGTATGTCAATTGGACATATTTTTTTAATATCATGGATGTAGTGTAATCATAGTATAATTTTCATTTTTAATTAATTATATGTATATTTAAATATTTTTATATCATGGAAAAATAATTATGTAACATGTATAAATCAAGAATGGAAATAAAATATTGATGGGATGCATTGAATAAATGATATTTTCTTTCAAAAACTTAACCAATATGACAGAGATTCAGTAAATATTATTTATACATGTTCTCTTTATAAAATTATCCCTATAAAACACACTAAATTTAATTGGGGAATGACTTACCTCACTCAATAAACTTCACAATATAAAATAATGATAACTCATCACTATGATATATTTTAGTATGAAGTAGTAACTTCTTAATTGTAGCTATAATCTAAAATGTATATATATAAATTAATCATAATAGTATAAATTTTATAATTCACTATTTAATGAGAGGCTACTAGTCAAGGTAAGATATTAATTTAAGTTGACAAAGATGAAAATAACTGTTTTGGATAAATAGATTGAAACATCATTCAATCAAAAATTCATTTGAAATTCATATTAATGAAGGATAATATTATAGAAATTATTTTCATAATTTAAAATCGATATTTAAGTACACTACTTCAGATTAAAAAATAAATCTGAATCCCAATGGAAGGAGATATAAGATTAGAACATGAAATTGGAAGGAACTTCACACAAACACCTACTCGAATTAAAACAGAATAAAAACAACCAAAATAAATAGTGTATAAAAATCCCACAAAGTGGGATTGTAAAAAATGGGAATACAATGGAAAATGCATGGTATAATACTAACAATGTAGGAATTGTCCAAAAAAATGTAATAAATATTCGAGTGGCTTACGCAGAAATTATAACGATGGAAACCAAATAAAATTATATTTCCGACACTATATTTTCACATGAAATTTCTCTTAAACCTATATTTTCTATATTTAGTAATAATTAATTTATCTTTGGTATCATATTTTTGTATATATACAATACTTATTTACACCATCATGGAGCTTCTCTTATTTTCACCAGTCCTCTTGAAAATACTAAACCACCAATATCAATTTTGATTATCTAAATAATCTCAAATGACCTTGTTTATATTTATAACATATAGTAAACTCGAAAAATATTTGGAAGATAAAATATCATGGGATAAATCATTGAAAGACTTTTAAAACAAAAAAAAATTGTCTTACACTCAATCCACCAATTTCTATGATAAAAATGAAAAGTAAAAAATCCCATGAAGCATGACATTAAGAAGTTATACTCATATAACTAACACCCAATGGAAGGTAAAAATTGACCAAAAACAAAACCCAACATTGATTTTGTAGTAGTGGTGAAACAAATAAATAATAAAAACAATAATCAAAACTATATCTTTGGGTTATTGAATATTTATCGACACACATGACAAACATATTTGGATAGAAACAGTAGCGATCAACCTCAATGGATCTCCAAACAATGATGATTATGCAACAAAATTCAGGAAACATATATAAAACAACACAACAATCCCTTTCACAAACACCATTGAATCTACATGTATATACCAAGAAAAAAATAGGATGATCTCAATGTTAGAGTTCAAGAAATTACTACTCTGAAGTAGCTATATGATTATTCAGAATACAAATAAGAAATTGTGTAATTTACATGTCGTTGTAGTCCACATAAAATACCAAATGAATGGAATAAATTCATTTATCCTAGATTCTTTACAATATACTTCATTTCCAAAAAAATAATTGAAGTGAACCGATGTTTTATTCATGTAAGAACCAATATATTTACATAATTCGTAGTCCTAAAATAAATTTTATGAAACCAGAAATTCAAATTTAAAGTAATAAAATTTGATTATTCCAAAAAAAATTAATAATATATAAGAAAATTTAGGATATTGTAGTTCTATAATTGATATTAATATTTATTATATATATATATATATATATATATATATATTAACTTTGAACTTAAATTTAAAATTCAAAAAAATTGAAAATCTACAATTTATCATATATATAATTATATTTTATCAAATAAAAAATTTATTATTATTATATAATATTTTAAAGTTATATATATTTTATAAGAGATTATAAAATCACCTATAAAAGACTTTTTATTGAGTAATAAAAATCACTGACAAAATGGAGATTTTATTGGTGATATTTTTTAGCATAAATAAACAGTTTTCAATTTTTTTACAAAACAATTCTTATTAAAATGTTTTTTATAAAAATATTGGAAAAATATGAGGATGACCCTCATTACAGACACCACCCCACCCTATCTCGGATCGAATACACAAGTGTGTCCCTATCCCCCCCTAGGACCCACCTCGGATGTGTAACCCCCCCCCCCCTTCATATACAGAATTAATTAATATGAAGCGAGAATCTAACCCAATCCCACCGTAATCCCAATAGGATCCCTTACCACTATACCAATATATTTTACTTTTCATATGTTGACAAATATATTACAATATATTATTATTTTAAAATATATATTTATATATTAATATATATAGATATATATTGGTTTTTTAATAAACAAAAACATATGTTTATATAAACAAATCTATATTTATGTTGGTATATATATATATCCAGTCATTTTTATAATTTAAATAAATTATTAAATTTACATTTTAAATGAAATATATATTTTATATATATTATTTTACTAATTATTTATTTTAAAAAACAATTTTTCTCTAAATATATATTTATATATTTATTTATAAAATTAATTTTTTTAGATAAACTTATAAACAAATAAATATATTTATATATGTATATATGTAATTACAAATAAAATTATAATATGAAAACATTAAAATTTAATAACCATTATATCCATATGAAGGTAGGGACCAAGAATAAATTCAGTGCACATAGAAAAAAGACTTGAGGACCCACTTATGCTCCATAAAATATTGAAAACATAGGGTTTCACAAACAAAAAAAATATGTAATGTAGGCTTTCCATTCTTTTTGGGACTGTGAGAAAACAAGGAATCAGGTCTTAGCTATTTTAAACTGCATATATTTCTTCACAGGATTCCATTTTACATCTATTGAAGTCCAAAAAGACTCCCATATCAAATTTTAAGATAAATTAATGTTCATGTAAGGTTTTCAAATTATGTTAATAGGTCAATTTCTATATTATTATTTTTATCTCAATTTTTTTATTAAGTATCTTTTACTAGATATGATATTAGATAATTATTAATTAATTTACATTTTTAATGATTTTATAATGCAATTTTCACTACGTATATTATTTATTAAGTGTAAATAGAGATGTTCAATCCTACTTCACCACACATACTTGATGGATATTATTTGGAGTACTAGAGAGAAACAAATTAATGATTAAGTGTTCAATACTAGTGTAGATAATTACTAAATGATGGTTGGTAGCTACATAACTCCTAATAATGTAATTATTATGTTTATTATAGAGGTAATGTGTTTATATTAAGAAAATTATAAATAATGGAATCCACTATCATGTAAGAGGTTAATTACATATATAATAATGATATATTCTTGTGAGATAGAAATCCAAAAAATGAAGGGAAAATAAATTATTTTTTTAGAACATTAAAACTCTTTAATACTATAAGAGATTTTTTAAGATTATATTATCATGATTTTTTTCTTCCAAGAAAAATAGTTTCTCAAATTCATCAATGGTTTGTGACTATTTCAAAGGGGTTTCCATCTATTTTTGTGATATAAGTTAATGAGGGTGGTTCAGTTAGAAATATTACTTATATAATTATAAAAGAATGGGATTTTATGGGAAAAAAATATTGATTGTATGATGTAACTTATTAAAATTTTCTAGATTATATCATCATATCCATAATGAAATATTAGATTATATTGAATTAACATACAGAAAATGTGAAATGAGAGAATAGACTCCCATTCTCTTCGACTATTTATAGATCGACTACATCAATAACTAATACTTCAAAGAATTATAAAAATAAATGACCTTCTATTAATAAAAAACATACTGAAGGAGAGTTTTTAAAATAATAATGTGCATAAAAAGGATGAGAATGAAGATGAATTTTCATAATGAAAACCAAAATGATAAACAAGAGAAATATAAAAATTATGGAAGTATGGATGATAGAAATAAAATTTGAATGTAATTTTTTTAGCGTAAGATTCTAGGATACCTGAAAATAAATATTATATGAATAAAATGGAATGGGAATGAGTCTAGAGGATGAATTAAACAAAGCAGAAATAATTTTATGAGAGATATGTATACATAGAGTGTTAGTGATAATAAATATTTCAACTATAGATCATAAAATGGTGACAGAAAGAAGATAACCAGTTTTTATTCCATATTTCCTTATAATAAATTTTATTATAGAAAACATAACTTGTACATATATTAATAATAGGTCTATTTATTGTATTTATCCTTATTCGTCTGAATAATAAATTGATACACCATCATTTGAGGAACTGGCTTAATATTTGAAGAACCTAGAGAAATGATATATGATGTTGATGAAATACAATGATCATGAAAATGATTATCATTATAAAAGATCATAGTATTCCCACAATTATTTAAGGGTTGAATATTAATTTTTTTCAACAACATATAATTATTTGAAAACGGTTGTAAATTTTAATCCCAATGATGAAAATCATAAAAATTTTCATTCTAATCGCATTTATAAAATTGGTAATTTTGATGACATTTTAGGATACATGAAACTATTTATGACATCCTATGAAATTGTTTAATCATCTTATTGTAAGTCAAATTTTTGACCAATTATATATTTTTTAAAGTGCACCAACTTTTTACAAAATGTTATTGTGGTGGTTATTAAAAAAACAATTTTATTATAAAAAGTATTAATATTTTTCAATGTATACATGTTATATTTATAATGTGGATGAATTTGATTTATACAAAAGAGTTATATATATATGGATTACAATATCTTTTTTACTGATGTTTTTGGTATTGAATATTTTCGGTACTAATTTTTTACCCCCATTTATTTCAAGGAATGCTTTCATTTACTCTAGTCAGAAACACTTGGTACATGAATATTACTTTCTATAGATATATAAAAAGGTAAATATCTATTTTAAAAAACTTAAAAAAGATAATTCTATAAAAGATACTTATAGAGGTAATGATTAGGGTTAAATCGTTATAATATGAGAATTTTCTATATGTAGAGAAACAATAGTCTTAAATTTTATGTATGTTTTAAGACCAATGAACTACCATATTACCATATGATAATTATATTTTGAGGTTTATTCCATAAATTGTGCAAGTAAAAAATATAAAATCACTACTTTTGAAAAATTTCATATTTTATGTGACAATAGGAATGATAATGTGTACTATATAAACCTATAAGACCATACCTTTTAAATCATTTCTTTCCTTAGTGTAAGAGAGGAAACGTCATGTATTTAAAATATAACATTAGAATAATATACTATTTTAACAATAGAAATCATTTCCGTGAAAGGAATTGTGATTGATCATCCATAATATAAGATTATATATTCTATATTTCCCCCCAACTAATATAGTATGCAATATTAGTCTTGATTTAGATGTATTGGTGAAGTAACAACATTTTTACCTCTATAGTTTTTCTACATGGAGATTTCAAGACCAATACAAATTGATAATGTTAAAAAATTAATACATTATCAGTTGTATATCAGTGAGAATGAACTGATTATATAAATCTTAATACGGAAATCTGTAACGATCATTTTAAACAAATTTTTCAATCAAATGTTTATGATATTTTTTTGAAATTTAAACTACTACTTTATTGAAAGTCATGTGTGTGAAAATGAAGTTCCCATTGATATAGTATAACACCATAAAAAACTTTTAAATTTCCATAAGAAGAATTTTCTATAGAATAAATCACTTTGGATTATATACTGATCATTTTTTATTTATAATTTTATTGATTTAAATTTCCTCAGGCACGGAGGAGTGAGAAATTGAATGGTTTATGGATGAATTTTTAATGGTTAAAAGAAATTTTAGGGCTCCCTTGAGAATCACCCTGTTAATATAACAGTGCAATGAAAAAAATATATTATTAATTAAAAAATGAATTTTATAGTAATGAAATTAATTTTTATGGACACATGAACTCTAAGTATTTTTTTAATGTTTATAAACAAATGATTAATGTGAAACATACTATATTTCTAAAAAACCTTTTGAAGGAAGTGATAATATTTTTGGTTCATGAATAATTCTATAAAATATATATAACAATGATTTAAAATATTTCAATGTAATTCTATTCTAAACCAGGGGATGAATTGAACATTATATTTTAAAAAAATTTCATAAATTCATTTGAAAAAATGAAGAGAGTGTTAATTTAAGCCCCAATCATCACTACACTATATTATAATTTTCTATTAAAAATTATGTGTGATTCATGTGACTTTATAGTAAGAGATATTATTTTTTATATAATAGAAAATAAATATCATTTACTTTTTTATTCTAGCAAGTCAGTTATACAATCAAAATGGAATTATGAATTAATAGATAAATAGATTATCCTAGTATTATATTCCATATATAAATTCATACCATACCTATTATTAAGTAATAAGAGAGGGTACACTAATCATTTTACATTGATTTATTTATTGTAAATGATGGAAGAAACCCAATGACTAATCAAATGGGTGGTATTGCTGCAAAAGTTGTAATTGGAAATTAAATTTAGTAATTGGGATATTAAAAAAATAGGCTGATCATCCTTAAAAATTGTAAAATTTATTGGAGGATCATTTTAATTCTATAAAAGGACATTTTTTAGATAAATTATTCAATTTCAAAATCAAAATATTTCTATACTTTTCCGAGATAAAAAAATATACTTTTAGAAAGGTTTCATGATTTATTGACATGGAATAGAAGAATATATTGCTGGTTGATGTTATGTATTATATTAGAGAAGAGAACTATTTTTTAAAAATATATTCTAATGGAAATGTAAGAATAATTATTCAATAAGAATATATTGTATTCATATATAATAATTTTTTATTATTTTTGATATGAAGTACATTAGAAAATTAAATAGATAGCTTGTAAGGGGTCACAATGATGATTCTATCAGCTTTACATTTTCAATGATGCATGATATAATGTTCTGAATTGTAATAGTCACTATTGAATTGAAAATTTAGGTAAAAGGTAATATATTTAACCATTTGGAATACTTAGAGTAGCTACCTTGGATATATGTGGATTGTACATTGTGGTTCTAATTATAAAGTCTTAAAAAATGCGTACATACTTATTTCAGTGAACTATGTATCTAAGTGGGCAGTGTTGGTACCATGTGGGCCAGAAAATATAACCAAAGGTAGAAAGATGACTATCTATGTATGTTTTATTTTTTTTAAAATAAATGAGAACAAATAACTTGGTGATATTTGATAATCAGACAGACCATTATATTCTTAACATTATACTCACAATTCATAATAATTTTTATCAATATGAGAAGAATATTTGAGGAATAAAACCTCATCAGGATGACCATGGGTTAAGAATGAAAGAAATGTCATAATGAGATTCTTATTTACAGTTCTCATAACCGTGATGAAATCTGACAATGAATTAATATTTTTTAATTAAAATAATTATATTTTGTGTGAAAACATGTGATTTTAGACTTATAAAGAAAGGGAGAGTGTTACCAATCATATTGAATTTCACATGATATTGAAAGACAATTCATGAAGGATGTTATGTTCTATCAGATTCCATTTCATATTAGATCATGTAGATTTTGATCATAAATATATTCAAAGTCATGAAGGAATTCATGATAATAGATAATGTTTGTAAAATAAGTATATCTCTAAAGTAAAACATTTCTGGTCATAGATCATCGGTGAGAGATCAAAAGATGCACATTTGTATGAAGTATGTAACTTTTCATGGAATAGAATAAAAAAGTGTTTGTTTCTGTCAAAATAATAAGCCAAAAGAAAGAAATATTCAAAGAAAGATGTTGGCATGTAGCATATTCAAAAAATAGTAGGAGTTTCTAATATCTAAGATACTAATTATAGCATATTAGAAGTTGTGTGACACCAATCATTGGAGGAAAAATTACTGTCATTAGGGATTTATTGGGAGAAATGAAAAAAAGAAATTTTATGTTCCTGGAAGTGATGTGGTTGGGGAAAGAAAAATACTAATCAATAATGTAGTGAACTATTTTCATGATGATGAATTGTTATTCATTTTCAATTGGGACAAGATAAATGAATATAAGTCTAATTTTTTTCTTTATAATGATTTTTTTCGTTGATACACTTTTATTTAGGCTAAGATCCATCCAAAAAAAGATTTCTATGATAAATTAGAAGGAATAAGAGACTAATCCTTCAGTTGATGGATGACACTTATATCTCTATCAGATATATGATCATTGGTCTGGTGAAAATAAGAAGAAGAGTAATGTTTGGATTTTTTGGAGGTTTTATCATATGGGTCTTAGAAGATTTTTTCACGAAGATTGAGTAATGGTTTTCAATGATGATATATTATCATCCAGTACAGAGCTCCAAAATGAAAATATTGTTATTGGGAGAAAAAAAATCATAATGAGACAACATGTGTTATTTGTATGTTTTAATTAATGTGTAGAAAAATAATGGAGAAATTTGAATCTGATGATATTCTTCCAATTGTTGTCATGCATCATAATGGGGAAATCATTGTGGAAAATAGAAATTATACTAACGTATTTACTGAATGTTTAAAGCTAGATTATGATGTTAAATTATTCTATAATGTGTGAGAATAAATAATAACGGTTATTAATAATAGATAATTAAAATTTTGTAGTTTAGATTTAATGGACTATGAATATTTCATGAAATTTGATTGAGTGGATTTTTTTCGGAATTCAGCATGAACAATCATAGCATCATCTATAAATAGTTAATGTAGGTTTTACTTTCTAAACACTAGTAATATTTCAAAACTATTGGCAAGAAGATACAATGATTATGGGAGAATAGGTTTTTTGGATTAGTCTTATGGGAGGAAAATTGTTGGATAGAAGAATGAAAGGAGAAAATGGAATATCGTAATCAATGTTTCAAAAATTAGGCTGAGTAATTAGACTTGGATTTCATGACTGGGGTAGAAGTAGTTTTGAATTATTTCAAGCTAAATTCTGACAATGTTATATTTTTATATTGAGCAATCAAACTGGTAAATTATATTTTGAAATTTTTCTAAGTATCATTACAAAGTACAAAAGAAGTTCATTTATACTCATGTGTATGTATGTAATGAATTGTTTTTAAAGTTCTTATTTTTGACAGTTGACCAACTAGAGCCACATCATTTTTTTATAAAAACTCAAATATATAATTTAATTCTACTTGAATCACATGACCTCTTGTATTGAAAAAAATAATACATGATTATAAGGGAATTTCCTAATCATTTTATTCCATACAAATGTTTTGTTTCATAGGGCGTTTTGTGGTATTAGATAGTTTCCAAACCGTAAAAGGGACGTATCTTCTCTTATTGATTAGTAAAACTAGTAAATCCCCATGTTTTTATGGATGTGTGATTTTATTGTGGTAGTAAGGTGAAAAATCATTAAAATTAAGTGAATATTGTTTCAAAATAATGGAAACATAAAAATAGAAGGATATAACTGATTCACCCCTCTCCCCATGGTGATACATTGATCATGGAAGGGTAGAATCGATTGGTATCATAACCAAATGTTCCATTAATTTAATCATCGATAATTTTTTGAATATAATTAATTTGAGATTCTAAGTAGTGTCAATAGAAGTGGTATTATGGTCTATTATGGTTAACACTATTATTTCTAGAAAGACAGAATGTTTCATTATATTATTTATCTTGAGTGTGCTGATCTTGATGTTATAACATATGCATTTCATCCTTTTTATGATAATGTTGTAGTTACTTTTTATGATAATAAGAATTTTGAGAATAAATTAATAGATAATCACAATTTACTCTCATCACTTATAGAATGTATGGGTTTTAAAGTGAATTGTGTTTCCACTTCAAAATAAATCTGGAATAAGTTCAGAAAAATTTATTATGTAAATATAAAATTCATGATGTAAAAATTAAAAATCCAGAAACTAAAGTATAATTAATTGACGATTAATTTGTATGAATCCATTGGAGACATCAATTCCTGGGTAAACTACATTTTCAGCACTATCATATGCCTTGGTTAAGATTTCGTGGATTCCATAGTTGGTGAAATGATCTTAAGAATTCTACTTGGCATGTTTGATTCCGAAAATATGTAATTAGAAAATAGAGATCCTAAAAATTCATCATTTGATTATCTTTATAGTATTATCATTAACTATGAAATTATAAGCGAGAATTTCGTTAAAGGAAACACTATTATTATGAAATTTCATTAAAATACAACATGAAATAGAAGCCTCAAAATGTTCTTGATGAAGATGTTGTTGGTCACTCTTACTCTAAAAATGAACTATGTTAAAAACCTAAAGAAATATTTACCTTTTATTCTTAAAACATGTGGAGTGACATAATAAATATAATGTGAAACATCCAATGAATTGGTTTTAAGGTTTAGATATTGGTAACTTTGGGGATAATTTTCATCAAAAAAATAATGAATAAGATACGGTTGAAGATTAAATATGGCTATGAAGGTCATGGAAGAAATATGGAGATAAAGATAATTAATTTTTCATTTAGAAAAGATAATAATTTATCAAAATCCAAATGGAAAAGTTTATTATCTAATTTTTTTTGGGAAGAAGGTAGTGAATCTGAAACTGAAATATATTTTGAGAAGGATAGAGAGAATACTTTTATTGAAATATTGAAAAAATAAGTGTTTCGAAGTAGCATTTCTGAAGGTGAAGAAAAAACACAATTTTTTTTTCAACTAAAATAAGAATGAAAGAATTAATGAGAATGATTGAGAGGCATAAAAATAAACCAAGAAGATGAAATGTGAATCCTCTTCTCAAAATAATCAATAATGTGTCGTTAATGAATAATTTATAGAGTTAGAAGATATTGGTGATCAATATTAATATATTAGGAAATAAACTAATTGTAATGTATATATGAAAATAAAATTGATGGAAAATTAAAAATAGTTTTAATTGGTAAAAAAATACATTTTGAAGTAGGATAGTGGGATACAAATTAAAATAAAGATTCTCTGATTTTAAAGAAATCTATGAAAATTATAAATATGATATGGAATAAAATTCACATTCCATGGTTGAGAAAACAAATGATGTGATTCTAAGAGGACTAATGTATAAAAAGTTATTTATGTGTCCAAGACCAACTATGTTGAGAAGTCATATGTTCATAATCATTCTATGTCCAAAATGGTTTCTATTATATATAGTTTAGATAAGGCTAAAATGAAAACCAAGATGAAAACATATTCTAGTTGATAATTGAATTTTTGGTGTAAAATAAAGGCCTGATAAGAAAGATAATTACACTAATGAGAAATAAGATCATCAATATTATCAGTATACATGTTATAAAGGTAAAAATTGTTTCAATGGATACTTTTAGTATTTTTATGGATTCTAAAATATAGAAAATAATTGTTGGTTCAATACAAATAATTAAAAATATTCCCAAAAATATAGAAGGAAATGTTTGGGGGGAGTCTATCTCTTCAAATGAATATGTCTGTGAAGGAAATTTTGATGAATCATAAGAATGATGGTGTGAATGTTGGAAATATATTCCAACATCTTGAAACTTTTTCTGAATGATGTGAGAAAATTGTAAATCATGTCAAATTATGTATTGTTTTGTTACCATCACATAAAAAGTTTCTAAACAATTCGAAAAAAATATGGATGTGGTGAGAAATAAATATAAATAAAAATATCTTGTTTATAAATAAACATTGAAAGATAAAAATGGAGAGAGACCATGTATCTTGGATAGTGGTAGTTCTTCCCATATTAAAGTTGATTTAAATCTGGTGAAGCATGTGAAATTATTCAAGGAAGGGATAGTAAAATTTGTAAATTATGGATCTATATGAATAAAATGTGTTGGGGTATCCATCATTGGGAATAAAAATTTAATTTCCAATAATTATTTATATGTTTATGGGTTGAAACACAACTCTATAAGTGTTTCACAACATTATTATTAAGGAGAAAAAATTATTTTCATATGATATTGGTTTATTGATAAAAGTAAGGAAGATGTATAAATAGTTATAAGTGGATAATATAAAAAATAGAAACCTATTTCAAGATTGTGAAATACAAAAATTTAGTTACATATAAATGGCCAAAGAGAATGAGTTGTGGCCAAAATGGTTATAAAATATGTTTCATAGAAACATTATGCTTTTATAAAAGAGAGGCAATGATTGTGGTATTACTTATATTTTTATAGGATGATATTGTTGTCTCACTATTTTTCATAAAGGAATGATTAAAAATTCAATGGATATGATAGTTTACAGTTGTTCAAAAATGCCTTAAGAAGATTTCCATTACAATATATATTCTCTAATGAGAAAATTTGTAATTAATAAAGATAATTATTTCATCACATTCATTAATGAATTTAACTGAATTACGTGTGTCAGGTACATGATATAGAAGTCAGATTCTCTTAAAAAGTTTAAATATTTTAGGAGTAAATCAGAGATGGAATGTAATTATTTAGTGAAGAAGATGAAAACTGATAATGGAAGTGAATACAAAAAATTAGAAATTATATTTATATCTTTAGAATCATGAAATTTATCATCAGTTGATTACACCTTACACTCCTAAAAAACGATGTTACTAGAGGGGAAAATATAGGTGTGGTTGAAATGGGATAGGATATATTACTTGAACATGGTCTTTCTCATTAATTTTAGAGGCAATATATGAGTACTATTGTGTATATTCTAAACCGATGTTTTAAAAATCTATTTTAAAAAATTCCTCCATTGGAAATGTTTTTCTACAAAACTACAATTTTAAACACTGAAGATTTTTTCGGTGTCCATGAATTATAATGATGAATAGTAGAAACGCTAGATTGTTTGAGTAGGTAGGTTATGTTGATAAAAAATTGATGGTTCAGAAAAGTAGAACATCAAAACTTGTTTCAAAAATTTATTTCTACTCAATAGTTGAGCCAAAAAGATGTGAATTAAGATTTTGAGAATCCAATATGGATTCAATCTATTAATGAACAACTGGATCAGATAGAAAATAAAGATACAAGGGTTCTCGTACCTAATCTAGATAACAATAAAATATTTTTATATAATTGGTTTTCTAAAATAAGATGAATAAATTAGGTTATGTAATAAAAGAAAGAATGATTACTATTAAAAGGATATACAAATATAAAAGGAATTTATTTTAATGATACTTTTTCTACAATGGAATGGTTAAAACCCCTCATAGGGTTTCTAGATATTTCTTCACAGCAAATATTCATATTTATTCATATGGATGTGAAATCATCAATTCTAAATTGTTATGTTAATTAGGTAGTTTTCATTTAACTACCATATTGATTTTTAGTTGGGAAAGATGAAAGTTATGTATGTAATTTGATGAAATCATTTTCTGAGAAAAAACATGCTTTGGGGGTATGGTATTCCAAATAGGATATTTTTCTATGAATGTTTAGATTTAAGAATGGGAGGGTTGATAATAATTATAACATCAAATAAAGTCATGTGTTTTCCCACATCATATATATTGATGAAATTATATTTTCTCATAATGAAAAAAGGACTCATGAATGATTTCATGAAGAAAATAAAAAGTTATTTTTGATTTCCAAAATATAAGAAATGAAATAATTTCATTGGCTCAAAATCCTAAAAAAGAAGTAACACATATTTCATTCTCATGAAATCTATTATATGCAACATCTCAAGATGTTTGGATTGTAAAATTCTAACAAAATTTCAACACCAATTTAGTGGGATTCAGGTTCTCCAAATATAAAGAAGAGAATATTGTTAATCCTAATAATTTTAAAAAGGTTAATTTATTTTTTTTAAGCATGAATATCTCATGAACCCTCATTTATTATGTTTATACCTCTAGTGTAAGATATTAGTGTTCCCAAAAATAACCACACTTAAAGGTAGGAAAAATAAATATTAGATATATCCAAGTCACACCAGGTTTTTGAACTAGGTATGATATCACTAAATGAATTAACATGATTAGTTATTTAGATAATGATTGGGATTTACATGTTGGGGATAGAGGATACACATCAGGGGGAGTTTTCATTCTAGGGAAAATTAATGTTTGTTGGCATACAAAGAAACAGAACTCTACAAATATTATTACTACTGATGCTATGTATGTTTCTTCCATTAACGCTTCTACCAAACTTATGTGGATAAAGAATGAGTTAGTGTATTTAGTGGTTAAAGTGATGTTACCCTTGCTCTTGGGATGTTATAATAATAGTGAAATAAACATCAAGAGGAATATGATGGAAAATTCTCGTTCAAATATTATTGATATCAAATATCATTTCATCAAATAGAATGTGGAGAATAATGAATTAAAGAATTATTAAGTACCTAAATTGGAACAAGAAGATGAAATTTTCAAAAAAAAACCTTTACCATATGTATATTTTAATAAAATGAGGTTGATGATGGGTTTCTAACCTCTTTCACTTCAAGGTTGTGGTATGTTTTTCCCCTAAAACATCCTATCATTTTATTGTGTTTTCCTAGGGGATAATTGTTTCATTAATTTATCCATTGAATATGTGATAAACCATTTAAAAAGTGTGTATAATGGGGGGGTTTAGGGGGTAATCTATGAATTCAATATTTACATGTGTGAGTAATTCTAAATAATTGTTGGAGTGGCTGTAAAAACATTTATTTTGGAAATTTGAAGAAGTTAAGAATGTGGTGAAGAAAATTTGAGGATGTTTCATGAGTCACTAATTTTTGGAAAACATTGTTATGTTGTCAATAATTCGTAATTCTTATAATGAGTAAGCTCATGTAGGCATAGAATTGTTCATATGTAATCCCCAGGTTGAGGTCAAAATGTTTAGAAATTTATGACTCTTTTTTGAAATTGATATAAGGGGGGTACTTTTTTGTCCATGTGGGCTTGAGAGGTTTTTCTTAGGGTGAAATATGTGTTTATAAGCATGTTATATTTTATTTTCAAGGAAATAAGATAAATTATTTTTCTTAAATATGAAAATTGGATGGGTGATCCTATTCAGAACAACAGACACAAAATGGTTATGAAATTCCATCAGTATGAGTAGATGTTTTCGGGAAGAAAGTCTCATTAAACTCACTATGTGTCTAAAATTAATGTAATATTATAAAGGGTATTTTCATCAATTTCCTCCCCGATTTGATGAAAATATAACTAGGATTTCTATTTTATTAATTCAAAAAATGATAATTTATCTAAAAACTTATGATTATTTCCTTTTGAAGGAAAGGGGTGTTCATCCAATCAAATAAGATTGAAAAACACTAATAGAAGGATGGGATGTTATAATTCATTCCATTGTATATTTGATAATGAAAAATTAGATAATAAATATATTCAAACTCATAAAGGATTTTTTGATACAAGAGAGAGTGTTTAGAATAAGGATGTTTCCGTAGTTAAGAATTTTTGGTTTCAGATCATCAGTCTGAGATCCCCACATGCACCTTTTATGGAAAGATACGAAGTTTGATGCAAATAATGAAAATTAAGGTATTAGTTTTTATTTAGACCAATAATCCAAATGAAATATTTCATAAAGAAAAATATGTTGTCTAATATCAAAATCAGAAAAGAGAAGAAATAGTGGAAGTTATAGCTACTGGTCTCCGTCAATCCGATGTAGTGTGACACCGATCATTAGAGATAAAATTTCTATCAATGGGGAGTTTTTTTTGGACAAATGAAAAGGAAAATTAAAATGATGTTTTTTGGAATATATGTAGGTGAAGAAGGAAAAAAGACTAATCAGCATTTTAGTAACTGATTTTAATGAAGTTTAGTTTTCAATTATGTTCAATTTGGTTAATATAAAAGAGAATAACCAAAATATGGTTTAATTTGAGTGACTTGTTTCTCTAATAAATTATTAATTGTGTTAAGATCCACAAAACTGGATTAACACTGATAAATCAAAGGGACATAGAGGCTGGTCCATTTGATTTGGGATGACATCAATATATCTATCAAACACGAGATCATTGATCTAGGGAAGAGTACAATAAGATACTTGTTTGGATATTTCAAGAAGTGTTGTCAATGGGGTTCTATAAGTTTTCTTGATATTGATTAAATAATGTTTTTATATTATTATTTATCATTATCATGTTTGGAGACTTAGTGGGAGATGTTTTGATATAGTAGAAATAGATTCTCACAATGAGAAGACATGTGTTATTCATGTGATTGATTTGGAGTGGGAATCATAATAAATATATTGGAATGGTAATATTTTAATTCATATTTTGTGAAGCATCATAATGGAAAATTGGAATGGAAACCAGAATCAGACTGTCATTTTTAATGAAACTATGATGCAAGTTGATGTGGAGAAAGTATCCAAAAAGGTTAGAGAAGAAATAAGATGACTTAAAAATCATTATAAAAGACAAATATGAAGTCAAAATTTAATGTAATTTGATGATTTTTCTTAATTTGGTTGATTTGAAAATTTTATTTTTAATTCTACTTAAACTATATATGGT
Organism: Viscum album; assembly: GCA_963277665.1. NCBI lineage: Eukaryota > Viridiplantae > Streptophyta > Magnoliopsida > Santalales > Viscaceae > Viscum > Viscum album. The sequence continues at coordinate 2,000,486,401 of OY728146.1, read as the reverse complement.
TCACATAAAAATAGAGGAAGTGATTTATTTTCACTCTAGAAACTTTTTATATTTCAAAAATAATATAGATAATCTCTAATGTTTTTGGGAGAATAAGATTCATGATATGGATCACTTAAGGAATTTTTCTTGATAGAAGATGGAAAATAGATGATAAATGATCATAATATGAGTATCATGAATCAGACCGAGTAATAAAAAATGAATTTTTGAACTGAGGGAGAACCAATTCAAAAAAGGTGGTTTTCCAAATAAATAATATTATTCTATTTAGAAATAGTACTTGGGGATTGGATAGGGAAACCAAACTAATTATCATAAGGTATTATAGATGTTGTTCCATTACACTACAAGGTATGGAAGTGAATAATTTATTGTAGATGTTATCGATGAATATTGATCAAGAAGAATTGTAAAATTTTGTTTCACAAATTGTGTTATATTATTTCATGGTACAAGAAAAACATGAATTATTGTATTTATCATAGTGATACACGAGTGTAAGGGAATATCCAAGTCATTTTATTCCAAAAAATGTTTTCTCAAAGTTTATTGTTTGGTATTAGATTATTTCAAAACCATACAAATGATTTAGTTTTTGTTGTTTATTACTGAACACATTAATTTTTTATATTCAATTGGATATATTATTTTATTTATTTATTAAGGTGATAAAAGTTTAACATGAGGTGAATGATTCAAAAAAATAAAGGATATATAAAATGAAAAAGTTATCAAAAATTCACCGTTCCCCTTCTAAGTGATACATTGATCATGGCTAGAAAATCAAAGGCGAAATCCATTAATTAACCAAAAAATATTGTTTCTTTAATTATACTTTTTTTAAAAAAAATATATTTTACAAATATAGATTTCAAAAATATATCATTTCTGATAATTTTATTCATATTTAGAAAAGCTGATATCAATAATTAATGGGGAAATATGGATGCAAATATAAGACATTAACAACTTATCATCCGTAAATGAGGGGTTAGGTTGAATTTGAAAATGAGTAATTCTATAAGATATTTGAAAATTGTTTTATAAATTAGTAATTTATTTAATAAATAGTATTGAGGTTGAAGTATGGGAAAGAAAAAACATCGTATAAGTTAGTAATTGGAAAGTATGTATATAGACTACTATTTGAAAAATAATTTCTTTTTCTAATTAAAACTGAACAGAAATTTTTTTTTGTAGTTAATGTTTTAAATAACAGTAACATAATTAGAACTTATAAAGTGAAATTTTGTTTGAATGATTTAGAGTAAGTATAATAATAATCATATGAAAACAAAATAATTATCAATAAATTGTCTACGCTCGTTCATCATATATTGGTGAAAGAAATGAATTATAAGGTTGAATAACAGGATGTATTATAATTTCAATGCATATTTAATTACTATGGATTATAAATCCAAATGGGTATGATCATTCAAGGAATTTCATCTAAATATGAACTAAGATGCTATTTTTAGTAGATATTAAGGATAACCATTCATAATTATTGTAAAGAGACTAAATCCTTACCTTGAATGGAGAAAGGTAGAAAATTACACTATTATAAGGATGGTAGATTAAATTGATGAAGTAAATATTATAATAACTTCTAATAATGTTCTATTAAAATGAATTTTGTGAAAAAGGATTTTTATTTTTGGTTAATTATTTTAATAAAATCATTAATTCATAAAATTGATTATAATAATTTAAATTTGAAGGATAAAAAAATACGAAGAAGACAGATTAATGTTTAGAATGCGGAAAATCAAACACTTCAAGGAAGGAAATAGAAAAAATGATAATATTAAAAACTTTCTAATATTTCACCATGATTTATATTAATTTAATATGATATTATTCATTACATTACAAAATATTTGTTCATATTGATTATGGAGTAAAATACGAGTATATGGGTGAGTTAATGTGTTGTCTATTATGGGAGGAAAAATAATAGATAAATTATTTCATATCAACTCTAGGAGAAAAATAAATTATAATCTTAGATTCACATTCTTAAAGATAATTTTTTGTGAAGATCAATTTGAATTTTTTTAGTCTCATCTAGATATGAAGTGTATACACTGGATTTTGGAAATCAAATATTGTGAAATTATTAACTATGAAAGAGTATCAATTATGGAGTCACACAAAACAAAAATTCATTAAGACATATAAAAAGGGGTAAATTTTTCAATTGGTAAGAAAACTGTAGGTAATATAATACCACTTGGAATAGTGTGTGATAGTGAAAAATAAATCCACAAGTAAGAGATTAATAGAATATAAGAGAATGTTTCACAGCCTTTCCAACATGATTGATTTTTTAATATTAACCTTATAGGATGATTATTTTTTGGATGGGTTTGTTTCATATTATTTAATCTCAATGAATGAGATAAATTCATATTAAATGTCTTAATTTAAAAATAATACACACATAGTTAACATGGAAGATGGGTAGAATGTGGAATTATAAACTATAATGGTTAAGGGGTTGATAAAGTATTAATTTTTTATGTAATTTGATTAATGTATGTGTGAAATTAAATAATAGATGAGAATGATTTGGGAGTGAGATATATAAATGTTTTATAGTATATGATAATGGCTGAAATAATATGTGATTATTGAACACTCACTAACCCATTACTCATATATGAGAATATGGGAATCATTGTCAAATTTTTTAAAGTAATTACTTATGGAAAAGAAATAACATATGTATGAAGAAATTTGATTAATAAAAATGATTCATTATAATATTTAAATTCATCAAAATTTTCTAATGTGAATATATAGTAAATACATTTTTCAAATAATAGTCTAGAGGTTTTATGTTTTTTAGAATGAAAATAAAATATTGAACATTTGTGGTTGATATTTGATTCATCTATGATACATTTTTAAAATATTATTTGTAGGTATAATTCATTTAATTATTTCGATACTAGTACATGTAATAAAAAAATATTGGTAAAATTAAATAACGCTATCAATGGAAATCATTTTAAATTATGTTGTATTATATATTAAGACAATATAATATACATTATCCATTAATTCATAACAATGAAAACTCACTTCTTCCTCATAAATATAAATTCCCTATAAAAAAATGAAGGATCTCTAATACTTCATATGTTTAAGATAATTGATGAATTATAATGGCATTATAGAATTCCTCATCCCCAATATAGTGATAAATACATCATAATCAGATACTGGAACAAAATTAATTCAATTTAATAGAACTACCTAGGATTTAAATGTTATCTAATGTTGAAATTGTATTAAAGAAATGAATCTGATGCATCTATGATTACATTGGGTACATGGAGATATGCCTCTTGGAATAGTGAACTAAATCCAATACTAAATATATATACACTATAAGAGATTTGAAATTCAATATCAAAATAGATTTTTTCATGCACAGTTTTATTATATATTGAAATTTTGGTCCATAATCAAATGAAACCATCAGAAAACCTAAGTGTCATTAATGCATGGTATGATTTCCATCCATAGTTTCATTTATAAGTTTTATGAAAAAATAATTGTCCCATTTCTAGTGGTTATTATGTATAAAATATATTAAATTTAGAATCAAATATAAACTAAAACCTTGTATTTATAAAATACTATATTTTGATTCATCACATGCCCGATCTGATTCAATTTAGTTCCGAGTAGTTCAAATTATGCTAATGGAATGATTAATAGAGAATTTATAAGGGAGTACAATCCAAGATAACCATTTCTATAATTTTAATGATATATATAAGACAAGAAATACCAATGTGGGCTAATGAAATCCTTGTATATAATTGGATAAAAAGTATGCAATGAATTAAATTCTTTTATATGTGGAAATAAATCATGGGGAGTGAGAGATTGGGTTCCTATAATACCCTAGGGGAAGCTATAAGAAAGTGAATTACATATTTAATACATTTGGTGTGATCAGAGTTCATTATTTTGACATGTTTTAATCACATGGTTTGGTGGATAAATAGAAAAGTAAAAAACCACAAACAGAGATATAGATGTCTTATTTACTGAACTAAACTGGGGAGAAGCTATAGTACACCAATGGTGAAGAACCATGATTAATTGAGACTCATTATTTCTCTCAATTTTTTATTTGTTTCATACGATAATGGTTGGATACTTTGATAATATATTTCAATCTATGTGGAGTATTCCAATACTATTTTGATTCGATGATTTGATCACAATCTAATTTTTTATTTATTTTCCAACACATCATCTGCATAATCACATTGTGAAAAATCTATAACAATTGCATAAAGTAACAATGATTGAATTACATAATATGTATTTGAGTAAAAAAATAGGTTCTATATAGAACTATGGTCTACTAAGAGTTATATGAATAATTATATTGTATAATTAAAACTAAATTCCCTTGTTATAAGTAGTACAACCATACATATTGATAACTACTATTTTACTAAGGTGTTTGATAGTGTTTCGATAGATCACATGAGATTATGAGTTAATAAACTATTATATAATTATATAATTTATTTAAAAATAACGAGACAATATAAAACTGATCCCAACACCACCTTTTGGACCATATTTAATTCTAAATGAATTTTCAGTACACCTATACCCATATTTACTATTTTATATTCTATTGATTTATTTGTAAACAAATTAACATATTGATTTTTCAATTTCATATTATTTTTCTCTTATAATATAACCAGCACACAAATTAATCATTAATTAATATTATTAACATAATTAAACATGGATTCTAAATTTCATAATTGGTTTTCCCTATGAAATGATATATATACTAATAGTTATTATGAAATAACCATTTCGTACACTTTTTAGAAGCTATGTATCTAACATTACCAGTTATACATCAATAATTAGTCATTTGAAAATATGGTATAACAATAAAAACTAGTAGTGATTGAAAGAAATTAATTTAGACAAATTAAGATTAATTTTTTATGGAGTAATGGATTGACACATCACATACCACATCATTCACTTTTAACTCAGAATATTGATAATTAGGGTAATTGAATGTTTTTTAAGACATAAAACCAAAATTTAGAATAAAACAATTTCATGAGAAAACAAAATTAAACATGAATGGTTGGATATAGAATTATACAATTTTAAGGATGGATAAAATTAGCAATGAAACCATATAGAATGAAAGTAGAATGAAAATTATAAAAACAGTAATAGTAATAAAATACCACATAGTGGGAATTATCCTAAAAAATGGGAAGATAATATGATAACCATATCACTGATCTAACTGTGTAAGAATTATCTTAAATATTAGGCAAAATAACTGAGTTACTCAAAAATGATTTATAAATTAGGGAAACACCAAAAATTATAACTTCAACCTCTGGTATCTGCAAGGAATAAAATATATACAAACATTTCAAGTACTAATGAGTCTTTTTTAGACTATATAACTGACTATAAATGTTGTGCGCATATTGGATCCTCCTTCATTACATCATTGTAGGTCTTATCCTTATTCCACCTATCCTTTGAATCCAATATACTAATAACAGTGATGTTTGATGAATATAGACTATATATGTATCCCCTAGTATAGGTATAATGAAACATGTACAATTTTACAAATTTATGGATGCTCAAAACTCTATAGATTTTTTTTAGTAGGTAAAAAATCATAAAAAATAATCTCGAAACAAAAAAATAATTGACTCCAACATAAAATAACCAATAATAAATCCCATTTAATTATTAACACGGTTAATGAACATATTAGAAATAATTCTCCACGAACACAAAACATTAATACTATGGGTCAATGAATTTAAATTTTATATACAACCAAATCTATAACCCATCAGTTTGATTTTTTCCAGATCATTTTAATAACTAAATCCATTAACCATTATTATTTTTTATATTTTAGTTATAAATTTATCATAACAATTCATTTACTATAGTTTCCAATTTCTAATAGAAATAAAAATTACTATAGTGTCAAATTTTTCTCACTTTATACAAGTTTAATACAATCCTAAAATCATTAATTAATTTAAACTATATAAGAAAAAATCATTTAATGAAATATAGATTTGTAATCAACATTTACAATTTATTTCTCTATATACTATTCTCATATAAATATTTTTTAAATATAGTGGTTTAAATTTAAAATAAAACTAAAATGAAAACTATTGATATATTTTGAATATTAAATAAGAATACTAAAACATAGTCGGTAAATTGGTGGGGCTAATTTAAAGTAACCTCAACAATGAAAGGAGAAATGAAATTCAGATATAGAAGTATTATATATGAATTCTATTTGATATATATGGATGGAGTGTCTTCTCTAGGATTTTCCATTGAAAAAACCTAGGGTAAACATGAAAAATTATTGTTTGAGAAAAACAATATTAATCAAAACATCTAGTTTAGGGATATTTCCACAAGATCCTTGCTACCACATAACAGTGTAATATAATATTATCTGATTCATTAGTTTTCCTTGAAGATCATAGGGGATCTTTAATGTATAAATTAATATTATGTCGAAAGCTAACCATATATTTATATGTATAAATATTTAATGAATTTATAAAATACATGAAAGTCAATTTTGATAAATTCACATTATGCTTAAAATAAGTTTTTTAATATGAATTTCATTTCCAAATACTAAGATCATTTTAGATTATTAATAAAAATATATATTAATACTAAATTAATTAATTATTTATAGAAAATATCATAAATACAATAAATGTTGGTTTTCTATAGTAAATTATTTTCATTAAAATTTTTGTTTTAAATTAAAATAAAATTTTAAATATTAATTTGGGAATTAAAAAAAATTAAACTGAGTTTAGGATTTATCATGGAAATATTTTGATAAGAACATTTATTAGGGATTTTTCTAAAATATTTATTTTTACATGAATATTATACAATACCATTTCTAAAAATAACATTATTTTATATATTTTTTATTATAAAAATATGAATTAAAAGTTTATAAAAACATTTTAAAGGGGAATATATGTATTTTATGGGTATTTTTAATTTTATAAATTTATATTTATATATATAAACAAATATTTGACATTTTTGAATTTCAATAATATTTTTTTAAAAAAATTAATATAAATTTTATATAGTAATATAAAATAATTTTTTTTCACTTTTCAAAATTGATTAAAAATGGATTTAATATTTATACTAATTTTTTAACATTATATAATGACTATTATTTTATATTTTTGCATTAAATGGAAATTTACCTATGTAAAAATTAGTATTTGCTGTGAAAACAAAAATAGAGAAAGTGAGTAATCAAATAGGTGAATGGAATAACAGAATTTGTTTAAAAAACCCAAAAAAAAGGTCAACCCTAAACTACTGACTCAAGCCAACTCAATACACGGCCCAAGAGGCATTCATGATCATCCTAGGTTAGTTCCTAAAAAAAGGCTTCATAAGGGGGTAAAACTTCTAATTAGTTGTTTTTTGACATTTCATAGATAATATTATATGATTTTATGTGGTCATTCATTTGTAGGCTCTTGATCACCCCATAATCGAAAGAACAGTTGATTTTCTAGGGTGGTTCTTGATGGTTATGCCTGAAAATCTAATCTTGGATCATGTGTATTTTCAAGTTTTCTTAAGATAGTTTTATAATTAATAATTGTTTTTAGTAAATTTATGTTTATTTAGCAGTTTATAAAATTGATTCATACTTGTTGTGAATGGTTTTTAAAATTGTGGGAATTTAAAGGAATTACCTATGTTGACCGCCTATATGCTCACACGAATAGTACACAGTCTGCAAAAAAGTGTGGCGAAGCTATGTGTTTCATTCATATATTTGGATTTATGATTTTTGAACCCTCAAGTTTATATGTTTTAATTATTTATATGTTGTGGATTTGGGTTAGTTGAGTGGTACTTCCATTGGATTCTTAAGTGATGATTGATTTATCTATATTAAATTTTAAGGTGAAAATCTTAGTTCTTGGATTTTATATGGTATTATTTTTGATATTGAATTAGAAAATTTATTGATATTTTGAAATTGATTTTTCTTGGGATTATAAAGGGTGTTATCAATGATTTTTTGGGATATCATTAAAATTGTTTAGAAAATTGAAATATCTTTTTGATTCAGCAATTGGTATTTTAATGAGTGCGCAGATATATGTATGGAGATGGTTTTTTGCATACATGGAAGGGTCGTAGAACTTGTACATGGATGTATATATTTGTGAGGCTTCATGGGATATTACTTATTGTATTCTAGCTTCTAAATATTTTGTATATACATGAAAAAGAAATATCATTAGATGGGGGTTTTTAGAAGGGGAATTGAATAATTTAGAAAAAATGGTGTGGAGTAAATCTTTCATTCTATATATTTTTATTTTATTTTAAAATCCATGGTTTTGTTATAGTGGGTGAGATGGTGAAATATAGTGTTGTTCTATATTTCTGATTGTGATTGGGATGTGGAGTATTAGTTTCTCATTGTGTTTTGATCTAGCCACACATTTTATTTTTAGGGTACACCCCCACTGACACCTAATATATTTTTAGAAAAATCTATGTGAGGATATATAACCATGTTTTTTGTTAGTAGATTCGTGATAATTTTATTTATCATATTCTAAATTTTGGGTCCAGTGGTCCTCAATACAAAGATTTTTTATGGACTTTTCATGAGTTGTATCGTACTCATTTATTTATGTAGTATGATACTAGGAAATTCAAGGAATGGTTGTAATGAATTTAGGATATCATCATCCCATATGAGCTCCATGACCCAATTTAACTAATTGTTTAGAAATTTATATTGTAATTCCCAATCTATGAGTGGTGGAATTCATTTTACTAGTCCATACCATTAAAGGGCCTATCATGGGAATGATTTTGAGCTTTTTTCATCTACATGATTTTGTCCATGGTCGTGATTGTTCTGATGGAGATGAAGTTTTATTGTCTCAAGAATGGTGATTCAATATAATTGGAGTATTCTAGCAGGTTTGATGTGATGGATTCATACCTTTAAGAACCTTCCAAATATGTTTGCATGAAAGGCCAGTTAATTTGAAAAATTGCATTGATCTTGAACGGGTTTAGGATGTGTCTTTGTTTCCAGGCTCATATGAATAATTAGTGAGTCATGTTGTATGGACCATGATAGTTTATCCATAGAGTAAGATATTTTTGACGTATCTCCTATACCAAGGGGAAGTGGTGGTGGATAAATTAATGGGAAGGATAAGGGAGCTATGTCTTATAGATATAAAGAGTATGATGTGTTTCTCCATAATTGAATTGTATGGGTGTAAGATCTGGGTGTTTCATTAGTGTTGAACGATGGAAAAATGGAATCAATCAAGTCCAGAAGCCCAAAATAAATTTTTAACCTGTGAATTCATTTGTAATATTCAACTATTTTTATGCGGGGTTTCTAGAAAGTTACATGGATCCATAACCACCCTTTTGATGGACCCTTAGACCATTTAAAGGAGCATCGGGATAATGCAAACTCTATATAGAGTATCTTTTGATGTCAATTTTTCCTTTTTTGGGATTTTGAGCATGGTGGTGTGGTGTTTTGTTGGAAGGGGAATGATTTTATCTCTATTTTGGATATTCATGTTCATAATGGATATTTCCTTCAGGAAATTATGAATCTTAGGCTTTGTAATATCATCAATTATTGGTTTATGTCTGATATCACATAAAATTGGATGGTATTTATATTTGAGATGTTATTCAGGTATGGGGGAACAATTATTACCTATTGTTTAAAAATTGTTTGGAGACCACCATAGAAAATAATCCAGTTCAATCTGAGCCGATTTAACTGATGTCTGAATATGTGGGAAGAAATTCTTTGAAGGTCCCCCTAATGAATTTTCTTCCACGATTTATGGGTGGATCGGTACATTTAACCAACATTATCAAACCCAAAAATGGTAAATGGTTAACTAAGATCATGTTTCATGCGATATATCCAAGTAAAAGTATCGAATGGACCATGAATAGTTCATTTCAGTATTTCTACGATAAGGGTCAGGATTTTCCTTATTTGGGAGAATGTATGGAGTTTTGAATCCCATGATCCTCTCTATTTTGTTTGGAAGATTGTGTTACGTAGTCTCATCAGTTATTCCAACATATATTGGGTTGGTTTCCCCATATTGTTCTTTATAGATTATGTGGATTTTGTACTTCCAAGCCTTGGATGGATAAGTGGTTATCTATTCCCTAGTCTTTCCATGGATGAGGTTTCATTTGTTTGAATTATGACTATTCCTTAAGTTTTGGATTTCTGGATATTTTGGGAATTATGGGGGGAATAATTTTTCAATATTAGGGGAAAATTTCACACCTTGGCTCAACACTACACTATTATTTTGTTAATATTTGATCAATTTTGGTTTCCCTAAGTTTTATCTTGTTTTTTTAAAAAAACACAGTCATTAGTCCCAGAAAAGGGATGCAGAAAATTGTTTCATGATTAGTAGAAATTATTTAACATACCTTTTAAAACTATGTGGAATATAATATTTATCTATTAATGATACAATTATATCTACACAGTCATGCACTATCTCCCTTCAAACCATGCGGCATAGAAAGAAGCACAATCGATCCAGCATAGTTTATTGCATGACCATGCGGCCTCTCCCATGAAGTCACGTGGCTTCCCCCATTTATGGTAGCATACCATTCTTTGTTGAAAAATTGTATGTCTTACTATGTTTACAAACTATATTATACTCTAGGAAACCTAGATATCTCTATTTATAACTATTACCTTCTTTTTTTTAAACCCGAATCATCCATATTCATCCACCATTCAACACCTATAAGGAAAAGAAATCCACTCATTCCTCTCCCATGGACTCATCTCATACTAAATGAATGAGTCTTTGGTTTTATTCAGGATTTTATGTATATATTCTATGATAATCAAATCTTATTCCCCTTTTTCATTTTTATCATTTTTCTTCTTCTTCTTAGGGTTCTAATGACCTTGGGTTCATGTTGTCTTGTTTTTAAATTGGTGAATTTAATATTATATTATTCTCCTTGGTTACTTTTTCTTTATTAGGGTTCCTAATAGTGATTTAGAGTATCCAAAATTGGTAGAATCAAGATATGAATTTGGTTATACCTATTTCAATGATTTTAACATGAATTCCTTAATTTATATGTGTTTAAAATGGGTGCATTATTGTTATATGAAATGTGTATGGTATGTAATTATTTAGAACATTGAAATTGAATTATTTTAATCTTTATAAACCATTATTATATTCTTTAGTAGGTATTATGTTGATTTCAATAATGGAATAAAAATATTTTATAAATTTCTCCTACCTTAAATGCTCAATTAGTCCTATAAATGGTTTTTGAACTAAAAATCATTCTGTTTTATTGTTTTATAAAGTGAAGGGTTTTTCTAAAATGTCGACGCATGATTATAACAATGAATTTTTTTTATTGAAGTGTGAAACCCCTCTTTATGAATTCCACACTGATTTATAACTATTATATATGTGTTAGTTGTGTGATTTGGGATATGTGAAGTGGGGTTTCCCTACTTTTTATGTGAATTGGAAAGGGGTTATACATAGTGTGGTAGTTTTGAGGCGAGAGGGTGGATTTTATTTTGTTTAAATATGGTGATATGAATATCTATCTATGTATATGATAGATTGATAAAAACTCGACTTAATATTATTATAATTATTATCTTAATATAGTTAGGTGGGAGTCTATGTACAAGTGGACCACAAGTTGATATTACACACTAGCTAGTGGTCTTGATTAGAAAACATAAATGCTTATTGGATGGGCCACATAGTAAAGAAAATGTGGTTGTTGCTGAGTGTTTGGGAATTGTTAATTGAAAATTATAACCAAAAGGGATTTTTTAGGAGAATGTACCAATAAATTTTTAATAGTCTAGCTTAACCATCAACTAAGATCCCATGGAACTTTAATTTCACGTACTTCCATTTTCTCAATTTTCAAGTACCTTTATAATGTAACACCACTTACTTTCATTCCTTATTAATGTTACTTTTTCATCATTTGTGTGGATACCCTAGTTTTGGCCAAGAAGACTTTCGAATATTTTCTAGAATACTTTCAAATCTAGGCACTGAGTCTGCCTAGGTATCTAGGGCCCGGAGAGTTTCAACACGGTGATTTAAAAAAATAATAATCATGTTTTGTCATGCATGTGTAGTTTGGATGGAAATATAAAAAAAACTCGATCGTTGTCCTGGGTCAGATTTTTAAGGACACGGTTGAGTCTGGAACGCCATGTTTACCCTAATTGAAAAATATTTTTTTCCACAATAGAACATTTTGTTGGGGAATTAAATAGTGGTTTCATTAATTCAATGTGAATTTAGTTAATTTATTAAAACCTTACAAAATTACCCACATCCCTCATGGTGGAGCAACAGAAGAGGAGGTCAAATCACTTCCTCTCATTATCCATTCTCCTACCATGGTGATTAAATAAACCACCACCAAATCATAGATGCAAGGTGCTGTTGATCTTCGTTTCTATCACAGATGATCATCAGATCAATATCCAAAGTAATCCACACACTGTTATTCAAACTAGGATTCAGTGTTCCACTATTGTGGTAGGAGGTTATAATATATGGTTCTGATCCATTTTTTTTGTTTTAGGGTTCTAGCTCCCAATTTACTTTCTATATGATCCCAGTTGGGAAGATCTATGGGAATAGGTTTGAATCGATCTGTATTGGGAATCTTAAGAGGTTATTCCTAACTTTAATAACCAACTACATGGCATGTAGTACATTGAAACACATCGAGGGTGACTTCCTATTCCGGGAAGATAATTTTTTGGTGGCTACAAATTTTACATAGGGGTTAGATAACATATAGTACCCCAATAAATCTGGCCATGGGACATGTCTTTGGATGACATGTGTAAACTAAAGGGATGTTCACCAACAAACCTCCAAATTACATAGGCATGAGGTTCAATACAAGTACATGCGTTGAACTACATGTCCATGGGTATGTTGAAGATGGAAACACCATGTAACTCATGATAACCTCATGTACCCATACATGGGTTAGAAACCATGAATGTCAGTTACATGACTAGGTGCTCGGGAATACTCATGAGTTTTGTGTGCCATAGTGCACTCCATATACTACATGGGGATATAATACAAATCACCCACCTCCGGTTCATTATTCTATGGGACTCAGATATAAAATATTGAGTAGCTTATCCTAGGTGTTTTTTCATGTAGAATGTGATGGAGTCCTCATTCTTGTCTAATGATACATGAGGTGGCATAATGCTTGTGTAGTGATAAAAAATCATGGGTTGTGGGATAGAGCCTTTTCCTTACTCTCCTATTAGGGATTGTTATTTTTTATGATATGACTATTAATTTATATTCAAGGATGATTCTAGATGAAGTATCTATTTCAATAGGGTAACCTCTGGCCAGATCAATGGGATTTTCACCTTTCATTCAGTCCATTTTCTATTACATTATTTGGGCGGATACTGAGTATTTTTATACTAACGCTAGCACGAGAATTTCATGCATGTGTCATGTGTCTTGTGTAGAACGCATGACTTCTGATGAATTCTATGGAGGACCAAAGGCATGTCGGGCTTAGAAAGCTAGACTGACCGAGGTGTTACTAGATTTGGGTTAATTAACACTTTGGGAGTTACATTTTATAGAGATACCCTCCTTTAGAGAATTTCATATGTTTATTCAGTTTTTTTTCTTGCAAACATGTTTTGACCTTTTTTATGTCGGTAATTCTAATGTACACTAGTAATGGATACAAGAATAGATGCATTTGAATTTCAGTTTTTATATATATTCACTATTACATTGGGGTAAATTTGGGTGTGTGTGTACAGGTACTTTAGGAAATGTCCTCCATGTGTTTAGTTATGCCATCAGAACTAGTCACCAACCAATAAAATATGAGGGTGGTCTGTGGGTAATAAGGGCTCGTGCCCCATCAAGGGTCATGTCATGATAGAGTTATGTCTGAAGAAGTGTGTTTCTTGGGAAGTTGTTTTTACATTTCCCTTTAAAAATATTTTTTGGGTTGCATAGCTATAGAGTTAGGATGTGTCTAGTTTAGATCTAAGGCTAGAGGATTTTGTGTTGGTGCGATAGTCATAGTGTACATTCATTAGACCTTTGAAATCATTCTTTTTGACTAGGTACATTAGATCACTACACATAGTGAAAATTAATGTTACATGCGTCATATGGGTCTCAGTTTTTGGTCTTCATTTCCATTCTTTACATACCTCCCCATATATACTCTTCGAACATGGTGTGTCTTGATACTATTTTTGGATGCCTCTCCCATGACTATCAGAAATGAATATATGGCGCGATTGGGATGAAAATCATCCACCTGATGAGGATTCAGTGTAGGGTGTTGATTCTGTGGTATTTCTATCGTCTGGTCTGCTGGTAGATCCACCACTAGTTGAGCAGTAGGTTATACTTGCAGTTCATGTTATGTATGATCATAGGATGAGATCAATACATGATTTCCAAAGGCAGTGACATCTAAGGTAACAAGGTGATCTACACCCCCAAGTAACAGATGACTCATTCATGGTAGTCGTGGGAGTTTTCCTCTTAGGGAGGACACATCCCAATCAAATAGTGGTCCAAGTGGTAAGCCTTATGTAGGATTTGGCATGGTGATAATGAAGCTTAGTGATGAAGACTCAATAGTGGTGATGTTCACATGCGTGGAGTTAGACCATGTCTTTAGGGAAGAGTTACACAATTCAAATTTTTTAGTTGTATGTATCCAAGATATTTTTTATCTTCGAGAGGGTAGAATGATAGTGGTGTAGTTTTCAGGGAGGTCTACATATATTTCATGAAACTCTGTAGATATAGTTTGAGAACTTTTTTTTAGAGAATGGACCTTTGAGATGGGCTTGCATTTTTTGATGAGGGCATCATTGATTTTGTTTTGCATTACCATATACGTTGTGGTGTTTCTAAGAGGTCTTGAAGTAGATTTTTTCGTATCTGATGACATTGTGGTTTTCAAATAAGGTTTTAATCACAAGGTTGATGTGTCTATGATAGCTGGTAGAGAACTTGGGACAACATTACAAAACCTGAGACATAACCATGCCCAAACAAAGACACACGGACCTATATCACATGAGTAGTTCCATGGAACATGACTACTACAGAAGAGGTGGTGTTATTCTTTTGAAAGCTAAGGATACCTCTCTATAAAAATTTCGACCCATCGTACCACTGAGAGAGAGCCAACTGACGGAACACCATGGAAAAGGCTGAATTAGGAGCATGGATTTCTATAAGATGGATGATGAGGTATTGGATCTAGGATAAAAGTAATAGGGGGTCCAAACTTGGACTAGGGAGGTAGAGGATAATGGTGAGGATAACTACATTCCATTAAGGCTATCAACCTATAATCTCTATGGATGAATAAAGGTGTGTCTTGTGTTTTTTCTACTTTTTCCTTTAGAAATTGTTAGAAAATATTGTGGTACTCTTTTCTTGTTTCTCCTAGCATGAGTATTAAACCATGGTCTCATAGAGTATAGGTAGAACCACATGTTGGTGTTTTACAATATATTGAACAATTGATGAGAATGAGAGGGCATTACTCCACCAATATGTATTTATGTGACACAGATAATTTCATGTCTGTGGGACCGGGTTGCCCAAAGTAGATACTAACGAGGTGTAGTGGATGAGCCTCTCTGACATGTGTTTTCGGGGTGAGGTGTACTAGTGGGTCCTTTCTTAGAATCATTCCATAGTGATAATTTTAGACCCTATTAAGTTTCTGTAGTGTAGATTGGTTTCCTACAATCATTACTAATCGGGTATTCAATTGGTGTCTTTGATGAGGTTTTCTAGTTCGATATACTCTCTTTTTTAGAGGGTAAAAGAGAAGATATGTGTTCGACCTAATGTCCATGTCTATATTGTCATGGTCAGAAGCATTTACCTTCTTTATTGTTGTTTGGTACCCTCATATTCTCAACATCAACTTTGAATTCCTAATGCTTGAGGAGGTTATGAGATATTCTATCAATGTGGGGATTTGAACCATGGAGTTTCATCAGCATCTGCTTTTTGTAAGCAAGATGGTTTACTAATGGAAAAAATGATTGTAGATGGACCACGGTGCATGGGGATTTTACACCTGTTGCAAATAAAGAGACATGTTCATGTTAGTTTCATGATGTTGGACTGGTAGTATCTAGACATGTGAGTGGTTGGTCCTCATTGTCCATTCCTTAACTGCGTTCTTGGAAGCAGTGAAATAACCCATGGTGAGGTCACTAGTGTGGATGTCCTAGTAGTAGTTCTTAGTTCTTTTTTCTTGTGCATACAATTTTTCAATTTGAGGATGAAAATATTTGAATGTGGTAGTGGTGTAGATACATAGTTTTTTCGATATAACACATTGGAATAATTAAAAAATCATACCAAATCACAACATTGATTTCATACAGGTATCTGGGGACTAGAGTGCCTCGACATGGTGATTTATGAAAATATAATATATGTTTCATCACATGCACAAAGATTGTCTAGGAATATAAAAAGCACCCACTCAATGTATAAGATTAAAATTTCATAGGGTGTGGTTGTGTCCATAATTCCATGTTTTCCCTTAGCAGGGCATAATTTTGTCTGCACCCGAATTTTTTGATAGGGAATTATAGTTTGTTTAATTAATTAAATGAGAATTTAATTAATTAATTAAAACCTAC
This sequence comes from Viscum album, assembly GCA_963277665.1. NCBI lineage: Eukaryota > Viridiplantae > Streptophyta > Magnoliopsida > Santalales > Viscaceae > Viscum > Viscum album. The sequence continues at coordinate 2,000,469,537 of OY728146.1, read as the reverse complement.
TGTGATTATACCCTTCCAGCATATTCGAAAGAAACAAGGGGAATTTGTATCTCTCCCTCTCATTATCCCTTCTACTCACTTGGTGATAAAGGATTTCACCACCAAATAATCAAAGTGAGGTGTCATTGATCCCTGTTCTCGTTGCATATCATCATCAGATTAAGAATCAGAGTTATCAAGGATCCGTTTTTTAACATAGGCTTTGGTTTTCCACCATTTAATTAGAAGGATTTGATTTATATTCTGGAAGAATTTTTTTTAAGGTTCTAGAGACCCATTGAAATTATATATGATCATATATTGGTTGATCTCTAGGTTTTTTGATGAATTGGGGTGAATTAGGCATTTTTTTATGTTATTCAAAGCTGTAATTACTGACTACATGGCGTGTAGTCTATTGAAACACTTCGTGTGTGGATTCTTGTTTAGGGAAGAAATTTTTTTTGGACTACATACAAGCCTTTTAGTATCTCAATCCATGTGTCCATGGGACATTTCTTGGGAAGATGTGTGAAAACTACATGGTAGTGCACTAACACATGGCCAATGAACACAAGAACACAGTATGGTACATAGACAAGTGGTCTGGTACATAGAAAAGAGTTAAACTACATCACCATGGGGCGATTGACGAGGGACACATTGTGTACCTCTTTTATACCACTTGAAAAAATACAAGGGTTAGAATCTGTGTTAGTCAGTTACACAACTAGGTTCTTGGGTGAACTCACACGGTGTGTACTATAATTTGATCTCTTTGAGAACATTTTCCTTCCATATATCGAAACCTGTGATCAGATTTGCACTTGTATGTAGCCTATCATTAGTGTTTTTCTACATATAATGAAATGGTGGGCTTAATTTCTGGCTAAAAGAAATAAGGTTTCAAAACTCTTGGGTAACGATGAAAAATTATAGTATGTGGGTCATAGTCATTTCCTTACTCTCTTGTTGTGGCATTTTCTTTTTAATTTTTTCGAAAGTGATGTTATATAGAAGAATATTTTTGATAGAGATTATTTCTCAATGGTGTTCTCTTTTTCTCTGTTGATGGGACTATCACCATTGAGTTAGTAATTTTTCTTATGTTTTTTAGCGGCATTGACTGAGTATTTTTATACTGTCCCTACCTATACTTTTCTGGTACATGTCTTATGTTTTTGGTAGACTACATTTCTTTAAACAGAGTCCACTGAAGGCAACATGTTAGTGGAGATTAGCAGGCTAGAATGAATTAGCGCTTATTGGAGGTAGGCTTATGAGATTTCAAACAGTTACATCAGGTAGTAATCCCCTCCTTCTAAGTAGGTCAGATGATTTTGCAGTTTTGTTTTGGTGGGTTGTTTCTTTTTCATATTTAATTTAGCACTTTTGATGTACATTGTTTTGCGATAGATGTATTCATGCATTTCATTATCATAATTTTATAACTAATCATAATTTCATTTAGGAGTTTGTGTGTGTGTGTCTACATGTACATCAGGTAAAGGCCTCCCAGAGTTTAGTTATTCCTTCGGTTCATATTGGAAACCACTATCATATGGGGCAAGGCTTGTCATATTCCAGGAACGAGCCCTGATATTGGTCAGGTAGTAAAAGAGTACTATTAGAGGATTTTCGTTCCAAGGGAATTTGTTTATAATTTTCACATTAATATTTTTTTTGATTTCATAGATACAATGTGAGGATGTTTTGAGTTATAATCTTAGTCAATAGGTACTAGTATTGGCATGGCGGCTGACGTATCCGTTAACTAGGACTCAAAAAACCAAATTTTTTACTAATCACATTAGAGTTATACTCGTAGGGGAAATAAATGGCACATGCATCATATATGATATGGTTTATGGTATTTATTTTCGTTCATGACTCAGATACCCAGATATACACATTGATCATGGTGCATCTTGTTTTCACTTTACAATGCCTCTACGACGATAACCAGATAGGATTCTATAACATGATTGTAATGAAAATACTTCCCATGACAAGGATTCATTGTAGTGCTCTGATTCTGTAGTTTTACCTATTTGTGGTCTTCTGGTAGATCCACCAACAATTTTGAATCATGTTTTATTGGAATTTAGGCTATGGATGAGCACACGATGAGTGCGCTACCTAGGTTCTAGAGGTAGCATCCTCTATGGTACTGGGGTGATCTAGACTCCAAGCATTAGATGACTAGCTTGAGACAATCTTGGATGTTTTATGCTTAATGGGGGTACCTTCTAATCATATTTTGATCCTAGGGGACATCCTTCTGATGGTTTTGGCCAGGCAATGGGGCATTTTAGTTGTGCAGACTCATGAAGAGGCAACGCTCAAATGGGTGGAGTTAGAGGTACTATTCAAGGAGGAGTTCAATATTACCACTTTGAGATTAGTATATATCTATGGGATTTTAATTGAATTGAAAGGGTAGCAAGACTGTGGCATAGTTTTTTGTGAGGTTAACTTCTTCTCGTGATACTCTTTGGATATGCTTCAAGATCCATTTTTTTAGAAAATGGACCTTCCCGAAGGGATTGTTATGAGAGATGATAACAACCTCAATTCTGCGGTGCACTCCCACATTTATTAGGGTGGTGGAAAGGTCACTGGTTGTAGAGAGTATCCTATTAGAGGATCTGATGGCTGTGTCTAAAGGAGGTATTCACGAGGCTAAAGAATCTGGAATAGCATGCCGATGGAAGATGATGGGATCACGACGTAAGAGGCATATCTATGCCCAAAGTAAAAACATGGACCTATAGTAGAGGAGCATTTCCAGGGAACACACTATCCATAATAGAGGAGGTTTTATGCATTTTATGTTCTAAAAAAAATTTCTATAGATTTTCCAAATATTTGTTCCTCTTATAGGTAACAGAATGATGATCCACCCTGGAAAAAGAAACCCTTGGAGAAGGTATTTTCACTATATGGCGGATGATACAGCAGAGCTGGGATAGTAGAATGAGGTGGTCCATGTCAGGCCTAGGGAGGTGGATGATTCATGATAGGACAACTACAACACATAGATTCCTTCAACCCAAAATATTTTAGTCTTAATAATGGTACAACTTGTATACATTCTCCATTCCACAGTTGCAATTGTTAGAAACTATTATGGGTGTTGTTTTCATTCCGCTTCTTCCTCGAGTTTTAAACTTCGGTGGCAGAATGTGTTGGTAGAAACCAATTTTGGTTTTGTTTAACTTATCTTCAACTTCAAGAGGAATTGAGGTCCTTCCCACACAAAAACAAGTTTTCGTGCTGCCCTTAAAACCATGCGGGCGAGTCAGTACCACCCAATGTGGAGAATAACATGGGGTTGTGAATGAAACTCCCTAACTATTGTTTTTTGGATGAGGATTAGAAGTTGGGAGCCTTTCCTAGAATCATTTAATAGAGGTTGAGTTAGACCCAATGAAGTTTACATAGTTGTTGTTTTTTAACCATTCATACATAGTTGGGATTCCACTAGTTGGTGTGGAGATGTTTTCTAGTTTGGACTACTCTCCTTCTAATAGGGGAAATGACACATGGGGTATTCCATATGATATATGTGTCTAGATTCACAAGGATGGATGATTTTCCCGCCAATACTGTTCAGTGGTACCCTCACATTCTTGGCATCATCCTTGAACACAAGATCGTTTAGGAGGTCATGGGATAGTCCATTACTAGGTTTTTGTGAACTATGGGGTTTGGTCAACATATATATCAGGTTAGAAAGGTGGTGTACCTCAAGACCCCATGACTTCAGATCGACCATGGCGCACTCTGCTTTTTCCACCTCTTGCAGCTATAGAGACAGGTGACCATTTTTTTCATTTTCATGGCCTAGTAGTAGCTGGATATAATATTTTTTTGACATGGTGTTAATTACATTATAGTTTTCATGGATGTAGCACAAGAACCCGTTGTTAACACACTAGTGTGGAATTCCTAGTTGTTGGGATTAGTTCCAATTCTCTCTGCCTATCAATTTTCATTACTATGATGAAATGCATTGAAGGTGGTAGTGATGATGAGACACGAGTACTGGCCTATAATACTTTGGAATATTTTCATGAATATTTCCAAGCACACAACTTGATTTGGTGAAGGTACATAGGTCCAAGAGATCCTGGGCACAATGATTTTAAACGATATTAATTAGGTTTTGTCACATATGCATAAATTTTCAAGAAAAGTCAATAACACCCTCTAAGAATTTCAGATCTGATTTTTGAGGAAACATTGAAGTCTAGAATACATGTTTACCCTATTTGTTACATTATATTGTTTTCATTATATGTTTATAATGGGACACTAAATGGTTGTTTAATTAATTAAATGAGAAATTTATTAATTAATTGGAAAGTAACCTAATTACTCCCTTCCCTCACTTTGGAGCGAGACATGGTCAAGCCACATATCTCCCTCTCACTATCCATTTTCCACCCTTGGTGATTATAGAAACCACCAAAGAATTATAGAATTTGGGTACTGATGATGCCCATCTTTATAACAGATCATCATCGGGTCAAGAACTAGAGAGTTCCGGGCACCGTTCTTCAACTGAGGATTTGGCATTCCCCCATTAAGCTAGGTGGTTTTTATTTCAAGTCCCAATTTGAATTTTTTCTTTATATTAAGGTTATAGATCCCATCGAAATTTACTATGTTCTCTAAAAGTAAGATCTATGAGTATTGAGTTGAATCGTGGAGGATCATGAATTTTTAGATGCTATTATCGACTGGAATTACAGACTATAGAGCATGTATTCCATTGAAACATGCCGCATGTGAATTATTTTTCCAGGAATATAATCTTTGAGGAATAAAGACAATATATATGGGATACCCACTATGTTGTACACTAATCAGTGTGTCCATGTGATATGGATTGGTAATCCATGTGTAAAAAAATGTCCTTGGAAAAGCACAACACAAAAGTACAATGATACAGGGTCTGGTACAAGGACATGAGTTGAACTACACTGTGAGGGGACAATTGAAGAGAGAAACACTATATAATTACTGTACACATATTGTACCCATACATGAGTTGGAAAATATCTATGTCAGTTACACGACAAGATGCTCAGCTAGAATAATAGGATGTGTGTGCCCTAGTGCACGTCGTGTAATATTAGGCGATCTCTTTAGGATCGCCAAAACGTCCTTATATCCTTCCCAAGAACACAGATTTAATGTTTTGATTAGAATATACTATATTTTTTTCACATGGAATGTGATGGTGGAAAATCATTATGCCTATGAGATATGAGGTGGCACAATGCATGGGTAGCATTGCAAAATAATCGGATGTGAGACAAAGTATTTTCCTTACACTCTTGTGGGGTTTATTCATTTGACAAAGCTGACTAGTCATGTACAACGTCAGATGTTTTCTATTAGAGTTTATCTCTCAAAGGGGTTCCTTGGGATATGTAAATTGGAATGTACCCTTTTATTCCCTCCTTTTTATTTTGGGTTTTAGGGAACCTATTGATTATTTTTTATACTCACCCTTGAATGAGGTTTTCCCGCACATGTCATAAGTCCTGTGCAAACCACATTCCTTTGAACGGAGTCCATGGAGGAAACGCGATATGCAGAGCATAGAAATATTGACCAACCAAGCTGTTACAGGGACTGGTCCGATGGGTTTTCGAGTGGTAACTTTTGGTAGTGATCCTCTCAGTATTATATGGCCAGATGCATTTGTATTATTGTTTTTTTTGGTTCTTATTTTTTAACTTTTTTACATAAATACTTATATTGTAATATATTTTGGGATAGATGAAAGAATGAATTTTAGTTTAAAATTTTTATATATCTACAATATTTCATTGAGGTGTTTTCGATGTGTCTATATCAGTATATTAGGAAAAGAATTTCACAACATTAGTTATGCCTTTAGTGCTTGTCGCCAACCCTTGTCCTATAGGGGAAAGCATAGGTAGTCACAGCTAGATCCCCGAACTGGGTTGGGTTGTGAAAATGTTATATCTTTTAAAGGATTATAATGAAATAAAATCTAACATTTTGGAAAATATTTTTTAAATTATATGGAGAATATATTTTCTTAATAATGTAATCTTTTTACTTGTTTTTGAAATGAATGGAAAACCTTATTTTTATATATCTTATTTTTATAATAGGTTGACCATATTTCAAATTAATGGTGAGGCATAGGGATTGGGTTGTCCTTGGTATAACCACATTGAATATCAGGTCCCATACATATATTTATTATCATTTTTCAATTCAAGGCTTACTCTTAGTTTTGTATTTTTTTGATAGAGTGAAGGTGGTTCCCTGGAAGGATATGACTCATAAGGTCACATAGAGGTGTGCTATATTTTTTAATATTCTAATAATGGTTATTATTTATTTATAATTTATTTATTTAATTTATTATGTTCTAAATCATTGAAAATTTACTTATCATTGATGCCCAAATCTAGTCTCTATCCAAAGACGATGGGGAATGCATTTTGGTCATTTAGCGGGAATGCTAGGGTGATGATTTCATGTTCGACCTGGGGTGGTTTTTAAAATGATGACAAAAAAAGAATCATTTTCCTCATCATTTATCCATAAAAATACATTTTATGTCGACCATAATGTTACAAAATAAGATGATAGAACCCTGCGAATGGTGGATATTGAATAAAATCCCACTGCACAACAACTAGTCCCACATGATACGGTGTTTAGGGGAAGAGGGTAGAAACGTATTGACCTCATCATCATAATCACATCAAAAATAATGTGTGAAATTAAATATCATTCAATTCCATTGAACATAATTATGATAATTTTCAAGTCTTGGAAGGCCAGTTTTTTACAAATGAAAAGTAACTCAGATTGATCATAGTGAGGAAGCCATCCCAACCAAACCATTATCCTAGAGGGGTTTATGGAGCGAGTAGTATGATGATAGTTGTAAAATATGCATTAAGTGAAGATTAATTATCTATTAATGTTTGAAAAATAGGTGAGAGATAAGATAGATAGGGTTCACACTGACGTATTGGATATAGCTTCATCATAAAGAGATAGAGGGGTCTAAACATGGATTTCAATGATCCCTATTTGGAGGAGGATAAAATTTCAATGACATTATCATTCAACCTCAACTTTCAACTAGAAAATATAAGATGAGGAAAAATAAGATATGAATGATTTGTGTATGTGGTGTAGATATTATTAAAACTAGAGAATCACATTTTATTCCATAAACATAATTTTGACAAGTCGTCACTATATGTCAGAACATTGAATTCAATAGAAAATTTTAATATGTTTTAAAACAACATAAAATGTTTTATTTAGCTAAAATAATTAGTAAGAAAAAAATATTTGTATTATGATTAATATTTCCAAATAGTCATGAATAATAATTCCTTGGAAAATTAAATCCAATGTTATCTTATAAATAATCTCTCATAATTCTATTTGTAAGTAATAATAAATATTTTGATGATATTATTTATTTATGGAGGGGGGATTTAAAGAAACCTATATTTCAATAAATATTATCATTTACAACTATCATTTAATGTTCATTTTCATAAAAATTAAACTAAAATGAAAATCCTTGATATATATTAAATATTAAATAAGAACATTAATCATAATAATTTTAATGCTAGTGAAAATTATAATAAAAAAATATTGTAATATGAAATGACATTTATAAGAAGGGGACACATTTATGAACCCCATTTTTCTTAAATTTGAAGAGATTTATATTTTATAATTTTTCCCCCATTAATAATCATAGACCAGTGTCATGAAATTGTGGTTTTTGAAAAACAATATATGAGAGAATTTAATGATCATGAACATTGCCACAATATCTATTCTAGCTAAAACACAAAAAATACCTCAAAAAAGCATATATAATTTTTAGGTCATAGACAGATATCCTAGTGGGTTATGTAAAAAGATATTAAGATTACATAAAAATGTATTGATATGTATATGAAAATCACCAATATTCTTTTTGAAAGTCGTTTTTACTAAATTTAATTTATGAATAAAAAATTTGATTTTCAAAAATTGTAATTTTCATTTAATGATGTAATCTTATTTTTATTGAATATTAACAATATATATAAACACCATATTAATTGATAATTTATAAAAATTAAAGTTAATTTATTGTTTTTTTCCTATAATAATATTTAAGATATATTCTATCATTTTAATTGAATTTAATTTCTATAAAAATTAAAATGAGAATATTAAAAAATTGATTCATTTGTGGATTTACGTTGGCTATATTAGATTAAATTCTTTTTTGATAATTTTATAATAATAAGGATATTGAGGTGAATATTTTGAAATATAAGTTTTACAAATAACTTGACATTATGAAATTATTAGAGTGTAATAAATAATTATCATGTTATAAAATAATTTTATGAGGCCAAATATTTTTTTAATTGTAGAAATTATAATTTTAGATTTTTTTATTTTTAAACCGATATTTTAAATTTTATAATTGAGGTGATAAATATAAAAAAAATTATTCTTAAAAATAATTAATTGATTATTTCATTTCAAATTGTAAAATAAAATTGAAAATTGATTAAAAAAATTGATTTCTAATTTCGAATCATTGAGATAAATTATACAATATGAGACATTTTATACTTGGGTGTAATGGTAAAACCTAGTTTCCTTGGTGAAAATTAAAATGGTTAATGTTAATAACCATAGAGGTAATTTCCTAATATGATAAAAACATGTTTCTATAAAAATTTGGATGTTTTTATTGAAATTATCTACAGGATACACTATTATTTATAAATTTTGGAGCCAAATTCCATGAGATGGAATTCACATTCACTATTAAAAAATGGGTTGATTAGAATGGGTGATGGTCCCTCCAAACCCTCAAGTCGTGGGTACCTATAACTGATGCTAAAGTGGCTACCTACTCTAATTAGGGTAATATATGGGTAATCTCTTGTATAATGGTTTGGTATTTAGTTGTGGTTCTAATATAGGGGTTTTAACCCCCAATAATTTTAACATAAATTTTTTTAAATAATATATTCTGGGGGTTATTAACACCCCAAATTTAGTTCTAAATTTCCAATTTTATGTATTGCCATACGAAAACCTCCCCTAATACCCATATTTTTTCAAATTGTCCCACACTGAAGGGACCCCCATGACAGTCCCACAGACATTCCCTAGGCATCCCTGAACTCCCCTAGAACCCCATAGACAACACCTTAGGAAACCATAACAAACTCGCAGAACAACCTATGAAAAACCCACCCCGACACTCCTAACAACTCTCATGACACTCGAAATCCACTGACAACCAACCAACACCACTATAGACAACTCCCCCTCCCGACACACTGATGTATCCCTAGAAAGATTCCCATGCCCACACGTATCTATAGGACTTGACAAATAGTAGGGCCTAAACATTGTCTGTGTGCCCCAAGTATTGAGGGATAGGGAACTCCATAACTCAATAGATCCCCCCACTAGGATATGAAGATGGGATTGGATGGTTTTGAATGGGTTCCCGAACAACTATTGGGAAATGAATTACATTTATTATATAAAATAGTTTTATTTATTTAGATATAGTAATATTTGATAATATATATATATATATATATATGTATATAAATATAAATTATATAATATATTTGGGTATAATATATAAATATAATATACATTTCTTTATAATATTTATAAATAATGATATTTTCATATATAAATATATATTCATACCAATATTTAAAAATACATTTATATTTGTTTGTGTGTGTATTTATGTATTTATATAATATTTATAGATATAATATAGGTAATATATATGTATATATATTTATTTATTTATTTTTATATTATTTTATATATGACTACATGTGAAACAATAATATTATTAATAATTAATTATTATTATTATCACTACACCTATTTATTAATCTATTTAAATTATATGTTTTTTATAAATTCTCTATGTTTCTAAATTTTATGATTTATATTGTACATATGTTTTATTGAATATGTTTAGATTTTATATTTATGTATATAATTATATATATTTATATTATATCATGTATGAACATATATATATATATATATACAGACACACATGAAATTGAATACATACATATAATCAGATATATATAATATAATTAAATGATATATATATATATATTAAATTAATTTAGGAAAAAATGGTATATTACAATATATAAAAAGTAACTATATAACATATATAAATTATTTTTTTATATTATATATAGAATTTATGTATAGAAATATATATTTTAATAGGTATTTAATTTCTTCTATATGATATATATTTATATACATAATATATTGTAAATGTATATATACATAAATATATAATAATAATGTATTTAATATATTATTTTTATAATAAAAATCACTATATAAATATATAGTAATTATAAAACCTGATATACTTTTTTTATATTTGAAAAAATATATTTATAATTACATTTTATATTATGTATACTAATATTTATATATGCATAAAACTTTTTTACATGTATAAGTATTTATTTAAAGTATTCATTTATAGTCATTATATATATATATGTTTAAAATTCATTTAAATATAGTTATATATCACTTTAATGTAATATATATTTATATACACGTGCACTTTCACAAATATATATTATTTAATTTTAATTGACATGATATTTAATTTTATAATATAATTATGTATTTAATGTGTTTATAACCCTTCTAATCAAAGTTATTAAGAAGTGGTTCCTAAACCCCCTCTATATTTTCCTAATTTGAGAGGTTTAGAACCCCCATTAATGAATAAAATTAAAGGGGGATGAAAAACGCCTCTAATGTTGTAAATTAGAAGGGGTTCAAACCCCCCACTAATGAACTATATTAATGGGGGTTCAAAGATTCTTATAATATTTTTAATTAGACAGGTTTCACAACCCCCTATAATATAACATGTTTTTGGGGTGTAAACCCACCCTCTAATGTCATATATTATATGGGATTTACAACCACCTCTAATGTCATATATTAGTGGGGGTGGAAAACCCCATCTAATTTCATAAATCAGATGGGTGTTCACAACCCCCTATAAGTTATTAAATTAGACAAGGTTAAAAACCCCCGATAATGTATGATATTAGAGGTGGTCCAATAAAACTCTCTAATTTATTCATTTATAGCGGGTTCAAACGCCCCTCTAATGTCATACATTACAGTAGTTTGAAATCCCCTCTAATATAAGTTGTTGTTGGGGGTCAAGAACTAAAACTATTTACATTTTAAAAAAATCAATTATATATAAAACATATAATATAAAAAGAATATACATATATATCCTATAAAAGAAAATTATACATATAGCACCACTAATTATTAAATTAATTGTGATTATACTATAACTTCCCCTAAAATCTGACCAAATATTGAAAATGTCATGATATTATTTCATAAGGGGGTTGTGAACCCCCTAAAAATTTTATTATTATAGGGGTATGTGCATAAACACATCTATAATTAATTTATATGGGGTTGTGTATTTCACCCTTTAAAAACTGTCCCTAATATGCTATTTTTTGTATTAAATATTGAAAATTTTGGTGTATCTACAAAAATGCAATTCCATTTTCTCTTATAAATTAGGTACTAACATCAACAAATTCTATTATAGTGAAACCATTCAATTTGGCCTAAAATATCTCCAATACTATATCCTACACTCATAGATACCCTAATTTTCTCCTTGACTTCTCAATATTTCTTCCAATAATGGTTTAATCCCTTCTATAAAGGAGAGAATCCAAAACAAGAGGTATGAAATATTTTATTTTATTTTTACTATTTTGTTATGTTATTTTATTATTCCTCAAATTTAATTCCCCAATATTTAAATTTTATCACTATTATAATTTTTATATTGTTAATATATATTAATTATTTCATCATTATAACCACCCTTCCCTTCTCCTTTGTGAAAAAAACATGAACCATATGTTCTATAAACTATTGCCTCTACAATGAAATATTTTACATTTTCTTGAGAACATTACTAAGATGGTACTAATAGTTAATTAAATATATATTTATGATATTAAGTACATATTTATATTTATTATGTAATAATCTAGGTTAATTATATTCACCCTTTTATGAAAAATTAAATCATCAACCACATGTATATGTGAACTACCATCTTCAAGGGATGATTAATTTATGTTTTTCATTTCACCATTACCATAAATGGATAGTGATGAGAATTGTTTCAAAAAATAAATACATTTTTAGGATATAGTTAATATTTTGGTATGACATATTATAGATCCTATTAATCATATGATAAATAAATTATTATTGAAAATTCAATCATTTAAAACAAGAATAATAAGAGGAAAATCATTAATTAAAATTATGTAATTTTTTAAAATAATTTTCTAAATTATTCATATAATTAAATTATAAAGATGAAAATATTACACTATAATATGGTAAATTATATCATTATTGTACCAGTGTAATGATATTATAACTAAATCACCTTAAAATCATCGATAGTCATGGTATTCCCATGATTGAGTAAGTTTGACTGCCGAATTGGACAATGAATTGAAATTATGTAACGGATGATTATGAAATCCTAATTAATTTTATAATATATTATAATTATTTATATAAATTTTTTATAGTTTGGAAAATTATACATCATTATTTGACTCATTTATTAAGAAAAAGAACACTATAGGTGGAAAATTACAGAAAAATTCTTTTTTTTGATTTCTTATTTTATGAAAAAGAACAAAGTACTCATGAAATAGAATTTCCACATCATGAATAATTAATTGTAACATATTAGTTTAAATTTAATGAACATGAAATAAAGAAATTTTTAAGAAGAATAACTATTGAAATTGGTCCTAGGAAACAACTATAATTGGTTAAAACTATAATAACTGAGTGTGGGAAAATATGATAAAGCTAACTATTTTACATATTGATGAAGATTTTAAATGGAAATTATGAATATATATGTATATGAATATGGTTATGAAATTATTTTTAATATATATTTTTTTTCATACAATATCTTATAGTGCATTTGACTAAACATAGATACAAGCTAAGATTGGTTATTTTTTCAAATTTTAGTCCCCTAAGACATGATTAAGCTATATAATATGATTCCTTTTATATGGTGAGAAAAATTTAATATTTAAATTTCTCATAATAATACTATAGTAATTGATGAAATTCAATGTTTGATTAAATTTTACACCTCTCCTGGGATATGGATACAGACGTTTCAAATTGCAGAAAAGGGTTTTCAGGTAATTAATAATTTCCTTTCATAATAATCAGTCTTATATTACAATTATAATTTAATAATGACAAATTATAACATATAATTATTTTAATTCATATTTAAAACATATTTTCGTGGGAAATAATTTTTCAAACTAATGACTTAATCCTAGACGATTCCATTTATAAATTAAAAACCATTTTTAGGAATAAATCTGTAACATTTAATGGATTCATGTCCCATATCAATGATTTTACTTCCCAAAATTGTTCTCCAATCACCAATGAAAAATATATTTTTATCACCAGGTATATTTATCTTAATTAATTTTAATTCAGAAATCTCATTATACTTTTTGGTGATGAGGTTTTTTAAACAATAGTATTTCAAAATCATAGAATTAGGGTTATCTCCTATAAATAATAAAATTTTATATCATCCACTACTAATTTTATAAAAATTTATCACATTTTAAATTTTCATTTATTTTTAACGATTTTTAATATGGTATTCAAAACTATTCTCTATTTGTTCACAAAAACATATTGAATGTAATTTTTAATTCAATGTTTTCATATGATTTGTATAATCTGTTTTATTTTCATATATATAAACCCTCCAAGGATTATATTTCCTAAAGGGATGCTTTCATCACCCTATATAAGTTATTTAAATATGATTACTCTTGTAAAATATTATTTATCATAATGTAATTTTTTTATGTTGATGTTATGTGATGCTTTTGAATGGTTTATAAAACCCATAATTTTTCATGCAGTTATTTAAGATTTGGTGAATATTGATTTTATGTAGCCCATATATGATTGGAAGATGATATGTTGGTTTTGATACCCCCCCATAATGCATTTTTTAATCATATATCTCAATATATAGTTATGTATCTACATAAAGAGTTAATTAAAACATTTATTTCTATGATGGATGTACTCACAATTGTTGTGTGGATATACTGAGTTTTTTACACAGGCATTGGTATAATGGTTTAGTTTACATTCGTTCTATTATTCTTATGTTTGTGAAACAATTTCAGGTTTTTTATCATTCAAATCCAAATTTTCCATATGAATTTCATCTCTAATAAATTTTTTATTATCATGACTAAACCATATTTTTAGATTATTCTACACATTAATGTCATTCTCACATGTTATATTGTAATTAATATGGTATTTCATCCATTTAATATATATTGGTCACCCCTAAAGTCCTTTTACAAATTTATTTTTATCTATCATTTTTTAGTAATATCATCTACGACCTTATGTTATTTAATTATTATATTTATGTATCCCTCCTTTTATCCTTAACTATATGATATGATTTCTCCCATACCATGATCTGAGATCACATCATTCGTATGTATCAAATACCCAGGTTATGTAGATGGATGTATCATGTGAGAGATCTAGAAATCATTTTATAGGGTAACAGTTATGAATACATTTTAGAATGTGTTTTAAAATAAAATTTATATGTAACAAATATCCAAGACAAAAATCCTTTAGTTCTATATCTTTTGAGACTATTTTTATGATATACTATTTGAATCATGGGATTAATGTATTATTTATGTTATCAATAACATGATTCGAATTATAAATAATAATATATTATGTTTCAAATGTTTATAATCAGTCTTTGAAGTCATTTTCAATTCATAAATAAACGTAATTAAGAATTTATAAATTCAGTTTTGGTAGTTTTTAATTATGAAAAATAAAATCCAAAACCAACTATTTTTATTATTTATTATCCAAATAATATTATTCAAAAACCGAACCCTGATTTTGTTAACTCTTCACTTATTTATTTCATGATTTTTAAATTAATATTTGATTAACTACCCGTATTCCCACATGTACATACAAAAAACATGATCCCAAATAAATTATATAATATAGAATAAATAAATAAAAATTTGAGAAATAAAATATACAATGTTTAATGAAAAACCATCACAGGATTCTCTAATATATTGATTTATCCACTCCACAAGAATTTTGGTTGAAGCAATAAAGATATTTCCTAAAGTATTTTCAGTAAATGAAAAATAATAGTCACCATCTTGATTAAAGATACACAACTATAAACTAACCCCATAAACCCTCTCTTCAAATAACAACTTCATTTAAGTAGAAACAATTAAATTGGATCAATAATAGGGTTATAGTTACTCCAACTATTGATATGCTGTTAGATTATTTTATATAGAGATAGGAAACAATGTTAATGACCTAGAGAGAATGGTAGAACAATAAAAAACAGTGATCGAATGACTAGAATCAACATAATACAACCCATATTCTATTTAATGGGATCCTTAATTATCCAAATAATTGAACTCTATTCTAGATCTATAAAATATTGACCTTAAAAATTTTCTAACATTCTCCAACATATAATTAGTTTTTCATATATGTATATCAAAATATGAATTAAAAATATTAAAACACAACAATAATTCAAATTACCCATGAAAATGAATGAACGGTTATTTTTTGAAATGATTTTAAAATTAATTAAAAATATTTTTTTAACTAGAACATTAAAATTAAAATTAACTATTTTCTCATTAACTTTTTTTATTTAATCTATTTTCATTATCATCCCAAAAAATACTAATAATACCTATAAATATAATTCATTATAGGATATAATTTTAAATACTAATATATATTCAATGAAATTCAAACAAAATATTCAATAAATCAACTTGTTATCCCAAAATATCTTACACATACCTACTAAAACACTTGACTCATCATATCATGAGTCACATAACACCATCTATTGGATCACAACATAACAAATCATGTTAGGAATTCGACTATTCCTTCCATTAAATCACCTTAGACACACCCAATAATGTGCTATGTATGCTTCCATATTAAAAAACTATGTTAAACTATATACATAATTACAAATACTAGGTATTTCTCACCTTACATTATAGGGTAATAATCTGTCAAGGTGTCTAATGAATATATCAGACTACACTCAAGGGATCAAATTCAAGTACATAACTATATCCATGGAATTTATTTACTTGACAACAAATTCAAGGGATAAAAGAACAAAACTTGTTCATATAAATAATATCATTATATAAAATTTATACAACCTTATAAAACAATAATCATTAGTTTATCTAATTAATGGACCCTGAAGAAGATGTTCTGGAAGGAATTAAATAATTAACAACTAATATTTTAGGTAACCAAAACCCATTTTCGAAATATATTTTTCTAGTCACACATAGTTTTTTCCATGTCATGTTAATCTAAAATCCATGTATGATGTATGCACACATTACCTAATACCACACTAAGAAATATTTAATCATTAACTATAACTCACAAATTTCAAAATTCCTTGAAATAAAAAAACTATAACAGATAAATAAATAATGAAAAATGACACCCCCCATTACTTGTATTTATACCATATATGTGATTTCTAGAAAGATGTGTAAAATTTATCCAATGTGTTAACTAAAAAATTATTTTATACTAAATCTAAAAATACTAAACCAAATAAAAAACATTTCATATGATACCCATTTTAATATCCTTCAACTAAAAAGCTACCTATTTACCATGTTCAGTGTAACAATATATGTTTTTAACATGTTGAAAATTTCAAGGGAAAATGATTTTTTTTGTTTTGTGAATGGGAAAGATATTAAATAGAGTCATAGAAAACTATTCCAATAGTTTGAACACCTAAATGTGGTTTTTGGAATGAGGGTTCATTCCCAATTGTGTTCATTTTTACATAGATGAGTTTTGAGAGGGTCAGGTACTAAACCATTCACATTCTAGGAGAAAAAAACATGGAAAAAAGTTTTTCTTAACCACGAAGCCCCGTAAAAAACCTTGTATCCCTATAAGGCGTGTCACATGTTATGTTAAACCTTGTAAGGTAATTTTCATGGACATGTAAAATTTATTATGTAAATTGAAATGGAGGTCATATGGACTACACATATTTTTCCTAGCATTGTTCCATGCAACATGGGTAGTTTCTTTTATCTAGTATTATCTTACAACTGGTGAACAGTTATCCCAAACTATCAATCCAAACTATGTAGGGTATGGATCTTGGACAACATAAGCCACACAGTTGTGTATGGTAAGTAAAACGGTGTGTCCATGCCATGATCTAGATTTAAAGGTGAAAAAATGACCATTTTCACCTATTCTATTAAAAGGGTTTCAACTTTTTTCATTATTGATTTCTCTAGAAGCCCCGATGTGTGAACATACCCTATCCCCTACTCATACATAGTGAATCTTATATGTTATTTTTATAATTAAACCACCTTCATCTGTGTTAGATGATTAAGTATTTACAACCCTCATAATCTAAAATTTCGTCATTTATATTTCTTTTATTCCAATGTATTCTTGGACGCTAATTCACTATGTTTTCATGGTTGTTGTTGATTATACTGATTTAATTTTTTGGGAAAAATTGTTGCATGATATTTTATGGGTTGTCCATCCTAAAAATGTGAATTGTAGACTATGTGATTTTTAATTCTATTTTAATTATTAAACATTTTTTTGTGCAGCAACAGGAATTTTATGAGTATCGCTAAAAAATAATGTAACTGTAAAATTTAATTTCATACCATACTATATATAGACCATAGGAAGACATTTTTATATTTTTATTGGTTAATAACCAAATTATAACCCCTGTGTGGTTGTGTACCTCACATTAATTAATCGTGATTTTTTTTATCAAAACACTACCAACTGTGTTTGGATTTTATATAGAAATTCATCAAATGATGTTAGAATGAATTAGTTGAATTGGTCACGGGTGTATAAAATACTAGGATTTTATGAAATAATGATGTATTCCCCTCAAATAGAAGTGATTGTAATGGGATGTAAAACTCTAATAATCAAATGGATCTGATGAACACGGGTCACGTATAACCAAACACATTTTTAACGTGTGGTGGATTAATTATTTAGAAGTAATGAGAATATGAACATGAAAAATGGGACATTTTATATCAATAACCACATGGACTTTTATTAATTGAGACCAATGTGATTATTGGAATAAGATTAAAATTTTCATAATATATTTTTTAATGGGATATGCATTAATATTCCATTTTTTCATACTGTTGATGGATTAATTATTTTAATTGAATTATGGAACGAGTGTTTAATGTTTCAGATTTCATTGTTAAATATGACGTGATTATAGTATTTTTGAATGAAATACCAGGGACTGAAATCTCATGTATTTTGATAGTCAAGCATGGAGTCTCTTTTAATAAAGATACATGGGCATCCAGCCCCTTTTGACTATGATACCTGAGCATGTGGTCTATTGGAAAATCATCCAATACATTATGTTACTCTATCATGGAATCCCTAGGAAAGGAGTCCCATATGTTTAAGATGTTCGAGCATGGTTTCATTGGGAAAGGAGGACCTTAAATTGTGATATTTGAGAATGGATACCCTTATATAATTTTGATACTCTGGTATGGTGTCCCTTTCTATACTATGGCACTCGTGATATAACATCTAGAAAAAAGAGTCATTCCTTAGGTAGTGAATGACATTATGAATCAATATATATAGTTGTATTTGTTAAAACATATTTACTATGTATATATATATATATCTTAATATATATGGATATAATTATTCATACATATAATTTGGGTATATATATATATATCCTTGGTGACATCTTTCTAGTGATAATTGTACTTCGTCCAAAGTTGGTATTGTTTTCTGGGTGTCCCTAAGGAACATAAGATTAAATGACTAAATTTACATTTACATATAAACCTTAAAATTTATATTAAGAAAAAAAGATTTCAATATATATGGACATGATTCCACTATAAAAACCATTGGTGGTGGCCAAATAAGTATATCTCACAGTCCTTGTCATATAAAATTTTTTACCTAAAAATATATCATCTAATTGTAGGGTCTGGAGTAAATTTTAGGCATTGAGTTTCATTGATATTACATTGGAGACTAGTATAACATGAATAAGATTGAGCTTATTATTCCCATAGAGATTGAACTTGGATATTTTTTGTTTTTCATATATATATATTATATTTTTTAACCTGCTCTATATATGTTTCAATACAATTTTTTTGGTTCATGCATTGTAACTCATTCATTTAATATTGACGATAAGTTTTTATAATATTCTTCTTCATTTACTAATCATTTTTTTCTAGTATAGACAATATTTCCAGTAATCTATACCTCACTATGACCCTCACTGATAGTCAATAGCCTCTATAGTATTGGGAGGCATTCATGAGGCCATGTGGGTAACCATCTTGGTCCACTAACATAGTGCATCCAGTGTTGGGATGCTACAAATGGAAGAAATGTGTGTTTATTTCAAATTTTAAGTTCTCTTTTTGCATGTTATAAAGGATACTAGGAATGTTTCGACACATGGTATATAGATAAGTCTAGTTCCAGCAAACCCAAGCATGGGGGAAAGATCTTGTATCCTTGGATGAGGATGTTCTTAAATATTAGAGTCTGTTATTATTTATACATGGTATATTATTTTACATTAGGTGGTCATTGATTTATGACTTAAGACTGTTACACATGGATGGGTATGGAAAGGATGGGGATTGAAACTCATAATCACAAGAATGTCTGTATTTACATGTAGTGTATATACCATGACATATTGATTTCATCATTGATTTTAACATGCATGATAATATGTATATCATGCCTCTATTATTATTTAACATTCATTGTCATATAATATACTTCTATGAATATTTCCCTTCTTATATAAATTTACAAATATGAGATTTAATGAATTGTTATAATTGCATTAAAATAACTAGTTATTAAGATGTTTGAATAAAAATAAATTATGTTTTATAATGTAGCATGAAGACGACACCACAACAAAAAAATGACATGATTGATCCATGGTCATTCGTTTCATGAGATTATGCATTAATTTATAAGACTAAATTATGTCTAAATTATAAATTTATAAATATTATGGGAACATTAAAATTTTGGTTATAGTGACACATATAATCGGACAATCTCTTTTGGATATAATTTATTTTGAAAACTCGTATGATTAACATATAATAGTTTTATTTATTCAAATTATAACATATAAAAGAATGAAAAATTATAATATGGGAATGTTAATTAATTGAAATTAACCTTGATTAATATATATATATATATATATATATGTTGAGTTATACTTTATATAAAAAATCTGTTCCCTTAGGAAAGCTTGAACCTCTATTAATTGGGCATGATGACCCATATTGCTAAATTTCTAAATGCACAACAAGACCCAATACAGTCAATTAAGGAACTTTTACTATGATATAGACCTATTAGGTGTGTGTTAAAACATGAATAAAATAACTATTATATTCTAAATTAAAATGGACACAAAATATAACTAGTAGACTGTTGAATTTATATATTTGGATTAATGTACCCCATATTTCAACCTATGTAGATAAAATGGGACCCTTCAAGTTATCCATATTTATTATATTTTACTTGGTTCTTAACACCATATGGTTATGATTATGTTAATGAGTCACAAAATTAAAATTATGAAGACGATTATATAGTGTTAAATATTAATTTATGGTTCAATATTACTTGAGTAGTCCCCTTAATTGATAATATACATGTTATCATCATTGTTGATTTATTTGTATGAAGTGTCAACTAATTAAAAATACTATTTAAAATGAATATGTTTTTACATTATAGATTGGAAATTAATACTTCCATTACCATGATCCATTTTTTGATGCCTAATGGGAAGATTAAAAAATATTTTAAAAAAGAAATTACACGATATTCACCAAATGTATTATGGGATAAATTTAAAAAGTTTAATAGTACATTTTTTCATGAATAATTTTAAATCTGATAACTTTTGTATGTGATTATTAAAATTTTATAATGACTGGGTATTATTTAAATACCTTAAGATTAATCATTATAGGTATTATATATTAAACTCTTATGTATGAGTTTGCATTTGAATTAGTTTTAGGGGGAACATGAATATTTTCCATATGTCTCGGTTACCGTCAAAACTATTATTTCATAAACCTAAAGGGTAGGTGGTGGTGCCTAGAAAAATTTTAGGTGTGACTCTTTTTTATCACGTCGATAAATTAAGATAAGTATACTTGCTTAACAATGTAGTCGTGTCCATGGATATTGGAAAGTGGTAGACTTATCATCAAATTTTTACGCTTGATAGGTTCTTACTAGTAGATCCATTTGAGATGAGAGGGTCATGAAATACTGACGAGACACCATATATTGAAGGGTGTATGTATGGTTAGATAGACCTTGAATAGGTATTTTCATATATGAATTACACAAAGTTCCATTCCTTTATCATTTATATTAGCATCAAAATTTTTTTGTGTTCACCCCCAATTCAGATTATTGATTTTGGGGAATGAATATAGCATGATGATTTGTATAGGATTCCATTACACCTATGATGATAGATCCTAACACTTTTCAGTTGATTTTTTATTAGTTGTTTTTGTTTATCCTTATCTAGATGTGTGTTTAATGGAACAATAGATTCTATGTTACTAATTATTATAAATGAAATGTTTTCCCTTGCTAGAGACCTTTGGTATAGGGTGATGGGATGAGATTCCCTCACATTGAATTAGACCCAATTAAGTTATGGAATTCATTCTTCATATGGAAAAACATTGGAAGAGTCTGGCCCAGGACATCGATTACCTTCTTTAAGTAAGATTTTTTATGTACAGTTATAGAATGATCCATGATAAGTGATTGAATATTTTCATTTACTCATTGTTATTCTTTTTCTTTTGAATATATAATTGAGTTCTTTTAAATAAAAAAAGTTTTCCATAGGAAGGACTATTTAGGTTCTTGAACGAATTGAACCTTTTTGGATGTAAAATTAATTCCTTCTTCTTAGAAATGACACTGTGATGATGGTGGTCATTTGATTAATCATCGAATAGGTATCATTCCTATAACCTAAGAAGAGATCCATGGTAACTCGTATCATATCCAAATACTTATGTTCATGGTATCATGACTAGTTAGACCATGCTGATGGATGACTCATGAGTGTGTGAGTCATTTCTTGAACTTGGTTACATAAATTTTCCTTGACAAGTGGTTCACATAATTTTAGTGGGGTAAATTTTTTAAACTAAATTTTGGTGAGTGGTTGGGTGAAATATATTAACAGATAATTTTAAGGCAGTGATGGTTGTGTTTATAATGCCTAG
This sequence comes from Viscum album, assembly GCA_963277665.1. Lineage (NCBI taxonomy): Eukaryota > Viridiplantae > Streptophyta > Magnoliopsida > Santalales > Viscaceae > Viscum > Viscum album. The sequence continues at coordinate 2,000,446,906 of OY728146.1, read as the reverse complement.
TGATTTGGTGGTAAATTAATGAAGAATCATGTTAGGAGTGATAATTGATAATAGTTGGGTAACATGATATTATGACCTATGAATAGACATGAAATAATGTTTTTATAAGACATGGGGAAATATATTAGCAACGGAATGTATATACTAGTTGATGTAAGAATGGATCAGATAGATCATAACAAATATTTTTATGAAATATTAGTCTACTACATGTTTAAATGTGACCATGCTCTTATCATGACATCATCCATTGTAATATAAGATATAAAATCATCATACCTTGATCTACCTATGTACCCCATTCTCATCCGAAAAGGATCTCCTTATGAGTAATACAAGAGAATAGGTTTAATGGAAATACACTTAGTGAAATGTAAAAAATATCTACATAGGTTCGGTCACTATATGTGTTTTGAAATTTAGTTGTATGACCTAGATAATGTTATTAGAAATCATGAATGAGTTTCGGGTGGTGATTCATTGTAACTCAAGGATGAGTTGGTTTTTATCCATAAATTTGTTTATGTCTAGGATAGATGAGGAAAGAGATATGGTAATTAGTTTTCATTTCATTTATGTGAATATAAGGAGGATCCTGGGATGTGTAGGGGGATGTTAGTCAAAAGTGGGAATCTATCATGTGAGAAGGGTTATGGAAACATTGAGACCCATCATAAGATTGTAGTTTTAGATCTCTTGATCTATTTTATATTTTTTAAAATTTATTCCTAGGATTCTTGCTACATTCTAGGTATGGATTTGAATGCAATCACTGGTCATTAAAGATGTGGGAAATATGGTAATTTTTTATTACAAATATCCATTGATGCTGGATTAAGATTATTTTAGAGGGTAGTTCATTGGAACAATGGCACGTCATCTTAATATTTGGTTCAACCATGGAATATCTCATGAATTTGGACATGTATTTTAGTTCGAATTCTCATAACAATAACAATATCCCCAGGGATAGGTCTTTATAATCTGGTTGTGGTGACACATTATCCATAAGAGATAATAATTTCATAAATTGTTGAAAAATGGTAGTTCAGATTGATTTATTTCAGAAATATGGATGTCCTAGATGAGAAATATCATTGGGTATGCCATAAATTTGCGATATGCGAAGCCTAAAGGATTGAATCAGGCCATTCAAGGAATATCTAGCTTAATCAAGATAAGTGTATCTGATTAGAATTCAACCATTTTGAACTAATAGAGGGCCATAGATGGTGTCCACATATAGGAATAAATTTTTTGGGATGAGAAATATTCTAGTAGTGTCTCTATAGTGCTGTCTATGTGGTTCAATATGGAATTTTAGTGGTGGAAGTATAATGTTTAAAAATTTACTATATAACTCTAGAACCTATAGTGGTGAATACAATAGGAATGTTTATAGAGGTAGATGGCACCAATACCATGTCTCAAGTATGAAAATATCATCAGAGTAATGTATTAAGGTTTTGATTTTAGTTTCAAGCAATTGAACAAGATATAGTAGCAAATGTACCTAGTGTTTTATGTGGTACTTTGTGGTTTTTTTCGAATATTGAGACACACCATAACAGTTTAAAAATGATTCATAACCTGAGTATGTAATGTGTTTTTCCCTAATAGACATCTTGGGGATGAGAAGTGACATGGTGGGACGAGTTGGATATAATATTTTTTAATCCATTTGAAAAATCGAAGGGTAATTGAACATTTTATTTTGACGATGTGAAAAATATTAAATAGAGTCTTGAAATATGTTGATGATACTTAGAAATCATAAATTATTTTACGAGGTTCAAGGTATGAGAGTAATATAAAATATTTGGAGGATTTTTTGGAGATTTGGGACACCAACCACTTACTTTTCAATACAATCAACTTGCCACTTGGTTTGTTTAAATAGCATCACACCATAGGATAAACCATGTGGCTCTATAAGGGCTATTCATTGTTTGTTAAACCATTAATTGTGGTTTACATGCCTATTATAATTTATAATGTACATTTTAGAGGTGGGAACATCGGTTGTGTGCTGTTAACCCAACCATGTACCTAGCTTCATGGTTAGTCTCACGCAACCAGTTGCACCAGACAATTATTGCATAGTTAGCCCAAATATTGTGTCCAAACACATTTGGTTATGGATCTAAGATAGAATGAGATATTTTACAGGTGAATGATTCACCAAACCATGTTTCTATACCATGAGCCTCATTAAAAGGGGAAAACTAACTATTTTCACCTCCCTACATATATGAGGTTTCATATTTTTTAGCTTTCACATTTCTCTCATAGATCCCATATACGTGCCTACAACCTCGAATAATATTACTCAGTGAATCCCTTACATTATAAATTGGATATATGAACCAAGAGGTGTGTCATAAGCTTATTGATATGCATAAGACACATCATCATTTCATTCCATGTTTATTTCAAATTTTTAGAAGTGACTTAATGTGAGATAATTCACCCTATTTTTCATGTTATTGAATATTATTCTTATTTTTCGTGTTCCATTTCCAATAGAATACATATATATGATGATTTATAATCTCAGGAATGATTTATGTGGGTTATTTAATTTTCCCTTAATTTTTCATTATTTTAAATAATTGTTGTAGTGAAACAATCTAGATTTTCTAAGCATACCGTTTATATTGTGTTACCTTGAAATTTAATTTCCCAGATAATTATATAAATCCCATAAGAGATAATTTTGATATTTTTTTTGGTTAAGTCATAAATTTACACCACTCCATGGGCATGTCCCACATATTCCTTTGATGATGAATGCGGTTAATTATCCAATTTCTACTATGTCTGTTTGTCTAGGACTTTACCAAAAATCACCAAATGAGATTAGAATCAACTGTAAAACATTGATCACATGATTATACCATACTAGGACCACGTGAAATTGTTAACAATTCATTTTAATAGATGTGGTTGGAATGAGATGTATGGATTTTTTATCAAATGTTTATAATGACCATGTTGATTGTATAATTGGAATGATTTATAAGTTGTGGTGGACTAATTATTTAGTAGGGATGACATGAAAAAATTGAAAAGGAGAAGTGTTATGTCTATACACACATGGAATAGTATTAATTATGATTAATGTGATCATTAGAAGAATATTATATGTAATTTAAGAATTTATGTAATGGAATGGTAGTTAATATTCTTTTTTACATCGTGATGTTAAAGGATTAATGAAGTGACTTATATTATGGCATGGGTGTTTTTCTATGGAATAATTTTATAGTTATATTAGAAGGGATTATGGAATTCTAGCATGTTTTCTGTTACATTATGATACTCAATAATTCTATCCCTTGTGATTATGATAGTCATGATTGGTGTCCATATGCATAATGTACCTTATGATTATGATACTTGGGCATGGCATCCCTAGGCATAAAATACCTTACATTTTGATATGCAATAATTATGTACATTAACATTACGATACCCAAGTATGGAGTCATTTTCCATGGAATCCATCACATTACAATACTCTAGAATGAACTCCTTTTAGGTTTTTGATCGTTGTCCATGCCGAACCTTACAACCCTATGACATTCAGGTTACTATGCATGGATGCTTGAGTTCGGCCTCAAGTCTTCGTTAACAATATATATCTATAATAATGATGTGTACATTCATATGTATGATGTGAATACATATAAACACACACAAACACGCGTATATATTTCTATATAAATTCCTTTTTATAATGTGAATATATATAAATAAGCAGTGTTTCATAATTCAAAATACAATCTTGACTAGGTCAAAGCAGGTATGGTTGTCCAGGTGTCCTAGAAGGGCCTAACCTAACTTGACATGATTAAATTTACATTCATTTCATTGAATTACTTTTGATATCCCATTAAAAAAATATTATTTTTTATAAACCGAATAGATTACACATTATAAACTATTTTTGGTGGCCTTCTCAGAATATATCAGACACTATATGGGCCACGGTTTGGTACCCAAACAAATAGCATCATATTGGAGGTTCAGGATCATGGATTATACTTTATTCCATTACAGTTGTACCTACTAGATATAGATCACAAGATTGATCTGAAAATAAAGATACTCATGGGGATCGCCCTTGGGACATTTATCTTTTCCTTGCATACTATATATCTAAAACCTACTATCCATTTTTGGTTGTAAATTGTATAATATTTATACATGACTACACATTAATTTATTATTGATGATATATTATTATTATATTTTGTTAGTTTCATTTATTGTAGGTTACACTATATTTAATTAATATCTAGATGGTATAGTATCCCCACAAAACCACCATTAGTCCCTCATAACATTTTTGTAGCCTCTAAGATGATGGGAGACATGTTTAAGGACATGTGGAAAACCTTCTAGGGACACCATTATTATTGATCCCAGACTGGGAAGTTACATCGTGGAACTAGATGTGACCTTATAATTTGATCTCCATAATCTTTTTTTCACAAACAGGTGGAAATAGTCTAGGTAATCCTTCAGAATACTACATCCATTACCAGACAATTAAACAATAATAATAAATAATATAAATGTCTATTTACTGCAACATCATAATACAATATGAATTCAAAATGAAAATTTAAACCATAATTAGGGAAACACACCATGAAATAGTACTAAAGCTTAGTTCCTATCATAAAATACCTAAAGAGTAAAGGTATGTCTAGTAGGATATATCATATACAAGATATTTATAGAATTCTAATAAATATAGAAATAGAGTCACTACAATAAAAATCCTTCGCCACTCCATGGAATTCTTGTCACACCCATAAGAATTAATTTTAACTAATTCTTTTGTAACTAGTTACTTAACTTCCATGATATCTCTAACATGATACTTGTACGACCACCTATGATCATGTGCGTAGTGAATGTATAAAACTCATTAGTGCTCAAACAACAAAACCCCTAAAACTAGTAACAATATATATATAAATATATGAGTTTATATTACATATCAATTTACAATCCATAACAATATGTATATAAACCCCCTATCATGTAATGATGTAACTACTATACAACACATGTGCAGAAAATGTTATTTACATCACCATTTTTGATGTCAGTTATATATAACCGACGTGATAATATGTGGAACAAGGTTTTTTACGTCGGTTATTAAATAACCGACGTAAAAAATGCGGTGAGTAGATTTTTAACGTCAGTTATTTTAATAACCGACATTAAAAATCACTCGTGTTCGGTTATCAAATAACCGACGTAAAAAACCAAAGCAAGAGGGGGCTTTTTTACATTGGTTATAAAATAACCGACGTAAAAAACCAAAGCGTGTGGGGTTTTTTACATTGGTTATTTGATAACCGACGTAAAAAACGAGATATATATGAGTATTTTCTGTCGGTCTTAAAATAACTGACGTAAAAAACCAAAGCGCGGGGGGTTATTTATGTCGGTTATAAAATAGCCGACGTAAAAGAAGAGATATGTACTCGTTTTTTACCTCATTTATGTTAAAACCGGCGTAAAAAACTGTGATTTTTGATGACTTTTTTACGTCGGTTATTTTATAACCGACATTAAAATATAAAAATATAGTTTATAACGTCGGTTATTAAATAACCGATGTTAAAAAACATTAAAAAAATTAACAACCCCTGAGGATTGTCATTTACGAATTTTTGTTTGACAGTCCGGCGGCTCGTCTATCTCGCGCGATAAACCCTAATCGGCTCGTCGATCTCACTGCGTTAAACTCGTTTTTCCTACAATGTTTATCATCTTTACTCTCCTCGGATCTATCATCTCAACTCGCAACACTCAAGTAAGCCTTCCACGAATTTATTTCGTTCATTTTTTTTCCAGGATAGTCTATATTTATGTTTTGCGATTTTTGTGTGCTTTTTTTTTTGTTCGTTTTGTCTGCTTTCAACTCATTCGATTTTTGTGTGTTTTTTCTCGGATCTATCATCTCAACTCGTTTTGTGTGCTTTCAACTCACAACACAAATGGAATTCCAAAACCCCCATTTCATGTAAGCCTTCAACTCGCAACACTATATATTTGTGTGTTTTTTCATTCGTTTTACCTACATTGTATATTTTTTGTGGTCCCAAATTTTTTTTTGAGGGATTTGGATATGTATTTAATTATATATATTCATTTTATCATGAAATTGGGTGCCTTTAATGTGTGACTCTTAGGTTAAAATTTGGGTGTATTTTATAACCTATGAAAGTGATTCATTAATTTTGAGAGGGGAATCCAATTATGGTTTTTTAATTCTTTGTTGTCACGTGGGCCTCAAAAGGGGGGTTTTGAATGGGTGTTATGTGTAAAACCTTGTCACACTTCTTGAAGGTGTTTTATGAAAACGTTTTTTTTTTCATGTGTATTGTTTGTGACATTATTTGAGGTAAATTATTAAAATATGTGGGTGGATAAATAAATGTGTATTGAGCTGAAAATTATATTTTGGATTTGTATTGGTATGATTTTTTTCTTGAATGGGGGTTTTGGAATGTATTTTGTGTGCAAAACATGGTTGTTCCTCTTGGGATTATTTTGTGAAAATTGAAAATGATTTAGTGAGTTAAAAAAATTGATAAAATGGTGTAAATGCAATATTTTGGCGATGTTATTCACCTAATAAGGGGTTCTGAAAGGTAAAGTGGTGATTTAAGATGTCAAAAAATTTTAGAATGTTTTATAAATTGAGGAATTGTTTTATTAAATTGTGATGGTGGTGTGAAACATGTTTGTGGACTATTTTGTGTGACTTTTTTGATTAAATAAATTATGATATTAGTTATAGATAAACTTGTGATCATTTAACAAGTTGAATATCAATGATTATTTTTAATTATCATACAATCATTTAAGTAGCCATATTTAATAATATTTAATTCCATCTATTTCATACTGAAGTATATATAAAATGCATGTGTTTTTTGTTGTTCACCATCCCTAGTTTTATATGTAAACCATTGTTTGGGGGGTTATCTGGGGGATGGGGGCTGTCCAGAGGGTTGGGGTGTCTAGGGGGGTGTCCAAGGGGGTGGGTGGGTGGGGGGGGGGTCTGTCCAAGGGGGTGGAGGCCTGTCCAGAGGGTTTTGGGGGTTGTCCGGGGGGTAAAGGGCTCTCTAGATGGTTAGGGGGTGTCCAAGGGGGTGTCTATAGGGGTCGGGGGTGGGGGTGGTGTCCAGGAGGGGTGGGGGTGCTGTTTGGAGGGGTGGGGTGCTATCCAGGGGTGGGGGGGGGGGGGGGGGGGCTGTCCAAAGGGTTGGGGGGTGTCCAGCGGGGTGTCTAAGGGGGTAGGGGGTGGGGGTGGTGGACATGAGGGGTGGGGGTGTTGTCTAGAGGGATGGGGGTGTCTAGGGGGTTGGGGGGCTGTCCAGAGGGTTGGGGGTGTCCTGGGGGGTGGGTGGGTGTGGGGGGGCTGTCCAAGGGGGTGGAGGCCTGTCCAGAGGGTTTTGGGGGTTGTCTGGGGGGTGGGGGGCTGTCCAGAGGGTTTGGGGTGTCCAGGGGTGTTTGGATTTACATTGTGATTTTCTCCATCTGAGTTTTTATTTTAAATATGATTTTATTCTTAGGTTTACTCCATTCTCTCCAATTTTCTATCAACCATGTAGGCGGCATGGTTTTTTTTTATTCAATGGAATTTAAAACTGTTATATCTAACTATATTTTCTTTTAATAATAATATTCAAGAATATTTTTTTAAATACGCATATATTTGTTTTATATTTCAAAATTGGTTTACATTCAAATTATGATTTTTTTCATATAAACTTATATTTATCTTATCATAAAAATATATATATTTTTGATATTTGTTTTAGGTAATAATGAGTCAAAGTTGGATTATGGAACATCGAATGAGAAGTGAATATGAGGAAGGTGTTGATGCATTTTTGGAATTTTTTAAACGAAATGTTCCAAGTAGTGACATTTTGTTCTGTCCATTTCTGAAATGTTTGAATATGAAGAAGTTGAAAAGTAGAGAGATAAAAGATCATATGATTGTTGTACCTCTCGAACCCCTCAAGGTTTTATTTTCATGATCACAATCACCCTCATATTTATCTAATCCTCTTTCAAGTGTTTTTGGTTGATAGGAATCAAATCAGGTGGCCAAGGAATTGGGCCAAGATAGAAAGAAGGCAGAACTGGTCTGAAATCCAGACCACCGGCCAGCCGGTGGCACACCAGCGGCCAGCCGGTGGCACCTGCACTCAGAGGGAAGCCACTGCCTCCACACCGGCCAACCGGTGGCCTTGTACCGGCCAGCCGGTGGTACCCAGCCCCAATAGTGAAGGCTACTGCCTCACCACCGGCCAGCCGGTGGCTCTGGCACCGGTCGACCGGTGGACCCTGGAAAAGAATCCAATGACTTTTTGCAAACACCGGCCAACCGGTGGGACTGTACCGGCCAGCCGGTGGACACAGTCAAACTAGCCGTTGGGCTGTTGACCAGCCTGTCCACTTGGCTCCCAACGGCTCTTTTAGCCTCTCCAACGGCTCCGAAGCCTCCCCAAGGGTTCCATGCCTATAAATAAAGGCCAAGGAAGCCCCGGACACCAACCGGAACAATACGGAAGCCCACGGACATATTTTGCATCAATTGGCCAACCTCCGGCGACTTCCTCCAAGGGAACCCCAATAGCTCCAACAACTTCCACATCCAAGGAGCCCCCTCAAGAAGCTTGGGAGAGCACGCTACATCAACTCCATCATCCAATTGGCGCCCAAGTCTTCCTCCATTACGGTTTTTCATTCTTTATTTATTTTGAGCTTAAAATTGGGTTTGTGCCTACAAACCCCAAACTTTTCTCATCCCCTCTTTCTTTTGGGTTTCACATCACCACTAAGGTGTGAAGAGGTTGCCAAGCTTTCCTTTAAATAGCTTGAGACATAGGTGAGCTATCCTTCACCTGTAAGAAGGATAGTGGGTTCTTGCTAAACCATCAAAAGCAAGTGGGTTCTTGCTAAACCACAAAAAGCAAGCTGTAATAGGTCTTAGTGCTACCTCAAAGCCTAGTGGGTTTCTTGCTAAAACCATTGAAAAGCAAGCGGTAGGAATCTCTCAACGGTTGAGTTGGGAGCGGAGACGTAGGCCGGGTTTTGGCCGAACTCCGTTATCAATTTTGTGTGTCTTGCCTCCTTATTTCCGCTGCATCTTTCACTTTGATTTTAATTTGTTTATTTTTTTTAAAGTCAATTCACCCCCCCTCTTGCCATCATTCCCGCTTTTCTTCCGCCCAACAATTGGTATCAGAGGAAGTATTTGAATAATTCCTTAACCGGTTTCAAATTAAAGATCCTTTTTGATGGCTTCTACCGCTTCAACCTCTTACGCCCCCGAAGGTTTTTCTTTGGATCGTGCTCCATTCTTTGATGGAGCCGATTATTCTTTTTGGAAAACCCGCATGACTACATTTCTTAAAAGCATTAGTTATCCTATTTTTAAAATTGTCATGCATGGTTATTCACTTTCTACTCTCGATGAATCTAAATGGACCCCCGTAGACATTGCAAATTTCGAGCTTGATGGCAAAGCCATGAATGCTCTACATTGTGGGTTAGATCGTAATGTTTTTGATTGTATTTCTTCTTGCACATCTTCTCATGATATTTGGAAGTTTTTAGAACTAACCTATGAAGGTACTAGCGAGGCTCCAAAGCAAGAACCCGCTCAAAAGCAAGAACCCGATGAAAAATCCGTGCCCGCATGCCCACTTCACAAGAAAAGGGCCAAGAAGAAGAAAAAGATGGCTTTAAAGAAAACTTGGAGTGATAGCTCCTCCTTCTCCTCCTTCTCCTCGAGCGACCAAGGTACAAAATGCCTAATGGCAAATCATGAGGTATCATCTTCCGACTCTTCTTCCTCGTCTTCTAGTTCGTCAAATTCATTCAATCATTTGTCGTACGAAGAACTCCAACATGCTAGAGACCAACTTGAAAATGGTTTTCATGAGCTTTCTTCAAAATTTGTTTCTTTGAAAAAATCTTTCAAAAAACTCTCCTCCGAAAAAGACCAACTTCTCAAAGAGAAGGAGGAACTCTCCCTAAAAATCCAAAATTTTCCAAATGTTGATTCTATGGAATCAACCATCAAAGACCTTAGAGAATCCCTAGCCAAGTTCACCCAAGGTGAACAAAATTTGTCCAAACTTTTAGGCTCTCAAAGAGTTTCTAGAACCACCAATGGACTTGGCTACACCAACCAAGCCTCCTCCTCCCGTGCACCCACTGTTTTTGTAAGGGGGAGCTCTTGTTTTAAATTTTGTAACTATTGCAAAAAACCCGGGCACTTAATCTATGAATGTAATTGTAAAAATGCCCGGTACGGTCAACCCAAATCTTTTTACTTTTCGGATGAATTTTATAGGAGAAGACCCGCCATGAGACAAGTTTGGATTGAAAAATCCCTCCTTGCGAGTCTCTCCGAGCCTAAAATTGTTTCTTTTCAAAATCCCACTCCCCGGTGATTCATTATTTTATTTAGGGGGAGAACTGTCTCATTTTTGATTCAAAATCTCAAAATTCAAAAATTACATTTGGTTTCAAATTTCAAATTTCAATTCTTTTTCAATTCAATTTAGAATTTTCAAATTTCAATTGGTTTCCAACAGTTGGTATCGAATTTGTTTTTGTTTCAAAACTTTCAATTCAAACTGTTATTCAAATTTTCATTTCAATTTCAAAAATCTCAATTGATTTTCAAATCTCAAATCTTGTTTTTAAAATCTCAACTTTCCCTCAATCAAGTTTTATGCCCCACTCTATTTTGATAATCACAAAGGGGGAGAAATTTCTTGATTGATTGGGGGAGAATCCTTTTCATCATGGTTAAGCATTTCCTTTCAATTTTAGTATTTTTCATTAATTGTTTTGGTGATTGTGATCATCAAAATAGGGGGAGATTGTTGTACCTCTCGAACCCCTCAAGGTTTTATTTTCATGATCACAATCACCCTCATATTTATCTAATCCTCTTTCAAGTGTTTTTGGTTGATAGGAATCAAATCAGGTGGCCAAGGAATTGGGCCAAGATAGAAAGAAGGAAGAACTGGTCTGAAATCCAGACCACCAGCCAGCCGGTGGCACACCAGCGGCCAGCCGGTGGCACCTGCACTCAGAGGGAAGCCACTGCCTCCACACCGGCCAACCGGTGGCCTTGTACCGGCCAGCCGGTGGTACCCAGCCCCAATAGTGAAGGCTACTGCCTCACCACCGGCCAGCCGGTGGCTCTGGCACCGGTCGACCGGTGGACCCTGGAAAAGAATCCAATGACTTTTTGCAAACACCGGCCAACCGGTGGGACTGTACCGGCCAGCCGGTGGACACAGTCAAACTAGCCGTTGGGCTGTTGACCAGCCTGTCCACTTGGCTCCCAACGGCTCTTTTAGCCTCTCCAACGGCTCCGAAGCCTCCCCAAGGGTTCCATGCCTATAAATAAAGGCCAAGGAAGCCCCGGACACCAACCGGAACAATACGGAAGCCCACGGACATATTTTGCATCAATTGGCCAACCTCCGGCGACTTCCTCCAAGGGAACCCCAATAGCTCCAACAACTTCCACATCCAAGGAGCCCCCTCAAGAAGCTTGGGAGAGCACGCTACATCAACTCCATCATCCAATTGGCGCCCAAGTCTTCCTCCATTACGGTTTTTCATTCTTTATTTATTTTGAGCTTAAAATTGGGTTTGTGCCTACAAACCCCAAACTTTTCTCATCCCCTCTTTCTTTTGGGTTTCACATCACCACTAAGGTGTGAAGAGGTTGCCAAGCTTTCCTTTAAATAGCTTGAGACATAGGTGAGCTATCCTTCACCTGTAAGAAGGATAGTGGGTTCTTGCTAAACCATCAAAAGCAAGTGGGTTCTTGCTAAACCACAAAAAGCAAGCTGTAATAGGTCCTAGTGCTACCTCAAAGCCTAGTGGGTTTCTTGCTAAAACCATTGAAAAGCAAGCGGTAGGAATCTCTCAACGGTTGAGTTGGGAGCGGAGACGTAGGCCGGGTTTTGGCCGAACTCCGTTATCAATTTTGTGTGTCTTGCCTCCTTATTTCTGCTGCATCTTTCACTTTGATTTTAATTTGTTTATTTTTTTTAAAGGCAATTCACCGCCCCTCTTGCCATCATTCCCGCTTTTCTTCCGCCCAACAATGATATGTCATGGTTTTAATCCGAGTTATAGCCCTTGGATTTGGCATGGTGAATCTGGATGAAATGTCACTGATGATGATGATTCACAAGATGGTAACTCCGATGTAATTGAAGAAATGATTCGTGATATTGTTTCATAACAAATTGAGATAGAACCGACAGTTTCACGTCTATATAGTGATGATGAAAACCCATTATATCCTGGTTGTACAGATTTTACAGTTTTGTAGGTGGTGTTTAGATTGATTAACCTGAAGGCGAAACATGGATGGAGTGATAGAAGTTTTACAGAGCTACTACAATTGATGAAAGACATTCTTCCAAATGATAACGATCTTCTAGATTCACATTTCAAGGCCAAGAAAATATTATGCCCGATGGGATTGGGATACAAGAAAATACATGCCTGTCCGAATGACTGCATTATATATAGGAAGGAATATGAATTTCTGTCAGAGTGTCCTAAATGTGGGAAATCAAGGTATAAGGTGAAAGATAAATCACAGGCTGATATAGAGATTAAAAATCTCCCTTCAAAGGTATTTTGGTATCTTCCTATAATTCATCGTTTCAAACGTTTATTTGCTAATTAAAATGATGCAAAAAGGTTAAGATGGCATGCTGATGAGCGGGTATGTGATGGTAAAATACGTCATCCAGATGATTGTACACAATGGATGAAAATTGATGCGCAATATTCTAAATTTGGAAATGAAATAAGAAATCATATATTAGGGATGTGCACAGATGGAATGAATCCATACCGAACCCTCACTAGCACACATTGTTCATGGACTATTTTGTTGGTAATTTACAACCTCTCTCCGGAAGTTTGTATAAAGTGAAAATATTTCATGTTGAGTATAATGATCTCTGGTCCAAAGAAACCCGACAATGATATTGATGTTTACATGTCACCGTTGATTGATGATTTTAAACTATTATGGGATGGTTGTATTAGGGTATATGATTCATATAAAATGGAATATTTTCAACTTCATGCAGTGCTTCTGTTCACTATAAATGACTTCCCAGCGTATGGAAATTTGTCTGGATATAGTGTTAAAGGGAATAAAGCATGTCCAATTTGCGAACAACAGACGTCATATTGTCAATTCCATCATGGGAGGAAAACAATGTACATGGTTCATCAAAAGTTTTTGCTTATGGATCACCCTTATAGAAGACTAAAAAATGCATTCAATGGCTCACGAGAATTTTATACTGCTCCAAAACCTTTATCACCAGATCTGTATTTTGAGAGGGTGAAAAACCTTGATGTTACATTGGGAAAGACACAAAAATCTGGTAATGATAGACATATTTTGAAGAAAAGTTCAATATTTATTGAGCTACCATATTAGAGAGATCATGAAGTTAAACATAATATTGACGTCATGCACGTGGAGAAGAATACATGTGATTGTTTGATTGGAACATTGTGAGATATTTAAGGAAAGAAAAAAGATGGTTTAAATGAAAGATTAGACTTACTATCAATGGGAATACGTTTGGAGTTAGCTCCAACTCCTAAAGGAAGATGAAAATTTCTTCCCCCGGCTTGTCATACATTATCGAAGAGGGAGAAAATTAGATTTTGTCAGTGTCTTCATGATATCAAATTGCCTCAAGGTTATTATTCAAATGTAAAAAAAATTTCTCATCGAAGGACTTGAAGTTGATAGGTATGAAATCACATGATTTTCACGTCATTATGCACCAAATTCTATCAGTTGCATTGCGTGGAATATTGCCTATTCATTTCAGAAAAACTATGATGAAGTTTTGTTATTTTTTCAATTCAATTTGTAACAAGGAGATTGATGTGAATGCTTTGAACATTTTGGAAAAGGATGCAATTTTTATACTTTGTCAATTGGAAATGTATTTTCCTACAACTTTTTTTGATATAATGGTGCATTTAATGATTCATCTGGTTCGATAAATAACTCTTTGTGGACCTGTATATCTTTGTTGGATGTATCCTTTTCAAAGGTATATGAAAATGTTAAATGGCTATGTTAAAAATCCATATCGACCTGAAGCCTCCATTATTGGAAATTATATTTCTAAGGAGGTAGCAGATTTTTTATGAGCTACTTGGTTCCGGCAGAACACATAGGTTTGCCTCCATCTCGCCATGAACGAGTTAATAATGAGGGAAAGGGGATTCATGGCTTGAAAGTCAAATCATTGTCAGCTGAATAGATGAAGAAGTTAGAATCATACATCTTGAATAACATAGCTGATGCTCAACCGTATAACATATTACATATTAATGATTTGAAACAATGTCATCCAAAGAAGAAAGAAATGTGGATTTTGAATGAGCACAACAAAACTTTTTTGTCATGGATTAAAAAGACTTTTCTTGGTAGATCATATGTATCAGAGACATTAAAACGGATTGTGGGTGGTCCATGTTTAAATGTGATAACATGGTCTGCTTATGACATTAATGGATATACATTTCATATGAAATCTCAGGACAATAGAAGTGGAGTTCAGAATAGTGGTGTATTGGTGTTTGCAGAAGCAATGCATTTTTCGAGTGCTAAGGACAAAAACCCAATTTTTGTATCAAGTGCATATTGTGGATTGATTGAAGACATATGGGAGGTTGATTACTTTAAAATTGAAGTTCCTGCTTTTAACGGTAAATGGTTTATTGGTAACAATAGTGTTAGACATGATGAATTTGGAATGACACTTGTTAATCTAAATAGATTGGAGGACACAGATGATTCTTTTATAATGGAAACACATGTTAAACAAATTTTCTATGTAGTAGATCAATCAAATATGCAGTGGGCTGTTGTTTTACAAGGGAAACAAAATATGTTGGTGAGGATAAAGTTGATGAAGATGCTTATTAATATGAGATCCCTACATCCAAGGAAAGATTAACATAACATAATGATGAGAATGTTGAAGACATGGTTTGTTCCATAAGGAATGATCACGACGAAGGAATTTGGGAAAACAATCCATTTGTACATTCCTAAAATTACAGGTAACATATGTTTATTTCTTGTTTACATTTATTTTTTTCATAAATGTTAGATGTTGTACGTTTTTTATTTATTAAAACATGTTTTAAAACAAAATAACTATAAGTTTTTGTTTGTTTTAAGTTTGTTTAGTGTACTCTATCATGTTTACCATTACATGAAATATATATCTATTATTTTTGTTCAGTGAGAATTACATTACCATGTTCACCAGGTTTACCATGTTTACCAAGTTTACCATCGTGACTATATTTAACATCTTTACCATCTTTACCATTGTTTAACATGCTTACCATATTACCAATGCTTACAATTACGTAACTTAGTACAATTTTCTATTTTCTGATTACAGTAGTATTAAATTATTTGAATTTGTATATTTCTGAACTAACGTTTGTTTTTTTTATTTGAATGATAATGACAGATCATTCAGTTGATCAACCACATGATTCTGGAGATGAGAATATTGGTCATACCTATGCAGAGGAACATTCACATGCTCATATTAGAAAAAGGAGTTCAAAGGTTGGTAAACGTGGGTGCACACGTTTAGCAAAATTATTAGTTTCCCGTACGTAGGATCAAAGGATAGTCGTTGAGTTTGATGATGATGATATTCCAGGAGGTCCAAATGAAAAAGATTTTAAGAGATTTGTAGCACCTCAGGATAAGATCAAAGTAAGCATTTTGTATGATGACTGGAGTAGTGTGGATAAAGCGATAATCTCTCAGTTATGGGAGATGATTTTGGTAATATCTTTTTTTATTGTTTGAATATTCTTTAAATGTTTCTAGTATATATAATATGTTTAACCTGTTCTTTATCAGATGACATTTGATATTCCTGACACTGGAGGAGTCAGGAAGAAATGTTTATTGTTGGCTTCCAAGAGATGTAGGGATTTCAAATCAACCCTCTCATATAATTTCATTTATGGTCATTGGAGTCATGACAGTCCATGTTGTATATATCCCTTTATAGATGAAGACACATGGAGACAGTTTTTTGGAAGTAGAAGAAAAGAGTCATTTTTGGTAAGGGCAGTGTAAACATTTATAAAATTTCTTATATAAATGATCTTATTAACGTTTTGTTAGCGATTTATTATTCTTAATTTACAGAAAACAAGGAAATATCATCAGGAGATACAATCTAAAAATGTATACCCCCATAGTTTATCTCGGGGAGGGTATGCATTATTGGAAAAAAATGATGGCAGAAAAATTTCAACAACTAAGAGCTGAGTCTTCATGATCTGGAGAGGTGGCCCCTCCATCCCTTCTATCTAGATATGAAAAATGGAAGAGAGATCGGAAGGGAAAAAAGGGAAATATCTTTCAGATGAATAGCGAATCGTAGCTAAGAGGATTGTAAGATATATATTTTATTTATTTATGTTAACCATTTTCTTCATATAATTTAAATCGTTACAGAAATGTTCAACTAATTAATACAGGACTCTCTTGAGGAGAAGAGTTCACAGGGGACATTTACAGCTACTGAGAGGGAAGATATTTTATCTGTAGCATTGGGAAGGCCCGAACATCCTGGTTGTGTAAGAGGATATCCGACAGGTGTATCAGTAAGAAAATTGTTGCCACATTCTTGAACCTCAAACATTGAGGGGGTTTAAAGAAAAAAAAATTATTCCTTGTAGTCTAGAATTCATAATATTAATGCGAAAATGGAGGACATGATTAGAGCATCCGTACAGACTATGTTTGAGGACATGCAAAGACAATTTCAGACTGTAGCTCCCATTCCTCCACCTCTCCCTGAAAACCCCATTATTTATCCTCCACCTCCGCCAGTAGCTCCCACTCACCCACCTCAACCTACTGACCCCATTTTTTATCCTACTCCTCCACTTCAACTTCCTACTTATTGTGAGTTGTATGTTGATGATTCTCAATAGAATATAGTAGCATATGGGTTGGTATAATTTATAGGAGATACAGTTCATCATCAACAATTAGAGGTAGAGAATCAGAGGGTAACTGTACATGATATTATGGATAGATCAGCACGGGTACCATTAACTAAAGATGAGGTGGTGACAGTTAGACACAATATTGGCAATTTTTTAATTTGGCCATCCAGACATCTTAGACTCATTACCATATAGGTATGAATGTTATATCTTTTATTTTATTTTATTTATTAATGTTGATTTATCATTTGAAAACTAATATATTTTTCAATTCATTTTTACAGGAATACATCAAAGGTAAAGAAATACAGTATAGACAACAACAAAGACAAATCTCTATGACATCAAATACGAATCCAGTAGTCTTGACATATTGTCAAGATATTAATATTTTTTGGCGGATCATTATGAGTTTCCAATGGAATCTCATGTTTTTGGATTTGAAAAAAATGTGGGGATTATGAAAACTGATATCATGGATCTTGTTACTAGAGATAAGTTGGGCATCAAAGTGGTGCAAATTGTTTCCATGTAAGTCTTAACACCTTTTCCCTGCATTATATTTATTAAAAATGTATACTTATGACTGATTTGTATTAGGTATCATTATAAAATTTGTGAGAGGAATGAGCTGACAGATGTATATGGATTAATGGACCCGCAATTGATTTCCCATGAAGCATGTGCATTGGATGAGGAAAAAAGAATGCTTTATATTGCTAAAAGATTTGAAAATAATATAGTCACACAATGTTGGATGATGCGTTTTTGTGAGAGGCATGAAACAAAACTCTCTCAAAGAGTTAATTATTTTTTAACATAAAAAACCACTAACGGTAAATTTCCTTTTATCAGTGATCATTGGATGTTAGGGGTTTTTTTCCAAAGGGAGAAAGCACTTTATTGGATATGCTCTGTCCATGATGATGTGCGGGAAAGTTTCAAGAATATATTGGAAAAGTATGTTTCACTTTCTCAATAGTTTTATATAATATAATGAATTTTAAATTTACCCCGTTAGTATTATTTTCTAACAGGGCATGGATCTACTTTCAAAAAAACGCAATGAAAAGGAATGCAAAGATCAAATATGTAAATGCGAAGGTAAATATACATTTATAATTTGTACTTTTTGATTTATTACATTAAAATAATATATTGAATTTACACTCATTCAAACATAATTTTCATTAACAACAAGGCGTCATCAAATGCAGATATTATATGTTAATATTTATGTATGGAATAATAACAACTGGGACCGTTGTGAATTTTGACCTGTTAAGATTTCCTCTTAAACTTTTCCATAATATTTCAATTTGATTTACTCATTATACACGTTAACTACTATCCTTTTCATTTGTAGCTTTTTGATGACCCTCAACCCTATAATGCTAAAGACATCAAACAACTTCAAGTGGAGTGGTCAAATTATTTTACAGGTTTGATTAAATTTTAGTTGTTTGTAATGTAAAATGTAATTTTGAATATTGTCGTTGTAATTGTGTATTTGGTAGTCATTTAGGTTGGATTTAGTTTTTTTGAAGTTGAAAGTTTAAGTTTTGAATGTTATATATGTGACTGTTTAATTTTTCTCTACTTCTTGTTTTGGTCTACTTATGATGGTTTTTCTGGTATGGATTCTGGTCTGGGGGGGAGGGGTTTCAAGGGTGTGGGGGGTGTTCAGTGGCGTTGGGGGTGTCCAGTGGTCTGGGAGGGATGTATGGTGGGGTGGGGGGTTGTCGAGGGGTGTTTGGGGTTGTCCATGGCGTTGGGGGAAGTCTAGGAGTGTGTTGGGGGCTCCAATGGGGTGGGGGAGGGCTGTCCAGGTTGTGTGTGTGTGGGGGGGGGGGGGGGGGTACATGAGGGTGGGGGGCTGTCCCGGGGTGTTTGGAGCTGTCCAGGGGGTCGGGGGGTAGTCCATGGGAGTGGTGGGGGCTGTCAAGTGGGGTGAGGGGTGCTGTTCAGGAGGGTGGGGGGGGGGTTAGAGGGGTGTTTGGGGATGTCCAGGGGGTCGGAGTAGTCCAGGGCTGTGGTGGGGGCTCTAATGGGGTGGGGGCTATCAAGTGGGTTGAGGGGGTGAGGAGGTGTTGTTCAGGAGGGGGGGGGGCAGTCCAGGGGTGTGGTGGGGCTCCAATGGGGTGGTGGAGGGCTGTCCAGGGTATGGGGGTATACACGATGGTGGGGGCGTTGTCCCGGGGTTTTTGGAGCTGACCAGGGTGTCGGGGGGTAGTCCAGGGGTGTGGTGGGGGCTGTCAAGTGGTGTGAGGGGTGCTGTTCAGGAGGGTGGGGGGGGGGGTTGTCGAGGGGTGTTTAGGGATATCCAGGGGGTCGGGGAAGTCTAGGGTTGTGGTGAGGGATGTTAAGTGGGGTGAGGGGGTGAGGGGGTGTTGTTCATAAGGGTGGGGGGGTTGTTAGGGGTGTTTGGGGATGTCCAGGGGGTCGGGGGGAAGTCTAGGGGTGTGCTGGGAGCTCTAATGGGGTGGGGGAGGGCTGTATAGGGGGTATACATGAGGGTGGGGGCTATCAAGTGGGTAAGTTTTATTTGTTATCAATGTAAATGCTTAAATTTTCTTTAGTTCTTGTTTTGATCTTCTGTTTTTGTGGTACGAATTATTGATTTGGTTTCTGGTTGATTTTGTGGAAGAGCACAGGACTGCAGTGGATTTTTTAAAAAAAAATTTGTCTTTCATGTCGGTTATTTTATAACCGACGTTATATAGAAATCGAGAAGCATTTATCACGTCGGTTTTTTTCCTAACTGACATGATAAACATCTGTGGCATGGTTTATCACGTCGGTTATGTAACAACTAATAGGATAAATGACATGGGAAATGCTTTATCAGGTCGGTTAATCAATAACAGACGTGATAAACGGCCTGGAAAATGGTTTATCACGTCGGTTATTTAATAAACAACGTGATAAACCATTTTCCAGGCCTTTTATCACATCTGTTATTGATTAACGGACATGATAAACCCCTCCTAGGACTGGTTTATCAGGTCGGTTATTTAATAACGGACGTGATAAACCATTTCCCAGGATTTTTATCACGTCAGTTATTGATTAACTGACGTGATAAACCCCTCCGGGGACTGGTTTAGCACGTCGGTTATTAAATAACCGACGTGATAAACCATAGCCTAGGATTTTATATAGTCAGTTATTCAATAACCGACGTGATAAAGTCTCCCACACTTTTTTATGACGTCGGTTATTGTATAACCAACGTGATAAATCCCCCCCCCCGGGTTTATCACGGTGATTATATAATAACCGACGTAATAAACCCTACCCCCCAGGGTTTTTCACGTCGGTTGTTAATTAACCGACATGATAAAAAATGCGATGTTATGTATGTTATGTCAGTTTTTAAATAACCGACGTAAAAAAATTTATTTATAACATCTTCCGTATTAACGTCGGCTAAAACCCGACGTAAAAAATGAAAAATAACTGACGTAAATAACGTTTTCTGCACTAGTGCCACTACAATTAACAACCATACCTACTTCATCTAGGGTCATTATACCATACTCATTAACATAATATCTACACCCAGGGGTTCCATGAAACAAGTAGAAATTCACATATCATCGTAACATCACATCATCAGAAGATACAATATTTAAGAACATCACTAGTCCTAATATACTTTAAAATTTGAGATTTATCAACAAACACTATCCACCATAATCAATATAAAATATACACCATGAGTCACAATGAAATATTTCCACATCCCTAGTTATAGTAATCATGTCAATTTTTCAGCATGGTTTCATTGTGTTAACATTTTAATTGATGTTTTGTAATAATACTATATTTTTATAATGGGGATATAAATGAATGTATTTTCTTAACATTGTTTTAAACATCTTCATGATTCTCAATTTCTCATTGTGTATAATCATTGTTTAAAATTTTATTCATAACATTTTATTTTATACGTCAACAACAATTTCAAGCCTTTGGTGATTAGAGGACATACATAAAGCCTTATGCTGATCCATATTGAGCATTAGGATTCATGTAAATTGATTGAGTCAATGCACATATGAATATATGATTCAATTCATTGTGTTTATATACATATAATGTAAAAAATATTCAGTCAAATCTTGGATTTTTTTACTATATAGTGATTATTTTGAGGGAATAACTTCTACATGGTGTTTTAAGGCCCTTACTATATGTTAATAACCCATTTCATCTTGGGAGGCATGCATGTGGTTATGTAATTCACTATTTATAGAACCTGTAATATAGATTGATCCAAGTATCTTTAATAATATAGGACATAACATTAATATTTTTTTTATGATGAACAAAACATGCCACAACATATAATAATTAGAAGAGGGAAAATTTTGAGAGGATGGAATTTTATTAAAATTGGTGAATGTAACATAACCTATTTTTTCATTTGTATAATTGTTAACCTATATTTATATATGAGCCATGGTTGAGAAGATATTAATTTTATTTTTGAATTAAATTGACCGATGTATAAAATAATTCCATTGATAGAGAAATAAATATGAAAATATAAAAATGAATTCATCATTTAATTAATAAATGATATGCCGTTATCTTTTATAGTTTGTAAAAAAAATTAATATAATTGAAGTACATACCATGAATAATAAATTTGAATAACATGGATCATGAAATTATATAATCATTATATCTATAACCATTACTTATGATTGAAAAAAGTCTATTACCCCTGGACTAAATATTTCTTCTCCCAATTACATTATAATATTGAATCTTATTTGTTGCTTCATAGAAGAATTTTATAAATTAAAGGTAAATATTTTACATGAAATGAATAAGTAATTATAAAAATATGTGGAATAGAATTTGATATTGTAGTGGAAACAAAATCACCTAAAAAAGTTACTTTAGAATATATATTTTCTCATATTTTTATATTTTCTTTATTAATATAATTAGTATTTAAACAAATAGCAGCATTTAATATTGAATTTATTATTAACACATAATGTATGATAATTAATTAATTAGAAATAAATTTTAGGCACATTTAAAAAAACATAGAATTATTTTATAAAAAAATTTATAAATCATTCATGATTAATTTTTCAAATATATTTTGTATAAATTAATATTCATATATTTATTGTTTTTTATTTAAAAAATCATTACATAATTAATATGTTATTTGAAATGGTAATGAGGACATTGGAATCAAACTATTAGTATATTAATGCACTGGTTTTAATCAAAATTTCTTTATAATATATAATATGTGAAAGTAGTGAATTTAAATCTTAAATATGTATTTATATGTTCATTATTAATTTTATACGTAATTCCATATGTAATTAATAATATAAAAAGTCTATATAATGGTTTGGTGACATAATTTACACTGAAATAATATTTTATTAAGAATTTATTATTTTCATCACACATGTTTTTATATATATAGAGACTTATTTTCCTAAGCTTTTTTGAAAAAATGGATACATTAACTATTATCAATGTAATGTTGTCATTGGAATAATAATGTAGTTGTTACAAATAATTATTATTACACCAAAAATAAATTTCTTATATATTTATATTATAATTTAATTTGTTGTAAAAAAATAATGATTTCAAAAAAATTGATATCAAATTTGGAATCAATATATTTAAATTTAGATATGGTGATATTTTGATAATTAATTGATACATAAAAATTTATCCCAAAATTGAAATGATGTATACATATATATTATACTATAAAATTGGATTATGTGGTAAAAAAAGTTTTCATTTGATAGAAATAATCTATGTATTATTATTTCATAAACATTTTTAAATTTTTTTACTCATCCTTCTATCCTTAATGAAGATGATAAATTCATAAAATTTATTTTATGATATTTTAAAAAAAATTATTTATTATACAATTTAATTTATAAAAATGATCAATTTAATATTAGAGTTTTTTAAATGTAAGGATAATAATTTATTAATCTAATATAATGTTTTATATTTAAAAATTCATTATTGATAAACCGAATATTAATTTACAAGTAAAAATATTTTAATATGAAGAATCTAAATTTTAAACCAACAATTACATATGTATTCTTCTTGTCACATTATAATTTTTTCACCATAAATTCTACTATATTATATCTAAATAATAAAATATTGGTTCGAATATTTTAATATTTCATTAGTCTCTCATTGACAGGATATTAATTTTTTTATTTGGTTTTAATTTTAAATTCCAAGAGATCTCCATGTAAGGGATTTGTTTTTTTTCTCCCACAATTTTCATTTCTATATTTAGTGTTCCTTTATAGTAATATTTTACATCATCAGTTTTACAAATAAATTATTAATTATTTTTTCTATTTACATACTATATATTTGTGTTATTATTATGATTTTTCATATTCTCATTCGATTCAGAACGTTCATAAGAAAAACCATTGATCTCCTCCTTAATTTTCTCTTATTACAGAGGAAAGTTACAAAGCATTTATTAAATGATATTTCCATGAACATAGGGGTTCAGTAATCCTTTATGGACTTCTAATGAAAGATAACATGGCCTTTTAATTTTATATTAGGTGTTGTCTTTGGTTAGTGACCTTGGATTCTTCTTTTATGGTTATTTTTTCAATAAATACATTGATAATACATTTATATTTTTCTTCTAACAAGATTTATTACTACCATTTTGATAAATCATTTATATTTAACCTATTATATGTAATATAGTTATATCATTATTGCTATGGTATAGTGAATTTATTTATTTTTTCATTATATTTCTTTATTTAAATATGTATTCAATTTTCATATTTGTATAAAGATATTTTTTTCACAATACATATATTTATGATATAATTCAAATCTATTAAAATATTAACATGTCATGGTGAATCATTTTACCATGAACCCATGAATAAGAATACGTTAAATGAAGTTACTATATTTATATTTTATCACCATATTGTAAAAAATATCTTATTGACTATGTAATCCATAGATTTAAAAATCACCACGTACACATGAATAATTATAAATATTGATATTATCTTAGGAATGTTTTATTTTTTAACAGGAATTATTTTAATGTTTGTTAAAGGGATTTTATAAAAAATTATGTGTGTGATCAGCGTTGTATAGTCCTCCAATTTATTTGGTAGTGTATCTTCTTTGGATATACTCTGTATGGATAAATATTGTGATACAGTGATAGTTGTGGTTACTCAATAAACTAAAAAAATATGAAAAAATGTAATTGTTAGGAATCCTTTGAAACATATTTATTATGAACATATATTTCTGATATCCATATATATATATATATCTTTATAGATTACATCATTTCATATGTTCCATGAAGATTTACTATATTTTATGATAATAACATATGTTTATAATGTTACATTTGGATCAATGATGACCTTTTGTTTAAAATTTCTATGTTAATTAAATATCATGACCATTAAAAATTTTCAATTGTTCTAAATAATTTTAAAAGAGTTTTTTGGTGGATTATTCTTTGATATACCACCATTATAATATAATACACATACTGAGTGTCTAGGATGTCCAAAAATCATATAAATCCCATTTGTACTAGAAAATATGCATATTATGAGAATTATATGATATATAGATCATAAGAGTTTTAGAATATTCCAAAATACTATGTTAAGAATATTATTACAATTTTATTTCCTATAATTCTCCTTATCAATAAATAGTCTAAACTATTACTTTTGGATTTTAAAATGTATTATGTTGTCATATTATATACAGAGTAATATGATATTATTTTTGAAAAATTTAAAAATATCGGTATGGGGTTTAACTCATATTTCTATTCCACCTATGTCATGAAGTGAATTTCAAAATTTTTTCATAAACATTTATTAATATTAAATTCTTATTTTTTAATATATTCTTCATATTCTAGAAAACATTTATTCTAATCCTTGATTTTTCCCCTTCTTATTGATTTTTTGACCTCTATATCTCAAATGAATCTTGATTCAATGACCCATTCTCCTCTAGCTCATGACTCAGTGATGCATAGTGTTCAAACTACTAGTGTCGGTTTATTAGGTGATACTGAGAAGATAATAGATCTATATAAATAATTGAAAACATATAGGAAAATAACAAGAAAAAATATGAATATCATAGGATGTGAAAAAATATTTAAACCTCACTGAAGTCATACATGAAAACATCGATAGAAAATTGGTCGATCACATATAGACACGTAAAAAAATAAAATATATAACTCGAAACCAAGGATGAACCCAATGTTTCCATAATGTAATGACCCACTTATTCTCATTGGATTGAGAGGAAAATGAATCATTACATTTCTTTAAGTGAAATCCCAATATGTCAAAGGTTGGTAATAAAATATAAAGTGTTTCAATACATGTGGTGGAATATTTACACAATAAGAAAAAAACCACAACCAATTACCATAAAAAACCATTTGATTCCAAACTAATTAAAAGAAATCTCAACAATATCCTTCTTAACAAAACCAAGCAATTTGTTGAATAATGGAAGAAAAAATAATCATCAAAGTAAATAGAAATGAACAACTAAATAATCAAGGTAGACTACGAGACTTCATGATCCAAACACTCCATGATATAACATCACTAAACGACCCATGTATCATGAGGCGATTCTAAATACATGTGATAATTTACCTTTCCCAATATATTAGAAGATTGAATCTACAAAATAACCATAGTACCCAAGAAAGGGTCTGTATAAAACTCTCTAGGTTTTCTCCAATGACTTCACATACACACCCCACTAGGATAGAAAAATTATATGTTATTATAATGGACTATTTATTTAAAATCAATCTATAAAATAGTTTATAATGAAGTATAAATAAGTTCCAAAAAACATTAATGACCCTTTATAATGAATTTATATTTTCAACCAATTTTCCAGCAAGTCAAATTTATAGATAAACTACTGAAAAAGGCTTTAAACCCATTTCTATATAACATTTTTTTTAAAACCATTCCATTTCACTTTATCAAACACCTACCCATGCATGCATTGTTTTGACAGTTCCATACACATGAGTAGTATATTGTCTATCACCATGTGTCCCACTAACATATTCCCATGATCTTGGGTCATCTACGTTGAAACCCACTGGTATACAACCCTTAATTATATATTTTCAGTAATTAACTCGAATAAATCCCAATGTATGAAAAAAGAATTTAATATAAAAATTTCAACCCATTTCAATAAAAAAATACTTTAGTTGAAAACCATTAAGAAAATCAATTAATAAATCATGCGACTTTTCAATAAAATCATTCAATATATTTATAACCCTTTAATCAAATCTATTTAGAATAATTCTATAAAAATATCATTTTGAAATCATTATTTCAAAATCAAGAATCAAGAACCTTATTCAAGAAGACCAAATTTTTTATTTTTTCACAAACCATCGTTGAATATGGTTTTTAAAAATAAGAAATAGCCAAATCACAATTATTTCATCAAAAATTAATCTATTTGAGAACAAAAAAATTAGTTTTACTGAGTTTAGTCGATATTCAATCCAACTACCTTGAACATTTTGACGAAAAGAGTAAATGAATGAAGAAAGCTCATGAAAAATATAGGAATTCCATGAAAGAACCAAATATCATTTCCCCTAACCTGATCCAAACCAAATACCATCATATTTGGAATCCATAATATTAGATCTTGCCACAATGGGTGTAGATATATGAATCTAAGAAGATGGTAGAAATATATATATGAAAACAAAACATGAATGGTGTAGAACACGAACTTTGCACATGAATCAGGATTCTAAATTCCATGGAGAGGCTCTAGATTGATTCAAATTTCCTTGCGAGGGGTTATCTAACATTCAATAGAGAAAAATGTTAAAATAGGGACACATAGTAGAAAAAAACCATGTATAGTCTAAATCATGTGACATACAATTTTTTAAGATCTAACATTGGCCACACGCATGGTTTAGTTGCACAGTTTGTCAAACTGTGCACTAACTATGAGTTATCTACAGTGTGGGAGGACCCTTACATGGCATCCTCGCATGGTCTCCCAATATGATCACTGACCCTGCTGATGTTATAAGAAAAAATTTCCCAAATCCACTTTTCAAAGAGGATAGTTAGTACTAGGATCCTGCATAGTTTGGATGACCCCTGTGCAGCCCGTGCACCTCCTCTTAACTCCCAAAACACTCTAAACATTTTCCAAACTCTCCCAACTTCTCCCTTAATCATTATATAGATTAAAATCCTAAATAAAGGGTAATATTCTAGAAACTAGAAGTGATACAATCCTCACACCATTGGAATTTTAATCCCAAAAAATTAAAAAACCTTCATTTCCTTGAAAGAGTTATGACCACTACTCTTTCAATTTCTTCTCATATTCCTAGGTCTCCTCCGCAATCTATCCATGTTTCCATAAAACAAACAATTGTCTGATTCTTTTTCCATGAAATATAGTATCCATCCAATCTACAATCTACACTAGGTTATGTCACGATGAAGCATCCATCTTTAGGTCATCATGATCCCATAAAATCACATGGTCAGGATCAGGCAGATAATTTTTCAACATAAGTACATGGAACACATTATGCATCGAAAAGAAATAGGGTGGTAACACCAAAAAATATTCCCCCTCTCCAACCTATTCTAGTTTCTCAAAAGTAACAATGTATTAATTATATAACATCCCATTCTTCCTAAAATATAGATGTCCTGGTGATGTAGATATCATTATGAAGACCTGATCACTCTCTGCAAACTGAAACTGTCATTAGAGATGATATAAATATTTTTTTATGACAACATAGAGTAATCTCTATTCTCTTCATTGATTAACTGAATCTTATCCATAGTTTCTTCAACAAGGATAATACCAACTAGTGAAGTCTTACATGTTTCCTGCCAACAATATAGAGAATGACAAAGAAGACAACACAATGATTCAAAAAAATCCATATATATCATGGCCTAAAAGCTATTATTTTATGAGAACTCCACTAATGGACCATGCTCTTCCCATGATCCCCCAAAATCCATTACAGAAACCCACCACATGTCATATAATGTATGTATCATCCTTTTATATTAGTTATCTATCTGAGTGTGATACACCTTATTTATAGTCAACTAAGTCCCCATGGATTTTGAATGGATTTAAAAAAATGGTATACAGACCATGGATATTTATCTGATATGATCAAAACAAGTATTCCATTTCTCATAACCACTTCTGGGATATTGAATTTGGATAGATCCTCCAATATATGAGTTTCACTAATATGGATGAAATGAGCCAACTTTTTCATCTGTTCCTCTATCAACCATATGGAATCATGTTTCAAACTCGTAACAATATCCAGGGATATAGGATCCCTTTTCCAAAATGGGATATGTAAAGATTTAATCATATACACATGTAATTTATGATTTACCTTAACATGATGATAATTTAAGAACTTTGAAATAAACTAAGTCCCCTTTCATTTCATGCTGATCCACCAAAACTAAACCATAAATTCCTTATACATCTTTTATATTCTGGATTTACATACCATATTAAGTGGTGGGAAGAATAATGAAATTTTTTGTGACATGAAATAGGAACAACCATCATATTTCTAAAAAATAACACTAATATCCTCTAAAATTTACAACCATCGATGGTCTCCCCACCAATGTGTTTTGAATTCATAACCATGAATTCTGTATTTGGTGTTTGTGTTGGTTTGACAATATTTACCTGATTAAAAATCTTATAAACTGAATAGAAAAATGCAACATCACCTCTGTCATCACATTCGACATGCATGTAATCTTGGACTATCATCGACTGCAACTCATCTAAAGTTTCTTCTTTCCAACTGAGTATATGAATCCATACTTAAAGAAACTTCCATTGAATTACCACTTCTTGGTGTACGCATCAGGTCAAATAAAAAAATAATGATAATTCATCCATATTATTTTCCTAATATTCAAATCATGTAGTGAGAAAATATGTTTCAAGATCTTACGATCCATAAAAACAGTGAATTTATACCAAAGTGAAAGTGACATTGTTTCTTCAAAGTATGGACGATGAAAACTAACTCCAAATCATGTGTTGGGAAATTTTCCTCATGTAAACTCAAGTACATTGAACCATAAAAACCACATGGTATCATTTCATGAGAATTCATCCCATCCCCTATCCTGAGGCATTACAGTACACCCAACATCCTTATCCTGACTTAGGAATGATCATTATATGTGATGCTGTAAGATGGACTTTCATCTCTAGAAAGCACTTATGAAATTTATTAGTCCATTGAAATTGTAAATTATTCTTTTAACATGATGTCATTGGAAAATATAGTCATGATGAATCATGAAAAAAATGACAATAATAACCAATGAGACCAAGAATACTCCTAATCTCAGAGGCATTTTTGGCAGTTCCCAAGAGATAACTTCTTCTATCTTTTCCATATCTTCTAAAAGAACCCTCTCATAAATTACATGGATAATAATGATTACCTATTTAATCAAAAAATCACACATTGATAGTTTTTCCTAAAATCCATGGTCTTTTATGACTCCCAATACTGTTTCCATGGGTTACTCGTGCTCATCTATTGCCCTTGAATACACCAATATGTCATCCAAAAACACCACAACAGAAGAATCATTATATCTATAAAAAATATGATTCATAAATTCCAAAAAGAGGTCAAGTTCATTTTTAATACAAAAAGGCATTACCAAATATTTATAATTGTTGTATCATATTATGAATGTAGTCTTCATGATATCCTCTTTATGAAGTCACAATTGGTGATATCCTGATCGCAAGTTAATTACATAGAAACACTGATTTACCATCAATTAATAATATAGAATATCAATTTAGGGAAGTGGATCTCGGTTATTTATAATATCTTGCATAATATTAAGATAATCGACACACGGACTTAGAGTTCCATCTGCTTTCAATACAAATGAGACCGATGATTCCCATTGAGATGTGATCGTCTAAATGAAATTCATTCTTTACATCCCTTACAACATCACTATATGTTCCCTTAACTCAATTGGGTCTATAATTTAATATGAAAGTAAAATATAACTGATCCCACAAAAGAGATCAAGTTTGAACTCCATTTCTCATGTAGGTTTTCACCCTGAGAATTTTGTACGAAAAAATTTGGAATTTTTATATACGACACAGGGAAAACTATTTTTCTACATCTATTATACCAATTTCAATCTAAAAACCCCCAAATGGTAAGATATTATTCCCACTCCTCGTGCAAAAAATCCCATCTCACCTATATTTACAAACATTTTTCCTCTGTAGAGATGCTTGATGTCGTACTGAATAGTAAAACTAAATATTCTACTTTAATAGTCGATGTCATCATTGAATGTGGTGAAATAATCCATACCTAGGATTAAATCAAATACATCCATGTAAAATAATGTGAAATAAAATTCCTTCTCATCTCTATCCAATGTTAAAGAACATTCTCCATATATAAAGGCTGGATTTTCTCTCTCCCCGAGAGGAGTTTGAAGTTTTACTACTGAAGGAATTGTCTCAAGTTGTAAACATTGAAAATGAACAATATGAGGAGAAATGAATGATTATGACGAACCAGAATCAAAAAATATTTTTATAATGGTATAATTCAATAGAATCATACTTCTGAAAATAGATATTGTAGACTGATCATCCACAATCACCTTCTCATCACCATACAATTGCATCATTGTTGGACTCTTCTCCTTGTTTCCATACTGAGATTCCAATCAATGAGGATTCATGGTGTTCCTAGATTCATCATGGATAGTCATGTTCTACTAACATGACTAATTCTATTATCCCCTCTTGAACAATGCATGTGATACTTGTTACACCAGAAAAGTTTCTTGAGTACCTGACTTCAGAGCCTATAGAAACTAGCTCTAATGATTCCCCATTTGATTGTAGTTGTGAAATGTAATAATATTTTTCATAAACTCTCACATTATGTTTTCATGCAACCACATTAGAAAGATCTTACATTACTCTTGGGGCATGGAAGAATGTTCACTGATCCAACCATCTAATTTTGAGTCCCTCTCCAACATAGGAAACATGTTTCCCTCTTACGATTTCTTTGAGAATCCATGCTCCCATAATTTCTTGTAGGTTTTATCATACGTCATACTACCATAGATCCTAAGATATCACATTCATCCATTCTATCTCTATTCAAAATATTTATATAATCCTTATTATAGAGCACTAAAATCTTCGATCAAATATCCAAAGATATCCCTAATTCAAAGATGCATGCCTTCATGGACACCCTCGCAACAACATCATATGGAAATAACAGTTAATTGATGAATAATTCTACATATTCTATGAAAAAGAGATTATACTGCATCAGGATGATGAAGTCTAATGTTCTCTAAATCATAAATGATTGAGGTTATAATTTTTTATTGAAAAATTTATCATAATACTCTATATAAGGCCTTGATTCATTTTTTCCTAGACAGATAGGTCCCACCGATTTTCTGAATGATCCTCGAGCATATATATTTTATGTTTAACTCTCAAATCTTCTGGTGTTATTGTGAAATCAAATATATGATTCGTCCTATTCAACAACACCTCTACATTTTCATGTTCAGATTCACTCTTGAAAATGGGTGGATTCTACTTCTTGAACTTGATGGAATGATCAACATGTCTTGGATCATCTCTTATGTTTTCTATGTCCATAGCATGAAATTCATAGAATTTAAACTAAACTAGCTCATGGTTCACATGTTTTTCATGTGAAACCACATTCTCTAATGCTTTATCTAGTTGGTATCTATGTCTCCCACTGGGTTCCATTTCTAAAAAAATCTATAAGGATCACTCTCTATAAACTAAAGGATTACCCATTCATTTCATATCACATAAGATAGCACAATATTTATTTATAGGGGGAATTAATTCTTCTAATTCCATTCATTCTCTTCATGTTTACTAAACCCATGACAATGAGATTCATATATCATATAATTGTCTCCAAAACATTTATGTACCCAACTACCTAGTTAGTTGAAGTTCAATAAAAAAAGGTCTGCTATATATTTTTATAGCCTCAAATTCAATTCATGTAAATCATACTCCTTTCAAATATTCCCACCCCTGAATAGATAATATGGAATTCAACTACAATACCATGAAACAAAAATATAGTTTTTAGGTAATGAACAAAAACAATGATACCATTTGTAATGAACAACTTATAATAATCCGCTACAAAGGGTGATGAATCATTACATAGACTTAAGAGACATACCCATGATGATAATGGAGGGAAAAAAATTCCTATGGGTTTAAATACAAGTGGGTAATAATTTAACATTTTATAATAAATGCACACCTAACAACCATAACCAATCAACCACAATATGATGCACGACTAACTAGAATAAAACTAAACAATATACTTTGTAATAAAACCCACCAAAGTGTGAAACACCAGATGGAAAACTAATAATAAATGTAAATAGTGGAAGACAATAAATTCTTCATAATGACCACAACACTGCATGATCCACAAGATCGATGCTCAGATAAAACCAAACATTCCAAGTATCCTGAGATGGTGTTAAATTCATCTGATTCTTTACCTTTTCCCAAGTCCGAAAAGATGGATTTTACGAAAGAACCATAGTTACAAAGTATGGGTCCACATAAAAATCAGTACATTTTCCCTAATGACCCCCTACTCGAAGAAATAGGATATAGAATTTAGAAACAATTATATAATACCAATTATTTAAATAAATTTGGTAAAACAGTTTACAACTAAATATAAAAAAGATGAAAAACCCCAAAATAATCTACTGAAATTATGTACTATTTTCATCCAATATTCCATGAATGTCACATTTCTAGAAAAATAACGAATAATGTTTTTAAACCCATTCCTCAATATAATTTTTGAATAAACATTCCATTTATCTTTTTGAACACCCAACCATGCATGCATCACGTCGATAATTACATACTCATGAGTGATATCTTGTCCAATTACCTTGTTTCTAACAAACACACACAACCGATCTACGGTCACATTTCTTTTCCCCCATGGTTAGACGACACTTATTCAAGGTCCATCACGAATGAACTCACACAATACCCAATGTATGCCAAAACCATTTAAAATATCAATTTCATCCCAAATCTATAAAACCAATATTTTATAGAAAACATTAATGAAACCAATACAAAACCCCCGTTACATCTCCATAATATCATTAATTTTTGAAAAACCATTTATCAAAATATATTTATAATAATTTCAAAAAAAGATTTGTTATTATTCATCATATTAAAATATAGAATCAATCACTTTATCAAGAACACCAATTTTTAAAGATTTCCACAATCCTTCATTCAAGAAGAATTATAAGAATAAAAAAATATAAAATCCCCATAATTTCATCCCAATGTAATAAATTTTAATGCACTTCAATAATTTATAGAATGTGGAGTCATGTTTGAATCCATCTACTTCAAACATTTTGACAAAAAATGGTGAACGAACAATGAACGCTCACAAAACTGGGTAAGTATTCCATGAAACTGCCTTAGATATCCTCCCCCTAACAATGATCAAGAAAAAATATGTACATATTTTTCCTCCATAATCATAAATACAACCAAATTGATTGTAGATCTAAGTATTTGAGAATGGGGGTGACATATATCTAATAAAACATGAAAGGAATTGTGATGAACAAGTACTTATAGCAAGAATCAGGCTTCTAAACACCAAGGAGTGTCTCTGAATCAATTCCAATATTCATGGGATAGGTTCTCTAACATTCAAGAGATATGGATCTCGATTTAGGGCCACTTATGACGAAAAATCAGCCACATATAGTAAAAAACATGTGGGATCCACTTTTTTAGGATCTCACTTTGACCATGCGCTTGGATTAGTCAAACGGTTTGAAAACCCATGAGAGAATTGTGCAATAGTTAATTCCTGGACAGACCATCAGACAACCTTCTTACATGGTCTTTATAACCATTTTCACACCGCCACAAATTCCCCAAAACTAGTTTTCAATGTATATAGTTACCACTAGGCTCGTGCACAGTTTTAATAACATGTGTGTAGCCCTTGCACCTCCCCTTAAGTCCAAAAAAACACTCTAAACCTTCTCCGAACTGTACCAACCATCACCCTTAAAGATTATATACATGAAAATCCTAATGAATGGGTTATATACCAAAAAACTGGGGGGGGATACACATAATACCCTTGAAATCTATCTCATACATCCAAAACACATCTAGATAGCTATTCAACAGTTACATGGAACATACCATTAAATATGTGATATATAATATAGTTTGTGATCATCCTAGAGGGTCTTTGTAGGGTAAAAAATTTAAATATATAGTACATATATAATTGTATCAATAGAAAGTATTTATATGTATATGAGTGTATGTAAATTGAAATATATGGAAACCAACACATTAAATATAACCCTCTCTAGTCAATTATCTACCAACTATGTGTGATCATTTTACCTTATTTGGTAAATTCTAGAGTTGGATGATTCACTTATGATCTGAAAAAACGTTGTGGGGAAATAATGCACCAGCCCTCACATCATAACTAAGAAACATGTCAGTTCTATTTCTATAGATAAATAGAAATTGAAACATCACCAAACCAAAAATCATAATTAACCTCCACACTTACACAACTAATTTCACCAATAAATACAGACACAAGTTTTATATAATAAACCAAATTATTACATCTCTATTACCCATACTAGACTATCAACCATAAGGTGTTCACAATTGGGATGTGAATCCCACATTAACAATAGATCACTATTATACCTTAGATTATATAGACATATATGGTGTATCCATAACCATTATGAGGGTTAATGTCGTCACCCTAATCCACTAATTTTGAAATGACAACACTATATTCTACTGTCCAACCCCAATATACCATTCTTTTTAAGTGTAAATGTGATCCCAAAATACTCATGCCCATAGTGAAAAGTATCACCAATCATTCCCTGACTATAAAAATTAAAATATCTATCTCCTCACCAAAAACTAATAAGATATCAGTATCACACATTCTGATGTACCAAACCTCCCTATAGGAAGAAATATCATTCCTTTCACTTAACCAAGGAACTGCATTAATAAACACATCGAAATAAAATAATCAATGTTATATAGGTAAAAATTTCAAAAAAAAAATAAATTGACCATAAAATGTTGAAAAATATATAATGTTCTTATACATCCATCACCCATATATGGATTTACCTATGTATCTCACACAATTAATGGAGACTGCAAGTGGTTATATTTCTGGCTGAACTCTTAACCACACCCATTTTAAAATTAACGTGGTGTGTAAAAGAAATCAATGAAAATATCTACAATCAAACTAAATAATATTTTAAGGATCCTTGAGGCTGAATTACTCAAACAAATTATAATCTAGGATAGAAAAATTGAGAACCAAAAAGAAAATCCCAAAAATAGATTTTTAAGATAAAACACTCTATAATGGTGAAAAAATCTAAAACAAATAATGATAGGTTCTTGAGCCTCACATATATGGATTATTAGTTATTTATATATAAATTATCTAGAATGAAACTAGTTAGATCACACCCAAGGGAAGACAATAATGTGGTAGAGACATTGGCGTCATGATTTAGGTGAAAAATCTCAAATCATGCCCCATCATTAAAACTTTTTAATCAACTAATTACAAAATATTAAAAAAAATAAGATGGGAATTATGTTCCCATTCCTTCGATATAATGTACCTACTAGACATCAGATACTCATTCAAAGGAAACTGGATGGAAAAGGGACAAAATAAATCGACCCACTTTTCTTGGGTTCACTGGGTACCATATAACAATACAGAGAGTGCCTTGTGTAATCTATAATCAATGAAAATTTTCTTGTATAGATATCTTACACATGAAACCATCCCATAAGCCTGCACTAACCCATATAAAAGGTAAAACATTATAGTGACCCAAAATTTTCATATTTATATATTACATTTATTTGTATGAATATTAAATAATAATATTATGGGTTATAACAAACCCATAATGATTTAGTTTATTATGAGAATAGATACATAAATTTATATTTTAGGTACATTCATCATCATCTCCAATAATGTCATTCTCAATTTTTACACATCTTGAAATAACATACAGAAATCATTTCTTCATAACCCGAAAAAAGTAAACATAAGAATGGGTGATCATAGATGATTAGTAACTGTTTAAATAGAAGATATCAACTAAATATTATTGTTGTCACGAACCCAAAAAATACTATTCTCAGGTAGGATTAATTTATTACTTATTGTAGATATCAAATGTGGGTAAAAACAATGGTTTCTTCAATTTATGATTGAATTGGGCTCTATGTTCATAGTTTTGTTGACTACCCGTCAATTGTTCAATAGGAGGACCAATTCATCAGAATTTGTTTATATATTTAGAACATGAAAACCTTTTGAATTGTTCATTATTTCATTAATAACTACATTAAAACAATACCACTTTGGACTCAGCATTGGGGACATTCTAGTTCTACCATGGGGTCATGGGTATTTATTAGTGATTTTAACTCTATTCTTCAAGATGATGATAAAATGGTATCCGTCTTCAGCTCGACATCCATCAAGGATTTCAAGGTAATTGTTGAGGATACTAAAATAATTGAAGTCAATTTTTCAGGGGCCAAATTTAGGTTGTGAAGAATACACATTAATGGAACGAGATCTATTATGATTGATAGAGTCTTTTTGAATGATGACACCAAAGGAAATTGTAGATCTATCAGAAGTGTCACCCTGACAATGAATAAATTTGATAAAAAAATCATTTTAGTATTTCTCCATGGTAATAAAAAAACATTACCCTTCCCTTTAAGGTTCAATAAAAAATCAACATACCTTATGTCTTTTCATAGAATTGTTCAATACACATTGGCCAAATCTGAACGGAATGACATGCCAATGGAATTCAACTATAAAATGAAATATATGAAAGCTATAATGATGGATTGTAACAGAAAATGAATCTGACGCCATTATATGGAAATTTATTTTTTAAACACTCTTTGCTATCCATTCAATATGAAATCAATATGAATAATTTCACCATAGGTATCCCACCAGAGGATTGGATGGCTTTAAAGCCTCAAGACCTCATAAGTCATAAGGAAAACGTCATTAAATATGTTTTAAAGGACATGAGGCTCAATAATGGGGATATAAATACCATGTTTTTTAATGCCCTACAATGTTCAAGAAGGTCCAATATACTTCTTTACTTCTTGAATGATTTTGTTAATTAATTACATACTCATACTACTCACATTATTTCCATTTATGAAAATATATTCATTGGAACACCAATGAATGAGGACTATAAGGAATATATCATTACAATGATGATCACTATGTATGAGAACCTACCATTTAATTCTACCCCTTTGGGGTTTGAAAATAGAGAATCTATCTTTGTTCTGAATAAGGGAATCTCACCAGGACTAGATTTTCTCATCAACCATTTTCCCACAATTTTTAGAAGAATATTTAGATTGAATTTTGAACACTGGATAAGATTTTGTTTCAGGTTTTGATCCTTCACTAACGAATTTAATGTCCAATTTATTTAACTCATTCCAATGATTATGAATTCTATTGACATTATCCAATTGTGGTTAATTTCTCTTGTCAACACAATTCAAATAATTATTTAAAAGATTCTAGCCAACATACTCCCTTGAATCTCAAAGATGTTCATATATTAGAACCCATTTGGTTTTTTTCATAGAAGAAAAAACCATAACTATTAGATTTAAACCTTAGAATGTATTAGTCATATAGGGAAGTGAATAAGGGGAGGTAGAATTATCCTCAATATTGAAATCAATAAATATTTTGAAATTATGGATTGTGGATTTATATGGCATTTTCTCACACGTTTTGGATTCAATGAAAAATTTATTAGCTGGAAAAAAACCCTACTTGGGTCGGAACACATTTATACTTTAATAAATGGATTCCAGAGGCTATTTAAGGTTCTCAATAGGTGTGATACAAGGATACCCCCTCTCAGCTATCATTTTTTCCATTGTCTAAAACTATATCATCTGATAATTACTTCATATAGTTAAAAATGGTGATGTGGAAACCATCAAGGAAGAAAAAGGTATTTAAGACCCATCCAAAATCCTTTCTATTGATAAAATTATCATCATTATGTTGAGAGATGTGTGGAATAACAAGATCATCAAAAAGGATCATTGTCATTATGAGTGTGTCCTAGACCAATAAGTCAATTAGGGTAAGTATTTCATTTAAATTGGCATGAATATTAAAACCACTAGAAATATAAACAAGGTTAATGATTTGGGAAGTATGGAGAGTTCTATAAATTATATATATCATAGAGTTCCCAAGTTTTTTAGAAGCCCATTTTCTTTATACTCTATCAATATTATGATTCATGATAGTAGATATCTAGCCTCGTGGAAAGGTAAAATACGTTAGATGGTTGGATTATCATTCCCTATTAAGTATGAAATCATCTCAAATATGGTATAATCATTTATGGATTACTCCTGGACATTCTCATTCATAAAAACAACCAATTAGTTTCTGAGAATATTGATATTGAGTTGATGTGTTATGGTGATAATGATTTTAATAGTTCCATGGAATCATTTTTGTATTATTTATAGTCTTTGGGGCCTTGGGTTCAATAATATGTCCTTTTCTACCAATCATTCAAGGATCAATTTATTTTGAAACGTATCAATTATAAATTTGAAGCCTAGGCATATCTCAAATCCATGTTTGTTGAGAATCTAAAAACTGGGAATATCTCTTACAAGGATTCATCGAAATTTCATTGACATATGGTAGAATTCCACATGATTTTCAAGAACCCCCACTGGTTGCTCAGTGCCTACTCATAAATCAGGTTTTGGACTAAAAATTTGACTAGAAGTAGCCTTATAAATAGGATTGATTCCATTGATCGTGAGAGTGATTATATTATATCAATCAATGATCAAATGAACAATCTAACTACTCTTCCACATTATATTCTTTAAACTATTTCTTGATATAAATTCTCAACCCAGAAAGACATTCATATATTGGAACCAACCATAAATGGAAATCTTTTATCCAAGGTTTTATACAAATTACTTATCCAGGCCCTAAAAATCGATAGGGGATTTTGAAAAAATAAATTCTTCTCTTCATGGTCACTCTATAACAGATAAATTCCTTAAATAAAATCACTATCAAGGAATATATACAAAAACATTATATCTTTTCTTTTCTCTGAGATTGTTCTCTACAACTAATAATGTAAGGATGTGGATCATCAGCTTCTTTGTTTCCAAACTATATCACCTCATTTTAAAATCATTTTTGATATGTTTTAGGTAAAGATACCATAGTAAAATGAAATCAATGATTTCCTTCCAACACTTATAAATAACAAGATATCAATGAAGCTCTCTATCCTCTTCCATGTGGCTTTTGTTGAGTTTTTTCATGTCATATGGAGATGATGGAACAAGACTATTCTTGATTAGTACCAAATCAATGTCAAAGATTCCTTTTCTCAATTTATGATATCAACATAACAAGTGAAATCACTGCATTCTGAAATATGTAGTAACTCGGTGAAGTAATATTGTATGATGAGGATAATTGAGGTTTATAGATTAGTTTCCCCTCGAAATTACATGATTGTTCTCTGTAAGATCCCTCCCTTGGATATCTGGATAAAGATTCATTCCCCCCAGGCCATGAAAGGGAATTCATGACCATCAGGTAATGGATTATTATTCTGGGACTATGATGGGAATTTATTTAATACCAGTATAATTCCCATGGCACTACACCAACCATGGATGCAGAGATGACATGTTTGATTAATGTTGTTAGCACTATAATGAAAAGTAACATAAAAAATATGGTTAGTGTGTGATTCCATAGCAATTATCCAATATGTAAAAACAGGACATGCACACCTTTCATAGAAGCTGACAAAAAAATGGCTCAAGTTCCCTAATTAGATTTCACCAGTGAATTACATTATCACACATGCTTTTAAATAACCCAACGCACTAGTAGATGTAATTAAAACAAGGGAATGTATGAGGTGGTTTATTTTCAAAAATTATTCATCATAATGATCTAAATCTAAATATTCTAGAGGATAAATGCAAGGTTCCAACATTTAGACAGTTGTAGCATCTATTATAATTTTTCAATACCAGATCTTTTGATCTCACTATTCTCATAATTATTAGTAATAGGTTATACTAAGGAATAATAAAAATACGTGGGTACGATATTAGGACCATAACCTAAGTTGTTCATAACCAATCTATCATATATTATATAAAAGAGTAATGGTGTAAAACAATATCATTCAAAATTACATGCTTTATAATAGATAGAAAGCATTATAAATTTAGCATGAATTATATGTTCATATCAAAAGCATAAAAATTTTGATAACAGCATGGATAATTCATTGGTATAAAAAATTTCATTTTTTGATGTACAACTACCTTGTCTATAAAATCATATTTTATAATGACTAAATACCTATTTCAAATTTCATAACATATCATCCATCATCCCTTGATTCCCATAGTTTATAATACATCCCAAACTATTTTACCTAGTGCATCAAGTACATCAACATGTTTCTCATAATTATCAAATGAGGTATAAAAATTACTAAATACTTTATAGGGACGTGTAATTATGGGGATACACATCACATTATAAAAACAATACATATGTGTCCCATAATATCCTAAAAAACCATCATATCATGAGAAAATAACTGATATAAAGGTAACAAGATTCATAATCATTTAATCATTTCTTCATAGAAAATATGATGCAAACTAAATTGGTTTACTAAAAATCTAAAAAAATAGAAAATATAGATTAAAATAAGAAGGATTATATGATGAGATGATATACTTATTAAATCATAATTAACATCATAGTATGATATAATAGATTAGAATTCCTTTCAAATTATCATCAGAATATTTTTTCGGAAAAGAATCTTTTCATGTAAATGTAAATTCATTGATATATAAATATTTCATAAATATTATGGTAAAAAATTTCTTTTATAATAGTCATGGAAAAATTAAATGTAGGTATCAAATCATTGAATGACTATTATGGTGGGAATATCCACTCATTAAATCAATGTAAAAAACTATTCCTTTCAAATTTTTGTTAAAAAATCTAATCTACCCCATTCATAAATTGAAAAGAAGATTCCTTTGAAATATTTACATAAAAATAAAAGGTGGATAAAAATAATCTTTTATAATCAACAAGGAATTATAAAAAAAATCATGACAATATTCAATGAAAACAAAGCCATGGAAGAAAATATTCTTGACCTAATAATAAATCCATGTTTGTTTTATGTAAAAAAAATTGAATCCCTGAGTAAATAATTTGAGGAAAATGAAAGGAAAGCATTTAATATATTCAAATAAAAATAGGATAACAAATAATAGGGAATAATCTAATAAGTATATTATAATTTTATAAATGAAAATTGAAACATAATCTATCCAGAAAAAATTGTATTGGGACGTAAATACCATACCTCATGTCTTATCTCACTTTATACATGTTTGAAAATAGTATATTGTAAATATATATTCATTTTAAATATATTCATAAACCATATTTATATATATCATACTATATATTATTCACTTATATTATATTATCACATGTTTAATAAAAAAATTATTAAAATCTAAATTCCAGGTTGTAACTGTTTTTTAAATACATTTGTTAGTTCATCATTGTTGTTATATATACATTAATAAAATATAAATTTATAATAAAATATTTATCCTGATATAAATACCACATTGAATCATTATATATATTATTATTTTCATCCATAAATTGTTGTTTTAGAAAAATTAAGTACACA
This sequence comes from Viscum album, assembly GCA_963277665.1. Classification (NCBI taxonomy): domain Eukaryota; kingdom Viridiplantae; phylum Streptophyta; class Magnoliopsida; order Santalales; family Viscaceae; genus Viscum; species Viscum album. The sequence continues at coordinate 2,000,404,634 of OY728146.1, read as the reverse complement.
ATTCATTTAGAGGGTATGCACTTTGTACACAGGAACATTATTTTAACATTATAATGGAAGGAACAAAAGAATGGTAAATAATAATTCAAATTTCCATAATCATTACTATCACATATATATCATATAAATTTATTGATTTTTTCTTTTTTTATTACATGTAAAATATAAGGGAAAACGAATTGCATCTCTTCGAGGATGTGGGGGTGCACATGTACGACTTCCTTGAGAAACATTCTTTGGCTTACACATTAATCATTAAATGGATGTTCTTTTGGAATGATATAATTCCCTAAGATCTAATAATGGAATTTAGGATTATAATATGGCCTATCAAGACTTATATATAATCTTCAATCAATTTGAATAATGACGGATGAACGGAGTCCTTTTATAAGTGTGTGGTGGATGAGTCTAGGAATTACATGATATTTTATATATTTATTAATTAATATTCATATAAAAATAGATAAAAATTAATATAATTTTAATATATTGTAAGGATGAGTCTATGTCCTCTAGAAAAAAAAATTGAATAATTTTTAGTTCTATCTTTACCGTTATTTCTTCATTTTTGCCCCTTGATAATCCTTTGGACAATTACTAAAATATCGATGTTTGCTACTATTTTACCATTAAGAATGTGATCTGAAAAGGACACATTACTCAAAAAATAGACTATAGTTTATATATTTTTACCATATCTCATTATCTTCTATGTATAATTTATTTTTAGTAATTTAAAACCATTTAATAATTTTTTTTAAAAATAATATTAATTTAATTTTTGGATGTAGTTATTTAATTTGAATTTGAATACAACATGAAAATAATGGTATTTTAATATAAAAAATTCCAAAATTAGTAATATTTTTTATTTTTCTAAAAAAAGAATCGTATCCCTGTTAGGTCCACTAGGATAAGAACACTAGGGGGCGAATCATGGTATGATAGATTAAAACAAGATCCCCAATTGATCTTATTTTGTTTTTTAAAAAAATATCTCCTCTCTCTTTCCTATAGCAAGGTATAAACCTAAATTTAATAATGCACATGAGACAACAATTTTTACTTGGTTCACCTTCACTGGGTTCCATCCAAGGAGAAAACACCGACAATGATCCAATGTACCAAATTCACTAAAAGCGCAATGTTGTTTACAATGTTCTGAGAGAACTCGTTATCCCTCCTGGTTTACACCAACTGACAATATGAAGGCTCATTGATCTATCAACTGATGTTTTCTCAATCATTCTTCAGAAGATCCAATCACAGTTTGAATACTTTTTGGTCCATTAATTATCAAAAATAAATGCATCTTTATTTATGTAGATTCAATTTTTATGTTCCACATTAATCCACTGATTATTACATCATTACCACAGCTGTACCGGGTAATCTTTCGACCTCCATGCATCCCACGAATGACCAGAATGCTTCTCCAAGCCTTGAGCGCTTCTATATGCCTTGGTGCGCTTCTCTAAGACTGGCATGATACTGTCACTTAACCACATGCATGACACTCCCGTCACGAACACCAAACAAGGGTGACACACATCCTTTTATGCCCAATCTAATATTGGCATGCAACTATCAACTGGCATCCAACTTCTAAATAACATTATACTTGTGAGACCACCCCACCACTTCCATGACTGAACCTACTTGTCATATTGAAGCAATAAATCTCCCAAATATTTCAAATCTATAAAAGTAATGAGGAGGGGAGAACCTATATTTATAGGCATTTGGACCACTACGAGCGCTGCACGCAGGTTTCCTTTTCGAGCACAAGTCTAGCCGCCCTAGTCTCTGTTGCCTTAGTAAACTTTTGTGGCCATACTAAAACATGGGCACCCATATTTTTATTTCCATATTTTGATGTTTATGATCATGAAAAACATATGGAATTCAGTTTTTCAATCCATCAAGACACTGGGGTGCAAGTACATTGAAAAAAACCACTTTTCTCCATTTTTCTAGGTTCTTATTTCTACCATATATTGTTGAAAACATATCTAGAACTCAAAAACTCACCATGAAAGCACTACTTTGTCGACAAATTGAACTTTTTGGTCTTCATTGAAAACAAACACATTTTGGATGCCCTCTCTGTCAACAAACACAACTAACTAAAAACTAATTAAATGAATCCTTGAGGGATTTTCGTCCAATAATATCCCCATTTGGATTTTTTCAAAACACATTCATGAAATGATACCATAGAAACACTTCAGCCACCATTCTCATATTGCAATTCTAATAGTGATCAAAGACCCACTCAACACATACTCTATGACACCATGAGAAATGCATGGTGTGATAAATAAGATTAAATGAAAGATCATCAATGAAATAATTAATTTTAGACACCACTTTTTGGTACCAAAATGATACAAAATGCTGATCATTAGAAACATACTAATACTATTCCAACACCACACTTTTGCTTTTATCACGGTCCTCAATTGTCATGATATATATTCATTGAACGATCGATTCTAGTATCATCATATTTTATACTGCCCCTTCCTTGTTTCTTGGGTACATGTGTTGTCTAATCTAAGATGTGTATGATCACTTGGAACACCACATTCACTCATCATGATGCTCCCCCTATCAACTTCTTCTCATATCTTATAAACTCCCTCTATCACGCTACTCCACCTATCTGCTTCTCCCATAGTCATTGAAATAGACATTGTATCCCTTATTTAGGCACAATTTCTCCCTCTTTAAATCCAATTCATATCCCTCTTTTAGAGTGAAATTTTTTCCGCATTTTTCAATAAACCCAATGGCCACCCCTTGGTGGTCTACAATAGACTAAAGAGGACATGTTAGTACTGTAAGGAAAACACGTCATACCTCGGGAAGAGGGGAGTTTCCACATCTACAATCTTTCAAGTGAGGGGAGTCAACTAAACTCATAGACCAGTCGATGCCTCTCAAACTATTCCTTCGGTAAGGCCTTAATCAGAATATTCACAACCCGTTTCACTGTAGAAACATACTCCAACATCACGCTTCCATACTCAACCTTCTACTTGATTAAATTATACTTTATCTAAATATGATTTTCACCATGAGTTATGGAAGTGATTTTTTTTTCTAAGATTTATAGAACTTGAGTAATCACAGTAGATTCTGATCAGATACATCACTTCCACGCCTATATCATCAAGTTGCAGCTTAAACCACAATATCTATGTGAATTCTTGAGAGGCAGAAATATACTCAACTTATGTGGTGCTCAGGGAAATGAAATATTTCTTTTTTCTAAGAAAATAAATACAAAAACAACCAAGATTGAAGGCACCTCCTATAATATATTGCCAATCATCCGCTGAACTGGCCAAATCTGTATCAATATATCCCAATAACTCTTATTGGTATTTGTCATTATATATCAAGAACTACTACATTGTGCCCTTAATATACCGAATCACTCCTTTCACTGAAACCATGTGACTTTATTTGGGATTACATTCATATCTCACTCCTTGGAATGTGGTGAATATAATGTCAGACCTTGTCACGGTCAAGTACAATAAATTATCAACAATTTACCTGTATTCTATGATATTAACTGCCTTTCATTCATCATATTTTGATAGTTTCATCTGAGTATCAACCAAAGTCTCCAATTCCATTGAATTTTCCTTCCCAGATCTGCTCATAATCTGCTTGGAATATTTGTATTGGGAGATAAATGTGTCATTCCTTCATTTTTTTTCCTTTCAACCAAGGAAAAATGTCATCTATCTAATCATTGATATATCAAACTCGCTTTTCATGAATTCAAAAAACTATCTGCACTATGCTTTATCAGATCTGAAAAAAATTATGTCATGGACATAAACTAGCACCATCATCCTTTGATTATAGTCATTGTTGAAATAGTGATTATAATAAAATTCACCACCATGGAAACCAATCTTGTTAAAATACTGATCAAGCCTTGATTAACATGCTCTTAGTGATTGTTTCCGCACATATAACACATTCTTTAATCGACAATCCTTATTCTCATCCTCATGAATGAGAAAACCATCTGCCTGATCATTATACTCCTCTTCCTCCAGAACCCCATTTATGAATATAGATTTGATGTCCATCTTGAACACTTTTAACTTAAAATGCACTATAATGGCTAGGAGTAATCAGATTGTCTCCAGCCTTGTAACTGGTGAAAATGTATCATCAACATCTATTCCCTCTATCTAGGAGTACACTTTTCACAGTAGTCGTGTTTGTTTCGAATCACTATTCCATATTTGTTGACATTATTGTAATAGACCCATTTAGTTCTGATTACATTCTTATTTTATTGACAAGAAAAAATCTCCCATGACCAATTTTTCTCAATTTGATCCTCCTATTCATTCAATGAATGAACCCAGTGTTCATCATCAGCTACAGAAAATAAAGAATTTAGGCACCAACTGAGATAAGAAAGATGTATGATGTTGTGATTTAATTCTTCTTGTCTGCACTGGAGCTGATTGATCACCAAATATATTTTTCCTATTGATTTTAGCTTGACTTCTTGGATTCTGTAAAGATACAAATATTATATCATCATGCTCATCATCATTATCTTATTTTAAATCAGTATTGACCTCTTATTCTCCCCATGCATTACTTTTCTCCACGTCATTATCATCATGAAATTTTTCACTATGTTGTTTAATATTATCTTCATTTTACACCATAGTGAAATAATTTTTCTCAACTTCCTTTCACAATAATTAAGAAAAACATTTATAAACTTTTCTTTATCCTAAGTAAGCAAGTAATATTCCCTCATCTTTGCGTGATCCAAATTTCTTGTATTTTTTTATTTTTGAGTATAATGAAATTACATCCATGGATTCAAAAGAACTTCCCCATTTTAATTTTCCCACACCACATCTTATAGAATGTCTTGTATACTTTCAGACGCAACAAATCTCTGTTAGAAATGTAGACTGACGTCAATATTTCTTCCTTCCAATTTCTATCTAATATGACTTTTTTCTAGAAGAATTGTTATTGTCATGGTGTTGATGATTTGATTTCTCCTTTCATCCTCTCTATTCTATTGGGGAGTTCTTTCTAAAGAATCATAATGCTTTATCCCGTGTTTCCCGATATAGTGTTCCACTTGAATGTTTTTGATTTATGTACGATGGTCAGTACGAAACATCAGAATTTTTTTACCATGAATCCTTTCAGATTCCCTCAAATATTGTTTTATGAAACTAAACAAATCTGACATATGGGAAATGGAAAATACCAATTCCATTATGCAATAATCATCAATGAAAAGAATGCAATACCTATTCCTGCCAATGGATCTTGGTGAGATAGGTCCACAAATATTAGCATGTAGCAATTAAATCTCTTTTATTGACTTCTTTTAATTTTAATCTTACATCTTTCTCATGTTCTTCCATTGTTTATAGAAAGAACACATCTTATTCTCCACTTACCATGAATATATTTCCCTTGGTCCTTTTTCCCTAAGAGACCATTGTACCATCTCTTCCTATTACGATAGACATATTCTAGGTAAATTGTATAGAAGGCCTGTGGTCACATAGTTGACTGACACTAAGAAAATTGTGACTAATACCTTCTACAACCATGAAATATGATCGTTTTATTTATTTCCCCCAAACCTGTCCTTTATTGATCCAATTATCTTCACGAAATCATTATTTCAAAACATGACGACACCTTCTTTTTCATATTTTATGCATGTGACTAGATCCCTATTGCATGTCATTTGAGAAGTGCCACCACTTTCAAGGATCCATTCACCAAAATGGTCAGATGCTTTAAGGAAAATTTCAGAAACAACTATTAAAAAGATGAAAATCTATTTTGAATTTTCTACTCACCTGTTGGTTCATTGATCGACATCTGGAGAAGACATTGATTCTGCTTTGGCACACTCCTCTGTATAGTCGATGTACTGTATATAGATAAGTGACCAAATTCTCCACACCAAAAATAGTTTCCTTTAAAATATGTTCCAGGGAACAGTTCTTTTTTGGACAGCCACCTCTATCCCTGTGCCCTTCGATATCTTATGGCTATAGAACACACATTTTGTGAGTGTCCCAACATTTCACATCAATAACACATGATAAAAGGAATATTCATGCATGTCACTTTTTTACTTGTTTTAGTTCTTTTGGTTCCTTAAATTTTATTATTAATCTTCATCCCCATGTCAATTTTCATTCTAGGAATGGGTTCTTGTAGTCTGAGTGAAACCCTGACTGCATTCTATTTATGATCAATCCCAAAGTCATCCTTAACATCTGAGCTCATTTGATGATTCTTTCCTATATAAATACTAAAATCATATTTCATCTTTTCAGTCTTTTGAATGTTAATCTTTCCCAATAAAATTCTAGGAATCCAATGTTTTTCTTGGTCCATAAGTTTTTGTCGCAGACCAATAACTTTTCCTTTAAGTTAATTGATACACATTATTTTATCTTTCATTTTTTTATTAATTCCATAAATCACCTTCAAATGTTATTCAATATTGATTTTATAATCACTAACTGATTATGAGTCCTCTTGTGTTGATGAATTGAGTTTTTTAAATTCTTCCATCAACCTAGACATCTCTTCATCTTTTTGATGTATATAGAGTGTGGAACCTCGAACAACATTGTTGGATTTCTTTGTATTAGATCTATAAACATCAATCTCTTCAAGAGTTTCCTCTAATTCCTCTTTAATATCATATTTCCATCAATTCATCTTCATCATCAATGTCATATTTTTCTTTTTTTCACTACTGACAACTTCCCCAATTGAAATTTCACAAGGATCTTTCCAGTTCTCTATCTCTTCAGCCTCCCCAACATCAGACTCATCTGAAATATAAAATTATTTTTAAAGAAGCTTATTTTTCTAAAGGAAATTTGTCTTAAATTGTTCTTTCATTTAACATTGGCTGAAGAATTCTTCTTGGTAATTTCTAGTTCATCCTCTTCATCTTCGTGAATATTCTTGGGGAACCATTATGCAAGATGACCAATTTTTTCCCATCTAAATCAAGAAAGTGGATGTTTCCCTATGAACATTAATTTTCATCATTGAAGATATGGGGAAAGGAAATACATCACCTCATCTGTATCTTATTCTTACTAATAATATTAAATAGTGAGATTCTTCATAGACTTGAATGACAAATCTTTAGATTTCCCTTTTTCCACAGTATTGTAATCATCATTTCTCATTTCATATGCAACAAGTGTGCTATACAGGTTATCCAATTGTCAGCACTTTTGGATATTTCTCTTCAAAAACTATGAATTTCCAATTAAACAGAGGTGGATGTTTCCTCAAGAAGCACTTAACAATCTTAATGTCTTCAATGACTTCACCAAGACCTGATATGTCTTCCACTATAACCTTTACCATGTCAAAGAATGCATCTACAAACTCATTCGAGTTTATTATCAGATCCTCATATTTGTTCCACAAAAGATGTATATTCGCTTCTATGACTTACGAATATCATTCATATATATTCAATATATATTCCCACATGTCATGTGAGGTTTTTCATGACATATCCTTCATATAGAATAATTTGGATAGTGCTCCGCCTAAAGAATTGATTCCCTTGGTGTTAGCTTCAAATTCCCTTCCCTCGCATTCTGATAATGCCCCACTATTAATATCAGCATTTATTCCATGAATTGATACCATGAACACATCCTTTCACAAAGATCAGAAGTAGTTTTGCATGTGATTCTTCCATAGCTTAAAATTGTTCCTGTCATTGATCTAAATCTATTTATGATTGGTTACCTCTATTTTATAGAGAACCCCTGATATTGGCCTCTCCCACTAATACAAATTGTTATTCCCACTTGGTTATAAACCCTATAGGGGGGGGATTTGGTTATAACATATTAAAACAACTACCCCTATGGACCTTGTTTTTCTGTTAAGAAAAAATATATTCTCTTTCTCTCTCCTATAGAAATGTATAAATAGATAATAAATCATGCACATGAAACATAAATTTTTACATGGATCACCATCACTGGGCAACATCCCTGATGCATACACTGATGATGTGCTGATGTACCAAATTAACTAAAAGAGAATTATAGTTTACAATGTTCGGAGTGAACTCATTGTCACTCTTGGTTTACAACCACTCGAAATATGAAAGCTCACTGCTCTCTCAACAGAAGTGTGCTCAAATGTTTCATCAGAACATCTACTCGCAGTTTGAAGACTTGTTGGTCCATTAATTATCACAAATGAATGTATCATTCCCTATATGTATAATCCTTTTTGATGATCCACTTTCATCCGCTGATGATTACAACATTACCATAGGTGTAATGGTAAATATTCCAATTTTCGTGCATCCTTAGAATTACTAGCAATCTTCTTCAAGCCTAGAACAATTCTCTATAACTTGGAACTATTCTCCATGACTGGCTCCCATGTGTAACCTAACCAAATGCATGAAAATCCCTTCACCAACTCAAAACATGGTCGACTCACACCCTTTACACCCAAAACAATATTGGTGTGCAACTCTTGACTGGCGCACAACCTCGGAATAACATTATACTGGCACTCCCACACCACCACTTTCATGATTAAACCTACATGCACGACCGGAGAAAGAATTATCCCAAAGTGTTGAGCTCTCTCTGAGTAACGAGGAGAGGTGGACAACTATTTATAGGCATTTGGACCTCCCAAAGCTCCGTGTGAAGGTATTCTCCCATCATGCATGTCCAGTCACCCTAGTATCTATTGCCCTAACACCATTCGTTCCCAAAACAAAATGTGGTCACTCCTATTTCCATTAACATATTTTGATGTTTATAATCATAAAAAACATGTGGCCTGCATGTTTTCATGTTTCCAAGACATCGGTGCACACGTCATTTTCTAAAAACAATTTTTTCCATTTGTAGATTTGGAGACCCAAAAATTAGTCAGACACTGGAAAACGACACCACCTTGTATTTTCTTTTTTGTATCACCTCTAGATCGTCCTTTCCTTTTTAGAGGATCTTCTGTAAACTATAGATTGTCTAAAAAATTTCTAGAACTAGAAAAATCACTATGCACACCTCCCTTTGTCAACAAATTGAACATCATTGTATTCTTTGAAAACCAACACAACACATACGCCCACTAAGTCAACAGACACAACTACCTCAAAAATTATATATTGAAACCTTATGGGATTTTCTCCAAAAAATCACAAAAAATTATCCAAAATGTAATACATTGAATATTTTTAAAATCATTTATTTTATTTTTTATTTAATTAATAACTATTATGTCTGTATTATATATGAATTTAATGTAATGATTTATCTAATAAGACATATAAATAAATTAACATGATAAATTAATGTAATTAATTTTTTAAATTAATATCTATAACTAAAATTATTGTATTTTTAGATTTATGATATTTTATTAGATGCATTTATGTCAAGATAGTGACATTTTTTATTTATTCTTTTCTTAATTCAATTTAAATTTATTAATCAAAAAATTATTACACAAGTGTCCGGGTATTTTAGAATAAGCCAGAAAATAACGTAAATAACACCTTAAATTGTACATCATTATGTTTTTTAAATAAAATTGGAGCTTTATCAGATTAGTTTTAACCAGAATTAATGCATTTAACCTTTACCCTGGTTAAAAGAAACATATTACATATACTATTCACATTTAAAAAAAATCAAAGGGAACTATTTAAAAAAATTGGATCTACAAATTCAAAATATTGACTATTTATCTCTTGTGTCGATTTTATAAATTGTAAAAAAATAATTAAATATAAAAATGCAAAACAAAATGAAAGATTATGTAAAAACCCATAAATTTCAAGGAAATTTTTTTCTTCAATTCTTTGGGATTTTACGAGTACGCAGTTTCTTGACCGCACTTGATTCTGAGGCCGGTGTGCCCGTAATCAATTTCCGAAGTTTACCTTGGGTACGTTCAGTGAACGAACGAGCGGGTTTTCTATCTTTTGAAATGGTGCTCGGAATTGAAATCTGAGGGCACCGATGAAACCGCAAGGCCACTAATTGCTTAAGAGGACCTTTACCAATGATGTGTTTACTCAGGAGGCAATGTTAAAAAAAAGTTGATTAAATGAAAAGTGAATAAATCTGTGGTATAGATTTAATTTCATTTTCTAAGGTTGTTTTATCCTACATGGGGGAGTTAGGGTGAGACACACTAGCATCCTAACTACCCATGTGAGGATAAATGTAAGGTGGGGCCCACATGTGCCCCAACCGTTTCACATTCCATAACCCCTTAACCCCCTTGGAATTTAATGTGTAACACTTCCACCTTCACACTCTCTCTCCCTCTTAACTCTTTCCAACAAACATTAAATAATCAATTAAACCACTTCATTTAGTTAATGAATGTTTTGAATTCTTAAATTTTGAAATTCATGGCATAAACAATTAAAATAAGGGGTGACCTTATTTTAATTTTGTTGTCTTGTTTTCTGTGAATTTTGGAAGAGAGCCTTGTGTAAAGGAAGAGCGAAGCTCCTCCATCGTTGAAGAATGTCATCCTCTCTGCGAAGAACGACACCTCTTAGACGTAGAGCACCGAATCAACGACGATCTATGACGTGCAATACTGTTCTTCTCTCTGTGACAACGAGAGGAGACACCGCTTCCTCCTTGGGCGCACATCGATGTCACCTTCCGACGGCAACGAATGACGCCACCTCTCTGCAGATTAGGACACGAGGTAGGGGTTATTATTGATCATGTTTTAATCATCGTTTTTCCTTTCATAAGTGTTGGCCTCTTGATATCGTCATAACGAGAGGAAATCAGACCACACAAACATGGCTGATTCTCCACTCCTTTTTCATTGTTGATCATCGTTGATGTTTGTGGCAAAGGTGGCGTGGTGCCGTTGCACCGCGTGGGGACGAAGAGGACTGCGGCCAGAGCGGGCCGCGAGGGTGGAGTGTGGCGCCGTCGTGCCGCGCTGGTGAGGCCTAAGAAGTCCGCAACCATGAGTGGGCTGCGGCAGAGGGTCACGACACCATCGAGCCGCGTCGGTGAGATGAGCCGCGACCTTAGGTTGCGGAAGACCTACAAGGGCGGCAGGCTAAGCCGGAAAGTGGCGTCTCTAGGAGGCAGGACCCCATCTGTGTCCCGCGGGGGCTCACAACCGGCCGACCATAAAGTCCGACCGTTACCCAGAAAACCATGGGGTGTAACCTCCCTGACCTGTTTCTAGGGAGGACCCCACTAGGTCTGCCGTTTTCGAAAAAAGGGGGCCGCACCCCCTTGGCGTCCCGCATGGCCAGCGGCCGAGCCGCAGCCGGCTTCCGAGCCGGGCCGCATGCCATGCTTGCCAGGCCAGCCATAGGCCATGCGGGCTGGGCCAGCCGCAGGCCACGTGGGCTTGGCTGGGCAAGCCCTGCCGGGCTGGGCCACGTCCTACAAGGCCAAAAATGGACCTGGGTAGGTTCGACCCGGTTCGGGCCGACCCAAGGGGGTCGGTCCGGGTCGGGTTGGGCCAAGACCCCCTCCCCCACTTCGGACCGTTTTCGGTCTTTTTCTCATTACTTGAGCTACACACCTCCGATCGACGCACCGTCAGTTGCATAGGAATACTTGGGACAAAAATATTGTTTTGGTAGATTACACTCGGGGTTTTTGAAAAGTTTTGGTATGGCTGGGTTGGTTCGAACCCAAAACCAACCAGGCATTTGGAGGAGAAAAACTTATAACTTAAAGACTAAACGTCCGAATGATGTTACGTCAATTACGTTGAATTTCTCATAGTGATACAGTTATTTTGTCTTACTCCACTTGAGGTTTGGCTGAAGCTGGAGTATGGTCGGGTTGGTTTCAGATTAAAAACCAACTGGGCCCCTGGGACAGAAAAGCCAATATCTCTCAGACCGGACGTCCGATTGGCGCGGCGTCTATCGCGTTGAGTTCCTATTGATGAGATGGAGCATTGTGATACATCATCTTTGGACTTCATGATAGTTGACGTATCAACCCCCTTGGATCGTGGAGTAGACCCTCCTGGAATCGAGAGTGTTGTGTGCGGGAACCATAGAGCTAGCTACGACTGCGACGACGATGATGGTTGTACATGGATCCTACGTGGGATCGGTAGCGAGGACGACTGTACATATATCCAACATGGGTTCGGTAGCAAGGATGACTTTACTTGTATCCTACGTGGGTTCGACAACGATGGTTATTGTACTAGGATACTACGTGGGTTTATCAGTGATGACTTCAAAACTTGGATCCTACGTGGGTTCGGCAGAGGAGATGATTTAGAGGCTACATATATCATCTACACCCTTCTTCGTGAGTAGTATACCTGTGTGAGATGAGTATTGACTTTTAATCAATAACATCGATATGGTTGACTTTCCTTCATGTGTGGACTGGGTAGTGCTTTCCCGTGTGGACTGGGTTGTACCTTTTCTTGTGAGTTGGAGCCGAATTGGAATTGATGACATAGATATATGTATGGGCATATACCTAAGTAGAGTTGGATGATACTTTTTGATTTTATATTTCCTTTGTGGTTTATCCTTTGTGGATTCTGGGAGACCTTTTGGGGTCTCGGGTTCCCTACTGAGTATCATAAACTCACCCCTGCACGGGCTATGCCCGCACTACGTTGTTTTGGATGCGGATGACAGACAACACTGATCGAGGTAGAGTCTTGTGGAGCGGGACGGTACCTGGAGGTGGACCACCTGGCAGGATGTACATGGAGCGGACAGACAGAACCATGGTACTGATGAGACTATATGTACCCACCCCTCAGGTGGGATTTCCAGAGGATGACTCGGTGATTGATGTTTACTTTTCAGCCTGTGTAATTTTTTTTACTCTTTTACTATACCTTATGTTCAGTTTGTATAATGGCCCATTTACATTCCAACACATACATTTGTACTTAGTTTACATATTGTTTACTTCAACTTGCATACTCTGTTGTGTTTTTTACTTATATAAAGGCAATTCCATCCCTTTTATCGGGATTTACGCCTTTTGTGCTAGTCACCAGCCCCTGGCCTATGGGAGGCGGGTGTGGGGTAGTCATGACATGGCCCCTAAGGACGGGTCATGACAAATTGGTGTCAGAGGGAGGTTGTACCGCAGAACTCAAGACTCTAATAATTTCACTGTGAAGAAATAATATTTAAAGTATTGAGTGTGGTTATCAGTCCAGGGAGTCCAGTGTTGGTATGACAACCGATGTATCCGTACACTAGGAACCTGACTTCTGATTTCCAACTAAGATCTTGAAAACATTGATTGCATGTGTGTTTCAAAAGGTTTCATTGTGATTAATTTGTGTCAGCTCACCAAGTATTCTGTACTAATTGTGGAATACCTGTTACTTTCAGGATGGCCCTACGTAGGCATCCAGCTAGGGTTCTCAGTTATGTGCAAGATGGCAGCCCACCGAGCGACGAGGCCTCGGTGCAAGTCCCCATTACAGCAGAGGCACCATCGATACCTCTACCTGCGGGGCCACTGATACCACCAGCCCCACCAGCGGAGAGTGCATGTCGCCTGAGTGTGCTGCACAAGTTTCAGCGTCAGAGGCTACCCAGGATCCATAGAGAGATGGACCCTTAGGAAGCCGAGGATTGGCTGGAGGCTATTGTTTGAGTATTCAAATTAGTAGGGACACCAGCTGATCTCATGGTGATCCTTGCGGTGAGTCTCCTGCACATAGCTATAGATAAATGGTGGAACCTCATGCTCCAGGTTCAAGAGGAGGCATATCTACAATGGAAGGACTTCTAGAGCCTATTTCGCTCGGTGTTCGTTCTAGCTACCCTCCATGCAGTGCGCATCTAGGAGTTACTACAGCTGCGGCAGGGCAGCATGACAGAAGACCAGTACTCGGTGAGATTTACCGACCTCTCGGGCTACTCCACAGACATGTTACGAGACCCATTCATTTGGGCTCGGACCATCAAGTAGGGATTGAGGCATGAGATCAGGGATTATATGATCTCCCTCATCATTTCTATGCATGCATGATTACTGGAGTGAGTCTTTCTTCTGAAGAGCTTCCTTGCTAAGTCTACGCCAGCAGCGAGGCCTACCGTAGGGTGACACGTAGTGGAGTTTCCTGCAGCCGCCAGTAGGCAGATTTCACAGAGGTTCAAGAAGACTAGGCCATCTGGTGATTGACCTCAGAATAATGGTTTGGAGGTGCGAGGAACATGCAGCAGAGACAGTCATACGAGAGGCATGAAGTGCTATGCATGCGGTGGGCAAGTCCACATGGATCGTGACTGCCAGACCCGCCATGTAGTGGAGCAGCATACAGTTGAGGGACCACCCAGGCAGAAGCATAGGTATGACCGTGGCAGTCTGCAGGGAGTAGGCAGACAAGGCATAGGAGATGGCCGAGCAGCAGGTGGTGGGCGACGCTTTGAGGCTCTACCACCACCACCACCACCAGGAGGTCCACCCCGACCACATGGAGATGGCAGATAGAGGAAAGCTCTACTTCAGGTAGTGGAGGATTATGACCACGGTGCATCTGAGATGATTCAAGGTATTATCTGTGTCTACTCCACCCTTTCTATAGTTCTTATAGACATAGGAGCGATTTATTCATTTATTTCTGCTTCCCTTGTTCGAATCTCGGAGATTCTGACGGATACATTGGCTCAATCCTTACGACTAGAGACACTTATGGGAGTAGACTCAATGATTACACATTGGTTTTGGCTATGTGATAATACTATAGGAGGTGAGGGAATCGGCTGGCATCTTCTTGTAGCGGCATCGAGGCCTTACGACGTCATCTTGGGCATGGATTGGGTATCTACAGTTCATGATAAGATCGACTGTATTAGGCGCAATGTGTTGTGTGTCCACACATATGGGAGCAGGTTCACCTTAACCGGTGAGAAGGGATCCTTTTAAGTGTAGGATGGACTCACGAAATGGGAGGACAACCGATCACACATCAGTTTACTAGTCTCATCCTAGAAACAGTTGATGTGCGGAGTTTGAGTTTTCTTGTTGTGGTGGATCAGTATGCGGATGTTTTTCCTGACGACGTTCCAGGACTACCTTCTCGCAAAGTGGTAGTATTATATATTTACATATACCCAAATATAGCCCCGATATCTACTCCAGCATATCGGATGGCTCCAATTGTGCTTCGTGAGATGTGGGTACAACTGGAGGACTTATAGGGCAAGGGATTCATCTGACCCAGTGTTTCACCCTGGTCTTCTCCGATTTTGTTCCCCAAGAAGGCGGACGGTATCTTAAGACGTTGTGTCGACTACCTTCACCTGAACCAGGTGACAATGAAGAACATGTATCCACTTATGAGGATTGACAACCTCTTCGATCAGCTCAAGGGAGCATGGTAGTTCTCAAAGATAGACCTCACGTCAGGCTATCATCAGATCAGAGTTTGAGATGAGGATGTGCAGAAGACGGACTTCAGGTGTCGGTATGGACACTATGAGTTCTTGGTTATACCTTTCAGTGTAACCAACACTCTAGCAGTGTTCATGAGTCTCATGAACAGGATCTTCCAGCCTTACCTCGACCGATTTGTCATAGTCTTTATCGACGACATACTGATTTACTCGACCACTGAGGAGGAGCATGCCTACCACTTGCGGGTTGTACTGGACACTCTTTGAAAGCACCATATTTATAGTATGCTCTCTAAGTGTCAGTACTGGATTTGACTGGTCCACTTCTTGGGGCCCATCATCTTTGAGGAGGTAGTTGCGGTGGATCCAATGATGATCGAGGTAGTACTAACTTGGAAACCACCGAGGAGCATGATGGAGGTGCGAAGTTTCTTAGGTCTGGCTGGGTACTATCGGAGATTTGTGCTAGACTTATTTAGAGTTGCAGCACCGATTTCAGCTTTGACGAAGAAGGTGATACCTTTTGTGGGGTCAGATAGATGTCAGTAGAACTTCCATGAGCTGAGACAGAGATTGACCAGTGCACCAATCTTGAGGCTTCCAGAGGAGGGAGTGGAGTACGTAATTTACTACGATGCATCAGGTACTGGACTCGGGTGTGTCATAGTGTAGGAGCGGGCAGTGATCACATAAGGTTCACGATAGTTGAGGTAGCACAAGTAGAACTATTCAACCCATGACCTGGAGTTAGCAGCAGTGGTCCTCGCCTGGAAGAAGTAGTGGCACTATATGATGGGAGAGCGCTTTACAGTCTACTCTGACTACCAGATTCTCAGGTACATCGTCTCGCAGAAGGACCTGAAACTGAGACAATAGCTATGGCTTGAGTTCCTCCAGGACTATAACTTTGATATAGTCTATACTCTTGGGAAGGGGGATGTAGTATCTAATTCTCTAAGAAAGAGGTTGGGAACTCAGCTACATGGAGAGGCGACAGAGTGGTTATCCACTTTGCAGATATCCTTCCGGGATAGAGATGGGGTAGCCTTCCTACAGTCACTCCTCCAATTATTCATCGGGTCAGAGAGGCACAACGTGGGGATATTGATTATGAGATGCGACATACTCAGATTTCCATAGGGTAGGCGCCTGATGGATTTTATAAAGAGCAGAGAATGTCATACTCTTTAGGGGACGTACCATGGTACCATTTTCATTACAGGAGGAGGTTATAAGGGAGTTTCACACTTCCCCTTTGGCGGTATATCCCGGAGTAGAGAATATGTACCAGGTTCTCAGACGACAGCACTGGTGGCTGGGTATGAAGAAGGTTGTGGCAGAGTTTGTTTCACGATGCCTCACCTGCCAGCAGGTGAAGGCGGAGCACCAGGTATCGGCTGGCTTGGTGCAGGCCTTAGAGGTCTCGGAGTGGAAGTGGGATGGGATATACATGGATTTCGTGATGGGACTTCCACGTACTTCTAGACCATCTAGGTGATTGTCGACCGACTCACCATGTCATCCCACTTCCAACCTATTAGAGAGAAGGACTCAGTGGAGAGCTTGGGATGCCTCTACATTCAAGAGATCGTATGGCCTTATGGTGTGCTATTGTCTATCGTCTTCGATCGAGATGCTCACTTTACTTCCCAGATTTATAAGGGGTTGCAAGAGGCATTTGGGACGCAGCTACGCCTAAGCACCACCTTTCATCCTCAGACAGATGGCCAGATAGAGAGAACTATTCAGACACTCGAGGACATGCTCCGTGCATGCATCCATGAATTTGGTCTTAGCTGAGAGGATCACCTACCCTTGGTGGATTTTTTGTACAACAACAACTACCACTCTACCATTGGGATAGAACCATACAAGGCACTGAATGGCCGACCATGAAGATCACCTTTGTGCTGGAAAGACCCTGGGGAGTCAGCACTTATAGGACTAGAGATGGTCCAGGCCACGACGGAGAAGGTGCCGATCATCCAAGAGCGGATGAGGACTGAACATAGCAGATAGAAGTCCTATGCTGATAGAAGGTGGATACAACTACAGTCCAAGGATAGTGACCATGTTTTCTTACGGGTCTCACCTCGACGTGGATTATGGATATTTGGTCGGGGCAGGAAGTTATCTCCACGCCTCATCGGACCATTCCAGGTTCTCAGCAGGATAGGCGAGGTGGCTTATCGCCTGGCCCTTCCACCTCAGATACACTGGGTGCACGACGTCTTCCACGTATCTCAGCTGAGGAGATACGTGAACGACCCGATGCATATCATTGATCATGGGGAGATGGAAATCTACAACGGGGCGACTTTTGCGGAGGTCCTCATGGAGATCGAGGATCGACAGGATCAGGTTCTATGTGGACTGTCGATTCCTCTAGTACACATTCATTGGTAGCACGGGATCCTCCAGGAGAGCACATGGGTGCAGGAGGCTCAGATGCATGCACAATACCATCATTTGTTTCCTTAGTTTATGATGTAGCTTTACGGGGACATAAATCCCTGATGTGGGAGTAATGTAAAAACCCATAAATTTCAAGGAATTTTTTTTCTTAAATTCTTTGAGATTTTACAAGTACGCAGTTTTTGACATCACTTGATATCGAGGCCCGGTGTTCCCGGAATCAATTTTGGAAGTTTAGCTCAAGTAAGTTCAGTGAACGAATGAGAGGGTTCTTCTATATTTTGAACCGGTGCTCTGAATTGAAATCTGAGGGCATCGATGAAACCACACCGCCAATAATTTCTTAAGAGGACCTTTATAGAAGATGTGTTCGCTCGGGAGGAGATGTTAAAAATAGTGGATTAAATGAAATGTGAATAAATTTGTGGTAAAAATTTTATTTCTTTTTCTCAGGTGGTTTTATCCTACATGGGGGAATTAGGGTGGAACCCACTAGTATCCTAACTACACATGAGAGGATAAATTTAAGGTTGGGCTCACACGAGCCCCATCCTTTTCTCTTTCCATAACCCCTTAACCCCGTTGGAATTAAATGTGTAACCCTTCAACCTTCTCCCTCTCTCCCTCTTAACTCATTCCAACACACATTAAACAATTAATTGAACCACATAAATTAGAGAATGAGTGTTTTTAATCATTAAATTTTGAAATTCATGGCATAAACAATTAAAATAAGGGGTGACCTTATTTTAATTTTGTTGGCTTGTTGTGTGGGAATTTGGGAAAAGAGCCTTCTGTGAAGGAAGAAGGAAGCTCCTCCATCGTTGAATAACATCATACTCTCCGTGATGAACGAAACCTCTTCAACGTAGAGCACCGAATCCACAATCATCGATGATGGGCAATAATTTTTCTTTCTCTCCATTACAAAAATAGGAGATGCTGCATCCTCCTAGGGTGCACTTCGACGTCACCTTCCGAAGACAATGAACGACGCCACCTCTCTGCAGATTACGAAACAAGGTATGGGTTATTATTGATCAAGGTTAAATCATCATTCTTCATTTCTTAAGTATTGTCCATTTGATATCATCATAATGGGAGGAGATCAGACTGCACAAACACGTCCGATTGTCCTCCCCTTTTTCCTTGTTGATCATCGTTGTTTTTTGAGGTGAAAGTGGCGCGGTGTCGTTGCACCACACAGGGATAAAGATGACTGCAGCCAGAGCGGGCCGGAGCGGGGGTGTGTGGAGCCGTCGCGCTGGTGAGATGAGTCGCAGCCTTAGGCCGCAGCGGACCAGTAGTGGCGGCCTGTTGGGCCGGCCGCCGACGTCTCTAAGAGGACGGACCCCATCGGGGTCCCGCGGTGGCTCACAACCGGCCGGCCATAAAGGCCGGAAATTACCTAGATAACCGGGGGGTGTAACCCCCCGACCTGTTGCTAGGTTGGACCCCACTAGGTCCGGCGTTTCTGGGAATAGGGGGTTGCGCCCCCTTAGCGTCCCACTCGGCCAGCGGCGGAGCCGCGACCAGCTTCCGAGCCGGGCCGCAGGCCACCCGGGCCATGCCAGTCGCAGGCCACACCTACCGGGCCTACCATGCCCCGTCGGGCCACAGGCCATGCCCTATGGGCAGGAACCGGACCCGGGTCAGGTCAACCCAGTTCGGGCCGACCCAGGGGGTCGGGCCGGGCCCAGTCCCCCCACTTCGGACCGTTTTCGGTCATTTTCTCATAACATGAGCTACAAACATCAGATCGATGCACCGTTAGTTGTGTTGTAATCCTTGGAATGAGATGGGAATTTCATTATATTACACTCAAGGTTTTTGTAAAGTTTGGGTATGTCGGGTTGGTTCGAACCCAAAACCAACGGGGCCCTTGGAGCGGAAACACATATAACATAAGGACCCGACGTCCGAATGATGTTCCGTCAATTACGTTAAATTCATATTAGTGAGACTGTTCTTTTGGATTACTCCACTTGAGGATTGGATGCATTTGGAGTATGGTCGGGTTGGTTTTAGCTTAAAAACCGATCGGGCACCTGGGATGGAAAAGCCAATATCTCTCATACTGGGCGTCCGATTGACGCACCGTCTTTCGTGTTGAGTTCTTATTGATGAGACAAGAACATTTTGGTACATCAACTATGGACTTTGTGACCGTTAATGTATCATCCCCATTGGATCGTGGAGCGAACCCTCCCGAAATCGAGCATGCTGTGTGCGGGAACCCTAGACATGGATGCGACTGCGACGACGATGACAGCTGTACTTGGATCCTACGTGGGTATGGAAGTGGGGACTACTGTACATGGATCCTATGAGGGTTCGGCATCGAGGATGATTGTACATGGATCCTACGTGGGTTCGGCAGAAATGGTTACTGTACTTGGATCCTACGTGGGTTCGTCATTGACGAATTCTATACTTGGATCATACATGGGTTCGGCAGGGGAAATGATTTAGTGGATACATCTATCATCTCTACCCCTCTTCGTGAGTAGTATGCCTATGTGATCTGAGTCTTGACTTTAAATCATTAACATCGATATTATTGACTTGCTTTCCTGTGTGGACTGGGTTGTGCTTTCTTGTGTGTACTGGGTTGTACTTAGGCTGGTGAGTTGGAGCCGAACTGGAATTGATGACTTAGGTATATATATGGGAATTTACCTGAGTAGAGTTGGTTGATACTTTGTGTTGGTATCATTCCTTTTTGGATTATCCTTTGTGGAATCTGGGAGACCTTCGGGGGTCTTGGGGTCCCTACTGAGTATCATATACTAACCCCTGCACGGGCTAAGCCCGTACTACGTTGTGTTGGAAACAGACGACAGACAACACTAATCGAGGTAGATTCTTGTGGAGCGGGATGGTACCTGGAGGTGTACCACCTGGAGGGACGTATACAGAGAAGACAGAAAGACCCGAGGTCCCGACAAGACTATATGTACCCACCCATCAGGTGGGATTTCCGAAGGACGACTCGGTGGTTGTTGTATACTTTTTTGCTGTTGTACTTTATTTTACTGTTGTATTGTACCTTCAGTTGGGTTCTTATACTGACCCATTTACATTCCATCACTTACATTTGTACTCAGTTTACTTAGTTTTTACATCAGCTTGCATGCTCTAGTGTGCTGTTTACTTATATAAAGGAAATTCCTTCCCTTTTATCAGGATTTACGCCTTTGGTGCTAGTCACCAGCCTCTGGCCTATGGGAGGCGGGTTTGGGGTAGTCACAGAACAGGCCCTGAGGAATGGTCATGATAAAACATTATTCAGAATGATAACTTTTTTAGGGTAAATTTTTTTCCCAAATAAAGCATAAAATCTATTCGGATGAATGTAGTTGAATTTTTTATAATATCAATGATATAATTTAAATACTAATATTTTTTTATTAAAATTGATATTTTGTATATAATCTAAATACTAATATATATATCTATAAAAAATTTATTATTCCATTAATTACTAGAAGAGGAATGTTTTAAAAAATCCAAAAAATACCCCATGAATTTTTTGATATGTTTATTTAAGAAATGATACCATTTTTTATGAAATAAAATATCTAAAGGTTTAATAAATTCATTACGATAAAATGTAATAAAAATAAATAAAATCTATTATTGATGTAAAAATATTCCAGAAGAATAAAATGACATTAAAAATAACTGAGTGCTTCTTTATAAAAAACTCATTAATAAATTTGTAATGAGTATGAAACCTATATATATTTCACAATGTCATTTATATTATTTATACCCATTAATTCAATGAAAATAATTGTGCTATAACATTTTATAATAATATTTCAAAAGAATAATTCGATTTTTAAAGACAATGAGTTTTTTATGAGTAAATAAATCTAATAGATCATGTTTATTTATATATAACTATATCATAAAGATCCATATTTGTTACATTCCCTCTTCATTAAAATGAATTTCAAAATTTAAACTCCATCCCCTGGATAAAAAAATTGATGAAGTCTATGTTTCATCCCATCCACATGTCCCCATGTAGGCTCCATTAATTTATGGTTTAGCTTAATAACTATGATCAGGTGTTTTCTATTTCTTCATAGAAAATTATCTCAAAAATCCATAATATATAACAATTAATCCTCATACTATAGTTATTACTCTAGAGACATGTCCAATGAGTTTGGTACATGTGAAGAATGAAGTTTATAGTTACATAGGATAGAAACTAGGAACAAATCAAGAATATAAGAGTGTTTCAATTGACGTTCCAAACATTAAGATACCATCTGAATATGATCACTAATTTCTATGGGACCATAATTTCTAGTTCTCGATTTTCCCTTGAATCCAAATATCATAACCTTGTTCTATTTAAATATTCATATTTATAGGATTTTACAATATTTTTACTCCAAATCAATCCAATGATTTCTAAAATTATATTTCCACCACTCTTGGATACCATTATATGTTACTGAATTGATTTCAATGTTTCAACCATCTGCAGAACTATATCATCTCTTAATAGATTTATTTCACCAACATCAACCCTGCACATTGAATTTATTCACTTCATACCCTAAGGGGGTTTATATGGATACATTTTAATACATGAGTGAAATGTAGTATTGTATGAAAAAATAATTATAGGTAGGTTTTGATCACACACTTAATTGGAATCTAGAAAATATGATCTCGAAATATCTTCCAGGGATTGAATGGTTCCCTCATTACCTCCATTTATAGGTCGATGATAATCATTAATGAAATAAATCTCTCAATCCATAGTTTGGTTAAGAATTTACCAATATAATTAGGTAAACATAAATTCATGGTCATATATAATATAATGTGTTATCCATGTAGTGTTACATGTTCCCTAAATTATAAAAAGGAATGTTTATCATGAGAAAAATAAACTATAAAGGTAATTAAGTGCATTGAATTTTTATGCAGATTGACAATAAAAAATAACATTGTTCACTTCAGATATATTGGGTAGTCTGATGATGATGAAATCCTTGGTAAATTTTTCCATTTCTCATTAGATATGGGTAATCATGGTAATATCTTCGTATACTTCTATCTCACAACCATAACATACTAACATACCATACATTAAGATACATAAACTATAAAATCCCATTTTTTTCGACTAGAAATTTTCTTTTAGATCCCTATTAATCTAAGAATTTCATTGTTTAATAGAGAAATAGGATAATTAAGCTACATCCAATAATCTCTTCTTCATTTCTGTTATTGACGGGGCACATAAATTAATCCTAAACCTAATCATTTTTTCAATATCATGGCTAAACCCAAGAGCAATCATTATATAATTATGTTTTTATCTTATATTTGTGCGTCTCATATATTAACATGGACGAATATTTATTCATTAATCATATAATTATAGGATTATCCAATTTCAAAGGAAATTCAGTTTCTATATGATGAAAATCCATATTTTTTGGATCTCTTTCAATCCTCATCACAGAAAAACTAGAATGGTCCCACTTACTCAAAGCATTAACTACCTTTTTTGGTTTCCTAGGGTTGTAATATATTGAGTAGTCATAATCATTAATCAATTACCACAATCTTATCTAGTTCATATTCAACTACTTATATGGGAATATGTTATTCAACCATTAATGATCTATATATTAGTCATACCTTTCATGATTATTTTAATGCCTCTATATTGGAAATACAATAATTACCCACATCTGGTCCAAATTTGGAGATAGGTAAATTTTTGAATGTATTTTAATTAGTGTTAGTAATATGCTATCATTATATTACTTTTTTCGAGGGAACATACCAATCCCTTCTGTGTATAATCACTATTAATGAAAAATACTTCTATACTATAGGTTAGTGTTATA
This sequence comes from Viscum album, assembly GCA_963277665.1. Classification (NCBI taxonomy): domain Eukaryota; kingdom Viridiplantae; phylum Streptophyta; class Magnoliopsida; order Santalales; family Viscaceae; genus Viscum; species Viscum album. The sequence continues at coordinate 2,000,380,898 of OY728146.1, read as the reverse complement.
ATAGCTTCACCAAATGAGTTTTACTTTAGATTCATGATATTTTATTGACATTCATATGTCCACTATAATCGAAACCCCATTGGACTCAACATTTTGAGTGGATTTGATAGTCATAAAAACATGATGAGAAATAATTAATAAGATACGACTAACTGAATAAAATTTCATATTTTTATAAGTTTTTTTGGTCTTGAACACTTCTAAAAAATATTTTCCTTTAATGAATCTACCCAAATACCCTCATTCGATATTATATTTCCCCAGAATGAAACTTTTGGGATCTAAAATTTACCAATGGAAATTTTTTAATACATATTATATTGCCATAGGCTCATGAATGAAATTCTCCCAATATCTAATATATCATTCTTACACTTTTAATGTATAAGAATATCACTAGTAAATAATAATAAAAATATATCACATTAATATATAAATACCATATTTAAAATGTTATTGAAAATAACCCCGCATTAATTAATCAAAAGAAATTACTATATATATATATAATTACCATAAATGATATGGAAGCATTATTTAAGTATATCCTCAATATTAACGATCAATAAATGATATCCTAATTGAAAACATATCTTGAATTATTATTTATCTCCCCATAATTGATTATGTAAATCATAAATTTGGAGTATAGGATAATTTTTCAGAAGAGTGATCTAGATTAATTCTCGATAATATATGAAAATATAAATTTACTCACATTTCATCTTAACAAAAACAATAGTCAGACCCCATCATAGAACACTAGGGTTTATAAATCCCTAATCATGATTCTCCCATAGTTTCTTATATAAGAAATGAAAATTAATTGAGGCTATTCATTAATGATGATTTGAAACATGTGTATCACTAGGTATGAGTTCTATAAAAAACACCATTACATGAGTCATAGGAAGGAATTCTAATTAGTATAGAATGGATTCAAAAAAATCATGTCTAATAGAAATGTTTTAGATGTTGATTTTTCCAGAACCATTAATAATAAAACACCCCCTATAATGGAATCATGACTCATATGTTGGATGTAATTTTGATTTTTTGTTCTTGTTATACCCTAAACCAAATGAAATTGATATGAAAATCATTTCATAGTGGTCATAAATTATGATAAATTATTTTAAAATTTAGAAAATTTTAGTTTAACCAATGTCATCAATAGAAATTATATATTCAAATATATAACAATGGTTCTTAATAAAAATTTGAGTGATAAATAATATCTCATCAAAGTGTCAAAAAATGTGTTTAGTAAGAGAATATACACCATAAAAATGAATGAAGGCTAATATATACGTTGACTAGTTCTTTCTGGATTATTAACAATAGATTCATATTTTCCAAAACAAAATCCACTTATTATATCATGCTAGGGATGTATTTATAGGAAACCAACATCATAAATATATTACAAAAACATTATTTTTTCATATAATTAGGCTTATCCCCATGGATTCCACCAAATTTCCATATTTGAAATTTCCAATTATTTACTAAACCCAACTCTGATACAAACTTGAGAGACTAAATGTATTTATATATTAAGTATATATATTTTTAGATTAATATTTTTTAACAGATTTTTGATCTAAATGAAAACCATAATGTTTTTGTGTATTTGTATACTATTTACCTGAACATATTGTTTAGTTGTTTTCATCATCAAATATCATAATTTAAATATCACTCAATACGTTTTTCTGATATATTATAGTTAAAACCATTCTTCATAACCTAGAGAAATGATACATAATAATGGGTGAGCATAGTTTCGTAGTAAGGGTAATAATTTGAGATATCAATTAATGATAATATAAAATAAAAAATTAATCATAAGTGTATGAGATCATGATCATGATTTAAAATGCTCACCCCTAATCCATAAAATTGTATAAACAAGGATTCTGATATAATAAATTATCATTAAAAAATACATGAATCATAAGAGTAGGTAATCATCATAAAAATGACAATGCTTATGTTCATATCATAATAATAAAAAATTTCATAAGATTGTTGCATCTCTATAGCCATATGTATCATTTAAAATTCCCATTTTAACTACCAAGACCCTAATATAATAGTGGATCGGGAATAAAAACATGATTCCCATTTTATTATAGATCATTAATCATCACATGTTTTCTATACTAGATCCAGAATCTCTTCTAATAGCCCATAGTGGATCACACACATCAAGTAGTTTTCCATAAATACCTCAGGAGATACAAAAAGTATCAAAATCAATTAGAGAAATATATAATTCATGTTCCATCCATCATATAATTAATACCATATATATGTGAACCAAAATATAATAAAATGATTTTCATATCATCATATAAATTGTTTTGGAAATAAAACAGGTTTTATAAACATTTCATCATGGCTAAACCCATGGAAAATAAATATACTCCATAAATATATCATAATCCAAATTAGAAAAAATCTAGATAAAAGATAAGTATTTTATAATTTAATTATAGCTTTATAATATCATAATTAACCTCAAACAATGTTACTGTAGATGAAAACTACATTAATGGTTTACTAAAAATTTTCTACAGGAAAATATCCTTTTCTTTTTGAAATCTATAATTTAATTAAAAAATTTTGAAAATATAATATAACAATTTGCATTGAAAATACCTATGGTGAATATAATGGAATCATTAAATTATGATTTTTGAATTTTTTTATGATGTGTAAATTAAAATAAAAACCACCTCGCTATTTTTGGGAAAAAGTCCTAAATACATTATTTGGAAAATAAAAAGGAGATTCCTTGGAAAATATATCATTAAAATTAAAAGATGCATTAAAATTTTCTTTAAAAAAATATTTGAGAATAATAAAATTAATTCTTGAAAATATCTTAATCAAAACATGGGCATGGAGGAAAATATTCCCAAAAAATAGTAAAACAAAATCATTTTTCTTTATAATCATAGTTTTCTTCACTTGATAATATAATGTGGTGAAGATGAAATAAAATAATTTTTTCCAAAAATAACATAATAATTATGAAATGTATTTATCATATAAGGGTCATATAATTACCTTAATAGAAATGCACACAAAAACAGTCATATATAAAAATGGATTGAAACAAAAATCACATACCTAAAGTGTCATCTCACTTCATAGAGATTCAAACATTATGTATAAATAATATTATATATATATATATATATTATAGGACCATAAATATATATCAAATAGTATATAACTCAAAAATATTATTTAATTACCTATGTATATACAAATATTTGTTATAACAACTGTTCTTAGTGAAAACTGCTGCATTTTTTTCATGCATATTTCAGTTTTCCAGTACATGTCTATATATGTTTATCAGTGTTCCATCGTCTAAATAATTTTAATAATGATAATATATATATATATACACATTATATATATAGTCATACTTAAATGGTATATATAAAAAAATTATTTACATTTTTTCGATTGATGGCAGGTCGTACGTACCCATGAGTGATATTTTCACATCTTGATGGATATAACAAAAGGATGGTAAATTTTAATTCACCTTAAAATAAATATTATGGCATATGTATTGATTAAATGTTTCCTTACTATCATCAATATGAAACAGAATTGAAAAATGTTTCACATCGCTTCCTGGGGGTGGTAGTGCACAAGTACGAACAAGCGTCATTATCACTTACCCACATTGGTGAAGAAGGGGGATAATGGTCATTAAATAATTAAAATAAATATTAATTATATTAAATAATCTAAATTAACTATTTTGAAATGAATTATATAGATTTTTATATTATGTATAATAAACAAATGAAATTGGAAATGATGGACTAAGAGTTTTTCCACTTAGTTGAGAAACCTTCATTATCTTGCTCCTTAATATTTGAATGGATAGTATTTTGGTAAAAAATATAATATTTCATGAAGAAATATATTGTTATATTTGGTTAAGGAGTTGTTTATCAGTAATGGTTAAACATTTGGAATCATGAATTCTATGAGGTCCCCTTTTATAAGTGAGTGGTCGGTAGTTTTGGAAATACATAATGGATTTAATTAATATAAATTTATTTTCATGGAAAAATCGATAAAATGTATATAAATATATGATAATATTTTTATGAGTATAAAGTCACTAAAAAATAGAATTAGTTCTTATTTTTTATGTTCTTACATATATCTGTATGTTTTAACCACACATTTAACCATTCAATAATTACAGAAATAACAATATTATCTACTCTTTGATGTTTAATAAATTATCCATAAAAGGAAAAATGACTCAAAAATGTACCATTTATTATATTTTCAACTATATACAATTTTTTTCTTAATATATATTTTTTATAAATTTTCAATCATTTAATAAAAGAAATTTATAACAAATATGATTATTTCCCTTTTAAGGACTATTCATTTTATTTGACGTTAAAACATCATGGTAGCAATGTAATTAGAATATAATCCTTTTAAACACCCTAGAAAAGATACATTTATTCCGAAAATTCATGTAATGGAATAATTATAAAAATTTCATTACTTTTGTCTTTTATAAATTAATTTATTTATATTTCTATTAAATTTATAAATACTGTTTTGGATTTGCATAAGTATAATGGTAATTAATCAATCACTAAAATTTTAAATAAATAAAATGATAAAAAATCGATTAATTATTATAAAAAAACATGTATAATTGATGTTATCCTCTTTTTATATTCATATATTTTTGGAGATTTTAAATTCAAGTGGGTAAATGTTATTATTTACTATTTTATATAATTAATATAATTGGAATAAAAAATTAAATATTGAAGAATTTGGCCATATAATCATGAAATTAACGGAAATGAATGAAATAAACACATACAATATCACAATTCCACTTTTGATTTAATTTTAACCCTTATCTCTTTATTTTCAACCCTCATTAAAAAAATTTACATTTACTTTGCTAAAAAAATTAATAGGGTAAGTATTCAAATTAAATAATAATAAAAGAGATATATTTTTAAAAGTTTGAGAAATTTATTAAAAATATGGAATCCATTTTTCATGATTAACATTTTTGAAGTGGTTTAAATTAATATAATGTAAAAATTAAAAATGCAATATAAACCATTTTTAAAAAAATCAATTTAAGTATAAAATAATTTTATATAAAATTCCACAGTAAAAAAAGTTAAAATGAACTAAATTAGATTATTAAACATATTTGAGAACTAATATGAAATTGATACCATTTTAATGATAAATGGATCTTAGTAAATTATTGGATAAAAAATAATGATTTTAATAACAATATGAATTTTTCACTATTCACTCTAAAGAAAATCATATATTAGAAAAAACTAACTATATGATAATTATGACATGATTATTTAAATAAATATATTTTCTATCTAATTCAATTTCTACATTTTTTTAAATTATTTTGTAATATTTTATAACCAAAAATATATAAAAACATTTTTTTGGAGTTTAATTATTTTTGAAGAATAAAATGACATTTCTAAAAATTGTGAGAGAATTTAAAAATAAATAAATACTTTATTTTAATTTAGTATGGCCTATATATATATCATAACGTGATTAATAATATTTATACCTAATAATTCAATAGCTAGGTGATAACTCTCACATTTCTTTATAAAAATTCAATAATATAACATAGTTTTTTTACTCAATGTTGTGTGTAAAGAAACATATCAAAGTAATAAAATTTATTTATAAAGAATAATATAATAAAATCATAGAGCCTTTCAAACATGACCAATTAAACAAGGCCAATCCAACATTGGAATAAAATTACCTCATATAGATATGCGGGCTATTATAACCTCCCATTAATAGAACAACTCATTCACAAGATGTGTCTAACTTTGACACCAACCAACCCAAAATAAATCCTAAAATTCCACCACACTACACTCTTAATTTTTATTTGGTATTTTGACTCCATCTATCCATCTTAAATTGAAATGACTATCCAATATAAGTTAATTGATTCCAACCACGGTAATTTCCAAACGTTGGAGTCACATACCTAGTACCATCGTAACTAGGATAACTGATATGCTGATAATATTGTACATGATCATCACAAATAATTCTGAATTTAGTGGATATAAATAATCAATCATCATTAATTAAAAATAATGTTAAAAAATAATATAATATGCTCATAAATCTACCGTAACATCACAAATCCAAATACACATAACACTCTTTGTGAACCAACGCTCATCATGAAAATCCAAGATCACATAATCACGACATACCATTAACAATGTACATGACCATTACCATTATATAATATATGTGTTCTTCTATGTGTAATTTATAAGGTATTTGACCTTCAGAGTACTTGACTCCGTATATAGTCACACACTTCAATATATAATTCACATGCTATTGATCACTTCTTCCTCTTCGAAGGTTTGGGCATATAGTTGATCTCTATCTGCTACCCCTCGACACTAGTGTCGGTCCTACCATAGACAAATTAGTATGAACATATTTCTAACCTATTGATGACATTGTGATAATATAAAAACCCACATCAGATTTAGTATCTCTCAATAGGGGGAATAGTCATTAGGTATATAATCACTTTAATTTTACATGATCCATGTCTATCCTATATCATAACATCCAAAAATTTACCACCATGAAGTTATCAATAATGAACCTTTTATCTGACTTGTTTCCCTTGAGTCATCATTATCTCACATTAAACTTCCCCAAGGCCCAACACAAGCCTCACTTGGAATCACTATAAAATAATGTATACTACTCTTTATCTCGTACCACTTTTTGATCAATAATGGGTTCACCACCTTAAAAAATTGAGGATAATTTAATGATATTAACCTATACCCTATTTCATGTTTTGACCCACTAGGGAACCTCTTGAGGAAATGGTAAGTATATAGTGATAACCCAAACCATCCACCATAAAGTCAACGGTTGGTGGGTTTCGAATTGTTGGAATATCATATAAAATAGTAGGACTTATAATATTTTAACCTATAACCTAAATATAACTCCAAAAAAGAATATAAATAACAACACCATTAGGATAAATAAATAACCAACTGAACTAAATAATATAAATAAATAAAACAACAACTAGAAACAAAGCACCATATTGTAAAATATAAAAGATATATACATATGACAATCATAATGCACCAGGATGATCCTCCACACTATAACTAATTTTGGATTGATCTACTTATTCAATGATCACTACTACATTTGGTATCAACATGCTCCACCCAGAATATCCAAGCATCATGAAGAGTCTTCTCCAAACAAGGAAAACACGATCCTTGGCCACCATGACCATATATGATATGTTTGTCATTTTCAAATTCATAACATGTGTGCGGATAAGGGATATTTAGGGTTGAGTATAAACATACCATGTTGGATGACCCAAGAACCTAAAAGGAAACAAAAATAAAAAATTCAGTTAATCACTTCCCATAATAAAGAGTAATTATTTGTATAACAAGGTTGGATACATTAGAGATAAAATAAAAAATTAATTCCCAAAGTTACAAGAAATCTCCCAATAAACTAAAATCTATATAATGAATGATGAATCACAAAGGAATCGAAAGGTTCTTAGAATACCGAAGAGTGTACAATGTTTTGATATATTATTCTATCTATATTTTATATGTCAAAGGTAAAAACTGGGGAACTTAGGATTCAATTTTCATTATGAATTTCATACATTATTCCTTTTCAAGTACAACACCACCACCAAACAACAACATTGTGGAGCCTAATCATCACTCGAGCAAGGACATCTATCAATGGAATACATCACCATATAAACCACCAATATCGCACCCCTAATATTTTATCAAACTATCCATGATGAGTTAATAATTTAATCTCGCACAGATTAATTTGGAGACCCCTTACCCAATGATGAATATGAAACATCCATAAGAGTACCTTTAAATATGTGTTGAAGTCATATTCAATGTCATAATTAAATTTTAAAAAATTGGATTTTTATATATGATTTATTCATCATGATCGATTTATTAATATTTTAAGGATCATAGAGTACATGAATGTTTGAATATAATATAGTGTTTTTAATGATAGGTAGTGCATGCTGATCTAAGTTCATCAAAAATTGGTTAATACTGGAAATGGTTGAACTGAATGTGAAAATGATTAATATACATGAAGATGTCATTTAAGCCAATAGATGATATTAGAGAGTGAAATCTAGAATGATCTATCAGATAAGACCACATTATTATTGGTTTTCTATGAATCAATTTTCATAGACTAATAAAATTTATTAAATAAAGGTGTTATGACATGAATTGTAGTGAATTAATCTCAAAAGTTTAATATATTTAAAATTTATAATTGAATTACAATATTAATTATAAATTTTTTGTAATAATATTTTGGAATTTTTTCCATTGGTTATAGGAAAAAATGTAAAAACCACATAATCATTGTATGGCCACACTAATTTACCACTGTCTATCTAGGAAGAATACATGTTTATTTGTAGTTTAGAAGAGTTTTTTGAGTTAAAAATCATCACATGATTAGTGTGAAAAAATATTACTCATTTTTATATTATAAGGGTATGTAGGACCAAGTGTATGAATTCTATATCATAGAATTTTTGGTGTGTGTGAGAATTAGATTAATTTTGGTTCCTTTTCCTTGATATTTCATTCCTCCTTGACTCCCATAAAGTGGTATCAAATCATGATTGAAATCTTGTTTGTTCACATTCAATTATATTTTTGGTCAAATTTACCCATTAAATAGAATTTCATTGAAATCTATTGGTATTATTATCATTGGAAGAGGTTAAATTAGAGGAATGAACCATTTAGAATGATTAGTTTATATATTATTTTAGTTTCTATTGGGTGAAGATAGAATACTTTCTCAGTTGAAATGTAAAAAAAAATTACATAGGTGAAATCAAGGTAATCAAAATAAAAAAATATGAATGGGAAAATATTGAGTGCAAAGAACTCATATTGGTGATGATGTTTGAAATAAATTTTTTTTCCACCAACATCAAAGAGAATAAGATAATAAACTATTTGATGGTGGTCCCCATGGATATATATGAGAAATAAAAAGACACTAAAAAAATTCTTTCTATTGAATCATTTGTTTAGTATGAGGATATCAAAATGGTGGAAAATGATAGATCATGTTAATGAATTCAATATGATAAGAAGAAAAACTGAATTACTGTAGTTAATTTTAACAAATATTTTCGTTGTTATCTTGTTGATTTTAGCAATACCAGATTTATGGGAATGAATGTCTACAATCATGGGTAATTATATTAGAAAACCAAGTTGGTTAATGAGGACATCTTATACATGATTTGGAATATATATAAAATTATAATTGAAGTACATGTTCGTTACAAATAAAATCAATTTTTATAGAAGCGTATTATCACCTTTGAGGATAAATATTTTTTAGTGTAAAATAAATGAAGGGTTATGAGTGAGATAAAATTAAATGGTTCAGGTATAATCTATTAGCATTATTGTAATAATAGAAAACTAAAAATGTATTATATAATTCAAAATGAAGTCACTAGATAGTACATAAATAATATCACAAATTCAATACGTTTACATGAAAATAGAGATAATATATTACATAATTTCAATGTTACGGTAGTGTTGTGAGATGTTTACTCTTTGGAACCTTTACATTCTATGAAATAACTTAGATTCAAGGTAAACTATATATCAAGAGGCTTTATTATAGTTATTATGGAAGATGATGAAGATATAAATGTTTTTAAAATGGAATATGTAAACATCCCAAAGAAAGTTATGTGTTTGTTAGGGGTGAATAAAGTAAGAAAAATTCAGGTCTATCAAAGAGTTTCATTTATCTAGGTTTTTTGTATAATAGTAATAAATCCATTAATTTTTCTAATAGTGTCTATAAAATGACTCGAGGATAGATTTTAGTTAAAAATGGAGTGAGTGATACAATGTATTATCTTAGTGAATGTTTTAATGGAATTGAAATGGCCAGATCCAAAACCATTAGATTTGTAGGATTGGACACCATAGTGATAATAAGAGGAATGTTCTAAAGGCTAATAGAAAAAAAGACAAAACACACATGATTAAAAAAATGTGAGATTTTTGTTCTAGGGAGACAACAGCAGGATCCATTCAATTTTAATATGATATAGTTTAGAGATCAATATATAGAATTAGTTTTCTCTAACATATAGGGGATAAATGTAATCTATTCTCACAATATATCATTTTACATCATCAAATTCAATGATTATTTTATAATGAAGTCGTAGATTTAATTACTTATATATAAATATAATATATTTAGTTCAATGGTGAAGTGGAAATCCATGGTAGAAATGTCAACTGAAAAAATTTGGAGTATATTATATAAAAATATAGCGGTAAATACAATAAAGGTTACATGAAAACATACATAAAAATAATGAAATGATACTAGAAATGATATTTTTGAAGACACTAAAACAAAATAGTTTAGTAAAATGAATTAATCATACATTTAAATAAATAATTTATTAATAACCTTTTATTTTTTTATTTTTTTTAATTAAAAAAAATACAATGATTAATAACATGCTTCACAAGAAACTCCCAACCAAAAAATGTGATAAACTAAAATAAAATTAATAAATATAACTACAAAAACTATGTCAATAAGAAGAATGATATAAATATAACTATCTATATTATTATTCAAAAATGAAAATTAAAAAGTAGAAACAAGTATTGGGAGTCTTCTTTTGTATTATAATTTGACTAAACATGGAAATTGGTATCTTCACTAGGATTTCCATGGGACAATTATTGAGATTAATTCTAATAATTATGGTATGAGATGAATCATCTATAAGATGGTTGAAATATCAGTGAAATTTCCACAAGATCCATGTTATTTGAGCAAGTATACATAACATCCATTAGATAATTTGTTAGGCATATGTATTATTTTAGAGATCTTGAGAGGTTACTCATGTATACATTATAATGATATATATATATGTATATATTATCAGTGTAATTTATTATTTACATTTCACATGTATTATATAAATTTTACATTAATACATTTCAAAATAAATAATGTTAATTTTTAAAAATAATATTGTGATCAAATTAAATTAATGTTGTTAAATATCTAATATTATTTTTATATGATAAAAATTGTTTTTATAGAATTATATTTTTATCCATCTTATTTTATAAAAATATTTTTTAAATTACATATTGTTAATATGAAAAAAATATTAACCGAAATATAATTAGTAATGAATTTGAAATAATAATAATAGTATCAATATATTTTAAAATTTTATTTTCCTATGAAAAAAGTTTTCATTATATTATTAATTAAATATTCATATATAAAATTGAAGAATTATTATTTGATAAAATGATTATTATTGTTTAGTTCATATTGTGAAATTTCTCATAAGGTAATTTTTTGGTATTTGCATGAAATAATTGTTTTTAGGTGAATAGTGAAAAATATTGTTCATACCTATATTTTATCATTTATGAAATTATCCTAATGTCATAAATAATTAAAAAAACATATAAAAATGTTGTCATGAAATTTTTTTTATGATTTAAAATGATTCATTTAAAAATATTCTGTTGAACTTTGAAACCCCATGTTTAATATTTCAGAACTTATGTAATATCTTACTAAAAAATAGTTTTAACCATTTCATTTAATTATGTATTAACATGGGGAAATTTAATTTTAGTCATTTTATAAATCAATATAAAAATTTAATTATAAAAAAACCAACAAATTTTTATTTTTAATTGACCAAATAATTAATTTTATTCTAAACATAAATTTCAGGATTAAAAATACACATTTCTAAAAAGGTTTTTTTTACAAGTTGGGCAGTATAATATTAAAATTATTTTCCCTCAACAAAGAAGTTTTATTTCATAAATTATTTTAAACATTTGATATTTAAATTTATGAATTAGTTATGAATTATTTATTAATTATTTCATAATTATTATTCATTAACTTTTAAATTGGATTTGCTGTAAAAAGGAATATTATGGGAAAAAGGGATTAACTCCGGGTAGAAAACAATGACCATGTATAAAAAAGTTTTTTTGAAGTGCGTATCAAAAAAAAAAATATCATCTTTTTTATTTTCCACATTGGAAACCCCTTTCCTAGTAAAACATGTCCTCTTTTAAATTAATAAGTTATATTTATAAAAATTTCATTCCCTTCACTTATAAAAGGGCCCTTAAACCACATATTAAAGGCCGCTATAAAAATTGAAATTCCTCTTAAAATCAGAAATATTGAATTCCATTAAATTCATATCCACCCACAATAAGTCCTTTTAAATAAGAATGTTACCTTATACCTCTATTTTTAGAATGTCCTCCATGGGAATGCTTTGGTTCTCCACATGAGTACTAATCTCTCCAAAAAAAATTCTCTTCTATAACACAAACAGAAATATAATTTTTAAATTTTTATATAATTAAATTATTTATACAATTATAATTAATTTAATTATGTTTAAGGAATAATTATCATATAAATTTCCTGTTTTAAAAATTGAAAAATAAAAACATCATTCCTCAGTATGTGCATACTACCACACCCACGATGTAATATGTTTTATTTTACTTCACCACCATACAAGAAGATTTAAAAAGATGACTCCAATAAAAAAATTATTACTTTTATAAAATTATTTGTGTTTTATAAATATATAAAAAATCTTACAGTTTTTATAATATATGAAAAGTAAAAACATCATCCATGTGTACGTGTATACTATAATCTCCATATAATTGTGTATTAAATTTATATTGACCTAATTAAATGGACATGAATAAAATAAATTGATGATTAAATATTATATTAATTAGTAATATACTATAATAAACTGTTTTTGAAAGTGTATTAAAACATATAAAAACTATTAACATGTAATTAGTTTATATTGGATGAAAAATTGAAAAATGCTCATTATGGATTCTGTTCATGCCAACCACTATTTTAATTTCATTCAAGTGATCATAGGGGTAAATAAGTCCTTAAATTAATTTGATTTCATTATCCTTTGTAATATATTAATAATGAACCTAGTATAAAAGAATAATTATTTATACGTTCACTATTAAACATTCACAAATAAATAATTTTTAAAAAAATTAACAATGAAAATAAATATAAACTAATTAATTGATGACTATAGATAAATATTTTAAATTGTAATATAAATAGGAATATAAATGGATATGTTTTTGATACAAGTGATTAGGATTATATTTTAGGATAAAGGATGCTAAATAACATTCATGGATGTCAAGTGTAAAGCTAAATGGTCTTATTAAATCAATTTTCTTTCAATGACTTATACATTTTCCAATACAACATTTTTTCTTATAATACAGTTTTTAACAAATTATTACACTCTCATTAATTTATACTCTATTTTCTTGGTATTATAATTTATATTATAAAATTTCATTTAAAAATGTATTATACATCATGAATGTTTATGGTTGTAAGGGGTTGGTATAAATTTTCATTCAATATGGAATTTTTTTATGTCATATAGATATTAATAATATGTATAGTGCAATTAATTCCTGATTATATTAAATTCTTTGTATTAATGTTTTTTTCATAGAATTTACATTTATTATTATTGAATACCATATTCAAATTATATTGACTTAATTTCCCCCAAATTTTGAATGGATTATGATATAAATATTATTTCTATATGGAAAATTCAAACTACACCACATTTTTATTCTTATATAGTATATATAATACACTATTGATTCATTTCATCACAATTACATGGATTTCAAAATATATATGAAGATATATTTTCAAAGATATTTTTTAGTTGATACCATAGCAATAATTGAAATTGATTATTCAAAAAATATTTTATTATGTTAGGATGTTTCTTCTTGAAATTATTTATTCCATGCATGGGTTAATTTAACACAAAAATTTACGTAATAGTTTTTAATCATCTAAATGATGGAAACCAAATTTTTAAATCAAATATCCATCCATGAAAAATTTCTCAGTCATAAAATTAATATGTGGTTATCAATAATTCAAATTCCACCTATATAGTATATGTTTTTATGTCCCTAAGATCTCATCCCAAAATGGTTATCCTCATATTTTCTAACCAAATTATTTCAAGTCCCTTATGATAATAAAATTTTCCTTATCCTACTCTCTAAATGATTTTTAATTATCCCTTTTTACAACATGTGTTTCAATAATGGAATTTTAAAAATATTTAAAAGGCCATTTACATTCATGATCACCTGTTTTTCATCCAATGGACATTTAGTGAAAACTATTTTTTTATTTTTCATGAATTAATTTTTTATAGTTCTTATTTAGATGTTATGAATTTTAAATTTGGTCACATAATTTTTTAAAAAAATTTATTTTTAATGTGATTCAAATATTCATCTCTTACAATAATAATAAAGTAATTTTCTATAAAATATTTTGTAGTTTCATATAAATTTTCCCTAATATATCAAATGGGTCTATTTCCTTATAAATTAATTGTCATGAATTTGATTCTAAATTATTTTATAATATTTTCATTTATATGTATTAAAACCATAGTATCTATATAATCTAAATATTTATTCAATCTTATTGGGTAGAATTAAAATTTTTCATCTCAAAAAGTTTTTTAAAACAATGCCAACATCCTTCATTGTATTTAAGTATCAATGGGGATATTTATTTAAGATACCATACACATTATGTCTCTATATGTTTTATTGTATTTTATCTGAATGTTTTACTTGAATATCATTTGTTTTAAATACGTTAAGTTAAGTGATGTTTGGACTAATTATTGTATCATTATCCAATAATACACATGTAAATTGTTTTCATTTTTGGATGGGTGAGTAAGGAATATTATTGTTCTCTAAGGCATTGGGAAAATTGTGATATATCATGAAATAATTATGGTAGAATTGAACTTTATTTCCAAAACACATAATTATCAAAAAAATGAATATTACTCCTAATGCTCTATATTGTGGTAGACAAGGATGTGATTCATAATTCACCATGTTTTGCAAATTTTGAAATTGATTACTATTGGACCATGTTTTGGAGGAATGAATTTGATTAATGATGATCCATATTTTGGTAAGAATGAATATGATTCCTGAAGCACTATGTTACAGTAGGTGTGAATTTGAGTTTGGATAATATATTTTTGATTCAAATGAATATGGTTGTGACACACTTATATGTTATAAAATGTTCTCATGTTTTGATTCTATTATATTACGCAATGATTATATAATTTTACCATGTTTTTTATTGATGATCTAGTTTATTTGGATGAAATTTATTAATTACATGTTCATTAACTGTGAGAATTATCTTATACTTAGAAATATATTGTATTCTCTATTATGTTAATTATATTATATCTCTTATGTTTACCATTGTAACGAAATTTACCAAAACTCATTATTATTTTTTCATTCCACATTACATGATGATGAGTATAAAATTAGATAATTCTAAAAGGTATTCTAGGGTGGATCAATTATATATAAATTTTCACCATTATTATATAAATTGTTTCAAATGAACTATTTCTAAAATACACTAATCATTTGGATCTTGCGATTAAGAATTTATTTGATAGGGGTACTCTTTAAATCATAGAAATTTTGTAAAATAAGTTTGTGTTTTTATTTTTTTCAACTCATCGTTAATCCAATCCAATGTTTAAAGGTTGTTTTTTTGAATGAGATCACGGAGTACTAATTTATGGTCTGATTACTATATATTAGGCATATATTTTATGATATTTAAATGTTTTAATTTTTGTATCTAATTGATTAAATCATTCTAATATATGGAATGTTGAATTCTTTAGTATTTTATAGAATGAAAAAATATATTAATGAAAATGTAATGAGAAGTGATGAATTTTGGTGCTAAGAAAATCTTCATGCCATGAGCGAAGTGAAGTGGAATGACAATGGATTTTATAAGATAAAGTTGATCTAAATAAATGGAATAGAAAGATTACACATCATATAATTAAATTACACATCATGAATTCATCAAAAAACAACACTTTCTGGATAATCCCTAAAAACCACGACCCGCATGTCATCTATTTAAATTACATGTAGTGAAATTTATTAAGGATGAATTATATTTAAATTCACAATGCCACCTCATGAAATAGAATGTAAGATATTACACATTTTGTAACCCATATAAACACCTAGACGATGGAGGTGAGCTGAAACATAAATGCAAACACAGTTTATGTTTGAGGGTATTTCCTATATGTGAACCCTTGAGCCTCAACTCCTAGAATGTATGGAACTAGGGAGAGCTGATAGGGGATTGCTGCAGTGTTGCATGCATAGTGTGATGATATAGAGTCTAGCTTCACCACTTTTTTTCACCAATCTTCTTCGAGTACACAGGATGGTCATTGTCACAATGTCTAACATTAATGAGTAGTTCTAATAGTGTCGTATGATGATATTATAGGTGGATGTATTATTAGGAACCATTTAAAATTTATGATTCATGTATTTTATTTGTTCAACTCATTATATTGTCTCTAAATCAATCTTTTTTTTTCAATTTCATGACCATTTCTTTTATTATGAGGTTTTTTATTTTTTTGAATCATATTATTTTATTATTTTATTTATGAACGTAATGCAATCTAGGTTTTAAACCATTAAAAAAGCATATAAGTCCCCTATTTATATGATTTACTTTATTATATGACCATTCGAATGGTCATAACATGGATTTGTATAGGATAGCTCGACCATGGATCCCTATTGAACCAATTCCAACAACAGACCTGAATAAACCCATATCAATTAAATCACAACCACACAAACATGAAAATCATTGAACCTAGAATGTATCTCTCTTGATATCAATCCCAATATCTTTATCTTCTTTATTTCTCTTTAATCCAACCAATCAAACAATTTCAATTTTAGTTTCATTAATTAATTTATAACACACATATCTTATATGTGGGATCAACACTCAGACACATCATTTAATATATTTTATGTATTGTACTTGAGTTTAACAAATTATTTAATTTTAGTAGCCTCAATGTAATTAATGACCTCATACTGGATAAGAGTATGTCTCTAACATGATTCATAGTGATGAATTAGTTTATTCTGAAGTAAATATAGGTAAAATAAAACAACATTGATGCATATTATGCTAGGTAGAGTCTACCATATTTTAGGATTAGTATTTAGTCAAAAGAGATATGGTTTGAGATTCCATCTGATTCTATACATCATAAAGGAATTAGTTTTTTTTATCGTAATATTAAATAAAATGACAGATACAAATATGATTCTATGTATAGATAATGTTTTCTTGTTGGGCATGGGAACTGAGAATTCAGTTTTAAATGTTGTATTAGGACCAACACCAAGTCATCATGATTCAAAAAATTCACTTTGATTTAATTTTTATGAGGAAGGAGTTGTACTTGGGTTAATTATAATGTGATAGAAAGAATTTAAGTATAGTAGTTCAACTTGATATAGTGGAAATTATCATAACATTATGTTCTTTTTAGAACATATGTTACTTTTTATTTTCTAGATGTTTGACTAGAAAAATACATTATATAATTACCATGTTTTGTTGAATAACATAGGTAATATCCAAATGTTATGAAATTAGTATATGTTTCAAAAAAATAGGACACTATAAATAGACATATTAAAAAGAGAAGAGTTTCAAGTAGAGTTGAGATTGTTGGTCGGATTAGTTTACTCAAGAGGGGAGGGGTGAATTGAGTAACTATAAAAATTTCTTGTTACAAAAATGTTTTTTTAAAGAAATGCTTATCCCTAAAAATAGATATAGCCCAGTTAATCATGGTTATATTGTTATAAGAGTTTGACTGTTTAAACAACTTCTCGTATAATTGATTAATTCTCTGTAATCTTAATATGTATTATTAGTGATACTTTTGAAGTTATCCTACTAAGACAAATCAATTATGACTTCTTTCCAAGAATAACTATCAAAGTAAAATTAGAGTTTTCTGGATTATGCAATAAAGTACTAAAAGAGGACTAAATATAAATAGCATAGCGGATATGAATCAAGTGGTTCAGTCTCTAGCCGAGACCTAATCCAATCCACTTGGTGATCACCTGTCACCATGAATTTTATAACAATAAATGTTGATCCACACCCTGGATCGGGGTTAAAAAAAGTACACAGACTTTCCAGGCCACACAGGGACCTCTTCCATAATCTTCAAGGTTAAACAAAAATAATAACACGACCACACAAGAACCTCTTCCACAGTTGTCATGGGTAAACAAGAGTATAAAGAGTTTGGTGTAAGGATTTTTAAATCCTTCATTTTTGCACAGGATTTATTTTGTGTATGGAATATAGAGAGTATACACACTTCTCAAATGTAATGAGAGAGTAGATATGAGTTTAGAATGATCTAGTGATTTGAAGTGAAGCTCTGGACTCCTTCGATTAAATAGAAATTCTTCAGAGTCCTTCTCTACTTTTTGTCTTGAAAAACATAGTGTCATAATCCAGCTTGTGTTCTTCACGAGCGTTGATAACATAAAGGTGTTCTCTGGATTCCACTGTACATTGTATGTTCTTCAGTAGTGTAAGATTGCATGTATGAGACAATTCTTTTTTTGAAAATCATGCAATGTGTTCATCGCTGTCGTGCTCACAGGCTTGTTTTTCATTTAATATCTCACTCTTTGGTTATTGGGAACTCTCCACTATTTATCTTCGAATGCATGTGTTTTAGCCGACAGGTTCCATGTGTTTCGTACCTCATACCTTGTAGTATGTCTATAAAGAAACATTAATTATGTCAGTTCATTAAAGAAATAAAATATGACTGTTAAAAAATAATTGAAATACGAAAAAATAATTTAAGAAACGGTGTCACACTATGCTGTAAAAATGGTGTCTCATTCACAGGGTGTCTAAGTGTCACGGTCTGAGTGTCATGGTGTCTGAGTGTCACAGTGTCTAAGTGTCAAGATGTCTTCTTTACGCTGACTTTCTCACAGTGTCTTGCTCACGGTGTCTTGCTCACAGTGTCTTTCTCACGGTGTCTTATTCACGGTGTCTTTCTCACGATGCCTTGCTCACGGTGTCTTACTCACGGTGTCTAGCTTCACAATGTCAGGCTTTCTATGTCATGCTTCACGGTGTCTGGATTTACGGTGTCTTGTACTTGGAAAAATAATAGTATTCAGACTTAAATAGAAATATTCTTGAAATGGATTGAGCTTAACCATTATAAAGCATGAGTGGACTCGAAAGATAAATACACATGATTGGATATAATTTATAGGAGTTAACTAGGTTGAATAATATTTATGATCATTAATGATATTCGTTGTCATTGATGAGATTTTTGATCATTAAAACATGATTAATACATGAGGAGTCTAACAATCTCCCCCTTTTTTATGATCACAAATTATGCATATTTATAGTGTAAATTAGATTAAACTATATAGAAAATAACATATAGAATCTTCTCCCCCTTTTAGGATTATCAAAACATTGAAAGAAAGAGAGGGTAAATAGTGAACATTCGATTAAGAGTAAACAGTTTAGTACAAAATAAAAAGAGATACAAAAAGAATGACATCCCCATCAAAAAATAGTAAGAAATGGTCTAGTTCAGGGATTGGACTTCTCTTGGACATTATCAGCAGCAGAAGAGGAATTCATAGGGAAAGTGGATGATATAGAATAAGGATGAGAGGTGGTAGATAGAGAGGGTTAAGGGAGACCTTCAAAGACTGAGCGAGACAAGGTAGGAGTAGTTGAAGATCGAGGAAGTTGCTGATCAAGAATGAAAGGCCTGATATGAATGAGATCTTGGACAATAGACATGGTAGTGGAGGCTAAGGCAAAAGTGAATCTAGGTAGTCTAGTTATGAGAGGTGCATCCACTGGAGAAACAATTGTTGTACTCAAGACATAAAGATAAGGTCTCAGTAGTTTGATGAAGTCTGCAATATTTTCTCCATCATACTACATGAATTTTTCAAAGTCATCATTTTTTTCCATGAAATTGTACAATAATCTGGTAAACTCAGTTAGCTTCTAGACTTGGTTTTGAAGGCTTGAGTTATAGGATGAATTCGCAGAATATATACAAGGTATTTGAAGTGGTTTGTCATATCAGACTTAGATAAAATTCGGTTGAAATAGAAATCCATTTTCATATAAATCTCTTGCTGGGCATCATTTTCAATATTGGAATGAATTTTCACAAGTTCAAGAACTCTATAACTATTCTAGAAAACATCAGAGAAATAAGCCACATTAAAGCCACTGAAAGAATTCTGATGCTCTTATTGGTGTATAGATATGAGAAATGTACTATCCAAGGAAGGTGTAGAGGATTCACTAGTGGTATTAGAAGATCTGATGGTTGTGGTCAAGGATTTGAGCCAATTCCGTACCTTTTGAAGACAACGAGTGTACTAATATGTTATTTTATTCATGTTCACCACAAGCTCTCTCATTTAATTCAACAACTGTTTGTGCCTTTCTGCAATATTTTCATCAAAGGAAACTAGATAAGGGTGAATCTGAGACACAACATCTCGAGAGATTTGAGAAACAGTGGGTTCTAGAGGACTAGTAGTAGGATCTGATCTTGAATGCAGCTCTTTATTCATTTCTTCCACAATGCTTCTTAGGGTTGTAACTTCATTACTGAGAAACTTATTTTCAACTTGAACTTCTTGAATCTCATGGAGCATTTTAGGTAGTATATTCCAAATGATCTTCTCCAAAAGTAGTGAGGAATCTCTCTCACCTAGATTTTTCACATCACGAGGTTGGGATTCATAAGCTTCTCAACTCTAGATAATATAGTATCTCTAAAATCCTTAAAATAATCCTTACTAACATAAGGAATTTGTTTAGGTAATGGTTCAGGGTACTGTTCAAGTGAAGGGTCAGGTGAAGGAATTTGTACAAGGGTTGGTTCTGGTTCTAGTTCCTTCTCAGGGGAAATGATAGAAACTGAATTCAACTAAAACAGGGAATAAAGATCAAGCCCAGTTGTAGTAACCTGTTGAGACTCAATCACATCATAAAAACTGGGAAATTTGTACTGAGTGTCCACAAGACTTGACTCAGTTGGATGTGAGGCATCATCAGACTCAAGATTTTGTGTTTCCTCACCCTCAACAGGTGCTTCCTTTTCAAGATTGAGAGGCTCAGGAGCCTGGTCTAAATCCATAGTTTCATCTCTATGTTTCTCATTCAACTCTTATCTAGCCAGATGAAAGGCTATCTCCATCCTCTCTTCAGCATAAGGTATTATTTCAGGAACAAAATATTCCACAATGAATTCTTCCATATTCTCTTCTTGCATAACATGGAGTTATTCTAGAATAGGCTCTTCCATAGCTTTCTAGTCATATTCTATAACACATGATTCTTTTTCAGCCTTAGGTTGGATATCTAGATTGACATCTTCACAAGGGGTATGCACATCTTCTTCAAGAAAAACCGGAGGAACAATAGTCCCCTCTTCTTCAACAATTACTTCTTCCCTATGAGGTACTTCAGCTTCTACTTCCTCTTCTTCTGAATACTCACCATGTTTATCTGGTTCCAAAATAGGATCAGAAATGTCTTTCGTCCTTGATGTATAATACACAAGATTAAACTTCTCATTAACCTTATTGTTGTCTTCCACCCACGCCTTTTTCCAAGGATTCCAGTTTATCTTCATTCTCCTGATAGTGACATTAGAGAGACAGTAATCACAGTCCATAAGCACATCTTCATTAGGTCTAACTAGACCTTTTGCAACAATTACGACTAATATCAACCGAGAGTATAATGGAGAGGTGTAATTTGATGTATCCTTGATCAACTCATACATATTGTGAATGATGTACTTGCACCGGTTAATCTTGTATCCATTTTTCATATGATGAATTAAAAACACATATTGATACATTAATACAGAAAAGTCACCTTTCCTTGAACTAATCATATTTGAACAAATTTAAATAGAAGTCTTATTTCTCGATCAAGTTATGCAGTGATGGCCCGTCTCTTGGGGCCATTTTTGGTTAGGGTTCTCAGAGCATCTTCAAGATCAAAGAAATCAGTTGTAGCTGGAGGTTATCTCTGATAATCATTACATATTATTTCATGAGGTATCCTAAGTTATGCAGCCCATAACCTTGATAGGAAGGAGCATCATTGGACATTAATCCAAATCCTCACTAAAAAACATTCCCCAGATTCAAAAGAAAATGGTGCGTAATTGTAGAACTGAGATACTAATCTGGGATAGAGGGGTTTGTTCTCCCTTGAGAACCATTCTAACCAGACTTGTTCTTTTAACACTTTCCATACTAGAGATTATCTAGATAAAAGGAATTCATGGAAAAATTACTTCTCAGGAACAAAACTGTGATTTACCAGGTTTGTATTCACATACCCTTCGAGTGTCATCTTTGGTGTTATCTTCTTCTTCTTTGGGCGACGCTTCTCAGGTGTGGATGATGATGGACATTTCATTCATGGAATCTACTAAGGGATCAAGATAGAGAAAGAGAGAAGGTGTTGCAAGGATGAAAGGGTTTGAAACATGAGAGAGTCTGAGGGAAGAACTGAGTGAAAATTTTTGTTTTATCATTTGTGAATTTCAATCATCACAAAATTAAAAGCGTGAGAAAGTAAAAGAGGTGAAATAAAAATTACCATGATACGGGTTAAAAAATCATAAATAATTTTCATGGAAATACAGTGAGTGAACGTCATAGTGAGACAGTGAGTGAACATCACGGTGAGACAGTGAGTGAACGCCACAGTGAGACAGTGAGTGAACATCACGGTGAGACAATGAGTGAACGTCAAGGTGATGCAATGAGTGAACGTTTTAGTGTGCGTTACAGTGAGACAGTATGTGTCAGACCATAAGTACCAAGTGCTAACGGTGAAACTGTAAACTTGAGAGACTGTAACTGAGAAACTTTAATCATGAAACAGAAATGTAAAGCATAGTAAAACATTGAAGACCAAAACAACTAAGATATCTATTTGAGATTTATCATTCTAAGATCATGTATAATATAGTCTATTCTCTCAAAATTTAATGGTTTAGTGAATATATTAGAATGTTTATATTTAGTACCAATGAATTACAAGGTGATATCACCTTTTTGATAATGATCTCTAAAAAAGTGATGTCTTAAATCAATATGTTATTTCCTAGAATGTGAAACATGATTGTTTGAGATGTTAATAGCACTTGTGTTGTAAAAATTTATTTGTACATGTCTGAACTGATATACATAATCTAGTAATGTGTGTTTCATCCACAAAATTTGTGCAAAAAAACTACCAGCAACTATGTATTCAGCTTCTATAGTAGATAATGCAACAAAATCTTGTTTCTTACTACACCATGATACTAGTGACTTGCCTAAAAGATAACATGTTCCAAAGGTGCTCTTTATATCTAACTTATATCCATCGAAGTCATCATTATAATAACTAACTAGTTCAAATGATTGTCCTTTAGGATAAAACCGTCCTAGATTAGGTTTATGCTTGAGGTATATGAAAATTCTCTTTACAACAATTAAATGAGATTCTATAGGATTTTCTCGAAAATGAGCACACATAAATACACTAAACATAATGTCTAGATGGATATCAGTTAAGTAGAGTAAACTTCCAATCATTCCTCTATAAGTGGTTCGATCACCAGATTTCCAATCTTCATCCAGATCCAACATAAAGGTGGTACTCATGAGAGTGTCACTACATTTAGTGTTATCCAATCCAAAACGTTTTGAAAGATCTATAGTGTATTTACATTGATTCAAAACAATTCTATCATTATTTTGAGATATTTTAAATCCAATAAAGAATTTTAGTTCACCCATTAATCTCATTTCAAATTAATTTTGGATCATTTTATAAAATTCAATACATAATTGTTTTTTTAATATCAAAAAATAATATCATCTACATAGATTTGAACAACGAAAACATCATTAGAAATTCGTTTTATAATGAGGTTTGGATCAGATATTCATTTTGTAAAACCTTTAGAAATATGAAATGTACTCAATATATTATACCTAGCTCTTGGAGCTTATTTTAAACCATATAATTCTTTTGATAGTTTGAAAATATGATTGGGAAAAGGAAGATTTTTAAATACAGTGGGGTTGTTCAACAAAGACATCCCCGTCTATATGCCCATTTAAGAATGCACTCTTAACATCCATTTGATATAGTTTGAAATATAGATGTGCAACATAGGCAAGTAGGATTCTGATGGATTCATGTCTGGATACTAGAGAAAATGTCTCCTAATAATCATTTCCTTCTTCTTGACTGTAGCCTTGTGCAACTAATCTAACTTTGTTCCTAACTAAATTTCCAGCTCCATCTACCTTATTTCCAAACACCCATTTAGGGCCTATGATGAAACTGTCCTGGGGTATTTCAATAAGTTTCCAAAACTTGTTTATTTCAAACTGATTATGGTCTTCTTGCATTTCCATTACCCAAAATTCATTGTTGATGGCATCATCAATATTTTTATGTTCATGTTACGACAAGAAGGCTTGTTGTTCAACCTGATTTCTAAGACAAGCTCTAGTTTGTGTTTCTTTATCTAAGTCTCCTACAATAGCATATAAGGGATGGTTTTTAGGGGTTCTAACCTTTCTAGAAAAAAAGGGACTTGTGATTTGAGGATCATCAAATGATTTAGGTTCATTATGAATCGATAGTAGAGAATTTCCAGAATGGGATGTTTTCACAAATTCTTTCACAGAGGAATTTGAGGATTTTGAGTTGATGTTTAGATTTGATACATCATCCTCCAGATTTTCTATGATGGTTCTAGGATTTTTTGGATATGTTTCATTAAACATGATATGAACAGATTCTTCCAAGATTTTAGTTCTCTTATTGAATACTCTAAAATCTTTAAATAATATTGAGTAACCTAGGAAAATTCCTTCATCACTTTTAGATGCAAATTTGTCAAGATTATCCTTAGTTTTGAGAATGAAGACTTTAAAACCAAAAACTCTAAAGTAATTAACCTTAGGCTTCCTATTGTTCCAGATTTCATACTGGGTCTTTTTGTGAAATTGTCTAATCAAGACTCAATTGACTATGTAGCATGTTGTATTAACAGCTTCAACCCAAAAGTAAATAGGTAAGTCATATTCACTAAGCATTGTTCTAGGAATTTCTTGTAGGGTTATATTTATTAATTCTACAACACCATTCTACTGAGGCATTCTAGGGGCCGAGAAATTGTGACTATAACCATTTTGTGGGAAAAAGGATTCAATCTATGGATTTTTAAACCAACAGCCATGGTCAATTCTTAAAAATTTAATTTTAAGGCCACTATGGTTTTCTAGAGACATGGAATACATAGAAAAATAAGAGCAGGCTTCCCTTTTGTGAGCCATGAAGAAGGTCCAGGTATATCTAGAAAAATAATCTACTAGAACATAAACACAATGCTTCCTATTTAAACTAGAAAATCTAGATGGTCCAAACAAATCCATGTGAACCAATACAAGAGGTTGATAAGTAGAAACTTCATTCATTTATTTGAAAGAGATTTTGTGCAGTTTTCCATTTTGACAAGGATTACACTATATGTCATTTGGAAACTCATGTTTGGGTAAGTCTTTAACTAGGCATTTTCTATTTAGTTTTCTAAGGGAGTGAACATTACCATGTCCTAGTCTCGTATACCAGAGCCAAAAATCTTTATGAAATACAATTAAGCATGAAACATTTTGTGAAGCTAAGGAATCTATGTTAACAAAATAAACGTTCTCATTCCTTGATGTAGAAAATACTAATTCATCATTAGAATTAAAGACATTACATGAATTATTTTCAAATTCAACATGATATCCATCATCACATAATTGTGAGATACTAAGCAGATTATATTTTAAGACATTAACAAATAGTACTTTAGAGATTAAAATCTAATCATAGATACCAATATTTCCTAAGCCAATGATATTCCCTTTGGAATTGTCACCAAAAGTGAATGTCCTCCATCTATTTTTATCATGTTCATGAAGCATGAGTAGTCTCATGTCATGTGCCTTGATCAGCCACTGTCAAAGTACCATATATTTTTGCAGGATATCTTTAAGTATCTTTCCTATAACATGATCATGCAAAGACTGATTTTGGTACCAATATTTATATGGGTCCAGTAACATTAGTAATAATTTATTTAGGAACCCATATTTGTCTCATAGGTTTCCTAAAATCATTATGTAATTTGTTTGAAAAATAAACAGTATTTGGTCCACAAAAACTTGAAACAGTAGAGTATGTATCATGACTTGAGCTAGTTTAGTTATGTCTAGAATAGGGAACAAAATTATATATCCTTGAATTTGAAACAAAATTCGTTCTACCAAGGTTTCCTTTAACAGGTTGATAACCAATGACAGTATTATATTTAGGGGCAATTTGTTTTCCAAGTATTTGGGTATGGGTATTTTTCCCATTAGTAAAAATTGCTAAGTCACTTTTTAATTTATCATTAGACATTTTTAATTAATTGTTTTCTTTGAGTAGTTGAGCATTTCTATCCTTCTACGTAGTAAGTTTAGATTTAACATTTAAAATGAGAGCATTTTGTTTCTTCAATGATTTATATTTATCTACTAATTCATTCCATGTTTCTTCAAGAATGTTGCAATATTAAAACATTTCTTCATTAGTCATATTTTCATAGTCACTTTCCTCTTCATAATAATATGAATTATGTATAGAAGAGTTCAGTGTTACCTCGGATGTGTTTGTCATAAAACACATATTGGCTTTGTTAGCTTGTTCATTATGTGATGTCTCTGAGTCGCTTGAACTATCCTCATAGGCACTCCACGTTTCTTTCATAGCCTTTTTGTACTTCTTAACCTTGTCCTCATATTTCTTCCTATACATGAGATTTGGACAGTCAGCCATTATATTCCCTTTGCGCTTACATTCATAGCATACAATTTCATCAGTTTTGTCATTTCTTTTCTAGTCCTTTTTCTAGATTCCTTTTAGATCATACTTTCCCTTGATGTTAGGCTTTCTGAAAAAGTTATTCTTTTTGTAGAATAGTTTGAAGATTCTGGCCAGTTGAGCCATATCCTCATCACTGTCAGGTGATGATTGTTCAGTGGTGGATCTTTCTATAGAAGCTTCTAGTTTCCCTTTGTCTTTGTGCTTCGAGAAGGTGGTCTTGAATGATACAGATTTCATATTTGGTTCATCCTCCTCTTCTTTGTTGACATTCATCTATTCCTCATACATCATTAGTTTCCCAATGAGTTATTTTATAGGTTGCATGCTGATGTCACACGATTCTCTAATTGATACAGAGGTACCTCTCCATCTGTCAAGTAGACATCTAAGGATTCTCATGATATGTTCTTTGGATGTGACTTCTTTTCCAAGAGAAATCATTGTGTTCACAATCTCATTGAACCTGAGATACATGTTAGAAATATGATCATCATGTTTCATTTTAAAATTATCATATTTTATAGTATAAGTATTATGTATCATTTCCTTTACACTAGATGTGCCATCATTGAGACAGACAAGGTATCCCAAATTTCATGGTCGGTTCTACAAGCAGAAATCCTATTAAATTTTTCATATCCTAAGGAACAGTATAGGGAATTCATGGCTTTGAAATTTTTATTGTAGGAAAGTCTTGTAGGTTCATCCCTTGTAATTATATCAGTCACATGGATTTTGTATTTATCTATAATGGATGACAAAATTTCAAATCTCTTACTCTTTAGCTGTATTTTAATTTTAAATTTCCATTGAGCATAATTGGTTCCATTAAAGAATTATGGTCTGTTGGTTGCTGCACATTCCATTCTATTGTCCATAATAATGAATTACTTTAATAGAGCTAGAAATTTAGAATTAACAGAACATTACAGATCTTTAAAGTATAACTATCATCACAGTTGAGTAAGAGTACACAGAGTTCTAATAAAACAATCTCTGATTCCAAATGTTGGTCAGAGTAGTTTACTCAAGAGGGGAGGGGTGAATTGAGTAACTATAAAATTATTGTAACAAAAATGTTATTTTAAAAGATATGGATTTCCAAATAAATAGATACATCCCAGTTAATCAAGGTGATATTGTTATAAGAGTTTGACAATTTAAACAACTTCTTAGAAGATTAATTAATTCTCAGTAATCATAAAATGTATTTTTAATATTACTTTTGAAGATATGCTACTAAGACAAATAGGTTAAAACTTCATTCCAAGACTAACCATCAAAGTGAAATTAGAGTTTTTTCTGTTATGCAATAAATCAGTAAAATAGAGAAAACTAAATTTAAATAGCACAATAGATATGAAGCAAGTGGTTTAGTCTCACGACGAGACCTAATCCAATCCACTTGGTGATCACCTACCACCAAGTAGTTTATATAAATAAACATTGATCTACACCCGGGATCAGGGTTAACAACAGTACACAGACTGTCCAAGTCACACATGGACCTCTTCCACAATTTTCATGGGTAAAAACAAAATAATAACCATGCCACACAAGGACCTCATCCACATTTGTCATGGGTAACCAAGAGTATAAAGAGTATAATGTATGGATTTCAAAATCCTTCAGTTTTTCACATGATTCAGTTTGTGTATACAATATACAGAGCACGCACACTACTCAAAAGTAAGTAAAAGAATCACTGAGAGAGATTAGATATGAATTTATAATGCTCTAGTGATTTGAAGTGCATCTCTGTACTACTTTGATTAAATAGAAATGCTTCCGAGTCCTCTGGTTTTTGTCTTGAAAAACATAGTGTCGTAATCCATCTTGTGTTCTTCCTGAGCTTTGATAACATAAATTTGTTCTCTATATTCCAATGTACTTTGTATGTTCTTCAGTAGTGTCGTATTTCATGTATGAGACAATGCTTTCTTTAAAAATCTTGAAATGTGTTCTTCGCGGTCATGCTCACAGGATTGTTTTTCGTTCAATATCACGCACTTTGGTTGTTGATCACTCTCCACTAATTATCGTTGAATGAATTTGTTTTAGCCGATAGGTTCCATGTGTTTCGTAACTCGTACCTCGTACTATGTCTACAAAGAAACAATAATTATGTCATTGCATTAAAGGCATCAAATATGACCGTTAAACATTAAATTGAAAGACCACAAAATAGTTTAATAAATAGTGTCACATTATGTTATGAAAACGGTGTATCCATTACACGGTGTCTGAGTGTCATGGTCTGAGTGTCATGGTCTGAGTGTCACAGTCTGAGTGTCACGGTGTCTGAGTGTCAAGGTGTCTAAGTTCCACGGTCTCTTCTTTACGGTGTCTTGCTCATAGTGTCATGATGACAGTTTCTTGCTCACGATGTCTTTCTCCCAGGGGCATGCTCATGGTGTTTTTCTCACGGTGTCATTCTCACGGTGTTTGGCTTCACGGTGTTTGGATTACTGGGTCAGGCTTCATGGTGTCTGGCTTCACGATGTCTTGTACTTAGGAAAATAATAGTATTTAGACTTAAACAATAATATGCATGAAATTGATAGAGCTTAACCATCATAAAGAATGAGTGAACTTGAAACATAAATAAACATGATTGGATATAATTTATAAGAGTTAACTAGGTTGAATAATATTTATGATCATTAATGAGATTTTTTATCATTGATGAGATTTGTGATTCTTAAAACATGATTAATACTTGAGGATCCCAACAGAGATGATATGTTAGAGTATGACCACAAGTCCAATGGTATGATTCAGATCTAAATTTTAAAATTGTAATAGATATAGTAGTACACAATTACCTCTATTAAGAAATTTAATCAATAAATCTAAAGAGTGGGATCCAATAATTATCGAAGAAGTAGATTGGTTAATGTTTACAGGAACTTTTTCATTTGAATAGACATCATGAAGGGAAGTATTAACTCAGTAACATGGGGTTATTTCTTTTGTTGATAAAAGATAATATATGTTGAATATACAAGGATTCTCTGGTAATTAATTGTTTCAAAGAATATTTGGGACTTTAATTCATGGAAAACAAATTCACTAGTTTTTTAATTTGAAACAATTATATTTTTTGAACTTATATTCTTTCAATGAATTATAATTAGAGATTTTTTTATAAAATATAAATTTTATTATTATGACATGGACTAGGAGATTTACATTATGTATCTAAAAGAAATCATGTTCATCATATAAGGGTTATATATGAATGATGAAATCAATCTATTATAGATTAATTCAACAACCTTGATAGAAAAATAAATTGTTTTGATGAATTCATAGATAAAAAAGGATTCACATGTAGCAATTTTTTATCCTAATTATTTTCTAAGGCTGTGGAATGGTGGGACATTTGTAATAGTCCTTATATATTAAGATGATATATTATTGGTGTGTCATGTTTTTTAATTGAATTTGACTCAGAATTGTATATTTTTTAGATGATTCCAAATCAATGATCCGGAAAAAGATAATAATATCTTGTACAAGTAGAAGGAGGTGGTTTTAAGAGAAATAAAAAACTATATATCCCCCAAATGATTAAATATAAAATATAATTGAAAATTTTTTCTTGTAGAGTTGTATGATTTTGATGTTTACATATGATTGGAATAAACAAATTTTCCTGGATGAGGTGTCGAAAATGGATATATAGTGTTTTCCTGGTGTACTATATAGTCACATGAGAGGGTGGTGAATCATGGTAACTATATTTTCCCAATTAATTAAAACATAATAATTTCCTCTCCAATTATTTTGGTCATATCATTATTGTTGTATAGGATGTAGGGATCTTTGATATATTCCATCAAAAAATATTCTATCATTTAATATATTGTAATTATTGGAAACATCACACATGGATTTTTATAATGTTTCTCCCTAGTGTGGGAGACCCATGACATACAACATATAGTTATTATCTCGGCCATTAAGTGTTTTGTGTTTTTATCCATAACCAAAGTTTAATGATTTTATTTGAAAATCTGAATCCATAATATTATTCATGTGTTTGACCAACCTTGTAAAAAACTCCTACTAATTATTTCCAATGGTTGAATTATTTATATTAAAGCATCCATTATTCATAGGTTCCTTAAAAACATCTTCATGGAATAAAATCCAACTACCCCTGGTCAAATGATAGAATCACATTCATGTTATCCCTACCCTTACATTCCTTAATAAAAAATTGGTCCCCCAAATTACCTCAAACATCAACATATAAGACTTATATAGGTTGGATGCTGATTTATGTATAGATTTTATTATGGAAAATTGAATTTGGATCTACCACTCAACTCATAGAAACCAATAGTTCAATTATTATCTTTTATTTATCACCTTTTCCCTTTTAGAATATACTTTATTGGGTACTCCCACTGTATTATGATTGTTTATAATATTATCATCTATCTCAATTTTTTTATTAATATTTATCTATTTAATTATTCACCCCTTTATATATAATATATTCCACTAATAATTGTTTAAAACATGTGGGATTAAATTTAAAACTAGACCTAATAGAAAACCTAAGTTAACTCCCCTTAATATCTTCTTATAATATTGTATTTTTATTCATAAAAACACCCACACAATAAGAAGTCAATTATTATTGAATTATACATAAATTTAGATTCAATTGAAAATATTCCTTCACATATATCCTAATTTTGAAATTCATAATAGAATCATCATAATTATTGTGAATTCACAATGTCTCTGTGATGTCACTCAATATCTTCTGGGTAAGTCTCTTTAATATACATTAGTAATTACAAATTGGAAATCATTATACATTTTATTTGGCACATCATCCTCGTTCACTCTACTCAATCATATAAATCCTTCATCTCATAAAAGAACATATAGAGTAGTACATTTATTCTAGAGGTATGAATCCATTTAACCTATAATATATTTGATCTTTACAATGAATTCCCTTCTTTAAATCAGGTCAACTCATAATCATTGTATAATTCGATCGACTGAACATCTAGAACATGATGATTTTCATTTTTATGAACATATAAAATACCATCTTCATTTACTAAATAATACAATTTTTATTCTATCCCTCTGAAAAATATATTGATAATCATTCCTGTTAATTATTATTTCTACCTCCCAAAACATTCGGTTCTTCATCACATCACTGATCATTAGACTTCCAATAAATATTTAATTTAATCATATCTTGAACCATTTCATCTTATGATGCCATTGAATTTTCATCCCTATATTTATTCTTAATTATATTAATATCAAAGATCATCCTACGACCTTCCTTTATGAACATTAAATATTTATATTTATTC
Source organism: Viscum album (assembly GCA_963277665.1). Classification (NCBI taxonomy): domain Eukaryota; kingdom Viridiplantae; phylum Streptophyta; class Magnoliopsida; order Santalales; family Viscaceae; genus Viscum; species Viscum album. Next base: position 2,000,348,346 of record OY728146.1, on the reverse strand, counting down.
TTTCTTCTTCATATTGTCTTAGAATTTGATTATATCAGTTAGTATCAATGTTCTCCTTCTAATTTTTTTTATTCCAATAAATGAAAAGATCATATATTGACAAACTATTATTACATAGCTTATGTTAGATCAACATTTTCAGTTATCATTGAATAATTACCTTCCATATATCATCCAATATATTGTTTTTCAATGTATTTTATATTAATGCTTCACCAATAGTTGTACCTTGGGCGACACTACATTATCTGAATTTTAAAAATAAATTAGAGAGAACTCTATTGGTAAGTGGATGATAAACATATATAATCCAAAGATTAATCTTATGGACATTTTCAATTTATTGGTTTGGTTTATGATTTCGATAACTCGGGATTATATTTTCTTTACTGAGTGACTTTTGGTCATCTCATGTTTCCATATTCGGGTTTCATAACATCCATCAATCTTTTCATTCCATATAAATAAATTATGTAAATTATATTAAACTAATTTTATAAATATATACAATATATTTTAAATTTTTTAGATCCGAACATCAATCTCCCCCATTCACATGCATCCCAATTCAATGGTTGTATGAAAATCTAACATTTATTATACATTCAATGTACTTGTTCAAGGTAACGTATCTTCCACCATCAATACTTTTTCATTCAATTGAATAATTTTTTTAACAATCATCCATTATATTATACCTTCTATATATCCACTTCTTCATAAGATAAATAATCCAGTCAAAAACCAAATGATTTTTCCTTCATTCTTTATCACTTCTTATTACTAAATATATGTTTAACTCAATAAATAATTTAATGGGTGTGGGTGATACCATATATAATGCTGGAACTAAAAACATGTATACATACATTAGAAAATCAATCTAAAAATTGATTTTTATCATTTTGGTTTTATGTATCGTTAATAATTTATATAAATCCATGATATCATTATCAATTTAATCATCCAATAGTATGACATAAATCTATGGGGTTTTTATATCCAATGGTTCCACATTCTGAAGTGTGCATATTCTTTAGTCTTAGAATCAGAACACCCATGGGACCCTATTCAATCAATTTACATACAAAATTTTCCATAATCTATTGAAACAAATATAATATTTATTCATCACTATCAACTGATATATTCAGCCTCCCATTTTTATTTTATAAAAACCAATTCTATTCTATATTCATTGTTATTTAACCCCATTATTTAAAATAAATTAAATGTATCTTTTATCCCCATATCATGTGATGTTTTTCATAGTAAGCGTCATAATTTCCCTATATTTCACATTAAACATAAATGGATGTTTATTTAATTACATAATTACATTATAGAGGAATGCACAAATTTTCAAAATTAAAATAAATTAAAATTAATAAACTACATATCCATGAGATCAAAGATCACCATATAAAATAAGAGTTAGTAACTAAGGCATTAATTCTACCAATAAAATACTCACCAAGTGATACCAGCAAAAGAAATTTACTCATATGGAAAACTCAATGTGTTTTTATAAAAAATATTTCCTTTAACTTTATCAAAAACCATATAAAAACATTCCACAAAAAAGTTGGTCTCTTTATCTTTTCAAATATCCATTGACATTGTCATAAAATTATAATTTTATTCCTTATAATTCTAATATATATTTATATATATAGATAATTAGTTATATCAATATACATAAAGAATAATATAAACTACAATCCCAATATTATTTTTTATATGTGACTTCATCATCATTTGTAATTTCTTACTTTTCATTATTCAATTACTTAATCCCCCATATTTTTGGCATGTGGTGTATCTGATTCATGGTATTAAGGAATTTTGATCTTCAATATTCATCTAATAAATTCTATAAAACACCCAGTTTCAATTTTATTCCCCTTAAATGGGTAAAATGTACCTACTTTATTTTTGGGATACATTTTAATTTCATCTACTAAAATTACCATTGCAATTATTGCATTTAAATAATGTGGGAATAATTTTGTTCCCTTGTTTAATTTAATTTGGGAAATAGATCTGAAAAATCATTTTCATTCTAGAAACTCCCTTTTGATAAACCTCAATTTCATTCATGCTTCCACAATATTTCTCCTTGTAATTTCAGTTTTTGGGTTTCAAAAGCATTTTACTCTAACTTTTACTTTTCATTTTTTGGCGGTGTTTTATTTTAACATCTTCTAGAAATAGAACATTTAACATATTTATTTTTTAAAACTACCTTTGTTATTTTTTATTCCCTTGAAATAAATTTATAAAATCTTTTAATATATATTTATGTTTTTATTCCCACTCTATTTTTATTTCTCAATAGACATTATATCTCTTTATTCATGTTAAATCTATTTATTTATAAACTTATAATATCCATCTAATATTAGAATTTATTTTTTTTCTTTGTGACCAAACTTCGTACAACTTATAAACCACATATTAACTTCATATATAGTACTCCTCAATAGATACTCTTCTTATCATATTTTATAAAAAATTCTAATATTATTGTGTATTTCTTGGATTAATAGAATTTTCAACATGAGATTTATTTCAGTAATTTTACCAATTTAATATTTGTTTTAATTTTTAATTTTGTTTTATTTTTTTATATAATACATGAAAAAAATAATCTTCTCGAACTCTATCATGGTTTTATTATTCGATTTATTCTTAATCATAATATTCTATTATTTATAATCTAAGGTAACATTCTCAAAAAATATTCTTATTTTTATTTAATTTCTATTGAGGTTTCTGTTTATTGGATCTAGAATAGTGGTGGTTAGTAGATGTAAACCAACACTTATAATCACCATTAACACTTATTATACAACCTATATATAACATTGGATGATATTCAAATCTAATGGATATTAAAAAATATTCCTTATTTTTTTAGTTCCGTTTCAATTATCTGATATTTTCAAAAAAATTATTTTAATAAAACTTATTATAAATCTATTTTATTTTTCATTAGTAGAATTTATTTTCAAAAAATAAGAAACATAGGGTTAGTTATTTTTATAACAGCTAATATAACATACAAGTCTTCCTTCCCTACCTATTATTTTGGTTTGGCTAGTGGAGTTATGTTCATTATATGTTTTAATTACTTCATCGTTCTAGAAACCATACAATAGTTTTTTCATTTCTTGTATTCATCAATATTTAATGATATGTTGTGTATCCCATTAATTTTACTCACCCATAATTATTTGAATCTAATAATAAAACATTTACTATTTGACGAATTGGAATTAGTGAACAATGTATTGCAAAAACTCACATTTACCATTTTCATCTATTTATTTGAATATAGAACATGAAATTATTTCACTTTATTTATTCCAATAGATTTTGTCTTTTTATAACATTGATCATCCATATAAATTATAAAAATAGATATTATCATAGATTTATGTGAAGATTCCACTTGGCATATTCAATGTTTTTAAATTTTTTCTCCAACTAAAGACACCTTAAATTAAAAGTGTATTTCCGATCATTAAGAAACATTATATTATAATCACATTAAGCTTATATTTTATCATTTATTCCTCATATAAAATACTCACTACATTTCATGAATTATTAAGTACCTATACCAATATTTCATTCTCTCAAGTTGAGTAATTAATAATTTTATGATTTCATTGTTAGTTTCCTTCATTTCATGTATGTTTTTAGTAAAAAAATCTATAAAGAATAATTGATACTAGAAACTACTTTGAAATTATTATTAAATTAAGGAAATTTTTCCATTGAAAAGTTGGTGGGATTATTCCTTTTTGATAATTTAGGAACATTACATTATCATCACAATAATCTTTTTTCATCTTTTACTCATATAACATTCTCACTAAATTCATCGAATGATTATATACCATAACAATTTTTTCTTGGTCTCTTGTTGAGTATATATGAAATTTATTATTTCATTGTTTGTTTCCTCCGTTTCATGTATAATTTTAGTAGAAACATACTTAAACATGAATTTATAAAATGAAATAAATTGAAATTAATATAAATTAAGGAAAATTTTTAATTGCAAAGTTGGGTATATTATTCCATTTCGTCTAAATGTGGTATGCGATTTTTTCTATTTTTAGAACAGCTTATCTAATACATCTACTGTTACATATTCTTTAATCAATATCTATTATATTAATTCCCATTATACCATTATAAATTAATGTATTTATATTATATAACCTCAATATGAAAATTAATTATTAAATCATTTATTTTAGTGTCATATGAATCAATAGTTTAATCAGACCAATTCACCACACATTTGGAATATACTTCATTAAAAGAATTAATTTTTATAGATTTATTGACATAACTATAAATATTTTTATGTTCTGGTAACAAAATATCATCATTACTGTGATTCAGAGTGGTAAACTGTCATTTCTTTTATGAGTCTTTATTCTTCTAGTTTTTCAAGGATTGGTTACAAACCTCCATGTTTTCATCACTTGGAATAAATTTTAATTTATTCATATTGTGCATATATTTTTATCTTTTAGTAGAATAATATATATTTATTCATGTAATATTTAATTTATCTGAATCATATAAAATAATAAAGACCAAATTTAAATCTAGTTAGAGGGAAATAATGAACTAATAAAACATAATTTTCTTATTGAAATGTAATGTTTCCATATGAGAGGATCGGGGGGTGAATCACGGGTAACCGACCTACATTGATTATGTTTAATATTATTTCATTAAATTAAGTTGATAAATCTGTGGTTATTAGTTATTATGTATAGAGTATCAATGTGTGGACATAACACTATCTCCCTTATAAAATATAGAAAAATTAAATGATATAACAGACTTTGGTTTTCAAATGTTTTGGAACTCATGTGCGAATCTTACTCCTTTTTATGTATCGTTATTATCCCTAACATTATATTTTTACTAATATGATATTTTGTATTCATTTAGTTGATCTATATATAATGAAATATTTTCTCACCTCAATGTTATAAGGGTGATTATGTTAACACTAGAACAACGAATAATAATAATTTATTCACAATGTTCATTAAAAAGGAAAATTTTACATCCATATAAACTACCACCATAAACATATACAAGATGGCAAATCCTATGCTTCTAGTAAACTAAAATTACAAATCCATCAAAAATAATTTAGTCTTTTATGTGTTGATATTCCATAGGTTGGTTCCCAATGTCTATATCTCTATTCCTTTATAATATTAAATCTAGATATCTCACTCAACTCTTAAAAACATGATATTATATTCTTCTCATTATCTATATCGTTTGATCTTCTAAAATGTACATGATTGATTTTTTACTCAATAATATGTTTCTAAATAACACTATAATATCTTTTATTTTTTAACTGACCCCTTCTACCAAATGTTATTCCCCTTTATATAAGAAAAAATACTATGATAAATATATTTAATAAATAAGATAAAATTTGTAACTTTTTTGAATAGAAACCTTGAACCAAAAACCATTTATTATAACCCAGAATTTTTGGTTTTAAAAAATTCAAACTCCCAAACTGATAGGTACCAACAAACATTAATTTATCCACTATTGTGATAATAAATGAAATTTTTTTCTGGAATATGTAACATTGAACATCATCCTTATCATCACCACAATTCTTGTTATATAAAAAATTTTATATGAAGTCACTTAATATATTACTATCAACTCACATTCATAGACATTAGTAATTAACACAAGTACTTAATATGTCCCTTATTAATGCTCTTACACTACTTATAAGGAAATCATTTTTCTATATCCATATTTGAGTTTAATTTTTTTTTTCATTGGTCTTTTTCTCTTTATGGTTTGAATTACATTAACATACAACGTGTTTAAACATCATTTTCTATCACCATGTTTTAATCATCTCAACTATTGAAACCCAAGATTCCCATTAAAGTCTATTACACCTATTTAGATGAATTCTATTGAAATTAAACATAAAAACACCTAAGGAAAATTATATTTTAGTGACATTGTAAACATGGAACAAAATACTAACTATTAATGAATGGTTGTAAATATATCCCATAAATATATTCCCCCATTAGTAATCTTATTTAAAAACCATTATTCCAAACATTGGGAATATAATCATAATAAATAGAGAGGTTATATGATCAGTAATGTTAGAAAAGGGAGATACATCTATGTGACATGATAATTAGGGTATGAGAACATATAGATGAAATTTTGAAACCTTAACCTGCATATCTAAGATCAAAATAATGTGTCATTCCATGAATTTGTTTTATTTTATAGGACATGAATCATATGAAAAAAATGATCAACAAAATAATAACATTTTCATAATATATATAATTTTCTCAAAGACACTTGAATATAAAGTAAAATGTCAATAATAAACACTTAAACATTCGTAATGTGTTAGGCATTGGCTGACCACCCATATTCCTGCTTCCGTCATGAGATGACATCTTGTGTACCATCTTCCCGGATTGGGATAACCTTATATTTGCCCTTTAAGAAAATATATAATTAATAAATAAAAAATTATTTTTAGGGAGATATATATTTGACATACCACATATGGAAAATAATATGTATGGGTTCCAAAAGATCATCAGACATTCATGATATCATAACCCATGAATTGAAATGTTTTTCATAAACATTTAATCATATCATAAACATTTCAAAAGGTATAGGTTTTAAAATAATTTGAATATTACATTAATGAATAACCAATGAAAAAGATGATGGTTATTTAATAATTAATTCATGGTATAACCATTGGATGAGAAACATGTTTCATAAACATAATTTTATTATAAACTATGTAGAGAAAGGATAATAGTGGTATCCTTGGTTCATATCCTCAATAAATCATGGGTAACATAAATAGATTCCATCATAGATTAAAATTTATTTTGATAGTGAAATTAGAAATATTATTTAGGAGAAAATGTTTCTTTGAAAAATAATTTTTTATAATATATATCATTTTTAAAATCCATTTCATTGAAAATAACCTTGAATACTAAAAATAGAATCATTATAAATCATTGAAAACATTTTTTTATAAAAATTAATTTTTTCAATATTGAAAAAAATTTAAATCAGAAAACAATTATATTCCACTTTATTTGAATATAAACACTACAACTTATAATGAAATCTTTAATAGTAATAGTTTTCTCGATGAGAAGAATTTTTTTTCATGTTTTACATGTTACAACAATGATTCCTTTCATTTTTTCAGTAATATTTATACAATAATTTTAATGAAAAAATCATGACGATTCCATAAATATTTTTTAAAAATAATAAATAGATTAGAACTTCTTTAAAATACAATATGATAATAGTAAAAAGAAAATTTATTCTTGGAAAATAACTTTAGATAAGATAATATATTTTTCACTGAAGAGTGATAAATTTGAATTTAATAATAATACTATCTCAATTAAATTAATTACGAAATATTGTGAAAATGTTACTAATACATGTAAATATCATGAACAACCATATGATAAGAAAATTAATGTGTTTCATGTGATATGGATAATAATATTTCATCATTAGAGGAATAATTTTGAAGAATCCCTACAAATGATGATATTGTAAATTGAAATCATTATCATAGTGGTAAAATTTAAATATAATCACCATGATAGATATATATTCAAATGGATATGTAAATCCCAATAATTTCTAATATATGAACGAAAAAATTCATTCATGTGATATATATACACTACATAATATAAATAGACTGTGAATACAATAGTGTCTCATAGAAGTAATGAGTGAGAAGAAAATCACTTACCACCTTAGTATGATTTTAATCAAAACACATAATAATGAATAAATGAAAACTGAACATTAAATATCTGTAAAATAATGGAAATCCTAATATTATATTTCAACTTGATATCATATACACCACAAAAAAAATGAGTGGTGAACATTCTTATTTTTTCGTGAAATAGAAGAGAGACTACAAATCCCTAACTAATTTGGTAACATTTGAGACATAAAAAAACATAAAAGTGAGATAATAAAATGTATATGTAAATATAAAATAATGTAAGGAAAATAAACAAAAAAAAATTCATGGGTATTATATGAACCTCATAAAAGAAACATGTCGTGAATATGGAATGTGTCTCGCATAAAAACAAAAGTCAGACAAAATTGCATCACCTTAGGTCTTGGATTCCTTCATAAACATTCAAATATCCATTATAATAAATATAAGTTTATTATTAATAAATTATAGACAAATATGTATATAAATAATCCCATATAATATTTTCCTAGGATATTTTATTACTTTTTAATTATCATTTCCATGTAAAAGTCACATTTCGGGCAATAAAATAATTTTTTCAGGTATGTATAATGATTTTTTATTTCCCCTCAACATTGATCATGGTTTTATGATATAAAATCATGAAAACATGATTTAAGTATAATATATGTTTATTATATATTAATTAATATTATTCTATAAAATTTATAGATAGGAAATGAAATTGATTTTTCATCGAGACTGTAGGTCATACATATGCATGGATGTTGTTACCATCTTCTAGTCAGATTGAATGAAAGAAGGGTGGTTTAGATATTATCATTCTAGAATCAATTTTATTCCACATATTTATATTTTAATAAAACCATTCTTAAAACATTCCTTGTAATGTTTAAATCAATCCATTACTTTTCTAGGTGGTATTCTTCCCAACACACGAGAGATGTTATCATATAACCATAAAATAGAAAGAATTATTATATATGAGAAATGATATTTCTAGATGAATAAAAAATCATAAATATCAATTGAAAATAGTATGTAAAACATTATAAATAATCCTTATAAGTGGAAATGGAAAAATTAATGAAGTCATATCAATAGTTTATAGTCTACTATAAACATGGATGATGACTTCATAACCCATTTAATTAAAGTGGAGGTGGTTATAGTTCATGCCCCTAAAATAAAAAAAATGTAATTATATAGAAGATAATATGTTTCTTAAGTGATCATGTTATAATTATAATTTACTTAAGAATATGATGAAATAAAACAAAAATTCTTATTGATTAATGTTACCACTTCTTCGGGAATCCTCCTGAGGTTATCAGTAAAAGCCTTCATTGGTAGGATTTATGAAAGAGAATAAGGATTATAAGAAGATATGACAAAATTAGAAAAATTTATTTGGTCTGGTATATTATGTACCTTTATTGTATAAAGGTTTTAATAAGAGGGTATAGGGGGTGGCCTTTTCAAGTGAATTGAGTGGCACACTAGTAATTTTTTAAAGGAAAAAAGTGAGCCTGTATTTTTCACCGGCCCTAAAGATAAAAAATGGATCAAATTAGAAAATTATAAATTATAAGCTCTGAGTATTTTGGGAAAATGTATTTTAGAAACATATATATGTTATTTTAACCCTTATCTTCTTATTATATCCTCTCTGTAAATTAATCTTTATAGTAACTATAGTAAATAATTTTTACTTCATTTAATATCTATTTGGCCAAAAAAGTATGTTTAATTTATTAGATAATATAAATTATTATGATTATATATTTGGAATATATTTTTCTTAATTTAACTCGCATAATTGGAAATGTTTTATTTAATACTAATGTCACCGATTTGATGAGAAAAAAAGATTTTAAAGAGGCTTTGTCCAAAATTTTGAAATGTTTTTAAGTCAAAATATAATAAAAATGTTACAAAAATTATATAAATAGTATTCAACAATTTTTAATTGAAACAATAATTTTGTAATACCAATTTAATATATAAACTATCATTATAAATAATTTATTCGAATATTCAAATTTTAATTAATCCTATTATTGTTCAATATTCTTTAATAAAAAATAATCTTTCTTGAAATTCAGAAAAACAATCACCCTAATATAAATATGAAATTTTTATTTAAAAATTTTAGATTATTATTTCAAATGAATGTTATAAAATTTTAGAAAATTATATTTAAAAAAACAAACACACATGAAAAAATATTTGGTTTTCAGGAAGTGTATTTTTCATGAAAAATATGCTTTTCTGATAACTCTATATAAAATAGTAATCATTGTGTGAATATCGATTAAAAATATTTATACATAATATATAAATATCATTTCAATAATTCCATATTAGGTATTAATTTAATTAATTATAACAGTGAAACATTATTAAAATTAAATAAATATTCCGAAAAAAACTATTTTTAAAACACAACATTAGAAATATTATAAAATCAAATATAATGTTGATTAAAATTTAAATATGTTGATTAAATAAAATAAAATTATAATTATGTTACAATAAAAAATATTTGAGAAATTAAAATCCTTAATTATTTAAAATAAATAAATGTTTTACAAAAACAATATTTCCTACTATTCACATGAAAATAATATTTTATGAAAAATAAAAAAATATCACAGTTTCTAAATTTTAAAAGGATTATTTAAAAAAAAGTTTAATTAGATTTTTTTTTCTAAATTTCAAATAATATTATATGATAAAATGTTAAAAAATCATTTTTAGAAACCATTTTTTAATGAATATAACCACTGTTCTAAAAATTGATTGATTATTTTTATTTAATTTTTAAATAAATGTTGATTTTGAAGAAAATTTATATAAATATTTCATAAATTACAAAATAATATTCCAACCCACCTAGTTAATTGCTAGGTTGTAATAGGAATATTTAAAATAATATTATTTCATGGTTCACTAAATATCGATGAAGCATGTCTTGCACATAATTGATGAAACTCGTTTTCATGTATATCATAGGAGAATCTATGTGTTCCATATTACAGAACCTATATTGAGTTTTTTTTGAAACTCAAAATATTGAAAAAATTAAATTCATTTGAAAAAAAATATTTTATCAAATATCATGTCATCACATCTTTTCTTTATTATGAGATCTTCTAATTTAATCAACCAATAACATCTACTGCATTCAGTTTGCATGAATTTTGCAATCCATATTTTAATTATTTTAAAATATAAATTTATTCCATCTATTTGAAATAGAATTTTATCACCATTTAAGGTCATATGTCTATCATACTAAAGTTGTAGTGCATTATCTCATGGTTGATCTTTTATATTCTGATTAAACATTAATTCAATTATTTGGGGAACCATTTTATCTTCTGATTGATTTAATTTTTCCTCATATTAAGGTAATTTTAGAAATTTTTATAATAAAATATTCATACTATGTACTAGTAAATACTTTTATATTATCCATTCTTTTTCCATATTCAAATCATCCTAATATTCGACCAGCTAATTTGTGATCATAGCTAGTTTTCTACTTGTGAAATTACTCCATTGATTAAATAGTGAGTAAATAACATGGAAATTCATTGATAATATATTTTATCTCTTAATATTATAGTTATTTGTGCCTCTATCTTTTGATGATATTCCTAATTAATTTATTTTGGTGGATCTTATAATATTATAGATTTTTTGGTCTATCATAGACTACAGTAAACATCAAGCATTTTAAAATTCCTTGGAAACAAATCACTTCATAAGGGGAGTTCACCTTACATTCTTTAGGGTTCAATAATAGCGGATTTTTAAATTCTTCAATGGTTCTTATCCTTACATTAATTCCAAATTCGTTATTATCAACTGAGTAATGTTTTTCATCTTCACATTACAACTTATGTATTCACGGTATCCAGGGAATTATAATTTCACTTAAAGTACATTATGTATACTTGATTAACTAATTTTAATTTTATTTAACTCATACCTGTATTCTCTAATGTGTCTTAAATCTCTCCATCTCTATTCTTTTCCAATAAATTGGATCTTTTTGATGTCATAATGAATAACCATTCAGATTGAATTCTCTATAAAATTCCCATTTTCTATTCAACACAATGCCTATCACATCTTGAATGGTCCAACAATAATGATATATCTTCAATAAAAAAGATATCCAAATATTGGAAAATAAATTATTCAACATAATATATAGATGATGGTGATTTTTAATCCATTATTACTTGTCGTGAATACATTTAATTTCAGTTCAATCAATATTTTAATTAATGTTCTAGTATTAAGATTTAGTGATGACATTGAAAACTGTATTGAATTTGTTAAAAAAGATAGTATGAATTTGAAACTGCTAGTGATAATAGTCTACCAAAAACTAGATAAATCACTAACTCCATCCTCTATTTTTCATCCATTAGTAGGAATTGCATCTATTGTGTTCCCACATCGGATGGTTTTACTTTAGATATTCAGAGCCTTCACTAGTATTACTTATAGAACCCCCAAATGATCTATTATTTTCATCTTACAGACTTAATTTTCCAATATTCATTGACTAAAAATGAAATAATTCATCATTAACATCAATTTGGTAATTAAATAGGAATAATTCATAGAGATATTACAATTTACATCTGTAGTGAGATGATTTAGCTATGGGATGGTTTTTACATAGGTGGGAATTCCCTTTTTTGAGGGATCGGTAGGTCAGTTCATAACAAACCATTACAGGGAATATATGGGAATAGTAATTTGGATCATATTTTCCATTAAAGGATTAGAATATATGATTATTTTACATTGGGAAATATAATTTAATATAGGGACACATGGATGCATATTATTTTGAGAATTTAGAAACTCATAAGTTCATGAGAGAGGCTGGGTATAGTTTTAGAGGAAAAAAATTAGTTGGATTGTTTGTTTGAAACCTATTATTACTATATCCAATAACAAATCATAATACGTATTATATATTTGAATAAAAAAGGGCATATTTGGGATAATGTTCTTACTAAGGTACTTTAGAATAATTTTATTAGGAGGTTTGTAATTCTATAATAATGAATGTGTAATTTACTTTTTTTAAATCATAGGATTTATAAAATAATTAAACCCATTGAAATGAAATATCATTTCATTTTGAATCCATTGAATGAGAAAATTTTATTGTTACTAAAGATATCTAGGAAGAAAATTGGGGAGACATATTCATGAAATTCTATGTAATAAATGTCCTAATAAAACATTGAGCCTCTCGAAGAAATGGGTGAATATAATGTTATATATTACCCAAAATGTATACTATGAAAAGAAGAATGATATTTTCATGACTATGTGTTGTATGATTCCAAAGTGATCTATGAGAATAGTCATTAAGTGGGAGATTGTATTGGAATAAGAGAAGATAGTAATATTTTTCCTATTACATCATTATAAAAAATTTGTTCTAGAATTTATATTGTATTTGATGGTTTTTACTGTGGTAATATGATCTCAGAGTATATGGTAATTTGATATGAATATGGCGTACTTGAAAAATGATGTTTTAACTAGTTTTAGGTTCATTGAGAAGTGGATTATACAGGAATCATATGATCATAAGGGATGTTTTATTTTTCAATCAATAGTATGTAGTCAATTGGAAGGATGATATAAGAGAATGATTGTTACCCTTATCCATTAGGCAGAATCCTGTAATTATTAAAGGTTGGTTTGTCTGGTTTGATTGACTAATAACATATATAAAATAGAGGTGAGAAAACAAAAATTGATGATAATTGTAAATAAATGATCAAAATATGAATAATTATTGATTTAATAACTATATTCCATGTGCATTATAAGTAATAATGTTTTATTAGTGGTCAGCCTTTGATGTAGGAATCATAGTCCAAAATTCATAATCTTTTTTAATGAACTTGAATTTCCTATTTTTTCCCTACATGAATGGATGTTTGTTTGATATTCAAATGAGTGTGTGGGAGGTGAGACTTTAAGATGTGATTATAATTTAAAATAATTTCAATTTCAAGTAGACAATGGTGAGAGATGATCTATTGTTTTTTATTCTAATGTGTAGAAATTATAGTGGGTGTGATCTTTCTGTTAGTTGAGGTTTTTTATTTTAAATAATTTGAGAGTTCATTCTTCCATAATATGCCAACACTAGTATAGAACCACACCCCACCAAATCCCATAAATTGGGGACCCATTCCCTGATATAACCTTACTTCATGGGGAGTACCAAACAAAATTCGCACAGTTGAACACACCTGAACACCACCACTAACCATAATAATATAAACAATAAATTTAAATATATCATTGAAGAAAAAGCCTCAGAGGGATGAATAGAGCACACGATTGTGATCTATATGGGAAAATATTTAGGATGTATTATCTATTTAATTATAATATAGAGTGTAAGAAATATTTATTTGATCATGTAAAAATATTAAATGTTTCATGATTGATCTAGTGGATTATTCTACATATTGAAATAATGAATTTATTATTAGGTTTCCATTATTCACCTAAATATCTAGTGCAATATTCAATAAATATTTTTCTAATCCTCTATCTCAAAACAAAAATATAAATAAAATAAACGAGTTAGTAATAAAAATAAAATTGTTGTTAGAATAATTGTATAAAATATGTTTAATTATATATATAAATATATAAAGAAATATAAATAGGTGTATCTTACATGAAATATATTAAAAAAACTCTCCCCTCCCATAATCACATATTAATTCAGGAGTCCTTCTTAACTTTAGTAAATTTAGTCATTCATAAAAAAATATTTTTTTCATAAAAGTTTTATTGTAGGGGTTTCATGACCCCCCCTCTCATACGTTCATAAAGGAAAACATTAGGCCTCACACCACCCATTCATGCATTTAAGTAATTTTACACTCTATAATGTAATTAACACACCCAAATCTACCACCTCTACCCTCTCTCTCTGGTCTCCAACATCCATCTAGGATGCCTTCTTTATACACCAATTCAACCAACCCACAATATATTGAAACATCCATAACTATTTGTTATGTCCACTAGCTAGATACCCTACGTGGGGGGGTGAATCAGTGTATGACAGAATAAAAAAACTTCCCCTTTTGTTCTTGTTTTTCTATTAGAAAAAACCCTCTTCTCTCTAATTCTCGATGCAGAGTATGAATAAAACCTAAATCATGCACATGACACGATGATTTTTACTCTATTCACCCTCACTAGGCTACGTCTAAAGAGCATGCACTGAGAGTGTGCTAATGTACCAATTCTACTATAAGCGCACTTCTGTTTACATGTTCAAAGTGAAATCATTGTACCTCCTGGTTTACAACCACTCACAATTTGAGAACTCCCTGCACTCTCAACTGAAGTGATCTCACTACTTCTTTAGAAGATCTACTCACATTTTATAGACATGTAGGTCTCTTCATTTTCCTGAACGAATGCATCCTCAACTATTGATATATTCTCTATTGAAGTTTAAAGTTCATCCACTGATGAATACTACTTTACCACAGATGTTCTATGAAATTTCTAACTCTCATGCTACCCTAGGGTGACTTGTGTGCCCCATTAACTAGTGCACCACCTCTGCCTTCATTTCCGAAAAATCAACATGCATGCAACGCTTGCGCTCCACACTAGTATGCCAAACATATGATCTACATAGATTTTGCGGCACACTTTCACGGTTGTGAGGGTATACGTGCATGGCACACAAGCATGGTACACTTTTGTAGTACACTTATGTGTTATTCTTCCACCGCACACTAGTGTGCCCCACTTGCGTGCACACGAAACTTGCCCGTTACAACCACTTGCGCAATCAGTGCTTAGATTTTCTCTAAGTATGTAGCTATTTAATAAATGAGGAGTGTAGACCTCTATTTATAGGCATTTTTAGGACTTGTGCACCACACTAGCACGCCACACTTGAGCGCCACACTTGCACGCCACACTTGCACTCCATTTTAGGACTTGCACACCTCTTTCATCCCTATGTCATATTTTGATATGATGATCTTGAAATCAGACTTGAGATCCAAACATGCAAGACATACTTCATGGAAGACTTGCATGCCTCACTTTCACGCCACTTTAGGACTTGTGCACCACACTTGTGCGCCACTTTTGGACTTGCACGCCACTTTTCCATTGCAAAATTTTAGATGTTCTGAATTCGAAAAATTCTCGGTCTACAACATTAGAAACCTCCTTAACACAAGAGCACAACTCCATTTTCCAAAAAAACTTTTATCCATTCTCTAGGAAATCCCCCCTGGTCAACAGTTTGAGTCATTGAGACATGCTTTTTCAACAAACACAATCATCTAAAAAATGCATCAATAATACCTTGAGCGAGTTTTTTCACAACAATCCCACCCTTTGGGTCTATTGACAACTCTTCTCACAACAATTCTCCATTATTTGATTCCTCCTTAAGGAATCATTCATCTTCATCCACCATTCTCCTCTTGTTATACTAATAGAAATCAATGATTTAATCAATACATACTCTAAACCCACATGAGCAATGCTCGGCGTGAGAAACAAGAATATCATGAAATGTTCATCAATGAGTCACATAGTGTCTGACACCACTGTTGATACGAACCTAATACCAATTGAAATTTCTAATTTTATCATGATCCTCAGCTGTCGTGATATCTATTTTTTGATCGATCACGTCTAGCTTCGTCTGATTTTATTTTCTCCCCTGATCTCATTGCTCCCCCTATCTTGTTGATCCACCTTTCAGCTTCTCCCTATGTCATGATTAAGACATTTTCTCCGCCTTGAACAACCATGTTTTATCACGTATTCTCACGTATTCTCCCCCTTTGTCAATGAACCCAAAGGGAACTCTGTTAAAGTCTATAGTAGGGTAGAAACACATATCTATAAATGAGGGAAAACACACCATAACTCGGTGAGAGGGGAGTAGTCCCACATCAACAATTTTCAAGTGTGGGGAGTAGAATAGACTCCCATAGCCAGTCAATGTCTCTCAAAATCTTCTTTGGGTAAGGCCTTTGTCATAATATCTGTATCTTGTAGCTCTGTAGGAACATACTCCAACTTCAAAATCCCTTGCTCCACCTTCTCCTTGATGATATGAAATTTGATCTCAGTGCGCTTTGTCCTTGAGTGGTGAACCAGATTTTTGATAAGATTGATAGAACATGAATTATCACACTGGATTCCGATCAGAGACATCACTTCAACTCCAATATTATCAAGCTACTGCTTCAACCAAAATAATTGTGTGCATGCTTGAGTGGCCACAATATACTCAGCCTCTGTGGTGCTTAGAGAAATGAAATCTTGTTTCTTTCATAGCCAAGAAATACCCAATATTCCAAGATAGAATTCACCTCCTGATGTTTATTTTCTTTCATCTGCTGATCTGGCCCAATCTGCATCTTTATATCCCAACAACACTGATTAAGATTTTTCATTATACATAAGACCAAAATGAATGATGCCTTTAATATACCATTGTAGTCTTTGACTAAGAGCATGTGGAATTATTTTGGATTGTTTTGGTAATGTGTTTCTTGGAATGTGGGGAAAACAATATCATGTCCTGTTGTTATTAGGTACAATAAACTGCCGATAATTTTCCTATATTCTGTGATATTAACTGCCTTGACATTATCATATTTCAATAATTTCTAATGGGTAGCAACCATAGTCTTCATCTCCTTGGAGGTATCCATTCTAAATATTTTCAAAACCTCCTTGAAATATTTTTATTGAGATATGAATGTTCCATTTATTCCTTGTGTCACCTATAGACCAATAAAAAAATTTTCCCTCCAATCATTGACATTTCAAACTCACTTTTCGTGAATTCATAAAACTATCTCCACATAGCTTTATCTGATCCGCCAATTGTTTTGTCATCAACATAATCCAAGACCATCATCCTTTTATTACTGTTGTTGTTGAAGTAGATATTGTAATCATCTTTCCCATACTGGAAACCAAGCTCGTTCAAGTAATGATTAAGCATTTAGTACCATGATCTTGGTGCTAGTTTTAGCCCATACAATGCCTTCTACAGTCTGCAAACCATGTTCTCATTCACATGAATGAGAAAACAATTTGGATCCTTAATATACATTTCTTCCACCAGAACCCTATTAAAAAATGCAGATTTGACATCCATATGGAAAACATTGAACTTCTGTTGCACTACAATGGCTATAAATAATCTTATTTTCTCTAGTCTCGCAACTGATGAAAATGATTCATCAACATCTATTACCTCTATCTGGGAGTATCCCTTGCACACTAGTCATTATTTGTACCAAATCATTGTTCCATATTCATTCATCTTATTGTGAAAGACCCATTTAGTCCCGATGAAATTCTTATCTGCTAGCCTCGAAACAATCTCCCACGTCTGATTCTTCTCAATCTGATCTTGCTCTTCATTCATTGCCTGAATCCAGTTTTCATCTTTAGCTGCATCAGCAAAGCATTTCAGCCCAACCTGTGATAGTAAAGATGTATGCTCTAGTTATTTCATCTTCTTGTCTGAACTGGAGATGAATGATCACCAATGATATTCTGCCTTCCAATTTCATCTTAACTACTTGGCTTTTGTGACGATAGAGATTTTAATTCCTTATTCTCATCATCAGTATATTTTTCTAAATCAACATCTTATACACATGATGCCCCTGAATTTCTTTCTTCCTCATTACTCTCATCACGAAATAGTTCACTGCGCTGTTGAATGATTTCTTCATTATCTACTACAATGACACCATTGATATCAACTAATTTTCCCAGCATTTTGTTAAATAATTTATATTCCTTACTTTTTTCTGAGTAGCCAAGGAATATCTGTTCTTCTCCTCGTGACTCATATTTCATATGTTTTCCCCTGTTGAGTATAAAACACTTAATTATAGTTATTCAAAAGTATTTCACCATTGTCTTCTTTTCATACCACATCTCATACAAAGTCTTTTCTTCCTTCGTACACAAAAAAGACCTGTTAGAAATGTAGACCGATGTCAAAAAAATTTCCTTCCTAAATTTCTCTGGTATGCCTTTTTCAAGGAGAATCATTCTGGCCAGGTTATTGATGATCCGATTTCTCCTTTCAACCACTAAAATTTGTTGGGAAGTTCTCACTGAAGAAACATGATTCCTTCTACCATGTTTCCCTAGATATCCTCCCACCAGACTATTTGTAAATTTTGTACCATTGTCAGAACGAAGCATCAAAATTTTCTGTCCAATCATCCTTTCACACTCCCTCCAGTACTATTTTAAGCAGCTGAACACATCCGAATTATGGGAAATAACAAATACACACGCCATTCTGCTATAGTCATCAATGAAAAAGACATAATACCTCTTTTCTTCAATTGATCTTCATTTGATAGGACCACAAACATCAGCATGAACCAATTCGAGCAATCTTGTGGACTTATTTTCTTTTTCCTTATACATCTTTCTAATTAGCTTACCTTGTTGGAATGCATCGCAGGTGTGAGTACGATCACGTGATATCTTAGGGTGGTCTCTTGCTGCATCACACTTCACCAATTATTCTAGGGATGGTAGTAAATGATGACTATGTTGTTTATGACACAACTTGTGTTCTTCCTCTCTAGAAAGAAAACACATATCTTCCTCTCTACTTACTAGGTAGAGATTTTCCTTTCTTCTTTTACCTGTATAACTACTACCTCGTCCCTTCCATTGATGACACACATATTCTTTATAAGGCCCCGACCTTAAACCTTACTTAATATTGAATTAAATGAATAATTCACATTGAGGATCTTTTCAGGTTTAGAGTTTTAGAGAATTAGAACATAACTATTACATCTTAAAAGGTTACAAATTAGACACTTCTACTAAGTCTCCATAAAATAAAAACTCTTAAAAAGAAAGATGTTTAGATTCCATGTTTTAGATAGCATGAAATTCCCTTGATCCCATCCTTGACCTTATTCCACTTTATGTCCTGTGAAAAACATTTTGAAAAACTTGGGGTGAGCATAAAAAGCTCAGTAAGGGATACAAAAAGAATGAAAACTGTTAGTTTTTCAAACATCAAGTAAACCATGTATACTATATCAAAGTAATACCTTCACCTTCATGAAGTAGTAAAAAAAATCTTCACTGAATAAAGTATCATTACTTACCTTTTTGTAACCAAAGGATTACCATAAAACCCATATAAAGAACACATAGAATATATAAAGGTAACTTGGGACATAAACATACTTAAGTGGAATAACCATGCGGTTGACTTCCACACATATCACTTAATGGAATAGCCATACGGCCAATTCCCATACATACTTAATGGAATAGCCATACGGCCGACTTCCATACCCGATGCATTGGAGGTTATAATGTAACCACCCGTCCTGGTATTCACGGCACCACCCGTCATATGGTTTATAATGTAACCACCCGTTAAAATGTCCAAGTACCAGTATAAAATCAAAAAACATAAAACCAATATAAAGGAATGATAACATTTCCACATTTCAATCACAATATATCATAAATATATTGACATAATAGAATCCTTTTTCAAAACCATTTTCAATACCAAAATACATAAAAGAGTATATGGTATTTATTTTATTCTAAAAACATTAAGGCTTGTTGAGAAAGCCAAAGATCAAATAATACTCGCGGCGGCGGAAAAGGTCGTTGTCACCACATACGTTAAAAAAACATTCCTTTTTGTCGTTTAGTAAAACGCTTCGTAGAAAAAGATTCCTTTTGTATGAAAGTAAAAGTCAAAGGGGTTTATACACCGTATAAAAGAATGTTGTGTATAAAACGAAATATTCCTCAATGAAAGGAGATTGAGACGATGTCCCTTACCTTGGGTTCGACTTGACTCGATCGTTCTTTAACGACCTGAATAATAAACTTGAGTTAATTTATACTTGATTAAGAACCTTTTTAAAGTTCATTATTCTTTTTATATCACTTATTGCCATGTTATAAACATTATGTAACCATTTAAGTTAATAATGTTTGTTTTGTCAATATTTGATTTTTAAGTCGAAAGTTGACTTCTTACAATTACATGTTGTTCATGTGGTCAAAAGTTCATTATATCCAGAATGAAATTCCGGATTTGGATATAATATGTATCATATATATCCAGAATATACATGTATTTATAATATTACATAATCATTTAGAGGTAAGAAATTAAATGCACCGTTCATGGAGACGGTAAGCCGTACGTACGCATGAACGCTACTTTCATTTCTTTGTCATATTAGTGGAATTAAAACTAAATTAGAGGTATGTATATTTTAATTCCAGAATTATATTAATCATTTAGATATATAATTAATTATATATATACATTATATACATGTAATTTTAATAGTACATTGCATTTGGGGATAAGAAATGAAATGCACCGTTCATGGAGACGGTAAGCCGTACGTACACATTAACGCTACTTTCATTTTTATCTCATACATTAATGGAAAGAAATAATAATGATATAGAGGTATATTATAATTCCAGTATAACATCATATATAATAACTTTAAATCCATCCTTTACACGTCCCACATATTGCATTAACGAATCACATCACTTTTAGGGGGCGGTAGTCCGCACTTCCTTAAATGAAGATATCGTGTTTACCCATAATGGAAACCATAAAGGTATGCCAAAAATGAAAAATACAGAAGCTTAAAGAAAACATAAACATATTATATATCATATATAAAAATAGTGACATCATAATGGCCACCCTTGAAGGTGTTAAATGAGTATTGAACAATCATCGTTTCGGGAGGCAGAATTTCGCCATCCACAGAAACCGTATGTTCTTTAACCATTTCATGTAGTTGTGTGAGAGTGTAGATCAAATAAATATTATAACAACATCCTAGTATATTAAAGATACTGGTTTTGTTACAAAAGTAGTAAATAAAAATAGTTTAGAGGGATGGAGAAGCAAAATAAAACAAATGAACAAGAGAGAACGAATTACCATTAAAAGTGTAACTCCCTTTTGATTTGAGCCTAAAGGCTTCCTTTGAAAGGATTCTGCCAAAGGGAATCCTCTAGAATGAGGAGAGGGATGTGGAAGGAGTAATTGGGCCGGGTTTGGCCAATCCAAAGGCTTGAGAAGTGTGTTAAATGATGTAGAGTTGGGGGCCTTTTATAAGAGGAGAGGAGGGGCACTTTTGGAAAGTAAAGAAATATTACTTTATTTGAAAATGTGTTTCAGTTTTAAAAGATCCCACATTGATATAATTCGTGGATAAAGTGATAAGGGTTAAAAATCCACTCATCCAATTGGTTTTGGACATGTGTAGTTCATATATTTTACATTATCTTTCCATTTTATTTAAATCGTCAAATAATGATGTCATCGCTGCATCATTATTATGTCATATATAATTTAATTTATTTAATGTCTAAAAATTATAAAAAAATACTATGATATAGGAAATCTTTTTAGCTTTCCAATGACTATTTATAATCAAACTTTGGACTTGTATAGCCCCACTAAAAAATTATTTTATTAAAACAATTTATGTTAGTGTCATTTTCACTTTAACATTAAATAAAAATATATTAATGTCATTTGCCAACTAAAGTGGCTCCATGGGGTCCCCAAGTTGGCCCATGGCTTGTCTTGGTCGGCCATGACTGACCCAAAAGGTGTAGGACAAGTTTCATGGTGTTTTCACATTCTTATAATACCATTTTTACCTTAAACTACACTAATTACCTCTAATCGCGATTAATGAAAAAAAGTTACTATTCACCAAAAAATTATTTTAATCTCATTGAACCACATTTTACTTCTTAATGAAAACCATGTATGTCGGATTTTCAAAATTCAATACAAATTAGTGGAAAACTTTCATTTAACTAAAAAATCAGTTTGCTTGATTACCACTCAGTGGTTTCACTATTCATCAAAAATTGAAGTTTTTCAGAAAATTACCAAAAATTCACCCTAAGCTATATTTGATATTCCGAATTCAAAAATGAAGTCTACTTTACAAAATTCAATACATATAAGTCACGTTAATTAATTTAATAATTAATTCCCGCTGTCAGAGCAAATAGCGTGTTTTTATTAAACAATAAGTATCAAAAGATTGACACTAGTTTAAGTCTGATTTCAAAGTGAAATTAATTCCAACGACCACTATTGGATTTAATGGTAAAAATATTTTATAAATTCACTTTAAAACCAATTAAAACAATAATCTAATCATATAAATAAATTAGATTAAAAAGATGTTTTGAATTAAAATACAACAATTTACACTATTCATAAAAAATGAACTTTAACATAAAGGTACCAAAAATTTACACAAAGTAAATTTTGATGTCCCGATTCTAAAGAAAAGTTATATTTGGTCCAAAATAAAGTATAAGAGTGATCAAAACTATATTTAATGACGGTTCACCATTAAAAGGTGATAAGTGAACCTTTAGTGAGATTTAGAGTATATATGCCTAAAATTGAACTCTTTCCGTATTTTAAGCCTTTATCTTTTATTGGGTAAATGTATAAACATTTAAAAACATATATAATAATATTTTATTTATTTCTATCTATTCCCGCCAGTACAACGGCTACTTGTTAACTAACATTTAAAATAATATTATTTTATTACTAGTGTGCTACGTAGGTTTCAAAGAAACTCATCGTTGCGTATCGGGTATGCTATCGAACATAGCAACCCCTTTAAAATAAAATTAATATATAATTCGTAAATATTAATAAATATGAAAATTCTTTATTATTTATTTACCTGGGATGTTACATCCTTGCCCCCTTTTGGGAATTGCGTCCTCGCAATTTTATTCACTTATCAAAATAAGTGGGGGTATTTATCCCTCATAGCATTTTCAGATTCCCACGTTGCCTCTTAAATCACATGTTTTTTCCACAAAACCATTACCTGATGAATCACCTTATTCCGTAACACTTGCTCCCTGTGGTCAAGAATCTGGACCAGTTGTTCCTCATAAGATAGGTTCTCTTCCAGCTGAACTACCTCTGGGCTCAAAACATGAGATGGATCTGGCATATACCTTCTCAACATCGAAACGTGAAAAACATTATGTACCTGAGATAAACTCGGAGGTAAAGCCACTCGGTATGCAACTGATCCAGCTCTTTCCAGAATTTCGTATGGTCCAACGAACCTTGGACTCAACTTTCCTTTCTTACCAAATCTCATCACACTTTTCCAAGGAGAAACCTTGAGAAAAACATGATCACCTACCTCGAAAGATAGATCCTTCCTCCAGTTATCTGCATAACTCTTCTGTCTGCTCTGAGCTGTTCTCATGTGCTTCTGAATCAACCGAACTTTCTCTGCCATCTCTTCTACCAATTCTGGTCCCATCAGCTTCCTTTCACCCACTTCATTCCAAAATGCTGGAGTTCGACACTGCTTCCCATATAATTCCTCAAATGGTGCCATCTATATACTGGAATGAAAACTGTTATTATAAGAAAACTCAACCAAAGAAAGATGTTGGTCCCAACTTCCCTGATAATCCATCAAACAAGGTCGTAGCATATCCTCCAATGTCTGAATTGTTCGTTCTGACTACCCATCTGATTGAGGATGAAAAGATGTACTAAAATTAAATTCAGTACCCAACGACTTCTGAAGGCCTTTCCGAAAGTTAGATGTGAACCTGGGATCACGATCAGATACAATGGAGAGAGGAACTCCATGTAACCTGACTATCTCTTTAAGATACAAACGGGAAAGTTGATCTAGAGATAAAGTATCTCGTATAGAATGTAAATGCGCAGATTTGGTCAACCGATCAACAATAACCCAGATTGCATTATTACCTCGATATGTCCTCGGTAATCCTACAACAAAGTCCATGGATATGTTTTCCCATTTCCACTCTGGCACTGGTAAAGGCTGAAGCATCCCTTTCGGTAACTTCCGCTCTGCTTTAACCTGTTGACATTTCAAACACTTCACAGTAAAATCAGCAATGTCTCTTTTCATTCCATCCCACCAGTAATACTCCCGCAGATCTCTATACATCATAGTACTGCCCGGATGAACTGAAAACGGAGAACTATGAGCCTCACATAACAACTCATTCTTCAACTGTGAATCACAAGGCACACATAACCTCATCCCAAACCTCAAAACACAAACACAAACTTATCCAAGAACTCATGGAAAATTTTATTCATAAGGTCCATGAATACAGCAGTTGCATTGGTTAACCCAAAAGGCATAACTACAAATTTATAATGGCCATATCTAGTACGGAACGCAGTCTTCGGAACTTCTGCTTCTTTTACTTTCAACTGATGGTACCCAGACCTCAAGTCAATCTTCGAAAAATAATGAGCTCCCTGGAGCTGATACCACTTCATTCGATGGCCCAACATCTACTGATGTTGTTGGAAAGGATTTTACCACCCCTTTCTGCTTGTAGTCTAACTGCTTCCCATCACTCAAGCTCCTTGTCGGACACTCGTCTGCATAATGACCCATTTCATTACACTTAAAACATCTTACCATTGGCTTTTCATTTCCTGCTTGATCATCTTCCTTACAGTTACGAGCAATATGACCAGACTTACCACACCGAAAGAACTTACCAGACTTGGATAAACATTCTCCAAGATGCATTTTACCACACTCCTCACAGTATGGATATTTGGTTTTCTTACCTCCTTGCTTCTTTGATGAATTCTTCCACTTTTCCTGCCAACTAGACCTCTTATTCTGTTGTTTGTCATAGAACACCTGATCATCGACAAACTCCACTTCCACCTTCTCAGCACATCGAACAAGTTTTTCATAACTTTTGAACTCACGAGAAGCTAAAGCCCTTCGATACTTTGGATTTAACCCTGAGTAAAAACGGTTTATTTTACTATCAAGATCTTGTATGAAGTTTGGAGAATACCTTGACAATCGAGTGAACTTTTCTTCATAAGTAGCCACTGAATCATCCTCCTGCCTCAATTCTAGGAACTGTTTTTCCATCCTAAGACGAACCACCTTAGGAAAATATTTCTCAAGAAACATACCTTTGAATTCGTCCCAGTGAAGATCCTCAATCTCATCACTATCCCTTATATTTTTCACCATCGACCACCACTGATCAGCTTCACCTTCAAAACGGTAAATAGCAAGACTAACCTTTTTATGTTCTGAACACCCCATGACATCAAAAATCTTCTATAGTGCTTTAATCCACCCTTCAGCTTGCACAGGGTCAGATGATCCTCTAAATTATGGGGGATGTTTCCTCATGAAATGTTACACCACTGACATGTTCCTCTGCGGTTGATCTGGCTGATCTCGTGCATGGATACCACCACCATTTATAGCCTGAGTCAACTGTCCCATCAATGAAACAAACTGTTCAGTTCCGATTCCGACCATCTCAGGTTGCTGATTTGGAAGGTTATCTTCCTCCTGATGTCGTCCCAACATAGCTGCTTTGTTTCCTCTTCGTAAAACCATTCTTAACACAGAAATATCATAGGCGAAGCAACATGGTAATCCGTATATGCTATATCATTTCAATCATATTATAATTTAACACTTTTCGAACTCCTAAAGTTGTCTAAACCTCCCTTTGATACCAACTATAAGGCCTCGGCCTTAAACCTTAATTAATATTGAATTAAATGAATAATTCACATTGAGGATCTTTTTAGGTTTATAGTTTTAGAGAATTAGAACATAACTATTACATCTTAAAAGGTTACAAAGTAGACACTTCTACTAAGTCTCCATAAAATAAAAACTCTTAAAAAGAAAGATGTTTAGATTCCATGTTTTAGATAGCATGAAATTCCCTTGATCCCATCCTCGACCTTATTCCACTTTATGTCCTATGAAAAACATTTTGAAAAACATGGGGTGAGCATAAAAAGCTCAGTAAGGGATACAAAAAGAATGAAAACTGTTAGTTTTTCAAACATCAAGTAAACCATGTATACTATATCAAAGTAATACCTTCACCTTCATGAAGTAGTAAAAAAAATCTTCACTGAATAAAGTATCATTACTTACCTTTTTGTAACCAAAGGATTACCATAAAACCCGTATAAAGAACACATAGAATATATAAAAATAACTTGGGACATAAACATACTTAAGTGGAATAACCATACGGTTGACTTCCACACATATCACTTAATGGAATAGCCATACGGCCAATTTCCATACATACTTAATGGAATAGCCATACGGCCGACTTCCATACCCAATGCATTGGAGGTTATAACGTAACCACCCGTCCTGGTATTCATGGAACCACCCGTCATATGGTTTATAACGTAACCACCCATTAAAATGTCCAAGTACCGGTATAAAATCATAAAACATAAAACCAATATAAAGGAAATATAACATTTCCACATTTCAATCACAATATATCATAAATATATTGACATAATAGAATCCTTTTTCAAAACCATTTTCAATACCAAAATACATAAAAGAGTATATGGTATTTATTTTATTCTAAAAACATTACGGCTTGTTGAGAAAGCCAAAGATCCAATAATACTCACGGCGGCGGAAAAGGTCGTTGTCACCGCAAACGTTAAACAAAAAATTCCTTTTTGTCGTTTAGTAAAACGCTTCGTAGAAAAAGATTCCTTTTGTATAAAAGTAAAAGTCAAAGGGGTTTATACACCGTATAAAAGAATGTTGTGTATAAAACGAAATATGCCTCAATGAAAGGAGATTGAGACGATGTCCCTTACCTTGGGTCCGACTTGACTCGATCATTCTTTAACGTCCTGAATAATAAACTTGAGTTAATTTATACTTGATTAAGAACCTTTTTAAAGTTCATTATTCTTTTTATATCACTTATTGCCATGTTATAAACATTATGTAACCATTTAAGTTAATAATGTTTGTTTTGTCAATATTCGGTTCTTAAGTCAAAAGTTGACTTCTTACAATTACATGTTGTTCATGTGGTCAAAAGTTCTTTATATCCAGAATGAAATTCCCGATTTGGATATAATATGTATCATATATATCCAGCATATACATGTATTTATAATATTACATAATCATTTAGAGGTAAGAAATGAAATGCACCGTTCATGGAGATGGTAAGACGTACGTACGCATGAACGCTACTTTCATTTCTTTGTCATATTAGTGGAATTAAAACTAAATGAGAGGTATGTATATTTTAATTCCAGAATTATATTCATAATTTAGATATATCATTAATTATATATATACATTATATACATGTAATTTTAATAGTACATTACATTTGGGGATAAGAAATGAAATGCACCGTTCATGGAGACGGTAAGCCGTACGTACGCATGAACGCTACTTTCATTTCTATCTCATACTTTAATGGAAAGAAATAATAATGATATATAGGTATATTATAATTCCAGTATAAAATCATATATAATAACTTTAAATCCATCCTTTACACGTCCCACATATGGCATTAACGAATCACATCACTTTTAGGGGGCGGTAGTCCGCACTTCCTTAAATGAAGATATCGTGTTTACCCATAATGGAAACCATAAAGGTATGCCAAAAATGAAAAATACAGAAGCTTAAAGAAAACATAGACATATTATATATCATATATACAAATAGTGACTTCATAATGGACACCTTTTAAGGTGTTAAATGTGTATTGAACAATCATCGTTTCGGGAGGCAGAATTTCGCCATCCACGGAAACGGTATGTTCTTTAACCATTTGATGTAGTTGTGTGAGAGTGTAGCTAAAATAAATATTATAACAACATCCTAGTATATTTAAGATACTGGTTTTTTTACAAAAGAAGTAAATAAAAAGAGTTTAGAGGGTTGGAGAAGCAAAATAAAACAAATGAACAAGAGAGAACGAATTACCTTTAAAAGTGTAACTCCCTTTTGATTTGAGCCTAAAGGCTTCCGTTGAAAGGATTCTGCCCAATGGGAATCCTCTAGAATGTGTATAGGGATGTATAGAGTGTAATTGGTCAGGGGTTGGCCGAGCCAAAGGCTTGAGAAGTGTGTGAAATGAGGTAGAGGTGGGGGCCTTTTATAAGAGGAGAGGAGGGGAACTTTTGGAAAGTAAAGAAATATTACTTTATTTGAAAATGTGTTTCTGTTTTAAAAGGTCTCACATTGATATAATTCGTGGTTAATGTGATAAGGGTTCGAAATCCACTCATCCAATTGGTTTTGGACATGTTTAGTTGATAAATTTTACATTATCTTTCCATTTTATTTAAATCGTCAAATAATGATGTCATCGCTGCATCATTATTATGTCATATATAATTTAATTTATTTAATGTCTAAAAATTATAAAAAAAATACTATGATGTAGGAAATCTTTTTATCTTTCCAATGACTATTTATAATAAAATGTTTGACTTGTATAACCCCACTTAAAAATTATGTTAGTAAAACATGTTATGTTAGTGTCATTTTCACTTTAACATTAAATAAAAATATATTAATGTCATTTTCCAACTAAAGTGGCTCCATGGGGTCCCCAAGTTGTTCCATTGCTTGTCTTGGTCGGCCATGACTCACCCAATAGGTGTAGGACAAGTGTCATGGTGTTTTCACATTCTTATAATACCATTTTTACCTTAAACTACACTAATTACCTCTAATCGCGATTAATGAAAAAAAAGTTACTATTCACCAAAAAATTATTTTAATCTCATTGAACCACATTTTACTTCTTAATGACCACCATGTATGTCGGATTTTCAAAATTCAATACACATTAGTGGGAATCTTTCATTTAACTGAAAAATCAGTTTGCTTGATTACCTCTTAGTGGTTTCACTATTCATCAAAAATTGAAGTTTTTCAGAAAATTACCAAAAATTCACCCTAAGATATATTTGATATTCCGAATTCAAAAATTAAGTCTACTTTACAAAATTGAATACATAAACGTCACATTAATTAATTTAATACTTAATTCCCGCTGTCAGAGCAAATAGCGTGTTTTTATGAAACAATAAGTATCAAAAGATTGACACTAGTTTAATTCTGATTTCAAAGTGAAATTAATTCCAACGAACACTATTGGATTTAATGGTAAAAATATTTTCTAATTTCACTTTAAAAACAATTAAAATAATAATATAATCATATAAATAAATTAGATTAAAAAGATGTTTTGAATTAAAATACAACATTTTACACTATTCATAAAAAATGAACTTTAACAGAAAGGTACCAAAAATTTACACAAAGTAAATTTTGATGTCCCTATTCTAAAGAAGAGTTATATTTGGTCCAAAATAAAGTATAGGAGTGATAAAAACTATATTTAATGACGGTTCACCATTAAAAGGTGATAAGTGAACCTTTAGTGAAAATTAGAGTATATATGCCTAAAATTGAACTCTTTCCGTATTTTAAGCCTTTATCTTTTATTGGGTAAATATATAAACATTTAAAAACATATATAATAATATTTTAGTTATTTCTATCCATTCCCGCCAGTACAACGGCTACTTGTTAACTAACATTTAAAATAATATTATTTTATTACTAGTGTCCTACGTAAGTTTCAAAAAAACTCATCGTTGCGTATCGGGTACGCTATCAAACATAGAAACCCATTTAAAATAAAATTAATATTTAATTCGTAAATATTAATAAATATGAAAATTCTTTATTCTTTATTTACCTGGGATGTTACATTCTTAGTAAACCTTATATAATGTCTTCAGTCACATAGTTGACCGACGCCGTGAAAATTGTGACTGAGGCCTTCCACTAATAAGACATTATCACATATCATATCTTTTCCCCCAAAATTTTTCTTTCCTGAACCAATAATCTTCAAGAATTCATCATTTCCAAACATGACAACTCCTTATTTATCATATTTTACGCCTATAACAAGATCCTTTTTACCTATCATGTGAGATGTACAACCACTATCAAGGATCAACACACCAGAGTGATCTGATGCTTTAAGAGAAATTTCCGCCACCACAGCCTTCTCATCCTTCTTATTTTTGGTCCATATTTTTTCCTTTACACTCGGCATCGATTGAGACTTTTGTTATTTCTCACAGTATGATGGACCAACTTCGTCTTGCAAATCTGAAAATCTATTTTTTATTTTTAACTCACCTTTTTTTTATTGATTTGCTTCTTATGAACATTTTGATTCTGCATTGGCACATTCCTCTATATGGTCGAAGTGCAGTACTTTTCCATGTGCCCAATTCCTCCACACCAAAAATAGTTTCCTTTGAAATATGTTCTAAAGAACCATTCTCGGGTTGGCTGCCACCTTTGTTCTTGTTCCCTTCGATATCTCTTGGGTATGGAACAAACATACTGTGAATGTCCCATCTTTCCACAACAAGAACACCTGATATAAGGTGCATTCCTTGATGTTACTTTTTTACTATGAGTTTCCCTTTGGGATATCTAAATATTCGGATTCTTCTTTGTGCCCAAATCAACATTCAATCTCGGGATGGGTGCTTGAGTTATGACTTCAATTTTCACATATTATTGTTTCTGATCACACCCTAAATCAGCCTTAACCTCTTATCTTAATTGATGCATCCTTCCTGATGAACTACTAGGCTCCTCCTTCTCCTTTTCATTCTCCGGAATGAACTTCATTCCCAATAAGGTGTTGGTAATCAAAGGTTTTCCCTAGTATTTTACTTTTCTCTGCACACAGACAACTTCCTCTTCAAGCTCTTCGATACGCTTGACATGATCTTTACTTGTGTTTTTCATTCCATCGATCTCCCTTTTCTGTTATTCAATATTGATTTTATACTCACTAACTAATTTTGAGTTCTCTGGTGTTGATTACTTGAGTTTCTCAATTTCATCAATCAACTCAGACTTCTGTTCTTCCTATTGTTGCATATAGTGTTTGGAATCATGATCAACATTGTTAGCTTTCTTTGTTATGGATCCCCAAACATCTATCTCCTCAAGAGCAACCTCTAAATAATCTTTCATATCTATTCACTCTTCAACTTCTTCTTCTTCATCACCTTTAGTTTCATTCTTCTCCTGGGAACTACCGACCACTGGCACCATAACGGTTTCTCCACGATCTTTTTAGTTCTCTATCTCTTCATCCTCCTCAGCCACATGCTAATATAAACTGTCACATTCTTTTGAAAGGAAATTTTTCTTCTTAAAGAAATTTTTCTTGACCTATTTCTTTACTTTCCCATAGGATGATGACATCTTCTTGGGAATTTCGACTTCGTCGACATCATCATCTTCTTGGAACTTTTTGGGACACCTCTGCAACAAGAAGACCGACCTTTCCAAATTGAAAACAAGCCAGTGGAAGTTTCCCTTTAAACAATCATTTTCCTCCATGTAGGTTTGAGAAGAAGAATTACATCACATCATTTGTCGCTTCTTCTTCTTGAAAATTTTCAATGGTGAGATTTTTCATGGCCTTGAATGCCACTTATTTAGATATCCCCATTTCAAAAGAATCATTATCATCATTCGCATTTCATATGGAACCAAGGTACAATGAAAATTATCCAATGTTAGCTCTTTTGGTTCATTATCTTCTAGTACAGAAACCTTTGGATTGAACCACAATGGATGTTTCCTCAAGATGCGCTTTACGATCTTTATGTCTTCAATTACTTCTCCGAGACCTCGCATATCTTCCATAACAACATTTACCCTATCAAATAATCCATCAACTGAATCATTCATGTTCATTCTTATATATTCATACATGTTCCATAATACTTGAAACATCACTTCTCTAACCTTTGTATCCCTTTCATATATGTTCAACATATTTACCATCATAGCATGTGATGTTTTGCATGAAATAACCTTGTTATATATAGCATTGGAGAGGGATCCTCCCAAAGAATTGATTCCCTTTGTGTCAGTATAAAATTCTCTTCGCCCAGCTCTTGATAATGCACCGCTATTAATATCAACTTTGATACCATCAATTGCTGCTGTAAACACATCCATTCCCAAAGATCGTAAGTAGAATTGCATCCAATTCTTCCATAGCTGATTATTGTTCCTGTCGAAGATCAGAATCCATTTATGAATAGTGACCTCTATTTGAGAGAGAAACACTGATATCAACCTTTCCCTCTAATACCAATTGTTAGGTCTCGTAGGATAGATACCCTGAGAGGGTGGGTGATTTAGGGTAAGATAGATTAAAACAACATCCCCTTTTGATCTTGTTTTGTTTTTAGACAAAACCCTCTTATCTATCCTTCCCGATGGAGAGTATGAAAAAAACATAAGTCATGCACAAGTCACAAATATTTTTACTTGGTTCACCCTCACTGAGCCACATCAAAGGAATATACACCAGTAGTGTGCCGATGTACCAATTCTACATTAAGTGCACTGGTGTTTACAAGTTTTGTCATGACCCGTCCTTGGGGCCCATGTCGTGACTACCCAAAGCCCGCCTTCCATAAGCCAGGGGGAGGTGACTAGCACCAAATGTGTGAATCCCTAAACTGGGAAGGCATTTCCTTTATAAAAGTAAACAAAAACAACAGACAACACAACTGAAGTAAGCACTATGTACAACTGAAAACAAAAGTAAGTGCTGAAAGGAAAGGAGTCAGAAATACAAGCCCAAAAGTAAGTACAATAAATCTGAAAAGCTACTACCAAAATAGTAAAGTAAAACCAAAACTACTGTGTCTTCCTCCAGGAATCCCAAATGAAGGGTGGGTACATATGTTCTCGTCAGCACATTAGTCCTTCTATCTGCTCTATGAACATCTTACCAAGTGGTCCACATCTAGGTACCATCCATCTCCACAAGTCTCTACCATGATCAGTACTGTCGGTCGTCTGCATCCAACACAACGTAGTGCAGGCATAGCCCGTGTAGGGGTGAGTATACGATACTCAGTAGGGACCATGAGAACCCCGAAGGTCTACCAGAATCCATGAAGGATAAACCAATGAAGAAAGATACAATCACGAAGTATCACACAACTCTACTTAGGTATATGCCCATACATATACCTAAGTCATCAATCACAGTTCGGCTCAAACTGTTGAGCCCATACACAACCCAGTCCACACAGGAAAAATGTCAATCACATCGATGATAATGATTGAAATTCAATTCTCATCTCACACAGGTATACATATTTCGTATAGAGGTAGAGATTACCATATGTATTCACTGATTTATCTAAGATGTCAGACACACATTGGATACTAGACCAGCTAAGCTGTCAGACCCACATAAGATACAAGACTAGATGCTCTATCGGACCCGCTCAGGATACAAGAACAGAAGTCAAAAGAGTCGGAACCATATATGATACGAGAATAGTAGCCATCATTATCAAACCCACGGAGGATTCCAGTATAGTAGTTATCGTTGTCAAACCAACGGAGGATTCTAGTACGGTAGTCGTCGCAGTTGCAGCCAACTCTAGGGTTTTCGCACACTGCATGCTCGATTCCGGTAGGGTGTGCCCCTAGAGCTAAGGGGGTAGATACATCAAATATCATGAAGCCCTGATTTGATGAATCCTTAAGTTCCGTCTCGTCAAAACAAACCCTTCGCGATTGACAACACATCAAGCAGACGCCTGATCTAGGACTTATTAGCTTTTCCTTTCCAGGGGCCCAGTTGGAATTATACTCGTACCAAACCCATCCATTTTTGCACGGTTGTCCAAAACTCACTTATAGTATCTCAAAAGGACTACTTCTTCGCGAGGGTCCCAGTGTCGAAAATGTCGTGTCGATCGGACGCACGATCAAGAAGTTATTTAAATTTCAGTGAAACGGGCCTGACCCGTCAAGCCCAGTGGGATGGTGGATTGGCCCGATCGGGTTATGTGAGTCTGAACCAGAAGTGGGCAGCATAGACCGATGGAGCGCATCCCGTCCCGGCCCGGTGGGGCGCGGCCTGGGAAAGTGTGGCGCGGCCCGACCCAGCTGGATGCGACCCGGCCCTGCGGCAGGCCGCGGCTCGGCAGGCTGGTCGAGCTGTGCAGGGGGCGTGGCCCCCCAGTTTCCTTAACTGGCGGTGCCGCGTAGCACCAGCCCTCCAGCCTGGTCGGCCGATGTCGGCCGGTCTCCTCCGTCGCGAGCAGCCTGTAACCCAATTACCCAGAGTCGGTGCATTATTGCGTAACATTGACATGATCACAAAAGATCAAGTCTCGAAAGACTGATTAGTTTTGTATCCTTGAAAACACTAGATACATTCATAAGTCTTTCATTACATAATAAAGTTAAAAAGACTACAACAACATCATTTCTTCATCTCCCCTCATACTATCCCTGCGGGTCATTCATAATATACTTCTTCACATCCTGGAAAAATTAAAACATTGAAAGGGGTGAGATCAAATGATCAGTAAGGATAACAATATAGAGGAAGCTTTCATAAATAAACATTAACATTTAAGGCAATGCATAACTAAAACAAAAGCCTTTTAAACATGAACTTCAGCATAATATGGAAAACTAAAACCAAATAATTCCATTTACTTATTTACATTGATATTCTACTAGTCGAATAATCACATGCAATATCAATAACCACTTTCATAATGATGGAATGCCTAATGCCAGACTATCATAACCACATAGCCAAGGCCTTGTGCCAAGACTACAAATAAGATTTTGTCAAGGCCTCATGCGAAGACACTAGTTTGCCTCATGAGACCTATTGATGCATCGAGGAGCTATAGCAGGCTCCACCCATCACTTATTATGTCTAATTCATTCCTCATATAAATAGGTTTAAAAATATCATAAACCAGAAGATAATCATATCACATAAAACATGTATAAAGGAAACATAAAATTTCCACATTTCAATCACAAGATATTAATACAACACATTGATATAATAAAAACATTATCAAAATAATTTTCAATACCAAAATAAATGAAAAGTAAAACATGGTATTTATTTTTCATTTACAAAAAATGTTATGGCTTATAGAGGAATCCAAAACTCAAATAATAGTCATGGCGGCGGAGAAGTAATTGTTGCCGCATACGTAAGAAAAAACATTCCTTTTGTCGTTTAGTAAAAACACATCATATAAAAAGATTCCTTTTGATTAAAAGTAAAATTCAAAGGGGTTTATACACCGTATAATGGAAAGTTGTGTATAAAACCAAATATGCCTCAATGAAAGGAGATCAAGACGAAGTCCTTTACAAAGATCATTTTTTAAATAAAAAAGATTTATTATGTTTATTCACTATTATTACACATAATGAAAGTTCAAATACAAGATAGGACACAATAATATCCTGACATAATATGAAAGTAGGAGATTAACCCAAAGAATGGCAATTGGGTTAAAAAGTTCCCTTACCTCGTGTCCGACTTGACTCGATCATTCTTTAACCTCCTGAATAATAAACTAGAGTTAATTTCTACTTTATTAAAAACCTTTTCCAAGTTGATTATTCCTTTTATATCAGTTATTACCATGTTATGAACTTTATGTAATTATTTAAGTTAATAACGGTCGTTTTGTCGATATTTGGTACTTGAGTTAAAAATACACTTCTTATAATTAAAAGTTGTTCATGTGGTAAAATATCCATTATATCCAGAATTATAATCATGATTTAGGTATCATATATATCATATATATCCAGTATATACATTCATTTATAATATTACATAACATTTAGCGGTATGAAATGAAATGCACCGTTCATGTAGACGGTTAGTCGTACGTACGCATGAACGCTACTTTCATTTCTATTTCATATTTAATGGAATGTAATCATAATGATATAAAGTTATATTATAATTCCAGTATAATAGCATATATAATATCATTTACTCCATCCTTTATAAATTCCACATATGGCATTAACGATGCAAATCACTTTGAGGGGGCGGTAGTCCGCACTTCCTAAAATGAAATTATCGCGTTTACCCATAATGGAAATCATAAAGGTATTCCATAAATGAGAAATACAAAAGCATAAAAAAAACATAAACATAATATATATCGTATATAAATATATTGACATCATAATGGCCACCATGAGAGGTGTTAAAAGAAGATTGAATGATCATCATTTCATGAGGCAGATATTCCCCAACCATAGGAACAATATGTTCTTTAACCATTAGATGAAGGTGTGTGTAAGTGTAAATAAAATCCTTCTTATAATAAAATCCTAGTATATTGATGATACTGGTGTTGTTACCAAATATAGGAATAAAAAGAGTTTAATGGGTTGGATAAGAAAAATAAAACAAAATTACATAAGAGAATACATTACTTTATGTTGGGTTACTCTTTTTGATTTGAGCCAAAGGCTTCCTTTGAAAAAATTCTGCCCAAATTGAGGCTTCTAAGAGTAAGAGAGGGAAGTTTATAGTATATTTGGGCAGAGGTTGGCCGAGCCAAATGCCTTTTATGGTGTGAATATGGTGGTAGAGTTGGGGGCCTTTTATAAGAGGAGAGGAGGGGCACTCTTGGAAAGTCATTAAATGATACATTATTATGAAATTATTTTCGGATTTTAAACGTACCAAAATTATATATTTCGAGGATATGTAGATTAGGGTTCAAAAGATACCCTTAAAATAGGGTTTTTACAAGTTTATGTCTCAGAATTTACAATATGGTTTCATTTTATTTAAAATCGTTAATTAATGAGGTAATCACTGCATCATCATGGTGTCATAAAAATATTAATTTTTTTAATGTCAAAAATTATATAAAAAATATCATGATGTAGGAAATCTTTTTATCGTTCCAATTAATATTTTTAGTCTAAATTTTAACTTATATAACCCCATGTAATAATTGTTTTAGTAAAATTACACATGTTTGAGACAATTTTATTTTTACTTTAAATAAAAAGTTATTAATGTCATTTTCTTACCCAAGTGGCTCCAAGGGGTCCCCATGTTGACCCATGGATTTTCGTGGTTGTCCATGACTCATCCAACAATGTTAGGACTAGTGTCAATATATTTTCATATTTTTATAATATCATTTTTACCTTAAATTTCACTAATTACCTTTAATCGCGATTAATAGAACTTAAAAGTTACTATTCACCAAAAA
The DNA here is from genome assembly GCA_963277665.1 of Viscum album. Classification (NCBI taxonomy): domain Eukaryota; kingdom Viridiplantae; phylum Streptophyta; class Magnoliopsida; order Santalales; family Viscaceae; genus Viscum; species Viscum album. Next base: position 2,000,310,388 of record OY728146.1, on the reverse strand, counting down.
TTATTTTAATCCCATTGAACCAAATTTTACTTCCTAATGAAAACAATTTATTTTGGATTTTTAAAAATAAAATCATAGAAGTGGTATTGTTTAATTTAAATGAAAAATCAGTTTTTAACTACCACTTAGTGGTTTCACTATTCATCAAAAAATTGAAGTTTTTCAGACAATGCCAAAATTTCACCCCAAGATATAATTGATATTCCGAATTCAAAAATGATGTCTATTTTAAAAAATTCCAAACATATAAGTTTCATTAATTAAATTTATAATTAATTCCCGCTGTCACAATAAATAGCGCGTTTTTAAGAAACAATATATATCAAAAGATTGACAATTGTTTATGTCCAATTTCGAAGTGAAATTAATTCTAATGACCACCATTGGATAAAATAGTAAAAATATATTCTAATTATACTTTAAAACAACTCAATAGTATAATTTATCACTATAAATTATATTTATTAAAAAAGTTGTTTTTATGTATTTTTTCACTATTCATAATAAATTGGAAGCTCTCAGAAAAATACCAAAAATTCAACATAGGCTAATTTCTATATTGCAAATCCAAAAATGAAGTAAATTTTGAAATATAAAATATATATATTTTCAAAAATTGTGTATTAGATATCATAATGGCTATTTTGATTGGTCGCGGTGTGTTAGAATCTCGAACTTGCGTACAATGCAAGCTATTTCATTATTAAATGAGAATCGTATCATGGAAGCTTAGGGTGTTACATTATACCATCCTTCAATAAATTGAATCCTCGCAATTTGAAATTTTTCTTTGAAATTAAATGGTTGAAAATATAAAATACCTTTGTGGAAAACCGACATCGGAAATAAGGTTAATAAAATTTAGCCTTAATAAGAGGGAAAGGGAAATGAAAAATCCACCACCAAATTATGATCTCGATAAGGAAACATTGGTGGAAATTAGAGACATATAATTGGAGTAAAACATAAATATTTGTAGGGAGTGATTGGGGTCATCAATCACAAACAAGTGTAAAATTGAGGGCCTCAAAGCCTTCAATCTATGTTGATTTAAAATATTATCAGTTCAAAAAGACATAAGGTATTAGGATAACACACTTTTTGTTTTAATATCACTTTAATAAAGTTTATGAATTATTTTATTCATAGAATTATAGATTGGTATATATATATATTTATGCTTGACAAGTAGAGTTTCAACCTTCAACTAATTTCTACCACAAACTCATCTTTCACTCAAAAAGATAATAGAACTCAAAACTATTATAGTTATCATAATCGTACAAGGTTAAAAATATTTACACATACCATTTATATTAGGAAACTATTTTTTAATAACCAGGGACTTCTTGTAGGCTACTGGTAGTTAATAAAGTCCTGTCACACTATGGTTGTGGGTTCGATTCCTACAGCTTTGTCTGACGCAACAGGTTATGCCCCGACCTACAAGTTGTCCTTCTCCTAAAACTATAGTATTATAATATTCCAAATATAATATTCAGAAATGTTTTAACCTTAAAAAATAATATCTAAGGTTCAACTTAATCCATTCCATAATTTATAGTTATCCAAAATACTTTTGTTCAACTCACAGTCCTAATTTTATAAGGAAAGTAAATATAATGAAGATCATTTTCTTCACGTAAAAACATGTGAACAGCTTCATCATGTATTCTTTTAAAACACTGAAACATCCTAAATTACCATAAATCCTTATTGATTACATACATGATCCGTTATTCCTTATAGAATACTAGATAAACTCCTTCTATTAAAAAATGTTTACAAATCATTAATCAGTTTCATGGAATGTAAGAATATCCAATGTAATTTATCCAAATCAATCATGTATTATTCCAAAATCACTATCTCAGTATTAGAACCATATTATGGTTTGTCTTTCTCTCAACCATTTATTTTAAAAAATTTTAACCTACTGTGGAGTCACTTTTCTTGGTTCTACACAATCTCATGTCCTTGATGAAATAGTACTGCAGTACAATCCTTATATACTCCATAATTATTATAACTAGTAAATCATTGATACAACATTCAAATGACATAAATCTTTAATAACAACATAAGAACTCTAATCATTACTCCTCATCTGAGAAAGTATCATAACTTGATTATTATCCAATAACATCATTTGGGGAATACTCTTATGATTTGGACATTGGTTTGCGTAGTGTCCCCACACCTCGCAGATGAAGCATTGTACATTTGAAACCTTTTTCTTACCCTTGCAGTCACGCACTTGGTGTCCTTTTTCTCAACCCTTATAATAAACTCTCATTCCCTTCAGGCAATTTCAAAGGTGTTTCTTCCCACAGTTATCACATATTATAATATTCCTCTTTTCCCTTGTCCCTTTATCCATCATTCTCTCTTCCATCATTTTCTTATCTTTCTTCCCTCAAGGCCATAAGACTCAGGGAATTCTTTACTTATCTTATTAACACAAGACACTATTTCTTCATATGTTGAGAACACATGGTAGACTATTTCATTTCTAAATTTTAGATTAATATTGTGAAAGATATGATCCTTATTACTCTTTGGATCATACGTATTGATGGAGTCCACATTCCTTCTTCTGGGTGCCATTTCTATACAATGGCATAAACTAGGTTAGTTTATGAATTGCAATGAATAATTCCTAACTTGTAAAATAATTAATGTAAATTGAAAAATTTAAGGATATCATCCATAATAATAAAAAATATTTTCTTTGAGGAAGTATAAACTCATAAACACTTCATAATGGTTTGTAAAAAAATGATAATTATCCTATGCATATCCCCCGGGAGTGTCATAACCAAGAGTACAACAAGGCCCGTTGTCGTGCACCAGTTCTCGTTCGAGTCTAGCCTAAAGAGTTAATTTCGTGTTTTAACTCTAGGTACATCTTTGACAAAGCCGCCTTTACCTGCTCGTATCCAGAAAGGGATATATTTCTTAGAAGACTCACAAAATATCTATAATACCAAAATTCTAGGATGTTATTCTACACTAATCCTCGAATTCTATATTTATGCAATGTTCTCTAATCAGAGTTTATATAAATCTAGCTTCTAAGGTTAGTACTAAACTACCTCTGATACCAACTGTAATGCCCCGACCCCAGTTACCCAGAGTCGGTGCATTATTGTGTAACATTGGCATGGTCACAAAAGATCAAGTCCTAAATGACCGATTAGTTTAGTAGCCTTGGAAACACTAGATACATTTATAAGTCTTACATTACATCATAAAGTAAAAAAAAACTACAACAACATCTTGTCTTCATATCCCCTCATACTATCCCTACAGGTCATTCATAATATACTTCTTTGCATCCTAGAAAAATTAAAACATTGAAAGGGGTGAGCTCAGATTCTCAGTAAGTATAACAATATAGCGGATGCTTTCACATATAAACATTAACATTTAAGGCAATGTATAACTAAAAAAATCCTTTTAAACTTCAACTTCAGCATAATATGGAAAAATAAAATGAAATAATGCCATTTACTTATTCACATTGATATTCTACTTGTCGAATAATCAAAAGCAATATCAATAACCACTTTCATAATGATGGAATGCATAATGCCATACTATCATAACCACATAGCCAAGGCCTCATGCCAAGACTAAAAATAAGATTTTTTCAAGGCCTCGTGCCAAGACACTAGTTTGTCTCATGAGACCTACCGATGCATCGAGGTGCCATAGCAGGCTCCACCCGTCACTTATTAAGTCCAATTCATTCCTCATATGAATAGGTTTAAACATATCATAAACCATAACATAATCGTATCACATAAAACATGCATAAAGGAAACATAACATTTCCAAATTTAAATCACAGGATATCAATACAACACATTGATGTTATAAAAACATTATCAAAAGCATTTTCAATACAAAAATAAAATAAAATTAAAACATGGTATTTATTTATCATTTATAAAAAAAGTTATGTCTTATAAAGGAAGCTGAAACACAAATAATAGTCACGGCGGCAGAGAAGTCATTATTGCTGCAAACGTAAGAAAAAACATTATTTTTGTTATTTAGTAAAAATGCTTCGTATAAAAAGATCCTTTTGAATAAATAATAATGTCAAAGGGGATTATACACCGTATAAAGGAAAGTTGTGTATAAAACCAAATATGCCTCAATGAAAGGAGATTGGGATGAATTCCCTTAAAAAGATAATTTTTTAATTAAAATAGATCTATTATGTTTATTAACTATAATTACACATAAAGAAAGTAAAAATAAAAGATAGGACACAATAATATCATGACATAATTTGAAAGTAGGAGATTAACCCATAGAACAGAAATTGGGTTAAGAAGTTCCCTTACCTCGTGCCCGACTTGACTCGATCGTTCTTTAACATCATGAATAATAAACTAGAGATAATTTATACTTTCTTAAGAACCTTTTTTGAGTTCATTATTCCTTTTTTATCACTTATTACCATGTTATGAACATTTTGTAATTATTTAAGTTAATAACGGTCGTTTTTTCGATCTTTGGTACTTGAGTTAAAAATAATCTTCTTATAATTACAAGTTGTTCATGTGGTAAAATATCCAATATATACAGAATTATATTCATGATGTAGGTATCATATATATTATATATATCCAGTATATATTTTCATTTATAATATTACATAACATTTAGTGGTAAGAAATGAAATGCACCGTTCATGGAGACGATAAGACGTACGTACGCATTAATGCTACATTCATTTCTATTTCATATTTAATAGAATGGAATAATAATGATATAAAGGTATATTACAATTCCAGTATAATTTCATATATATAATATAATTTACTCTACCCTTTATACATCTCACATATGGCATTAACGATTCAAATCACTTTGAGGGGGCGGTAGTCCGCACATCCTAAAATGAAATTATCGCGTTTACCAATAATGGAAATCATAAATGTATGACCTAAATGAGAAATAAATAACATAAGGAAAACATAAACAAAATATATATCATATATAAATATAGTGACATCTTACTGGACACCATGAGAGGTGTTAAAAGAAGATTGAACAATCATCGTTTTGTGAAGCAGAAATTCTCCAACCACAGAAATAGTATGTTCTTTAACCATTAAGTGAAGGTTAGTGTGATTGTAAATCAAATAATTATCATAAAAACATACTATTATATTGAATATACTGGTTTTGTTACAAAAGAAAGGAATAAAAATAGTTTAAGGGGTTTGAGAAGCAAAATAAATCAAAATAACATAAGAGAAGACATTACCATAAAATCAGGTAACTCTTTTTGATTTGAGCCAAAGGCTTCCTTGGTAAGAATTCCTCCCAAAGTGAGGCTTCTAGGAGTAAGATAGGGATGTGGAGAGAGTATTTGGGAAGAGTTTGGCCAAGCCAAATGGCTTTGATGGTGTGAATAAGGTGGTAGAGGTGGGGGCCTTTTATAAGAGGAGAGGAGGGGCACTCATGGAAAGGCATGAAATGTTACAATACTATGAAATGATTTTCTGATTTTAAAGGTCCCAAAATAATATATTTCTAGTATAAGGTGATAAGTGTTCGAAATCTATCCATACAATTGGATTTTGACAAGTTTATGTCTTAGATTTTACATTATCTTTTCATTTTATTTAAAATCGTTAATTAATGAGGCAATTGCTGCATCATCGTGGTGTCACAAAAATTTTAATTTATATAATGTCTAAAAATTATATAAATAATATCATGATGTAGTAAATACTTTTAGATTTCCAATTAATTTTTATAGTCGAAATTTTAACTTATATAATCCCATGTAATAATTGTTTTCGTAAAAGAACACATGTTTGTGACAATTGTATTTTTACTTTAAATAAAAAGTTGTTAATGTCATTTTCATATCCAAGTGGCTCCATGGGGTTCCCAGGTTGACCCATGGATTGTGTTGGTCGGCCATGGCTCATCCACTAAGGGTAGGACAAGTGTCAAGATATTTTCATATTTTTATAATATCATTTTTACCCTAAATATCACTAATTACCTTTAATCACTATTAATAGAACTTAAAAGTTACTATTCACAAAAAATTATTTTAATCCCATTGAACCACATTTTACTTCCTAATGACAACCATGTATGTCGGATTTTTGAAAATCAAATCACAGAAGTGGTAATGTTTCATTTAAACGAAAAATCATTTTTTAACTACCACTTAGTGGTTTCACTATTCATCAAAAATTGATGTTTTTCAGAACAATGCCAAAATTTCAACCTAAGCTATAATTGATATTACGAATTCGAAAATGATGTCTATTTTACAAAATTCCAAAAATATATGTTGCATTAATTAATTTTATAATTAATTTTTGTTGTCACAATAAATAACGTGTTTTTAAAAAACAATATTTATCAAAAGATTGACAATTGTTTATGTCCAATTTCAATGTAAAATTAATTCTAATGACCACCATTGGATAAAATGGTAAAAATATATTCTAATTATACTTTAAAACCACTCAATAGAATATTTTATCACTATAAATTATTTTGTTTAAAAATGTTTTTTTAAGTATTGTTCACTATTCATAAAAATTTTGAAGGTCTCAGAAAAATAACAAAAATTCAACATAGGCTAATTTTGATATTCTGAATCCAAAAATGAAGTCCATTGTGAAATATAAAATATATATAATTTCAAAAAGTGGGTATTACTATCCATAATGGCTATTTTGATTGGTCGCGGTGTGTTAGAATCTCGAACTTGCGTACAATGCGAGCTATTTCATTATTGAAAGAGAAGCATATTGTGGAAGCTCGGGGTGTTACACAGCCCGCACTACGGGCCGCTCTGCTTTCACACGGCACCTATGGGTGCCACGATTTTCTTCAACCCGTCCGGCAGGCGGCCGACCGGTTCACCCGCCGTAGCGGCCCACGGAGCGCGGGCCGCGGTTCTCCGCAGTGCGGCGCCAAGGCGCGCCACAGTTCTCCAGCCAGGCCGACAACATCCGGTTGGTTCGTCTAGCAGCGGCCCGCGGTTGTGGACCAATCCTCCTTCATTCAGCACATGCGGGTGTCTTGGTTCACCAACCCGACCTTCTATTGTCGCTCGGTACTTCAGCCCAAGCGGCCCGCGACTGCGGGCCGATGTTTTCTTTCTTGCGGCCGATGCACGGCCGCCGTTTTCGTCGCTTCCATCGATCGTCGCCATCAAAATAAACAAGAAAATAGGGAGGGTCTTCAGATAGTGTTTGTTCGGCCCGCACACTCAATGTTAGGCGACATCCAAAACCCGAAGGCAATTCATTGTTTTCAATGTCAAATGAAGAACGATTATATTCAATTAAAATTGAACATAACCCCTACCCCGATTTCAAGAACGGTGCACATCCATGAACCATGGAAGGCGAGCATCGCAGAGGTCGGGTGTCACGGAATCCGTACGTCGATTCCGTTAATGTCAGGATGTGTCCAACTATAAACCGTTGTTGGATAAGTTTTTCTAATTCTTCGTCGGAGTTTTTCTTCTTTGAAGAATGGTGTTCTTCGTCGGAGAGGAATTCCTTTATTCTAATTATCCGGAGTCTCCCCCACCAAAATATTTTCCAATGCCAATATTAAAACAAGACACCCCAAATTTAATATAATTTCCATGCAATTCAAATTGATTCAAATGAATTCAAAGATTAATTAAATGTGACATTTAATTAATCCTAGGTGTGGGAATTACTTAAGAGAATGTGATGAGTTTAAAAATTAAAAAGAGAGAAGGTGGAGAGTTTTAAGAGTTAATAAGGGGGGTTTCATGAGATTTTAAGGGGTTAGGATCTCATGTGGGCCACACACACATTATCCTTTCATGGAAGGTTTTGTGGGTGTGGGCCCCACCAATAACATCCCCTTGTAGGAAATAACAACCAATTAAGAAATACAATAAAATTGTGTATAGTTAAAGTAACACAAGAATTTAATTTTAATTTGTTACAAATCCCCAAATTAAATATTCAACTCTCGACCAAACTCAACTGCATTAAAGGTCTCTTTAAATAAATATCTGTGCTGTGAGTTAATCGGTGTGTTTAGATTTCAATTTCGAGCACCGGTTCAAAATATAGAAAAACCCGTACATACGTTTACTGAACGTACCTGAAAAAAACTTCATAAATTGATTCCAGGCACATCGGGCCTTAGTATCAGATTCCATCAGAAACCGCAGACTTGTAAAATTCCAATGCATTTAAAAAAAATTCCATGAATTTTTCCCGGTCTTTATATTACCCCCACCTCAGGGATATTTATCCCTATAAAGCGTCAACACACACTAGGGGAACAAATTGGGGTGCTATCCCCGCATCTGAGCCTCCTGCTCCCAAGTGCTCTCGTGGAGGTTTCTGTGCTGCCAGTGAATGTGTACCAGAGGAATTGACTGTCCACATAGGACCCTCTTCTATCGATCGTCGATCTCCACTAGGACCTCTGTGAATGTCGCTCCATCGTTGATGTCCAGCTCACCGTGGTCGATGATATGGGATGGGTCGTGCACATATTTACTCAGCTGAAATATGTGGAAGACGTTATGAACCCGGTGCAACTTAGGTGGAAGGGCCAGGAGGTCAGACACCTCTCGTACTCTACTGAGGACCTGGATAGGTCTGATGAAATACAGATATAATGTTCCGCCCCATCCAAATCTCTATAGTCCTCGTCGAGGTGAGACACATAAGAAAATGTGGTCCCCATTCTCGAACTCCAGTGATCTTTGTCTCCTATCATCATAGGACTTTTGTCTGCTCTGTGGAGTCATCATCTCCTCCTGGATGATCTGCACCTTCTGCATTTTAGCCTGTACCATCTCTGGTCCTAAAAGAGCAGACTGCCCTAGGTCTATATAGCACAGAGGTGATCTGTAAGGTCGGCTATACATTGCCTTGTAAGGAGCCATCCCATTGGTGGAGTTATACCTGTTGTTATAAGAAAACTCCACCAAGGGTATGTGATCCTCCCAGATATGACCAATGATTAGGACACATGCACAGAGCATGTCCTCGAGAGTTTGAATGGTTCTCTCAGTCTGGTCATCCGTCTAAGGATGGAAGGTAGTGCTCAAGCAAAGTTGCATCCCAAAAGCCTCATGTAATCCCTTCCATAGATGAGAAGTTAAATGAGCATATCTATCGAAGACGATAGTCGATGGTACACCATGTAGCCATAGGAACTCAAGAATGTAGAGGTGTCCCATTCTCTCTACTGAGCCCTTCTCTCTGATCGGTAGGAAGTTGGTCGACTTGGTGAGTTGGTCTACGATCACCTAGATAGAGTTGTGTCCTCTTGATGTACATGGAATCCTTGTCACAAAATCCTTAGATATCCCATCCCAATTCAACTCTGGGTCCATTAAGGGATGTACCAAGCCTGCTGGTACCTAGTACTCATCCTTCACTTGCTGATAAGTGAGGTATCATGAAATGAACTCTGCTACATCCTTCTTCATAACCGCCACCAGTGTTGTCCTCTATGGTCCTACTACATCTTCTCCACTCCTGGATGTAACGCTAGAGGGGAAGTGTGAAACTCCCTCAGCACATCCTCCTGTAGTACAATTGGTACCATGGTACGTCCTCTGAAGAGGATGACATGCTCCCCACCTTCAGAAAATCTATCAAGTGAATGTCCTGTGGATATTTGAGCACGTCGCACCTCTCAGTCAATGTCCACATGTTGTGCCTCTATGAATCGCTGAAGAAGTAGAGGAGTGACTGTGAGATACTCAAGAATGGGTTCTCCATCTCTATCCAAAAAGTACATCTGTAATGAGGCAAGCTGCTCTGTCTTCTCACCTTGCAGCTGAATGCCCGATCTCCTGCTTAGAGCATTTTCTACAACATTCCCCTTCCCACGAGTATATATTATCTCAATGTGATAGTCTTAGAGGAACTCAAGCCATCTCCATTGTCTCATGTTCATGTCCTCCTACGAGAATCTGTACCTAATACTATGATGGTCAAAGAAGACTGTAAAATTCTCATCCATCAGATAGTGTCACCACATCTTCTAGGCGAAGACCACTACTGCTAAATCCAGGTCATGTGTAGCGTAGTTCTGCTCGTGGTTTCTCAAATGTCGCGAATCGTATGCGATCACATCTCGTCCATACATTAAGACTCACCTGATTTCGGTTACTGATGCTTCCCAGTAAACTACATACCCTACTCCCTCTTCTGGTAGCCTCACGATGGGCGCACAGGTCATTCTCTACCTTAGCTCCTGAAATCTCTACTATCATCTATCTGGCCACACGATGAGTTTCCCCTTCTTCGCCAAAGCTGAAATTGGTGCTACAACTCTGGAGATGTCTGGCACAATTCTCAGATAGTATCCAGCCAGGACGAAGAAACTCTTAACCTTGGTCACACTCTTGGGTTTCTCACAAGCATGCACTGCCTCGATCATTGAAGGATCCACTGGTACCCCATCCTCTTAGATGATGTGTCCCAAGAAGTGATCCTCTAGAATCTAGAACAATCACTTCAAGAGCTTATCATAAAGATGGTTCTCTTGTAGTGTTTTATCTACTACCTTCAAATGGTAGGTTTTCTCCTTCTTAGTAGTCGAGTAAATCAATATTTCATCAATGAAGACTATGACAAAGCGATCGAGGTAAGGCTGGAAGATACTATTCATGAGACTCATAAACACTGTTGGAGCGTTGGTTACATATAAGGGCATAACCAAGAACTCTTATTGTCCATACTGACACTTGAAGGCCATCATCTGCACATCCTCGTCTCGAAATATGAGCTGCTGATAGACTAACCTATGGTCTATCTTTGAGAACCATCATACTTCCTTGAGCTGATAAAAGAGGTCATCAATCCTTAGAAGTGGATACCTGTTCTTCACGGTCTCCTGATTCATGAGACGGTAGTCGACACACAGTCTCAAGCTAAAATCCACCTTCTTGGAGAAGAAAATGAGAGATTCCCAGGGTGAAACACTAGGTCAGATAAATCTCTTCCCTTGAATGTCCTCCAGCTATACCCAATGCTCACGAAGCTCTGCGTGAGCCATCCAATATTCTAGAGTATATATCCATGCCATCCTGTGGTATAGGTCTATGTAGAAGTCTAACTCTATACAATTTGGTAGTCCTGGAACGTCTTCAGGAAAAACATCAGTATACTAATCCACTATAATAGGAAAACATGGAATCCACACATCAACCACTCTGAGGGTGATACTAACCATCTGATGTCTGATTAGCTGCCCTATCCTCGACGTAAGTCCATTCTATGCTACAAAAGCTCCATTCTCATCGGTGAAGGTGAACCTGGTCCCATCCGTGAAGATACACTACAATTTGCACCTAATACAGACGATCTGAGCAAGGAATGTCGTTAACCAGTCCATTCCCAAGATGATGTCATAAGGCATCAATGCCTCTACACGAAGATCCCAGCCGAAGCTCTCGCCTTCTAGAATAAACTCACACTACCGAAACCGGTGTGTAATAGTCAAGTCTGCTCCTGTTGGAGTCTCTTACTGTAAGGATCGAGCCAACGGCTCCGTCGGAATCTCTGAACACCAAACAAGGGAAGAAACAATAAAATAATGACTCAAAAATGTGTATATAAGTAATGCTACATGGGTGGAGTAGACACAGATAGTACCTCGATTAATCCCAGGCACGCCTTGGTTATAGGGAATGATTGTGTGAAGCTGACCTCATCACTGTCCAGCTGCTCCCTCTGGTCGGGGTGGACCTCATGGTGGTGGTGGTGGTGGTGGTGGTGGTAGAGCCTCAAAACGTCATCCACCACCCGCTTCTCATCCAGCTCCTCTGCCTCGTCCGCTTGCTCCCAGCAGACCACCACGATCGAACCTCTGCCTATTCCTGGGAGGCCCCTCTACAGTCTGATGCTCATCTGCATGGCGGGTCGGTCTGTCTCGGGCCTGATAACTCTGCCCGCCACATGCATAGAACTACCTGCTCCTTATATAGCTGGCTATGTACCGTTAGTCCCGCACATTCGAACCAGTATCCTTGGGTCACACACCTGATGGCATGGTCTACTTGGACCTCTGCGTCAACTGTCTACGGCCTGCTGTAGAAGACTCCTCTACGTGTCGTTTTGTGGTGGGTCTCGCAGGTGGTTTCGGCTTAGCAAAAAATCTCTCTACAAGAAGGGCTCTCTCCAATACTCCAGACTGCGTTAGAATACTGAGGGAGATCATCGAAGCCCTGATCTCATGTCTCAGTCCCTGGTCAAATGAATGGGCCATGAATACTGGTCCTCGTACCATGCATGTAGAGTAGCGTGGGAGGTAAGTGAACATCGCTGAGTATTGATCTATTGTCATGCTTCCCTTCTGCAGATGAATTAACTTTCAAATCCACACCGCATGAACTGTGGCTGGAACAATCTCCGAGCGGAACAGACACTCATAGTCCATCCAGAGTAAAGATGCATCATCATGCACCTAGAGCATCATGGTCCACCATCTACTAGCTACTAAATGCAAGAGACTCAAGTCAATGATCACCATAATATCATCTAGTTTCCCTACCAATATGAAAAATCTGACGATAGGCTCCATCCAATCCTCAACTGCATGAGGGTCCGTCCCTCTACAGAACCTGGGTGGCCTCTCTCACCGGAACTCATGCAATGCACTCAGGTGGCATGCACTCTCGGATATTGGGGTAGGTGGTATTGATGGCCCAACAGGTAGTGGTACCTCAGTTACTCCGCTTTGATGGGACCATGCACCGAGGCCTCGTCGCCTAGTGGGCTACCATCTCATACGTAACTCAGAACCCTAGCGGGATGATTTTGTGGGGCCATCCTAAAAATAAATAGGTTCACCATGGTTAAAACTATATACCTGGTGAGATGACACAAAGTAATCATAAAGAAAACTTTTCAAAGGAAAAACACACACAATCAGTGTTTTCGTGCACTGAGTTAGAAATTAGAGGTCAGGGTCCTGGTGTATGGATATGTCTGTTGCCGCACTAACACTGGACCCCCTGGACTGAAAACCACAGTCAATACTCTTAACACTATTGCTTCACACTAATGAATGATCAGAGTCTGGAGTTTTGTGGTAGAACCGACTCATATGATACAAATTTTTCAAGACCCGTCCTCGGGGACCATGTCGTGACTACCCCAAGCCCGTCTTCCATTGTCTAGGGGATGGCAACAAGCACCAAAGGTGTAAATCCCTCAAATGGGAAGGCATTTCCATTATAAAAGTAACAAAACACAATAGAGAATGCAACTAATGTAAGCACTAAGTAAAACTGAAAACAAATGTATGTGCTGAAAGGAAAGGAGTTAGAAATACAAGCCCAGAAGTAAGTACAGTACAGCTGAAAAGCTAGTACAACAATAGTAAAGTAAAACATCAACTTCTATGTCGTCCTCCGGGAATCCCACCGGAAGGGTGAGTATAGATGGTCTCATCAGCACCTCAGTCCATCTTTCTGCTCCGTGTACTTCTCGCCAAGTGTCCCACCACTGGGTACCGTTCAACACCACAAGTCTCTAACTCGATTAGTGATTTCCGTCTTCTTCATCCAACACAAAGGAGTCCGAGCATTGCCTGTGCCAGGGTGATTATATGATACTCAGTTGGGACCCGAAGACCCCCAGAGGTCTCCAAGAATCCATGAAGGATAAACTGCAGAAGCAATATACGATCAAAAAGTATCAAAAAACTCTACTTAGGTATATTCCCATACATATACCTAAGTCATCAATCACAGTTCATCTCAAACTCTTGTGCCCAAACACAACCCATTACACACAAGAACGAATTCAATCACATCGATGATAATGACTGAAACTCAAAACTATGCACAAATAGGTTTACATATTTCATAAAGTTGTAGAGATGATTATATGTAGTCACTGATTCATCTATGATGTCGGACCCATGTAGGATACTAGATCAGCTAAGCTATCCGACCCACATAGGATACAAGACCAGCTACTCTGTCGGACCCACTCAGGATACAAGAACACAAGTCAAAATGGTCGGACCCACATAGGATACAAGAACAATAGTCATCTCTTTAAAACCAACGGAGGATTCCATTACAGTATTAGTCGTCATCAAACTGATGGACGATTCCAGTACGGTAATCGTCGCTGTTGCAGCCAGCTCTAGGGTTTACGTAAACAACATGGTCAATTCCTACATGATTCTCTCATTGAGCTAAGGGGGGTCGATACATCAACTATCCCAATGTCCCATGTTGATGTATCCCGAAGTCCCGTCTCGTAAAAAAAACAATGTGACAGACAACGCGTCAATCAGAATCCTGGTCTAAGAGTTATTGCCTTTTCCATTCCGGGGGCCCCGTTGGAATTATGCTTATTCTAAACCTGGTCATTTTTCCAAAGATGTCCAAATCTAACATATAGCATTGCGAAATTACTGCTTCGTCATGAGGGTCCCAGTGCCGCAGAAGCCGCATTGATCGGACACGCGGTCAAGACGTTATTCATATTTATGTGAAACGAACCCGCACTGTCAAGCCTAGTGGGCTGGCGGGTAGGCCCGACCCGGTTCGGTGGGTTCGACCCGGAATGGGGTCAGCCCGGCCTGGTGGCGCGTGTCCCGGCCCAGTGGGGTGTATTCCAGCCTGGAGGGGCGCGGCCCGGCCCGAAAGGGTGCGACCCGGCCCGCAGCTCGCCGCGCGGTGCAGGGGTCACGGACCCCCTGTTTCTTGAACCGGCGGCGCCGCCCCCCCCCCCCCCCCCACCCAGCCAGCTGAAGTCGGCCGGTCTCCTCCAGCGTGGGAATCCCGCCCAGCGGGCTACTATCCTTCCACGCGGCACCTGCGTGTGCCGTGGCTCTCTTCAACCTGACCAGCTGGCGGCCGGCCGATTCACCCACCCTAGCGGCCTATGGAGCGCAGGCTGTAGTTCTCAACATCACGGTGCCAAGGGCACCACGATTCTCTAACCCAATCGGCTACGGCCGACCGTTTCATCCAACAGGCGGCCCGCGGTTGAGGGCCGATCCTCCTCCGGACGACACCTATGGGTGCCGCAGTTCACCAACCCAGCCCGCTCCTACCAGCCGGTTCTTCAGCCCGAGTGGACCACGATTGTGGGCCATAGTTTTCTTCCTAGCGGCCGACACACGACCTCCATTGTCATCACCACCCCCGATCGTCACTGTCAAAATAAATAATAAAAATATGGAGGGTCTTTAGGCTATGTTTTTTTGGACCGCTCCCTCCATGTTAGGTGACATCAAAATGCCTAAGACAATTCATGGTTTTCAATGAAGAATGAAGAATGATTTTATTCAATTAAAATTAAACATAACCCCTACCTTGATTTCATGGATGGTGGACGTCAATGAAACGCAGAAGAAGAGTGTTGCGGAGGTCAGGCATTGTGGAATACGGACGTCGATTCCATTGACGTTGGGGTGCATCCAAAGAGAAAGCACAGTTGGAGAATTTCTTCGGGTTCTTCATCGGAGTTGGTCTTCGTTGAATAATGTTGTTATCCATCGGAGAGGAACACATTTCTTCTAATTCTCCAGAGTCTCCCCCACCAAAATATATTCCATGGTAAATATTATAACAAGAATGACCAAATTTTAGAGAATTTCCATCCAATTCAAATTGATTCAAATGAATTAAAATATTAATTAAATGTGGAATTTAATTAATCATAGGTGTTTTCATTAATTAAGATAAGGTGATGAGTTTAAAAATTCAAAATAGATGAGGTTAAGAGTTTTAAGAGTTAATAAGGGGGTTTCAAGTGGGATTAAGGGGTTAGACTCTCGTGTGGGCCCACACACACATTATCCTCTCAAGGGAGGTTATGTGGGTGCGGGCCCCACCTCTAACTTACCCATGTAAGAAATAACCACTACATTATAAATTAAATAAAAGTTTGTACAGTTAAAGTATCATAACAATTTTATTTTAATTTGTTACAAATCCCCAAATTAAAACATAAACCCTCGACCATACACAACTACGTTAAAGGTCTCCTTAAGAGAATATCGGCACTGTGAGTTCATCGGTGTCCCCAAGTTTCAATTCCGAGCACCAGTTCAAAGGATGGAAAAACATGCATGTACGTTTACTAAACGTACCCGAACAAAGATTCACAAATTGATTCTAGGCACAGGGTGACTCAGAATTAGGTGCCTTCAAAAACCACAGACTCGTAAAACATCAAAGTATTGTAAAACAAATCCTTGAAATATCTGGGTCATTACAAGATCGAAGTGGAATCACTATCCAACCTTGTTTACAAGCACTCACAATTTGATAAATAACTTCTCTCTCAACTAAAGTGAGATCACTGCTTCTTCAGAAGATCCACTCACAGTTTATAGACTTGTAGGTCTCTTCATTTTCAGTGAAGAATTAATCCTCAACTATTGATAGATGATCTATTGATGCTCAAAGGTCATCCACTAATGAATACCGCTTTACCACAGAGTTTCTGGGAAATTTATAACATTCACCCAACCCTAAGTTGACTTGTGTGCCCATTTAACTAGTGCACAAACTCTTCCTTCATTGCAGAAAATCTATCTTGCATGCCACACTAGCGCGCTTGACTTTCATGCCACAGAGCTTTCACATCACACATGAACAGTTGCGTGTGTATACTTGTGGGACACACTTGCATGGTACACTTGTGCGGTCCACTTATGCGTCACACTTACACCGCACACTTGCGCGCCCCACTTGTAGGCACACTGAACATGCCCGTCATATCCACTTGCGCGATCAGAGCTCGGATTGTCTCTAAGTGTGGAGCTCATTGATAAATGAGTAGAGTAGCCATCTATTTATAAGAATTTTGAGGACTTGTGTGCCACAATTACACGCCACCATTACAAGACACACTTGCGCCCCAATTTAGGACTTGCACGCCTCTTAATTTCCTTTGTCATATTTTTATATGATGATCTTGAAATATGACTTGTGCGCCACACTTGCGCACCATACTTTCACGGAAGACATGCGCACCACATTTGCGCACCACTTGAGGACTTGCGTGCCACACTTGGACGCCGCTTTTGGACTAGCACTCCAGTTTTTCTTTGCCAAATTTTTTATGTTCTGAATTCGAAAAACTCTTGGCGTACAACATTAGAATCCTCCTTAACACAGGATCACAACTCCATTTGCCAAAAACACTTTTCCACATTATATAGGAAGACCCTCTTTGTCAAAACATTGATTCATTTAGACTTTATATGTCTACAAACACAATCATCTAAAATATGATTCAATGATACCTTGAATGATTTTTTCCGAACAATATTGTTTTATTTTCTACATATAACATTTCCTCTTCTCAATAGTGTCACCTGTCAGAGCCAACAAGATTGGTAACCAGTATATACACATGAGGAAAATATATGAGGGCATTTAGAAAGAAGGATAATGAAAGAATAAAATTTATGTTAATATTCCCTTAATGATTGTCCAGAAGTCCAACTGCATATCAATTCTCTTTAATCACAGCTACCACAAGAACATAGGTATGTGTTATGTGTACCAGATTGAATAAAAAAATTACCATTCACCAAATAAATCATGAGGAATGGGGATCCTGGATAATAAATTAATAAATAAATCATGATGAATGGGAAATTAAAATATATACTAAAACCAGAATTATATATAGGTGATGAATCTTGTTTTTTTTATTTTTAACAATAATTTTTAATGAAGGATGGATCATAAGATAAATCATGAAACCCAACCTCAATAGCATTATTTAGATTGATTTATTCCATTAATGATTCAAATAACTCCTTCATCAATATAACATGATATGATAATTTTCTTCCATCCTATGTCATATCCACCCAATTTCTAATTACTACATGCCCCCTCAATTGGATTAGTATAATAATAAATGACTCACCCAAGATATGTTACATAATTATGTCTAAATACTCACCGACCTAGGGGTTTGTGATAAAAAATAACTAATTAAATATTTATAATATTACATAATCAATATTATGTGATGATAAAAACATAAATACCTAAGGAAAAATTAATATATATCACCCATTTGAAATCCATCATCTAGCATGCAACAATTGAATCTGTATTCCCATTACAACGATGTTTATGAGATATAATCATTTCCTCAAAATTACAACTGTCAGGGAAAAATATTGTTTTTTAATATGTTAATATCGAGGCCCTATCAAACAAATAACACCTTTATATATTATAATATGGTTAAACGCCAAACCATGGGGTTAATAGAACCATCAAATAATTTTTCTATTATTTTTTTATAAACTTATAATTCTCCTATGATAATGTACTTAGTATTTATATCTCTAAATTGAGCTTGGTCTCACCAAAAGAATACTTGGGTCACTACATCATTCTAATATTGACACCATTTTATCCATATAAGGGATATTATGTGGCTAGTAGACTTGAACACTTATAAATCCCATATAGAAAACCACCTCCTTCGCATGATCCTTCCTCAACAATAGATGTTTGAGCTCTAAACAGACATGGTACTCAACTCCACAAGAAGGAAACATAATCTTTCATTCATAATGATACCAAATCATGTAAACATTAGGAAATAATAATGAGTACACATATATTCCACCATATAGAGGTTTTCTAAATTAGGAATAATGAATTTGAAAATATTTATATAAAAAACATTGAATTGTGAAGATGTTGTTGGTAAAAAATATAGAAAACAATATCATAGAGAAGAATAATATAAATGTGATGATTGTGTTCATAGTGGATATATATGAGAGAACAATGGAACTAATTTTTTTCCTATGGCTACAATTTTTTAGATGAGATTATCAGAAGGGAGGCCAATGAAATTTCATGTGAAATACATCAATATGATCTGAAGCTATCTTGAATTAGTGGAGGTAAATTTAATAAATAATTTCTATGATATATTACTGATTTCATCACTACTACATTCATGGGAAGGAATTAAAAAATTCTCATGTAATTAGTGCAGAACAACTTAATTTGTTTAAGATGATATTTAAAACATGATTCTGAATAAATATATAAGTATAGTAGATGTTTTGGTTCCTTCTTTAAATTTTAAAAAAATTTACAGAAGAGGGATATCATCATAGAGGAGAAATATTTTGTCACTCTAATATAATTTAATGGATATGATTCAATGATATTTGACTAATTAAGGTATCACCTAAAAGAATTATATGAGTCATGGACATCTACAGTGTTACTACAATATTCAGAAGGAAACCTCTAGATATCCCCCTTCAATATGAAATAACTCTAAATGTTTTCCTGAGAATGGAGACATTATACTACTTAGTATAAATCTTAGAGTGTAGTTATGAGTGGTTAACATTGGAAAATATTCACATTATATAAAATAACATGGATGCATGGTAAAAATTTTATATAAAATCATCAGTTGCGTTTATATTGAAGATGATGACGAAAAATATGTTATTTATAATCGATATGTAAACATATAGATAAAAAATATGAGTTTTTTATTGTTAATGGACGTATGAAAAATATAATGTATATGATAGAATATAATTTTTGTACCATAGTATGATGATTCTAGGAACAACATAACTCATTCTAATGTATTCTTGTAAATGAATTGAGGATTGAAGATATTGAAGAATGGATTCAAGGAAATAATGTATTAACATTTCCGATGTTATGATAGAATTTATATGTCCATATCAACAACCAGATAATATTATAATGTTTAACGGTGTCGAATTGATCACATATGTTATATAAACATAAATTTTATATCTTGAAAATGAATAGTAAAGATTTATCACACATGAATAAGTATATGTGACTGTTGTGTGAATGGTCAATAAATTCCTCATACATTCAATTTTAATTACCAAAATCCCAAAACTCAAAGTCATTATTTTTTTCTCCCTGACATATAGGGGATATATAAAATCTATGATCTTATAGGACCTATTCACATAATTAAATTTATAGATTATGTTATAAGGATTTTTTTGATTTAATTCCATAAAAATAAATCCTTTGTCATGAGTTCCATATTGTATTGGGAATACATTGTAGAAATTGAAAATGGTTAAAATAAGAAATATCACATATATTAAAAAAATGATGAATACATAATCACAAACCAAAAGTAGTTATGTAGAGTGAAAGAAATAAAACTATAAATTATAGTTCATAAGTAACCAAACAAATGGTGTAGTTGATCAAATTAATTATATTTTGAACAAAAAGAAACATTAATGACTTATGATTTTAGTAGTAAAATTCAACTAAAATAAATACATTGATTAACATCTTGATTCACAAGTAACACCAAACCTATATAATTTAATAGAAATTAAAATAAAATTAATAAAAAAAACTTTTATAACAATGACATTGAGTAAGAATGTATAATTTTATTACCCATGCGATAAAATCAATAAAGAAAAAACAAGAAATGTCATGATGTAGTCGAATTCTTCCAGATAACACTAATTTTTCCTAACATGGAATAAAGGTAGAATCCATAGTTTTTTTTGAAGAAAATAGACTAAGATGAATTACAACAATTTTTTTATGAGCTAAATCATTTGGGAGAGAAGTGAATGTTTAAAAATATTTCCACAAGATCCATGCTAGTTGAACTGCCATCCCTGACTTCCACTATGTAATTTTTTATTTTTAGGTATTATGTAAATATTTTGAACGGTTATGAATTTATAAACTAAGATCACATATATATATATATATATATATATATATCTGAATATATATTAAATAAATTATTTACATGTCACATGTCTTTTATTCATTTCTCATTAATCCTTTTAAAGATACAAAATTTTCATTTTTAATATGAATAATGTGGAAAAGTTCAATTAACGTTGTTAAATTACAAATAAAATATTCAAATGAGAAAATAGATTTTCTTCAACTATAAATTACTTTTTATTTATATTATTTTATGAAAATAAAAAAATTTATGAAAAACATATATATTTTTAATGAATAATATTCCAATAGTAATTTAATTAGTAATTGATATGTAATAATTATTAGAATACTAAATATTATAAAATGATATTTTCTTATTAATAATATTAAAATTTTGTTAATTCAATGATAAATCCTAGTATTTTAGAATTTGAATCTATTTAAATGATATTTATTTTTGAATTCATAAATTAAACATAATCATAGGCTAAATCATGTTGGATACATCTGAAATAGTTTTTTTTTGAATTTTGAGAAAATTGTCCATACTAATGTTATTGCATTTATTACTTTATCAAAAGATTATTTATTACTAAAAACACATAAAATTTCATAATTTAAAAAAAATTATTTTATATTATTGACCGTAATTAATATATTATTAAATATAAATACGTTATCACTTATTTTAATTTTGTATTAGAAAAGGTAAATTTAGTATCAAATATATTTAATAGCCACATTAAAATAATTATAAATAATAAACACTCTAATAAAATATTTTATATAAAAAATCTATACGTTTATGCTAAATATATTTTTCATGATTTAAAATAAACTTTTCATGAAATGTTTTTTGTGCATTATATGAAATAATGGAGAATTTAATTTCAATAAAATGTGGAAATATTATTTTATAAACTATTTTACACATTTACATTAGTATTACACAAATTAGTTAATATTGATTTTTTAATTTTTATTATTATAATTTTTCATCAATTTTTTAGAAGGACATAACATAGTAATAAAAAATTTAGGAAATAAATGATTAAATAGGGTTAAAATACAAAAAACATGTTAAAAATGACTCCAAAAGAGTTATAGAAGTGTTCTTTAACAAAAATAAATATCTCATCTCCATTAAATTCAACATTTCAATCCACTTTACATATGAAAAATCATTACTCGTTATATTTCAACATATTCCATTAAATTCAATTATAAAAGGTTCCTTCCACTATCTATTTAAAGGCACTATAAAAAAAAATCTCTTTAATCCTCAAGAATTTTTAGTTCCCATTGATTCATCTTCCATGACCATAATAAAATCTCAATATGACTATTTCCAAATTCCCTCATTTTAATGGAGTCTTCTAAGGTAATGCTCAAGTCCTCAATATGAGTACTTATCAACCATAACATATTTTCATTTCTATATGTCACAAAAGAAGATAATTTTAAAATTTTAATATCAGGAAAATAATATTATTATTATAATTAATGTTATTATATCTAATAAAAAATCATCATCTACCTTCTCACCTTCCCCTTAGAAAAATGAATACTTCTTTCATGTGAATCTGTAGACTAAAATCTCCATAAAGCAACGTGATCTGTTTTCCTTCAGATCCTTGAACAATTTAAAAAAAATAATATTTTAATTAATATATATTCTATTTATAAAATTATTTTTATAATGAAAATATAAACCAACTCCTGCATTATATTTATTCTATGAAAAATAAGAACATTATCGATGTAAATGTGCGAACTACCAGCTCCATAGAGTGACATAATTTTTTTATTAACCAACATAAATTGATGTTAACAAAATATATATTTTTGAGTATTTACAATATTAATTAGTATAATATTTTATGAATATGTATATGAAATTATTATATAAAAACTAATGATCATTTTAATGTCATCAGTTGATATTTGATGAGTAATTGAAACAAGCTTGTTGTGGATTACGTTCCCAAGAACTACTATGATAGTTTACATCATGGGATTACAATGATGAATAAATCATTAAAATATAGTGATTTAGATATCATTAATACTCTATTAATTATGAAATTCCAATTAATAAATTATTTTTGATTCTTTCATTATTATAAATGCTTCAACAAATCAAAATTATTATCACCCGAAATGAAAAATTAGTGTTAACTATGAAATTAATTATTATAAATAAATATTTTATTGGTAATAAAATTAGTAATATAAATGAATGGAGTTAAAAAATAATTGATTATTATTGTTATTTTTATGCTAAATGATACTAAATTACATTCATGGATGTCAAGAGTAATGGTAATGCCTTCTAATAACTCCATTTTCGATCATTCAGTTATAATATCCATTTATAAAATTTATTCTTATAAGATTTTTTGTTACCAAATTGTTAAATTATGTTTAATTTAAATTTTTTCGGGTATCAACATTTCTATTATATAAACCCCTTTTTAGATGTTGCACAGTTCCAGAATTTTTTAGGTTTTAATGGTTTTTGTCTTAATTTCCATTTATTGAGGCCTATTATAATGTAATACGTATATTAATATTTGATAAATTTTAATTACTAATCCATTATATTATATTATTAATATTATTAATTTTATTTCAGTGTATTTACATTTCATATTCATTAATCCTTTCATCAAAGTCTATTGATTAAATTGTTACGATATCTGTAAGGGATTCACCTCTCATTTTTTTCTATAAGACATATTCGAAATTTAGAAAATTATTTTTCTTTTTTATTATATTAAATTTGATATATATTCATTTAATATATATCCATTTATATTAAAATATATATGATGTTATATTTTTAGGGTATTTTTTGAGGTGTTAAAAAGTTTATAAAGGATAGTGATAATTCAAAAGACCATTCATTGAATTACAATATTTCTACCTGAACTTATCTCTTACAATCATGATTTCTTTTTCCATAAAAATTTATTATATATTATTTTATCTTACTCATTGGGAAAAAGTGAATATTCAATTCAATGATTCTACTATGATTATTTCCTTTCTCAGAAAATCACACCTTTGATAATAATAATTTCAATTCTCTCAAAATAATTTATTTTTATTTTATGTTTATATTTTATCATTCCAAAATTAGTATCCTATATATTTAGAAACCTAATTATTTCATATCTATTTTGATATTCAAATTTTCATTTTAATATTCTGGAAAATATGTTTTATAATCCCACTTTACAATGTGAGTTTCAATCAATGGTTTGTTAGAATATACAAAAGGTTATTTCCTTTCATGATATTATGTTTAATATTCCACTTTACATTTTCTTTATATAATAATAATATAAATTTCAATGAATGAATATTTTAAGGTTATACTTAAATTTTAATTCTATATAATTCCTTCCCTTCACAATTTCAAAATGGGTTTTTAATATCTCCTATAACTACATCCCATAAAAATGTTATGGTCATTTTTGGGAAAATATTTTTTGTTTTCACTACCAAATTAATAATCATATAAAATTAAATTAATACCTTATAAAATATTTTTTAGGAATTTCCATTTTAAATGATTTATATTTTTGACATTCTGGGTGATTAAACTCATAGTATCAAAATAAACTATTTTGTGATCAGATTGTTTGTGGTACCATTAGAATATTTAATATTAAAAATATTTTTTTCCTTTATGTCAATATCTATCATTATTTGTTATCATGACTATGGATATTTATTTATGACACTATAAAACATATTTCTCTAGATATAATATGAAATATTCTATGAATGTTTTACAAGAAGCTTATATATTGTATATTGGAATAGTAATGTGATAGTTGGAATAGGAATATTATCATCCTTTCATGGAACATATGTATATGGTTTTCATTTTGTGAAGAGTTGGACCAAAAATATATACATTTTCCAATTCATTATGTAAATTATGATATCTCATATAAAAATTATGCTAGGATGGAACATCCTTCCCATTGAATAATGTTTTGGAAATAGGAAATATTATCCCAGAGGCAATATATTATGGATGACGGGGATGTGATTCCTAATTCACTATTTTTTGAAAATTAAAAAACATAATACTATTAAACCATGTTTTGGTAGGAATTAATGTGATTCCCAATTCATCATGTTTCAGTAGTGAAGAACATGATTCTGGATACACTATGATATGGATGGAATGATCAAAAGTCCTGATTAAATATTTTTTATTCATTTCCATGTGTTAATTTTTTAATTATTTCCTAATATTATGATAATGAAGATTTACTGTAAATTTATACTCATATTAATATCTAATGATTAATTATGGTCATCATTGTTTTTGTTCTATGTTTACATTTATTGATAATTTTAACACACCACATTATTCTATTTTCATTCAGGTTGTCAAAATATGAGTTTAATGTTTTTTAATCCTAAAAGGGAGTCTAGTGTGGATCAATTTTAGAGAAATTTTTAGAATTTTTTAAATTATGTATCTTTTGTTCCTAGTCCCCGAAGACACAAAATGCCTTTTTATTGGGATAATGAGTTAATTCGATATATAAATTTTTTAAATCGTAGAAATATTTTGGAATAATTATCTGTTTATCATTGTTCTACCAAAAAATTTATCTTATCCATTGTTTAAAGGATGTTTTTGGCACTAGATATCGGAATATTGGCACTTATACCTTAGACATGTTGCATGAAAATGATTTTGAGTATTATCATGTAAATACAGGTTCAAGAAATAAA
This sequence comes from Viscum album, assembly GCA_963277665.1. NCBI lineage: Eukaryota > Viridiplantae > Streptophyta > Magnoliopsida > Santalales > Viscaceae > Viscum > Viscum album. Next base: position 2,000,284,896 of record OY728146.1, on the reverse strand, counting down.
GATTTTAAAATACTTATTTGATACAATTCTATTATATTCTTAATGAAAAAGTATTTTAGAAGGGATGTGGTTTATCAATCCAACGGATGATGGCCATCTTAAAGAATGTGAATGTTTGGATTATGTTCCTATTGATTCCATGTATAGAGGAAAATATGGTTATAATATTAATGTATGTTTTCTCTTTTGGGTATGTGAATTAATATTTCACTTTCAAATTGTGGCATGAGGACAACCAATAAGTCATCAGTATTCCAAAAATTATTTTTAATGACAATATTATTTTTAAGGACTATGACGTGGATGAATTAGACGTAAAGAGAAATAATTTAACATTCAGAGCTCATGTTGAAATAGTTAGAATAATTATAATGATACATGTTTATATGAGACCAGATTTTACAATCAGTTTGCTAATAGTAATAATATTAGATGAAATTATAGAATGATCCTGTTTTGTTGAATCCCTAAGGGAATCCGAAAATGTTATGAAATTAGTAGATGTTTGACGAAAAGATAAGGCCAAATAAGTTGATTTTATTAACAGAATAGATCCTGATGATGATTTGAGATTATATTATAGAGTAACACTACTTGTCTATTGGTATAAAGATGTCCTATATATTAAATTTTAAAATGATATTGAATAACAAAACTACATTGATGATGACATTATACTATAGGAATCTAAATAGTGGTCATCAAAAAAGAAATAATATAGTAATTCAATGTTGTTTAACTAAACATATTTGTTGATAGTTTTTCCAGAAGGGAAATTATCACTCCATAAAAATGGGTTATATTTTGAATAAAGAAGATAATATCATTAGAATATAAAATATGTGAATAGAATTAAAAGGTTTCCAAAAAAATTATGGGAGTTGGCTTCATGGAATTTTTTTTTCAGTGGTTGATAAATATAGAAGTAATCGTATGACAACAAATTTATTTTCTTCTAATGGCGTATACATAGAAAATATTTATGTATAATCTACATTTTGAAATCATGACATGGAGTAGGATATTAAAATTAATTATGGATATTGATTTTATGTTCATCAAAATAAGGGTCATAATTTTAATCTGAAATTAAGAATTTATGGATTCAAAAAACATTCTTGATATTGTAATTATATGTTTCATGAATTCATAAAAAATGTAGAAGTCATATAGAGAAAATCTGATCATTACTACTATTTTATGTTTTGGAAAGGAGAGACATTAATCATAATCCTTCTATATGTGGATGACATATTTCTGAGGAGTTTGATGAATTCATGGAATTTTGGACTAAAGAGTATGTTTTTATAATATTCAAAATATTGGATCAAGTGAAAGATATTAATTTTACCGACATGAGTATGGGGAAGTATTGAAGAGGTGTAACATTTTTTCATGGAATAATTAAATATAATAGATCATTGAAATGTTTTGTCTGTCAAAATTTCATATTTTCATAACAACACATGTTGTAACGAAAATTCAATCCAAGGATAAGTTTCTAAAAATAGTTAAATAGTGTTAGTCCTAGTTAACCAAAAATTCAACTTGGGGGTGAAATATGGTGACCATATTTTACCAATAATGACCCCAATTATCCTTTCTTATAAATTTTTGTTGATCAAAACTCAATAATTGGGTAACATTCATATATATTTTATGTAACAATTCAATAATTACTCTATTATAAAATGTAGTTAAATTTATGGAAACATGAAACATGTATTTTTACAGGATTTCACCCCATTGTGGGAGACATATTTCTTTCAACATGTAGTTATTATCACACATATTAAATTTTGATAGTTCTTATATTTTTGATAGAGTGGGTCATTTTTATCTATAACCCAACTATATAGTTTTTATTCTAAAATATATGACCACAATATTATGTATGTTATTGATCTATCTCTTGAAAAAGACATTCGATATCCAGGTAAGAATTTTGAAATTTTTTATATTACAATAAATATTATATATATGTTCTTTAAAATATATCCTAATTGATGGATCTTAAAATACCAATTAAAATATTCTTTAATAACATAAAAACGATCCATTCAACTAGTTTTAGAAAACTATATTATTGGGGCCCTCACACTACGTCAAATTTTGACATATTGTGTTCTATAAAATTTTTCTACTTTTGGCCAATATCCTCTACTGGTATGTTGAATTTCGACCAATGACTCATCTCTTGAATTATTATACTTATATTTTTCAAATTTATTTAACACTTATAATATTTAGGAATATACATAGTAGGATACTCCGAATAATTTTTTGATTCATACTAATATCAACATCTTTCTCAATATTATTCTATCACACCTTCTCTCTTGAATAATGTCCCACCATTAAATAAACATGATTCCTATAATAATTTCTTGAACGTTTTGGATTCTATTTGAAAACACAACACACACACACACAAAATAGTCAAATCCCTTCAATAAATTTAATGAACAATTGTTTTTGAATAAACAAAAACTCCCAAAATTATAAGAGTCAATGTACTTCAACTTATCCAATAATATTGTATTTCATTGAATCCATATGTTCGTGAATATAATAATTTGGACACCCATAATTGAATATCCATAATGATTTGTGTATTAACAATATTTATTTAGTATCAATCAAAATCTTATGGTTAAATAACTTATGTATACTCTAGTAATTTCAACATGGACTTCATTAAACCATTTATTTTGTTCTTTCACTTATTTCAATCGACTCAATCATCTAAAGACATCAGTAATTAGAAAAACCTCAAATTGAGACTTTTTCATCTGGTGTTACTAATCTCTTTATATTTCACTAAAATTTAATTTTATCATAAAGCTCGTTATTTTGATAAATTCAACTTCAGATCATCATATATTCTTTTTTTTACTTAGCATCTAGTATTTGATTATTTTTTCACATGAATCTAGTATTTATAATTATCATTTACTAAATAATTCATATTTACTTTAATCCTAGTTACACTTACGATTCTCATCACACATGTTCATCAATTTGTTAATATCACATAACATCTACTACTTCATCTCGTGGCTGATCATTGAATATCCAATCAACATATAATTAATCTTCTCAGGAATCATCCCATCTTCATATTATAATAATTTATCCCCACATTATCTGATATTACATTGTGTAATATAAACTATATTCATATTACATTCCATTATATCTTTCAACATTATTCTTTATTCTTTATTCTTCTAACCATTTCATAATTTGTACATATCCACAAGTATAACTATTGGTTTTTGTCTAGTGATGTTCTTCCATTGAATGATTTATTCAAGTACTGCCTAACTATTTTTCAATTATTTAAAGTTAGATTTGTATTTTCAACTATCATATTATCTTTATCTAAAATATATCTTCCATATTATTGGCTTTCAATGTAACTTATGGTCATACTTCTCACACATGTGTATCATGGACGACCCTATACTGTAGGAATAATACCAATTCATTAGATTGAAATATAATAATATATGGATGATTATATTTTATCCATCACGGATCAATCTTATGTTTTTTTTTTCAATTCCTCCACCTAGATTATCATTTTGATAATTATAGATTATTCATTCATTACCATGTGACTTCTGGTCATATCACCATTCAATATTACAGATTCACATCATCGGGGGAACATTTCATTCACCAAAAATTTATTATGTAAATTCCAATCAAGTTATTATATAAAATGTATTCATTGATCTGAAATCTATTAAATTATGTATTAAATCTCCCCATTCACATTCATCATTATTAAAAGTATAATTTTAAATTCCAAATTGATTTTTATTCGAATTATATATTGACCCTAATGGTTCTTCACCATCAACAATTTTTTTAAAATGAATATATGTTTAACAATAATCAAATGTATTATACCTTCTAGATCTCCAATCATCACAACATACTTCATCAACTCAATACCTAGAATATCATTTTTATTTATCAATTAAAAAAATGAATGACTATATATATTTTCAACTAAATCAATAATTTGATGGGGGTGGATGACTCAAAATATTTAATGTCACTGTAAACTCTAATACATCAATAAGGAATACTAACTAAACACCCCTTTAATATTTTTGGTAGTATGAGTCCAACATATTTTAGATAACTCATTAATACCTTCCTCAATTTCCTTAACCATATGTAGGGATTACAGGTTTGATGCCTCTATGTCCAATGGTTCCACCTTCTGAAATGTTAATATTTGGTAGTCTTACATTTAGAATGGACATCCACACATCTTGAATCAATTTAATAATTCAATTATTCCATAATACACTAAAATGAAATATAATAAGTGATCATCACCGAGTAATGGTATCTTCAATCACCCTCTGTTTTTTCTATTTCTATTATAAACTATAATCATTTATATTTCTTCTCAATATTAATAATAAATTCAATGTATCTCTTATCCCCTTATTATGAGGACCTTGAATGATTAAGCTTCATAATTTATATTATTTTAACATTATCATCAATAGAGCTAAAATAAATTATTGAATTTCAAAATAGGTGGATAATGTTACTTTTGTTAATTAAATATGAAGAAATCAATAATATATAAGTTAATCAAAGTCATGATCACTATAAAAAACAATAGTGATTAACTAAGACATTAATGTTCTCCCTAAAAATTCATAAATTTATTCAAGGTCAAAAAACACATCATAGGGTACAATTAATGGCTTTAAATGAAAATATTCCCTATAACCATCGCTAAAAATAGAAAATAAAACATTCATCCAAAAAATTTGGAATAATATCCTTTAAGAAAATTATATTGACTTTCCCATTAAATGAAAATTTTATTTCCCTTAAATAAAAAATATATTTTTTTATAAGGATAATAGGTACTATCAATATACATAATATATAATATATAACACAATATCTAGCTTATTTATCATATGTTACTTCATTATCATTTAAAATATCAACATTTAGGTTATTCTATTGTGAAATCCTTCATATTTTAAATAATTAGTGCCTCTGATTCATGGATGTCTAGAATTTGGATCATCAATAACCATCTTAACAATTATCCAAGACCACTGGTTTCATGTTCACTCCCATAAAAAGGGGGACCCAATATTCTGTTTTATAGGGATTCCTAAGAATATAATCACCCATAATTCCAAATTATATAAATAAATTTAGTTAATGTAAGAATAAAATTGTTCTTTAATAGATATTAATTAAAGAAACATGGTTGAGAAATCATTAACAATATTGAAACACCCTTTAATTTAAACTCAATATTATTCATGATACAACAATTCTTTTTCCATGATTTTATTTCATTGGTGGAATAAAATTAACACTTTCCCGTTTTCATTTATCTTTGTGTGGTAGGGGATTTTTGAAATTCATCTATAAATTCCCTTTCAATATTTTTTTCTTAAAAATATAATACTACATTATGTTTTCCATGAAATACTGTTATATAATCCTATAGAGAATATTTTTTTTCTATTTCCACTAATATTTCTATTTCACAACAGAATTAATATCTCTTAAATCATGTCAATTTTATGTATTTATCATCACATCCTATCCATGTAATCATGGGATGTATTTTATAGGTTTTTTAGAAATATTAGTGCACCTTACAAGAACAATATTCCTTTTTTATAAGTCACTCTTCAGTGGTTACTATTCATTGAAAACTTTTTCCACCATACCAATATTCTTGTGCATTTCCTTTATTGAGTCAATATTATACATGATATTGATTTCATTAAATTTAACATTCATGTTTTTCTATAAATTTTTAATGATGTTTATTTTTCTGACATAATAGAATCAAAATTTATTATCCTGACATCTTTCATGGTCATTTCTAGGGAATCATTTTTTTTAATAAAAATTTCTTTTATTAACACACTATGGAAATATTATCATTAATAATCCTTGTATTCTTATATATATATATATATATATATATTATAGTATCATTTTATATGATCTACATGCACTGTGATTGGTAGATGTAAAAAACACACATCGTCACAATAACCACTTTATCTACAATATCCTTATAACCTTTAGAGATGTTCAAATCTGGTGTATGTAAAAAATCATTCTTTTGTGTAATTTTGTTTCTCCTATAAGAAGTCTTATAAAATTTTATATAATACAACTTATTGTAAGTCATTTTTTGTTTTAAATTAGTTTAAAATTAGTTCCAACAATCTATAACATAACGTCCAAACATTATATAACCGAAGAAATATCCAACATTTCTTCGTGACCTGACTAGTATTTTGGATTTCCTAGTGGATGTATCTATATTATATTAAAAAAAATTTCCATCAAGACCACTTTTAGGGAATATGACATTCCTTTATACCATTCAACCATATTTCATGATATGGTGTGTTTATCTAAATTTCACTCAATTTTTTTTGTTTTTATGTTAAATTATAACTTGTAATACTCAATGAATTTGAATCATTTGAAATAGTTTTACACGTTGTCAAGGTTACCATTTTCCTAATTTTATTTAATTATGGAACCTCCAATGGTATAAAGTTCTTCATGAAACAATATTAAGTCTTATCATAAGAATATTTTTCTTTATAAATTCAAATAATGGATCTTATCTCGGATTTAGGTGTGTATTCAATATGAGTAGCTTATGTATTTATTAATTTATTGTCCAATAAAAGAAATAATAAATTACATTTTTATTTCCCATAATTATGAAACAAGAAATTTTCTTCTAATTTATATATTAACATCTATATCTTTTCCACACATAATGTACTCAACTCAATCAATATTTGATCATGTGTCTTTAATTTTTTTTCTTGATCTCAAATTGATTATATATGATATTGATGATTTCTTGGTTAGTATCATCTACTACTTGTAATTATCCCCTAAAACATTTTTAAAAACAACTTTATCTCCAAAACTCCTTCAAATTTACTCAATAAATAAAGAAAATATTTAATTAAAAATTTCGATATATTGGTCCTTCCCTAGTACATGTTCTATGAGTGTTTTTATTTGTACAACTTCTTGGTTGATACTGCTAATAGTTCATTTTTTTCGAATAAAGCCTTTTGATTTCAACACTTGGAACAGTTATAAATAAATGTATATATATTATATCCTCATTAGATAAATTCACCACATAATAGATGATTTCATTGTAATATTAATATATAGTTTCAACAGATCCATGGTCTCTACAACTTGTGAAATCAGGATTTAGTGAATTAATATTAATTGATATATTAATATAATTTCCACTCTCTCTCTCTCTCTGTTCTTAGGTAATAGATGATCTTTTTTCATTTTATTCAGAGTGGTAGTATATCATTAATTTTATGAGTTTTTATTTATATATTTTTTCATGATTTTGGTATAAACCTCAATGTTCCCATATCTAGGAATAAATATTTAATACTTTAGCTCAACATATAGTTATTATCATTCAGAATAGATATTAATGTATATTTTAGAAATATTAACATCATTTGAGTCATTTGAAATAATTATGTCAGAATTTAAATCATATTTACGGGACCCTATTCTCTAATACAACATTTCAGTACTACTAAACTATGAAGTCACCCATATATGGGAATTGGGGGGGGGGTAAATCAAGATTGACCAACCTCTGTGGATTATTTTTAACATAAATATTTATATTTTTTCGGTTGATAATTCCTCAATTATCATTTAGGATGTGTAGATAATAAATATGTTGAATTAACATAAAAGTCGTTATATAATTTAAATAGTGTATAGGATATTACACCTAATTATTTTTATGAGGTTTGGAACCAATTTTGAAATCTTACTCCTTTTCCTGTCTTGTTGTTATCTGAGTATGAATATTTTCACTACTCTCATAATTTTTATGCATGTATTGGAGATATCTTTTTTACGTAACCATTTCAATCTCAATAATATGTGTGGATATTTTTTTAATAGAACCACCATTCTGTATGGGATCTTTAAAAAGGATGTCAGTGATACATATTTCACTTCCACATAAAAATAAACCAGAAACACATGCAAGATAGTATATTCTATGCGTCTAGTAAAATAAATTTCCAAATCCATCAAACTAACTAAATATTTTAGGTATTTTCATTCTGTATGTCGGTTCCAGATGTTAATCGAAGCTCTAAATTCCATAAATGTAATACAGATCTCTCACTCAACTCTTAATAACATTATAGTATATTTTTCTCACTCTTTATACCTTTTGATCTTCTAGCATTTAAAGGGTTTAAATATCACTCAATTATATTTTCTAAAGTAACACCATTAACTCTTAAATTTTTTATTAGAACTAAAATCAGATATTTTATTCCCCCTTTATATGGGAAACCTTTCTATTACATTTTTTGAAATTATTATTATTCAATTTGAACTCTTATGTAAAAAGAATTGATTCAGAAAGCTTTAATTTAATCATTGAATATAATGTTATGACTAAGTCAAAACTCCCATAAATCATGGTATTAATGATATTCAAATAATCATGTAACTTCATATATGTTGAAAAAAATCAGGAATATAGTGGTTTGAACAGCAACCCTAACATCATTATAATGGTTGTGAGTTCTAAATGTATTTATGAAGTCAATAATCCTATTGAAATCAACTCACTTTCATGTACATAATTAATTAAAATAGAGACCTCATTTTTCCCAGCATCTAGCTCTTCTAATTCTTCATATCATCATAATCATATGTGTCCTTTTTTATATTGAATTAATTTGACATTAGTATTGTGCTTTCAATAGTCTTAAATTTTTTTCACTTACACTATTTATAAACTTCATATTGTATCTATTTTTTCTAATTAGATCATATTTAGAAACCCATTATTCTAATACATAGATATCACATCTACTGAGAGGAATATTTATTTCATTACACAAATATGTTCAGATATACCATTATAGTTTAGTTCATTTAGAGTCTTTGAACACACTCTTCCAAATTCATGAATGACCTTTACTGTACCCCATAACGATCATCCCACTTATATACTCTTAATTAATAACTATTATTCTTGAAAATTAGAATATTGAAAATATTAAAGGCAGAGACCATGTTATTAGTAAGGGTAATCACAAGGGATCTATTAGATTGAAAAGGGAATTTGGGTGTGAGAACATGAACATAACATTGGAAGACCATACCATACATTTTGTAAACCATAATTTTGAGTCTTGGAATAATGATTAAATTTTCACAGAACATGGATTATGAGGATATAAAATAACATGATCCATGAAAGAATAAAATCATTATCATATATAGATTTTATGGATACATATAATAATAGAAAATCATACGTTAGGGATACCAACAAATACATTCCTAACATGTTAGGCTTGTGATAATCACCCATGTACCTACTTTTGGAATTAAATAACCTATTGTGTGCCCCTTATTAGGATTACAATAACCTTTCATGTACCCTTCGATATAATATTATGTTAGCTTATAGAAAATTAATTAGATAGATTTATATGTCCAACCCATCACACAATTAAAATTATACATACACGTTCTAGAAGATTATAAAACATTCATCATATCAGAATCTATGAAATGAAATGGGATTCATAAACATTTCAACATATAATAATCAGTTGAAAAGAAAAATATTTCATTACAATTTCATCATTTCTCTATAGCATAACCAAAGATAATGATGGGTGTTCCATAGAAATTCTTTCATGTTATAACCAATTGATGTGAAATGGATTTCATAAAAATATTTTCAAAGTAAATATTTTATTGAAATAATAAGAATTCTATGTTTGGTTAATGAACCCACTAAATCATAGTTACCATTAATAGATTTCATCTTATATAGAAAATGATTTTAACTTATAATTTCAATTTTTTTAAGGGAAATAAATTTTCATTGAAATTATTTTCTTAAAATATAAAACCCCATAAAAATTAATTTTATTGAAAATTACCCTGAAATATTATAATGGATGATTTTGAAATAATTTTATAAAATTCATAAGAAAAATATATTTTCACCTTTCAAAAAAACTTTTTAAAACATAATGTTTTTTTAAAAATAATTAAATTTTAAATTTATATTTTAAAAATAAATGTAAATGTTTAACAAAAATAATGGTTATGAGAATGAGAATTTATTTCATATTTTTCTTGTTAAAATAATGATTCCAATAAAATTTTTGGTAAAAACACAATGAGAATTGTTCATAAAATGAAATGAATATAAATTTAAAAATATTTCTTTTAAAGATATTAATGATTAAAACTTTCTTTTAAAATAAATTGGAGAATAAAAGATCATAAATGAGTGTTTTTAGAAAACATATTTTTAACGGAAAATGAATTTCCAACCAAAGAGAGAGATAAAGACATGTTTTTATAAAAATATTTCTCGTTTATTTTATCTACCATATATTGGAAACTTGTACTATTACTTGAAATTATCATCAATAAATATTTTAAATGATAATTCAAGAGTTTATTGAGACACATATTATAATATATCAACATTGGAGACAAAATTATAAACAATCCGAATAAATGATGACATTGTAACCAAATCATTATACAACATTAGTAACATTGAATTGAATTCCCAATAAAAGAGAGATAGTAAATAGGATATGTATATAAAATCAATTTATAATGTTGGAATAATAAAATACATTCATGTGATGTATATAAACCACATAAAACAAATATGTAGTGAATATGATATGTGTCTCATAGAGGTAAAGAGCGAGTTGAAAATACCATAAAACTTTAGATATAATATAAATCATATTCCCTAAAATTGAATTACATAAAATGAAACATTAAATATAATAAAAAATAGGATTCTTGATATCATATTCAAATGGTAGTATATACACCACAAAAAATTAATTAGTTAGAAATTTTCAAATGTCAACCAGAAAGAAAAAGAGGCTATAAATCCAAAAATCCCAAAAAAAATATTATGTGAATGTATCATAAATTATATTAATATTAATTATATTCACCACATAAAATAATCATGTGGTGAATGTGGAATGTTTCTCACATAACAATAATAATGGGATGAAATCTCATACCTTTAGTCTTGAATTCATTCATACATGTTCAAACCTCAGGTATGATACATATATCATTATTATAAATTTACTATAGAAAAATATATATATATATCAAACCATATATTATTTTCTTATTACCTTTTATTTACAATACCTTGTAAATGTCACATTCTGAGTAGGCTTGTTTTAATGTTTTATTTCTTTCCCTCTAACTTTGATCATGGTTTTATCATATCCAGAACATTAACCATAATATAAATATCATTTATATTCAATATATATATTTATATTAATCCACAAAATTTATTGATAAAAAATGAAATCCACCGTTCATGTAGTTGGTATACGATATGAACAAATGAACATTGTATCAATCATCATTTCATATTGAATGAAATAAGGAAAGAAATATATTTCCAATAATTTATAATTTTTATTTTATATATATCAAATTTTTTTATTAAAAAAACTAATTAACATCATTTTAATGAGTTAATTAATCAATCTCTTAACGTGGTTGTAGTCCTCTGTACACACGAGTGACATATAGGATTCCCAAAAAATATAAATCCTAAATGTATGGATAATATTATATTTAAATAAGAATAAGAATATAATATATGTTATATGAAAAAAAAAATCTTTAATTATAACCTTCATAAAGTGGGGGTTATGTAATAATATTGATGTTGGTTTCTGAGGTAGTTGTCTGTCGTACAAACGAATGATTATTTCATAACCCATTTGATCGAAGTGGAGATGGTTGTAGGTTGTGACATTAAAATAAAAACTTATATGTATATGTAATATTCCAAATTTGTTTTATCATCATGTTATTATAATAATATACGGTGTCATAGTAATGAATATACAAAAAATACACATTGAATAATGTTGCCACTTTTTGGGTACCCCCCTAGGTTTACACTAAAAGCATTCCTATAATGGATTCCTGTAAAAAATAATGAATCTAAGATAATAAGAGGTGATTTTGGAAATTATTTGGCCACATATTTTCCAAACCAAAAGGGAATGAATGTTTTATGAAGAGAGGAGTGGAGGTTGTTTGTTATATGTTAGGTTAGTGGTACACATGTAATTGTATAAAAAAAGCAAATAAAATGTAGTAATGTTTTTCAGATTCCAAAAGGTTAAAAAATGGCTCAAATTCAATAATTAGACATCATAATGTCAAAATTTGTATATAACACATAACTTATACGATTTTTCATGTAATTTGTACCCTAATTATTTTAGTTTAACCCTTCGATAAACCCATTCATACCTGAACCATAGTAAATAGACTGTTTTCATTTTTTACTATTCATTAGTGTGAAAAAATAATCTAACCTTATTAGAAAATGTTAATTATACCTTTTCTATGTATGGATTAATTTCTATAAATTTAATTAACATAATTTTAAAATGATAATTTAAAATTAACCACTTCTCTATGATGAGAAAGTGTTGTTTTAAATAGAAAATAATATGTAGTTTGAAGTGACTTTTTGTAAAAATTATAAATAATTTTTTTAAAAAATATTAAATATAATTAATTAATTTATACTTGAACTAATTATACATCAAATCCAAATTAAAATATATAGCATTGATTTAAATAGTTTAAAGGAAAATTCAGTTTTCCACTAAATATAATAATTGTCTCTATTCATAAAAATAAATATTTCCTATAAATTATATAAAAATCAGCCAAATATTTTTTTAAAATTAGGAATAAAAATGAATTTATATTTTTCAAATTTTTTTAGTAATGTAGGGAAAATAATTTTTAAAACAGAACTTGTATACACAATGAAAGGTGTCGGTTTTCGAGAATTTTATTTTTTAACTAGAATGTGTTTTTATATTAAATTTATGTATAGTAGTAATAATTTTGTTAATATAAATTAATTTTTTTTAATATATAATCTAAATATATAAATTAAAATAGTCTTTATTTTGTGTTATTTAATTAATTAAAATGGGGAAATATTATTCAATTTTATTCAATTTTCTAAAAAACCCCTATTTTTTAATTCCCATAGTAAAATTATACTAAAAATAAATATAATGTTAATTAAAATGTAATTATAAGGGTTAAATATAAATAAATATTACTTATGTTACATTAATTTTTTTTATTAATTTAAACTACTTAATTTATTGAATATACATTATAGAGTTACAAATATCTGTATTTTTTCTCCTAAAAAGTAATTTAATAAAAATATCAAATTTTCCGTAAAATTTCACATTGACATGTTGATTTAGAAAAAAATAATTTTACTAAATATTTATTGATTATTTTCCATGTATTTATAAATATTTTTTCTATATAGTGAATTTATATAAATATTTTATAATATTGTTAATACTATTTGTACAATCCTATTTAATGGCTAGGGCATTACCAATATATAGAAAATAATATTATTTTTGGGTTCACTGTATCCCAATGATACATATCAGGCACACTTTCAATGAAACTCAATATTACATGTAACAAAAGCTATAATCTATCTTGAATACGACGAAATCTATAGATGGTGTTATCAAAAGCTCACAAAAAATAAATTCATTTTAATAATTTTTTTTCACAAAATAATGGGTTATTAAATCAACTATTGATCATTATATCTTCTAATTGACTCAACTTATAACATCTAACACTTTTAATTTGAATGAATTTTATCTTCCTTATTTTAATTCTCTTAAAATGTATGTTTTTTCAACCATTTTTACCAAAAATATCATCACCATGAAAGGAAATTAGTATTTATAAATATCTTAAATTCTAGTGGTTTATCTTCTAGATTATCTGTTATCTTATGAGTTACCATTTTTTCAATATTTTTAGGCACCATTTGATTTTATAATGGATTCAATTTTTCCTCATATTTATATGTTTTTAATTCTAGTAAAATCATATATCTTCTTATTACGTTCTTATCCATCCTTTTACATTATTATTTATTCTTATGTTGTTTAATCATTATAACATTAGATCATCTTAGATGTGAACATAGTCAGTTTTATTATTTTAACGTTATTCTAATGAATGAATTTCCCTTGAACCACCTGAATTTTCATTGATTCTTTATGTCTACTTGAAAGCCTCAGATTTTATAGTAACTTTATCCACTAGATAACTTCTAACATATTTTAGTTCAATGTAAATTCTGTTAATATAAATGTTTTAGGGCATCTTGTACTACACTACAATTCATACCATTAAAAATTGGTTTTAAAAGAAATAACATTTTAATGGTATGTTCAAATTAAATTATTGAAGGCACAATATTAGGGGATTTTTCAATTATTTATCATGGATTATCCTTTCAAAAATTCTAGATTATTCATTATTTATTGAGTAAGTTTTTGTTATATTTTCTTTCAACCGTACAGATTCACAGTATCCATGAAATTCATATTTCTCTAAATTTACATTACGTATATTTCAATAAACAATTTCAGTTATATTTAATCTAAAATTTAATCACTCAAATTAGGTCTTAAATCTCCCCATTTCTGTACTTTCACAAATAAATGGGTACACTGTTATCTCCCAATGATTGTCCATTTAGATTATTTTGTCCATAAAATTTTCATTTAACCTTCAACACAATGTCATTCACTTCCAGAATGTTCTTACATTCATCATATATCATCAATCATAGAGATATCCACATCATGGTTAGTTAATTGATAAATTCAATGTATTTAAAATATTCATTTTTTATTATTTATAAATAGTAATTAATGAATTTCATTTCAACTTTACCAATCATCTAATGTATGTCGCTGTGTTCAAAGTAATTGATGACATTTTATACTCTAGTAAATTTTTTAACAACATAAACAAAACATAAATTTCATACTCCCACTGAAATGAGTTTTCAAACTTCTATATAAATCACTCATATCATGCTTGGTGTCTTTTCCAATTAATTGGGATTTCATTTATGGTGTTTCTACATCCATTGGTTCCACCATATAGTGTAGGATAATGTAATATTATTTAGTCTTTAACACCCATAAGAACCATTATTTTTAAAATACATAAAGGATTTTCGAATATAAATTGACCAAAAATATAATAATATATAATTACCATCTCATTGGACATTTATTGAGGACCAATTCAAGGAGAATGTGAAATTTTAATCCACATTCTGAAGCTTGATGTACATGATGATTTGTACATGTTTGGGCATTCAATTTATTTTTGGAGTGGAAATTCATATCGTGTTGAACTGTGAAACATAACACAGATGATATATTAAGTGGATCATATTTTCCATAAGTTGTTGATAATATATACTTATTTTATTTTTTTAGCAATATTGGTTGAATAGATTCATGGATTTATATTTTTGTGAGGATTCAATCAATCTAAATTTCATGAGAGGAATTTTGATTACTTTCGGATGAAAAAATATTATAAAGATTCCTTGCTTGAAAACTATTTTAATACTATCCAAAAATAATGCATAATATGTATCATATATTAAAACAAAAAATGATTTTGTTTGGATAATGTGTATACTAAGTAATATATGAAGGAGTTAAAATGGAGATGTGTTATTTTTCGATAGTAAAAAATGGTATCTAACATGCACGAAATCATAGGTTTTATTTAATAATGAAGAACATTGACAAGGAATTTCATTTCATTTGGAATCTGTTAAATTATAAATTTTATGTGTTATAGAAGATATCTAAGAATAAAAATTCAGGTTACGTATTCATGAAGATGATTGTCCAAAATTCCAAAAGCACCATTTGTCCTCAGTTTGACTTAGGAGAACTTAATGTGATAGATAAACCATTAAGAGTACTCTAGAAGGAAGGATGCTATGTTTTTTTATTATGTATTAGTTTATTCCAAATCATTCCTTGATTATATTCATTAAGTGTGAGATTGAATGGGATTTTATAAGTTATTATTTTTTCCATTTAAATATATAGGAATTGTATGTTCTGGAAGATTCATTATGCCTGATGGTTTTTAATTTTGAAGTAGTATATCTGAGTAAAGGGATTTTATTAAAGATAGTGTTCTTCCAACAAGAAGTCAATAGTAATATAGGTTCATTGGGATGTATGTTATACGATAATTAGATGACCAAAAGGGATGTTTTGTTAATTTTATGGTAGGAGGTAGTGATGATGAAGGATGATACACATGATCGATAGTCAACTTGGTACATTATATTAAACACCATCATTATTAGAGGTTGGTGTGATTTGTGTGATTGAAAGATATACTATATAAAATAGATGATAGACAAACTACATTGATGTTAATTGTAATTTAATGACCCAAATATCGATAATTATAAATAGAAAAACTATAGTTATATTATATTTTATGTTATAACTTTTTAGTTTTGTTCTAAACTATGCCAATATAAGTAGAGGACAAACTCCCCATAAAATTTCTTATATGGGGGAGATTAATTCTATAGATAATTGACCCATATGTTTATTGTTAATGATGTATTAACATTTCTATATATATGAATGATGTAGTAGACCCATGCCCAAAAATAACCATGCATAATGGGGGAACTGACATCGTTATCACATTTAATAACACACATATACCCAATCAAAAACCATATAAGTATTAATATATATTCTATATATCTCACCACAAAACATTTATTAGATGGATTAATACACCACAACATTGTGATCTATATGAAAAAATAGTCTGCACAGGTAATCTACTTTCTGAAAATGATCTTTGGAAGAAAAATGATCATTTTATCATATAAAAAACATTTAAAGATTCAAAAAAAATTATTCTTAATAAAAATGTTGAATATATGACCCCCATATTGGGTTCAAATTATTCATCTCGTTATATAAGGAACAATTTCATAAACAGACTATTGATATGATGTCTCAATATTAAGATACAACTGAAAAAATAGATTCACTAATAATAATAATAATACATATAATAATAATAATAATATTTTTATTATAATATATAGATAATTATAAATATATATATGAAAATTCGCTTAGGGGTTTCATTCATGAAATATATTGAACCCAACCACCACTAAATCACATAATAAGTTAAGAAGCCATTATACTATTAGTAAATTTAGTCAGTGTGAATAATATATTTGAACTAGAAAATGTTGATTATATGTTTTATGACCTCACCTATCATACATGAATGTATGATTAAATCTTTCCTAACACCACCCTTTCACATATGTTATGAATTTTATGATTTGGATTTCCTTGACATCACCAAATTCATCAATTTTTGATCCCTCTATTAAGTCATCCACCACCATTCGAGAAACCTCTATTCTACCCCAGTTCTACAAACTCACCATGTCATTGCCTCCCTATAATTATAGTTTTATCATCAACCTAAAACAGGGCCTCTATAGAACTGTGTCACCTTACATACTCATGAAGGTTAATAACCACATTCTACACATAAGAGAATGATGAAAGTGAATATATACAGAAGGATCAATATATAATAATAGACGATAATGAATCCATAATAATTGACCATAACCCCAACCCATTATTGATTACCATTAACCACAAATACCATAAGAATAAGTTTATGATTTGTGTGAAATAGATTGATTAAAAACAAAAATATGATTCATCAAATAAATAATGAAGAATGTTAAAAATAATTATCAAAATAATGAATAACTCATAAACAATGGGAAATTTATATATATACTTAGACTTGAATTCTAAAATGGTGGATAAATATAGTTTTAGCTTTTTTAAAGGAAATTTTTATTAAAAATGTATAATAATAGGAATAAATAAACCCTACGTCAATTTCATAATTTTTCATTATTGAAACCATTTTTAAATATGATATCTCTTTAATCACCATCACATGATCTAGTAATTTTCTTCCATCCCATTTCATAATCACCCAAATTAGAATTATTCCATGCCCCCTCTATTATATTTGTACCAATGATGAATAGGACACCCAAGATAGGTACCATAACTGGGGTAAAGTAGACATCAACATAGGGTATTCAATAATGTATTAATTATTTTAATACTAATTAATATAAATAATTTAAAATCTATGATGACCTTAACCTATGGTCATTAGGAAACTCCATAAATATCTCTAATAGGGAAAAATACATGAAGGTTTAGCCCACTATCTCAATTTTCCCAACTATGGAAGTTTTCAGGTTATATAAGGATTTCATCATAATTTCACATGTATTGGAAAAAATTATATTTTTATCGAGTCCATTTATCATACACAATTCCATTATTTCTTGTCCTAGGGGTAAACACAAAACCCTGAGGTTAACAAAACCATTAAATAATATTTACTAGGATTTTCTCTTGGGTAAATTTAGAATTTTAACAACCATAATATCAATAAGATTTAAATATCTAAATTGATCTAAGTACCAATTGTAAAAAAATAATGGTCACCCCAAACACCCTACATTGATAAATTTTTATAACTATAATGTATAAAAATCATGATAGTAGACACAAAAAATATAAATCACATGTATTAGACAATGATCATTTAATGGACCTTTTTTATCAAAATTGGTCTAATATCCAAACAAACATGGTACTCAACAACATAAGAATGACGTATAATCTTCCATCCATAATGATATATACCCCCTAAATCCTAAATAATGAAATAGGAAACCAAATGCAGTAAAACCGATTGATTCACTTTCATGTCTCAAAACCCATTAACATTTTTCATTATAATTATATTAATATATACAGATTTAAAAAATCAATGAACTATCAAACAAATCCCTGAAATAGTACATCGACAATATTTTCATTATTTATGGAATTTCACTAAAGCATTTTAAGATTATTCAATATTTTTTCATACATGAAAATAAAGTCTACTCCACAAAAATACCATACACTATTCACAATTCAATACTTACAATGAAAGGGGTTTCATATTCAAAATGCACTAGTCTATAATAAATTAGACAATCATTTCTTACCCTTGAGGCATATACACATATGTTAATATCTCTTATATTGAAGGTGGTGTAATAATTTTTTTCCAACCTCTATATTTAATGGAATCCTATATTCCCATCCAAATACCAAATACGTTCCACATTAACTATATAAGAGAGACTCAATGTTTTATAGTATCTCTTTTATAAAATATACTGATGTGATCAATATGCACACAATAAAAACTATTCCATTACTCAACATCAATGATACATCATTTATTCTGCCAAATCCACCCAATCAATGGTGGATATTACCAAATATTCAGATGAAATTATTTTATAAGATCCACCCCAAAGATTACACCATCTCAACTGACCAAAATTCATAACATAATGAGAAGACATCCTCCATCACCATCAAACATGATATTTTATTTGATGGGTACACCCATAAGATCTACCAGTTATAACACACAATGGGTATTTTCCTACTAGGGTGGTCTCTACAGAGTATTCCCATCTTTTTATTGACCATGAACATTAAGAAAAAAAAATTATATGCTTGATAAAGTGGTAAAAATTATCCCCGCAATTTTAAAATTCTTTTAGGTAAATTCGTAGTTAATTGCAGATCACACGTGTGAAGTAAATTGTTATTATCGTTGTGGCCCTATCTACTAGAAGGGATGGATGTGGGGATATAATTATTGATCACATGTGAGAAAAATATCCCTCTTTTTGTAAGAATAGCATCTCCAAATCTGGCTTCCCATGTTCCCCATCCATCATCCATATTCAAAATAATCCTCTAAATGTGATAAATAAAATTAATCCACTATTACACTTAGAGTTCATCAACCATTATTGATTCAAATTAAAAAGGCATGTACTACTCTATTTATATGGAAGTCTTGATGTGAGAAAGAACTTTACCATCAACACTCTTATGGTATTATCTGATAAATAACTCAAATACATATATTATTAATTTATAAATAACTATAATAAATTTATTTGGTCTCTGATCAAAAAATAAAAAATGAGATTCCATCATAAAGATTGAAATATTTTAAATCTATCACTATGAATTAAAATTGGTGTATATATTAGTCTACCACCAATGGACATATGTGGTCCCGATATAAATGAATATACCCATTTTTCATTATTGATATGGAATCAATTCTCATCCATGAAAAATTTACATTAATCCAATCATCCAATCAGACGTGCTGTTGAAATTATCTTCTATTAATTCGAATCCATAACCATCCATCATTCACGTATTCATCAATATTTGTTATGAACAATCAATACCTAAAATGAACTGATCGATGGTGATATTGAGAAGATCGTTACATAGAAACATCAATCTCCATAAATCACAATATATATAGAACTATCATGGAACAACTCCCTAGCTAGATAAATGGCCTCCAATATTGAGAAATCTAATTTTAAGTTTATCTTCTATATAAATGGCCATTCATTGAATCCATTTGGATATTTTTATTTGGGAAGATAAGGTGATCTCGACCAGTACTATTAATTATATTTTTAAATAATAATAATTCTTCACATTAAATTTGATACCATGTTATATGACCCAAGAAAGACTAGTAAAACGTTAAAATTAGTATGTCCCCTCACAATATTATCACATGAATTAGAGATCCTTTCAGTTTAGTTTCATTGCAGACTGGCTATAGAATTAATTAATTTAACAAATCATTGGATGATTTCATCAGATTATAAATGTTATATATTCCTTTATAAACACCCCATAAGTTATAAATGTCCCCATATCATGGGGAATAGAATATATAGGAAATTGGTGCGCACAAATTCATTATAATGTAAAATTTGATAGAATATAGTAACAGTTTATATCATAGTTATATAAGATACCATGAGAAAGGGATAAATTTATTATTAAATAGATCATGAAATAATAAGTGTTATCCCCAAGTCATGATAGAAATCAATTTTATCTCAAATGAACAGAATTATTCCATAGAAAGACTATCTGAAATACTAAGGCAATATAAATGATTCTAGGTGAATAATCATTGGAATTAGAGTATGAAATATGTTTGTGGAATAAGGAAAAAATATGAAACCATATTTCATGGATTCCCACACAGACATTAATCATATATTCGGTATGGTCTAATCATTATTGTAAGTTACAAACCTAGAGTTAAAACATCCTATGTACTTCTTTGTCTAATGATAAATCCCCAATTACAAAATATATATATATGAATTAATCATCACATGAACCAATTAGCTTGGGATAAATCTTCCAATTAATCATTTTTCTTTATATTAATCCTTAAATATAACCATTTCAGATCAAGATATATAAAATTTATCTATGTATTCAATGTTAACAGTGGAACCCACCCATCATTTATCCAAAAATTTGTGTTCAACATGAAAATAACAATTCATCATATAATTAATAACCCATGGGATGAAAAATAGATTTCATATGATTTCAATATGGTATCCCAAAAATTTATCTAAAGAATGTGACCAGCTGATAACCAACATTCAATCACTCAATATAGTATTTAATAATAATATTTATATAGAGATTCAAATAATAATAAAATATAAGGAAATACATCCTTTAGTTATATTGACGAAATATGTGTTGAAATCATAAAATAATTTTCTACAAATAAAATTTATCATTATTATAAATGAAGAAGATATATCCACCTTGAAAAGCCATTTTTGAAAAGGAAAAGTGAGTCCTTTTGGAAAACATTTACTCTGAAAAGGAACCATTAATAGTTTTACTTCAAATCATAATTAACAGTTTGACAATGTTGAAGAAAAAAAATCATTAATAATTTATCATCTTAAAAATAATCTCCTATAATAGATCAACAAAAATAAGAGAATGACGTGAAAAGGATAAGTGAAAACAATTTGAAAACATTTAGTATAAGAAATAAATTTATGTATATACATTTCAAAAAACATAATGTTTATCAACAATTAAGGGGGCGCTTATGATAAATCATACTATATTGAATTATTTATATATTTTTTTGTAAATTTAAATTCATTTTCATGAAACAAATATTATAAAAAGATTTAGTAAATCATATGATTGAAGACTGGTAGTGAAATTTAGGAAGGCCACATTATATGACACATAAATGGGGTTTCAAAATATAGAGGATAACATTTAGAGGATTGGTAAATTTGGAATAATAAGGGATATCATTTGTTGGTCAGAGTGGACCCTCATGGGGGGGGGAATTGAGTTCCAATTAATATTTTTGTTAAACAATTTACGATTTAAATCCCCCATATTAAATATAAATTAAACTGTATCGAATTTATAAAGATTGTATATTTTCAATAAGTTTCTCAAGAGATCGATTATTTCTTAGTTAACACAATATAAAGATTAATTATCTTTTGAAACTAATTTATTTGCTAACAAAAGTGATAAACACTTGCTAGTTTAACTATTAGATTTACTTTAAAACTAATTTATATTTAAAGTAATTAGCAGCGGAATATTTAATATATCATAAAAAACAAAATAAATAAGAACATCACTTTTAACAAGGAGGCTTGGTCTCACGCTGAGACTTAGTCCTCTAAAATAGTTTGTAAAAAATTTGATCCACACCCTGGATCAGGGTTAACAATAGTACACATACTAACAAGGTACTAAGACCTCAACCATAGTTCTTCATGGGAAAGAAAACAGAATAGCACACAAGCTATCTAAGTCACACATGACCTCTACCACTATCCACAATGTTATATAAGAGTATAAGAGAGATATTGAGTGAGGATATTAGATATCCTCTAGTTCAGCACAAGAGACAGTGTGTTTAAGAATACAGAGCACACACACTACTCCAAATGTAAATAAAGGAAACACAATAGAGATAAATAGATAGAGATGAGTTTAGAATGCTCTATGTGTTGTGAGTGAAGCTCTAGTCTCCTCAGATTGATGTATATGAATCTTTGAGAACTTCATTATATGTTTTAAGGAAAATAGAGTGTCGTGGTTTTGTTCCTTCACTTCCAGTGTAGGTGTTCAGCTCGAGTAAGAGAGAATTTTTGGTAACACTTGACCTTATTCTTTGAAACATCTGCTTGATGTGTATGACTATTATTTTGAGTTCTTCTCATGTTCTTCATTTTTAATTTCAATTCAGGTGTCACACAATTTCACGTGTATAACTCTTTTTTTCTTAATTAGCATGATCTTCCATTCATACCTAGTACTCCAGCAATAGGAATGATTACCTTTTTACAAGTACAAGGTACATTTCCTAAAATTCCATCCACTATCATTAATTAATAGTAGGTTCATTAAAAACATGAAGTATGACCGTTGCTAAATAAACAAATAGAAATAGAGTTTAGAGAAACTATGACTGATTTCCATCGGTAGCTCTTAGTATCAGAGAGCTTTTATCAGTAGTTATTCTATATCAGTAGCTGTTATCCTTTATAATGGTAGCTCGTGGGAATCGATAGCTTCTCCTATCATTAGCTGTTACTCTTTATAACAGTATATCTATGTATCAACAGCTCTTTCTATCGGTAGATCCATCTATAGGTATCTCTCTTGTACTGGTGTCATTTTGGTATCGGTAGACTTCGTAGTAGTAGCTATCTATCTGTATCAGCAAACTTGTATTGGTAGCTATATGTCGGTGTCTATCTGTATTGTTGGACTTTTTATGTGTATTGGTGGACTTCATATCAGTAGCTGTCTATCTGTCTGTGTGTTTGTATTGGTAGCATGTATCGGTAACTATGTACTAGTGACCATTATATATCGGTAGCTGTTATGCATATCAGTGACCTTATCCATATCGGTAGACTTCTGTATTGGTGTGTTTTATCCTTATCAGTAGCTGTGTACCTGAGACCTTTGTATCAGTAGCTGTTTGTATCAATAGACATTTTCTGTCTTTATTAGTAACTATTGTGCATAACGGTGGACTTACTCTATCGGTAGGCTATGTACTGGTAGGTCTGTATCAGTGACTCAACCCTTAATACTTATATGTTCTATTCAAAACATATCTAGATTGAGTTAGTAATATTTCAGAACATGTATAACCACAGATAGACATTACATAACCATTTATTAACAAATTATAATGATCATTTTTCTATTTTATTAACTTAAGAATATGACATCATAGCTTGAAAGAAAAATTATAATAAACATAAACATTATTTTGGATTATCAAAGAATATTAAAGAATAATTGGGATTTTCAGAACAGGTGAGGTCAACAATCTCCCCCTTTTGGATAATCAAAAATTATGGTATCATGATCCCAAAATAATCATTAAATTATAGTGAGTCTCACTTCTCAGTGTGAGTAATGACATTTTCAAATGTATAATAGAATAGAGTATTACATGAGAATGTATTATAGGTAAAATTATATAAAAAAATAAATGTATCAGAGGTATGAAACAACTATATCAGAGATATAAAACAAATATACTAGAGGAAAAATTATATAATGCTCATAATTCTCATATTTCTCATATTTCTCCCCCTTTCTAATTTTTCTCACCCTTTTCTAATATTAATCCCCCTTTCCTTATATTTCTCCCCCTTTCCTTATATTTCTTCCCCTTTCCATATATTTCTCCCCGTTTCCTTATATTTCTCCCCCTTTGAGATTAGAAAAAAGTAGGAAACAAAGGATGGGAGAAGTAACAGAATGTAAATAAAATTAAGATCATATATATTCCTTGGGGCATAAAGATACATAGGAATACAAAATTGAACCCAAAAGAGTAAAAGGGATTCCTATCAAATGTCCTGGACACTATTCAATCCACGTCATGAATGTCTACTTTGGATTTGGATTTGGGTTCAGAAGTAGACGTAGGTTTGGAAATTACAGAAAGAACCACTGGAGGTTTAGCAATAGAGACTATCCATGGCCTGTAGTGGGTACTCCATGGAGAAATCAATGGTGTCAAGCTTCAAATTGCTTGAGCTTTTGTCATCTGAGTAATGAAGGTAGTCTGAGTAGAGGCAAGTTGAGCTGGAGGTGCAATGATAGGAGTACTGTCTACCTGAAAAAATGGAAGCAAAAGATTCCTAAAGTCCATAATGATTCCCCCTCCTCTCTCCATGGCTGAGATTAAGCCACCCTTGTTTTCCATAAACATTTCTAGAGCAATAGTCAACTCCTTGAGAATTCTTACTTGTTCATTGAAATCCTGAGTAACTGGTAGGAGCTTCATGTTTTAAAAAAAAGGTTGAAATGGTTGTTGAGCAGATTCAAGGTATAAATATTCTGAAAATAGAGATCAATCTTATCCTTGAATTCTTTCTGAGCAGTAGTAGAATCCCTCATATGCTTCTGGATAAACATTCTGATATACCTTGAGGTAGATAATACTCAATAATCAGCTGAGCTACTGGTACTATCCTGACTGAGCTCCTCTTTCAGCAGAACTCTAAATTTCTCAAAATCTAATGAAGCACAGGATGAATCAAGAGGTTTGACAGTGAATGTAACAGTTCCTTGAAAGACTGGTTCAAACTACTAATCAACTTATTGAAAACCAAATCATGGGTGCTCACATGCTCTTTGACTGACATCTTAAAAGCATCAAAGACATCAAAAAATTGCCTTACTGCACCTTTAATGTAATTGATATTAGTATTTCTTTGAGCTTAAAAACTACTCAAGGTAGTTAGAGAAGCAACATTCTTCTTCAAGACAACAACAACTCCTATCCATCTCTCAGTATGAGAATGACATAAGCTTATCTCATTCATCACCTCTGTTAGAGGATCTGACACCATAAACCCAAGAGAGTGTTCTAATGATTTTTCCACATTGCTCGTCTTTGTATAAGAGAAATTCATTAAATCTACAACAGGTACAGTCCAAGTCTCCTTCAACATAGCC
Organism: Viscum album; assembly: GCA_963277665.1. Lineage (NCBI taxonomy): Eukaryota > Viridiplantae > Streptophyta > Magnoliopsida > Santalales > Viscaceae > Viscum > Viscum album. The sequence continues at coordinate 2,000,258,875 of OY728146.1, read as the reverse complement.
TTTAAAGACTCAAGATCAGCCTTAATAACTAGATTGTCATGCACAACTACAGGTTCTCTTTCTATCACAATACTAGCCACATTGTAATTCATAACAGATTGAATGGATGATATTAAAGAGGATTCCATTCATATTATCTCTTCCATAAATGAGGTTTTAAGACCATATTTCAAATTTTCTAGATCACCTTTCCTTATCACATTCTCAGGTAAAAACTCAGAAATGATATTATAGTTAACTTGTGGTCTATTTATGGGCGTCTCAACTTCTTAATCAGGATAGTCCAACCCAAAAACTACAAAACCTGGGTCATCAGCCCAGTCTTCAATCTCATGAGCAACTGAAATAGTACCATGTCTAGTAGGATGCTACCCCTCAATTTGTGCATTCTCCTGTATATGTATAACAATAACACCCTCAGAATCTTGGTCTTCCTCAGAATAATCCCCCACAACCATCTCCAATTCAACAGAAAGAGGTTCTTCATCTATAGGTGCAGGTCTCTCTACTTCATCAATTTCCTCAGTAGTCATTAAGGAGTGCTCAATCAGTTGACTGAGATTCATGCATCCAGAAGCAGATGCTTTAGTTTTAGATTATTCTTCTTCCTCATTCTCTGGAGCATGCCGGTCTTCCTCATCAATAGGGACTTATTCATTGTTTACTCCCAACATTGTTCCCTTTCTAGATGATACAATTTCATCAACAGGACATAGAGGCATGTCTGGATCGCTTCCATCAAATATAGAAGTATTATCCTCATCAGTATCATCACTATATTGAGGTTCCTCTTCACTAGGTCCTAGACATGGATCCCTCACATCCTTAGGTCTATAAGGATGGTCCACATGATTCAACTTATCATACAACATCTCATCATCATTGACCCATTCCATTCTCCACAAATTCCAATTGATCTTTATGTATTTACAGATAGTTATGGTAACACAAAAGTTTTCTTTCATAAACACTATATCATCCTTAGACATAGCCACACCTCTTACCTTGATCATCACATAGATCATTTTTTCAAAGAATAGAGCATTAGTTATTGAATTTTTCCTGGTCATATCTTCAATTTGAATCATTAACAGACTACAAAGATTCACCTTAACACCATGTATTAACAGATGCAGAAAATATATATCTTGATATTTTAGATTTCCAAAGTCCCCTCTTCATGGACATAGAACATGTTGAATGAACTTGAACTGTAACCATTTATCTCCATCCATTTATCTCGCTACTACATTTCTTGGTGTACCATCTCTAGCTAATTCTTCCAAACCAGCTTCATATTCAAAGATTTCATTGGTTGGAGGTATTGATTTTGATAAATAACCAAACACTTATTAATGTGTAACTTTCAGACACTCATCCCACTCAACAGAGGAAATAGATATTGTCCTACCGTTCACTAATGATATCATTCTATTCTCATCATCAGATTTCTCAAAGAGAACAAACTCATAGAATTATTTTACCAGCATCAGATAATAAGGAAAATTGTTATTCAAGAATCACACTACCCATTTTTGGTCTTCCAGTACTTCTAGAACTAATGATTTACTAGTCATCAACCATTCCGTGCAAAGATCTTTCTCAACTACTATATCTCATTGAACGAGAAGCAAAATTGTAGGTTTCTTCACTTCACTTTCACTACTAGACTATCCTTTGAGTCTCTTGGAATTCGGCTCATCATCCTTTCAACTGACTGATGGTGTATTCAATCTTTCCATTCTCAAAATCTCTAGGCATAGGGTTCGATGGCTTGGGAGATAAGGCTTGCAGGTAAAGGGTTTGAGGTGTATTAAGATGAGGTCACGACTTATGTTTTATCATTTAGGAAATAAAAAATAAATAAATAATACATAATAAGAAAAATATAAACATTACATATTATGACGGCTAATGATACAAAATTTATAAACCAATGCAACCTAACGGTAATACATACTGGTGAGGGTTCATAACAGTGATGTATTTTTTTCAGCGAGGTCCACTAACAGTGAGGTATAGCGGTGAGGTTCACTAACAGTGAGGTTTCTAACGGTGAGGTTTCTAACAGTGTGATTTCTAACAGTGAGGTTTCTAATGGTGAGGTTTCTAATGGTGAGGTATCTAATAGTGAGGTTTCTAACGGTGAGGTTCCTAATGGTGAGGTTTCTAACAGCAAGGTTTAGGATAATAGTGTGGTTTAGGCTCAAAAAAGTCTGTCATTCCTAACTCATGTCTAATGTAACTTAACCTATCCGAAAATAATGATTTTGTGAATATTTCAGCCAATATATGTTCAGTACCAATAAATTCAAGAGTAATATCTCCATTTTGGTAATGACCTCTAAAGAAGTGGTGCCTCACATCAATGTGCTTGGACCTAGAGTGAGATATGGTATTCTTAGAGATATTAATCGCACTTGTGTTATCACAGTTTATAGATACATGTCTAAACTAATAACCATAGTCCAATAATGTATATTTCATCTATAGAATTTGTTCATAGCAACTACCAGTAGCAGTATATACTTCTTCAATAGTAGACAATGCCACAGAGTTCTACATTTTACGACACCATGATACTAAGGACCTACCAAGAATATGACATGTTCCAGACGTGATCTTTCTATATAACATGAAACCAACAATTTCGGAATATTAATAACATATTAAATCAAATGATTTTCCTTTTGGATAAAATAATACTGAGTTAGAAGTATGTTTAACATATTTGAAAATTCGTTTAATAGCATGCAAGTGTTACTCTTTTGGAGTAGCATAAAATCTTTCACACATACACACACTTTATATAATATCTGGTTGAGTAGCAGTATGATAAAGAAGGCTCCCAATTATACCTCTATAGTTGGTTTGATCCACTGGTTTTCCAGTTTCATCGGCATCCAACATTCAATTAGAACTCATAGGTGTATCAAATTCTTTAATACTATCTAAACCAAATAGTTTTAAGTCATCCTTTGTATATTTATTTTGATTTAAAATAATACCATTTTCATTTTGAAAAACTTGAAATCCAAGGAATTATTTGATTTCTCCCATTAAACTCATTTCAAATTCATTTTTCATACTCTTTAAAAAATAAATACACAAAGCATTTTTAGAAGATCAAAAAACAATGTCATCAACATAGATTTGTATAATCAAAACAACATTGGATGTTCTTTTAATAATGAGAGTTGGATCAACAATTCTTTTAGAAAAAACTTTTGAAATAAGAAATTTACCATGCCTATCATGCCAAGCTCGTGGAGATTGTTTTAAACCATATAATGCTTTAGATATCTTAAACACTCGATTTGGAAAATGAGGATTAGTAAATCCAGGTGTTTGTTCAACAAAAACATCTTAAATTATAAAACCATTTAGAAATGCAATTTTACTATACATTTGATATAACTAGAAATTCATATGAGCAACATACGAAATTTGAATCCTAATAGATTCTATTATAGAGACAGGTGCAAAGGTTTCCTCATAGTATATTCTTTACTCTTGACTATACCCTTGTGCAACTATCCTTTCTTTGTTTCTAATGAAATTTCTTGATTCATCAACTTTATTTATAAATACCCATTTAGTGAATATGGTCAAAGTGTCCATCAATATGTCAACTAATTCCCAGACTTTGTTTATTTAAAATTGATTTAATTCTTTTTGCACAGCCATTACCCAAAAGTCATCATTGATTACATCATCGATATTTTTAGGTTCTAACTGTGAGTGAAAGTCTTGATGTTAAACCTAATTTCTTAGAGAATCTCTAGTCTGTGTCCCTCTATCAAGATTACCAACCACAACATCTAAACGATGATTCCTTAGAATCGTAGTTAATCTGGTAAAGGTAGGAAAAGAAATGTCAAGTTCTTCTCTAGGTTTGGGTTCACCAGGACCAGATTCTGGAATATTTCCAGAATTGGTTGTCATTACAATAGGTTCATTTATTTTATCATCAAGGCCTAGAATAGAAATATCTTCATCAAGATTTTTATGAGAAGACTTAGGTTTTTATGGATCAGTTTCATCAAATTTGATATGAAAAGATTCATCCACACATTTGGTTGTTTTGTTAAAGAAATTATACGACTTACCAGTTATAGAATAGCCTAGAAGGATTCTGTAATCACTTTCAGAAGTAATGTTTTCAAGATTATCATTACTATTAGGAATAAAGACATTGAAATCAAAATCTCAGAAGTAACTAACATTAGGATTCCTATTATTTCACTTTTAATATTGGGTCTTCTTAAGAACAGGTCTAGTTAAGACACTATTTGTAATATAACAAGCTGCAGTAATAGCTTCTGCCCAGAAGTAAACAGGTAGGTCATACTCATTAAGCATAGTTCATTCAATTTCCTATAAGATTCCATTTCTTCTTTCTACTACACCATTCTGTTGAGGTGTCCTAGGGGAAGAGAAATTATGATTTTAGACATTATGTGAGCAATCGGTTTCAAAATCATGATTTTCAAACTCACGTCCATGATAACTTCTCAGGGTATTAATTTTAAGTCCACTAAGGTTTTCTATAAACTTATTGTATTTAATATAATAGGAACATGCTTTAATTTTATGAGCCAAAAGTACACCCAAGTGTATCTAGAAAAGTAATCTACTACGACATAAACATAGTGCTTCCCATTTAAACTAGAAACTCTAGAAGGTCAAAACAAATACTTGTGAACCAACTCGATAACTTGAGAAGTTGAAACCTAATTATTTAAGTTGAAGGAAACTTTTTGTTGCCTTCCCTTTTGACATGGAGTAAAAACATTGTCTGATTTGAATTTTAGTTGAGGTAGGTATCTGACTAAAATTTTCTTAGTCAGTTCGTTAAGTGAGTGAACATTGCATTGTCATAATATTTTTTTTCCAAATCCACGACTCTTTATGAAAATCTTTTAAACAGGTAAATTTCATTTGGGTAATGAATTTAAATTTATAGCATAAATTTTTTCATTTCTCAAGGCAGTAAATACCAAATCATTTTTAGAATTAAAAACATGGAAAGCATCATTTTCAAATTTAACATTGAAACCAACATCACACACCTGATAAATTCTTAACAGAATTTATTTTAATCCATTTACAAATAAAACATTATAAATTAAAACCAAATCAGTGTTACCAATTTGGCTTAAGCTGATTATTTTCCCTTATCAGTTATCACCAAATGTGACATTCCCTCCATCAACCTTGATTAAACTCTTAAAACATGAGTGATATCTATTCATATGCCTTGAACATACACTGTCCATGTACCATATATCGTTACAGGAACTCTTCAATCGTGTCTCCTACAATACAGGTTTAAAAAGAAAATGATTCTGGTATCCATATTTTCATGGGTCCAGACAGGTTAGCAAGAAAAAATTTTGTTACCCAGATTTTTCAAATGGGATTCATATGATCAATAGATTCAAACGATTTTGAATGATATTTTTTTTGATCTATAACTATGTGAATATCTAGTGGAGGCAAAGGAATTTCCAAAACTGGAACTAGCAGCATACTTTCCAGATTTTGGAATAAATTTATCCTTAACAAGTTGTCTCTATCCAGGTTGATAGCCTAGAACAGTAGTATACTTTGGTGCAACATGTTTTCCAAGGATTCTAGTTAGAGTATTCTTTCCATTTGTGAAATTTTATAAATATTTTCTAAGTTCCTCATTGGAAAATTTAAGTTGATTATTCTCTTTTAACAGTTGTGAATTATTTTCCTTTTCTACTTCTAATGCAGATTTGATAGTGCTTGTTAAAGAACATTGCTTCTATAAGGATTTATACTTATCCTAAAGCTCGTTACTAGTTTCCTCTAGCATGTTACAGTATTAAAACAACTCATCACTAGTCAGGTTTTCAGAATCAGAATCATCTCTATAATATCACGAATTTAAAGAAGGAGTATCCAATGTTACCTCAGATGTGTTTGTCATAAAACACATATTTGGTTTTTGAGATTTTTCATCATTAGTGGAGTCAAAATGACATGAACTGTATTCTGAAGAACTCCGAGTTCCTTTCATAGATTTCATATGTTTTTTGTCCTTATAATCATATTTCTTCCTGAACATCAATTTTGGGCAGTCAACCTTAATGTGACTTTTCCTTTTGCATTCATAACACACTATCTCATCATCCATATTATCTTTCTTCCAATATTTCTTCCAACCGTTCTTCCAATCACCCATTTTTCATACTTATCCTTATAATTTGTTTTTGTGAAAAAAAAATTCTTCTTCTAAAATTTCTTGAATATCCATGCTATTTGATTCATCTCATCATCACTATTAGAATCTGATCCTTCACTTGTTGATATTTTTGTTGGTATGTGAACATTCTCCTTGTCCTTGTACTTTGAAGCAGTAGACATAAATGACACTGGCTTCTTCTTTGGTTCATAATCTTTTTTCTTGTTTACCTTCATATCTTTTTCATACTTCAATAACTTACCAACCAGCTCTTTAATAGGAAGTGAACATATCTCGCACGATTCTATTATGGAAACTTATGTTCCTCCTAATCATTATGGCAGACATCTTAGTATTCTCATAATTTTCTCTTTTGCACGAATAGCTATTCCATGTGAGCTCATTGTATTTACAATTTCGTTGAACCTGAGATACATGTGAGAAATAGGTTCTTCTGGATTCATTTTAAAATTATCATACATAATAGTGTAAGTGTCAAATATTATTTCTTAAACATTGGTTGTTCCCTCATGGGAAATATCCAAAGTATCCCAGATTTCATAAGGGGTTTTACAAGAAGATATTCGATTAAGTTCCTCCCCATCTAAAGCCCAATACAGGGCATTCATTTCTTTACAATTATTATTGTAATATTTCTTACTAGGTTCATCCCAAAAAGATCATTCAGTTTATGGAATCTTATACTAAGTCTCTATAGTAGTCTAGATATCAAATCCCATATTTTCTAAATGAATTTTCATTTTTAGTTTCAAATGGCGTAATTAACACCATTAAATAAAGGTGTCCTGTTGGTAGAAGAACTTTCTAATATATTATACATAATTAGATTTTACCAAATATATTTAAAGAGAAAATATTTATAACTAACCAAAATTTAATATCTTTATGATACAACGAAAATCACAGTTGAAAAATAGAGTATTTGGGAATCTTTTATTAATAACCACCTCTGATACCAAATGATTGTTGGAGTGGACACTCAAGAGGGTGGGGGTGAATTGAGTTCCAATTAAAATTTTCTGTTAAAAACTTTATGATTAAAATCCCCCAAATTAAAAGAAAAATTAAATTGTAGAGAATTTATAAAGATTGTTAGTTTTAAACTAGTTTCTAAAGAGATTGATTATTTCTCAATTAACTCAATATGATGATTAATTAACTTTTGAAACTAATTTACAGGCTAACAAAATTTATAAACACATGCTAGTCTAACTGTTAGTGTTACATTAAAACAGAGTTATATTTAAAGTAATTAGCAATGGAATAATCAATATAGTTTAAAAAACAAAATAAAAAACCCTAGTAGTTTTAACCAAGAGGTTCAGTCTCAAGCTGAGACTTAGTCCTCTCAAATAGTTTATATTAACTTTGAACCACACCCTGGATCATGGTTAACAACAGTACACAGACTGTCTAGGTAATAAGACATCTACCACAGTTCTTCGTGGGAAAGACAAGACAATAGCACACAGGCTATCCAGGTCACACTTGACCTCTACCACTATCCACAATGGGATATAAGAGTATAAGAGAGAGATTAAGTGACGATTGTAGATATCCTCTAGTTCAGCACATGAGATAGTGTGTGTTTAAAAATACAGAGCACACACACTACTCAAAATGTAAATAAATGAATCACAATAGAGCTAATCAGATAGAGATAGGTTTATAATTTTCTATTTGTTTTGAGTGAAGCTCTGGACTCCTCAGATTGATGTAGATGATGCTTTGAGTCCTTTAGATGTTGTAAGGAAAAAAGAGTGTCGTGGTTCTGTTCCTTCACTTTCCTTGTTGGTGTTCAGCTCGGGTAAGAGAGTATTTATTGTAACACATGAACTTCTTCGTTGAAACATCTTCTTGATGTGTATGACTGTTCTTTTGAGTTCTTCTTATGTCCTTCTTTTTGAATTTTAGTTCAGGTGTCACACACATGCATGGGTATTGATCTTTTTTTATTAGCATGATCTTCCTTTTATACCTTGATCTTCGACAATGGGAATGATTACCTTTTTACCGGTACGAGGTGCGGTTCCTGAAATGCCAACCACTATCATTAATGAATATCATGTGCATGAAAAACATCAAATATGACCTTTGTAAAATAAACAAATAGAATTAGAGTTTAGAGAAATTGTGACTGATTTCCATCAGTAGAACTTAGTATTAGTGAGCTTGTATCGGTAGCTCTTCTATGTTAGTAGCTATTATCCGTTATAATGGTAGCTCATAAGAATAGGTATCTTCTCTGATCGGTAGTTGTTACTCATTATAATAGTAACACTATGTATCGACAACTCTTTCTATCGGTAGCTCCTTCTATCGGTAGCTCTCTTGTTCTAGTGGCATTATTGTATTGGTAGACTTTATAGGGGTAGCTATCTGTCTGTATCAGTAGACTTGTATCAATAGCTATCTTTCTGTATCTGTCTGTATCAGTGGAATTTGTATTTGTATCGGTGGACTTCACATCAGTAGCTGTCTGTCTTTCTGTTTGTATCAGTAGCTTGTATTTGTAACTATGTACCCATGACCATTACTTATCGGTAGATGTTATCTATATCAGTGACCTTGTCCATATCGGTAGACTTCTGTATCAGTGTGTTTTAGCCTTATCAGTAGATGTGTACAAGAGACCTTTGTATTAGTAGCTCATTGTATCGATGGACTTTGTCTGTCTGTATCGGTAACTATTGTGCATACTAGTGGAATTACTCTATCGGTAGGCTATGTACCGATAGGTCTGTATCAGGGAATCAACACTTAATACTTATCTGTTCTATTCAAAACATATCCAGATCGAGTAAGTATTATTTCGAAACATGTATAACCATAGATAGACATTAGGTAACCATTGATTAAAAAATTACAACGATCATTTTGATATTTTATCAACTTAATAATATGAAATCGTATATTGAAAGAACAATTATTTTAATGATAATCTTAATTTGGTATTATCAAAGCTTATAAAAGAATAATTTGGATTATCAAAATAATTTAGGTCAACATCATTATTAAATATAATGAGAATTACTCTCAATAATGATATGATTGCATGTGAAACAAAATCATCCAGGAATAATATTTGATTCCAAATTGTACTTTTCAACAAATATATAGAGATATTACTATGAAAAAAAATAATAAAATATAAGAAACCAATCAAGGGGGAAATAATTTCAAGATCAGAGATTATAACTAAGAAAGGGAGTAGATTTTAAAAAAACCTTAAAACATCTCTGTCTTTTAAATCAAGTGAAATTTAATGTAAGAATATTATTTGGATCATTAATCACAAATATTTTAATGATCATGGGAAAATAAATTCATTTTTTATTAATGACACTATATAACATAAAGATTTTTGTGGGATATGAAACATGTATCATGGATTTTATCATGAGACCAAAAACCCCTTACAACCTCAAAAAACAGTTGAGCCTAAACCCACAAAATAATATTATTTCAAATGAACATAAAAAACATGAATAATGATGGTATAATGGTAAAAAATAATAAGGGGTGGTTGATATGCCATTTATAAAAAACATGTTTTACAATAAAAAAGTTTCTCCCAAAATTAAATTTGGGACACACAACCCATACATCAATCCATAAATTCCACTCAATCAATTTAATTTACAATATAACAAAAAAATATGAATATAAAATTTAAATAAATTATTCATATATTTATATCCTATTATAAGTGAAATTTATAATTATTATCTATATGTATATTATTTAGTTTTCATATACTCATTATTTTGGAGGGGTTTTATAATAATCATGTTGTTATTCATTTTTCTCTAATATATCATCATTCCCATTTCATAAAATACACTACAGTTGATGATTTTTTATTATTTATATTGATAAAATATTATTTTACTATAGATTTTCTACTATATTTTATTGATGAAACTAGAGACCATCATGTTTCAGTGATTTTAAACAAATCAATGGTGGGTTTGTAATTAAATTATTAATATTATTGATAACATTACATAATAAAAAATATATATATAATTATTATATATATAATATATTATCATCAATTAATTTTTCATTGTTGGTTGTGATACTATTTTATAATGTTTTTAATGTAGCTGAATAAAATGACCCGAACAAGTATGTACCATTTTTGAAGGATGGTTTTCATTATGGAAGTTGATTATTTAGGGTATAATATCATTATTAAAAAGGAATGCTCATATTTTTTAGATAATTTTATGTCGGTGAGTCCTTTTGAATAGTTCATAACTATTAATAATGAAACAAGGAAAATGAGATACAATACATGATGTGGGATAATGTTTGTACAATGCATGATTAAGATATTAATATCTAAAATAATTGTATAGAAATAAATTGGACTCTACATTTATTCATTAAAATAATAATTATATATTATATATCAAATTTATTCCCTAATTTCACCATTATATTCAGTGAATAGATGTGGTGGTGAAAATGGAAAGTAAATGTGTCATGGAGGAAATCATCCACATGACACACAAAAAAAGCCTCATATTTCTAAACTGAAAATAGTAATTATAGTTAACATTCATTACATTAAAATTATAAAATTAATTATATTAAAATAATTATATCATTATATATGAATTTATAGAATTGTATTTTGGAATGTTACATATAAAAAATAGAATTTTTAAAAAGGAGTATACACATTGAAATCACTGTGTTTTCTTTAGAGGATTCCTTAGAAATAATGGTATGTAGATAATATTTTTACCATACTCATGTTGAATATGAATATGAACATAATGTATGTAAAAATGGTAACGTTTCATGTGGAAACCAAATTAATTTATTTGTGTTGATGGGTTGGTGTGAGGGAACTTTAATTAGTGGATAAAATGACATTTAAAAAAATCCAATGTAATATAAAGAGGAAACATGTTAAACATGTCGAGAAGACCAAGAAAACCGGGAATAATTGAATGAGGTACTACATAATGTCAAGAATACCTCAATCATATATTACAAAAAATATTTTTTGTTTTGTTTTTATATCCCTTACTCTTAGATTGTTCACTTTAACAACTTTTTTTAATGTGGTTACAATTAATTACCAAAAATATTATATTTAATGAATAAAAACCAAATGGACCTCATTATATAATTTTTAAATTATGAATTAAAATATGAAATCCTCTTTATTAGGCAATTTCTGTATTTGTATATAACATTAATATTAACATTAACACTTGTAGCACATAGAAACCAATTTTTTAGAATATTTATTTTTATGATTAAATATTATCTATGTAGTGAAATAAAACTTTTGTTTAATAATTTTTTTATTTGAAAAATAAAAAAAATTTAATGATTTCACAAAAAAACTGTATTTTTCTAAAAATTTATTTTATTCAAATGAGAAGAGAAAGCATTTTATTTTATTTGAAATTATTTCTTATGTAAATTTAAATTTTTTAAAAAATCCTTATCACATTTTGAAATATATATTTTTACGAATTTATAAATATTTGATCACGAAAATTGATTATATGTATTTATATTACACTTACATCTTGATATAGTGCTAAATACTTTAATTTTTGTAACAAAAGTATTTAAAAAAATTCAGCTAAAAATAAACAATTTTAGAAAACCCAAAAAATGGAACCCTAAATATATTTTGGAAATATAAATTCAAAATGAAATATATATTTTTTAAATTAATAATAAATAATATATATATATTTTTTTTAATTAAATTAAAATAATAAAATTATAATGAAAATTAATATTATAGAAAAACCAATTTTCAAACATCATGTGTATATATTTTTATTAAATATAAATTTTTAAAAATAGAATTATGAAATAACAATTCATAAATATAAATACTAAAAATAATAATTAATTTTTAACTATAATCTATTTAATTTTTTAAGGTAAAAAAATTCTTCCTTTTAATGGTTATTTGAAGGGATACTTTTTAAAAATACTACTTAAATCAAAATCATAATATCAATAATTTTAAATTATTATTATCATTTTGTTTACTAATTATTATATTATTCATTGTATTTTTTATGTGTTATACAGTTTTTTCTGTGTTTAGTTTCGTTGGTTTTTATTGCATGGCATGCTACAAAAGATAATGTAAATTAAAATGATCCAACATTTCTAGTTGTTATATTTTAGCCACTAAAAAAATTAATCCTTAAAAATTTAATTATTTATCACTTATGAAAATGGGGATTGTATTACTAACATATTTATCATTTGGGATATAAATTCCAATATGAAATCTTACCTACTCTCTTATTAAATATCAAGTTTCTTATTATTCCTAAAACAACATTAATCATTAATAAAATTATATAAGAACTTATGTATATAGTTCAATTGTACAATATCCAAAATACAACATTCCCAAAACCATAATATTTTTTAAGACATTAAACCACGGTGAAAACACATAATTAGAAAACAATTAGCACTATCATTTACTACTATATATTATTAATCAATAGGTAATATAATCACATAGTAGGATATATATATGAAAATATTAATAATTTGATAAACATAACTACAAATATAAGGAATCAATTTTCAATCCCATGGATACTAATATTATATTAATTTTTCAAAATAAATAAACCCATTATTATATCAACATGAAGCATATAATAAACTAAATTGTTTCCATACCCCAATAATTTTTTGTTCAATAGTTTTCCATTAATATATAACTTTTTCCTAAAACAACATTTCATGGTTATTGACACCACCTGATATATGTCCGTAAAACATTAAAGGTTAAAAAATAAAGAAAAATACTTATTGATTTCAGATAATCAAAAAAATTTGATAAACCAAAATATCAATGATAAATATTACTCATTACTTGAAATAAATGATATTATTATGATTTAATTTCTATCATGATATCAACCTCACTAACTAAGGTAAATATAAAATAATCACCTTATACATTATAAAATCCATATACTATGATTATCAAACATTTATGCATGATATCTTATTATTTTATAATACATTTTGGTATCAACATACCAATATTTATTAGCTACATTAAAGTGATCCTGTTTCTACCAAATATGAAAAATTTGGTTAGCAATAAAAAATGACTAAATTATCATATGAATATGAAAACTGTGTCTTGTGATATATTAAATAAATATAACTTCATTTCATCCTTTCATACATTCATGTTCAATATAATTTTTTAACGTAGATTCTATTACTCATTTTTCCTTAATTCACAAAAAATAACCGTAAAAAATTATATGGAATTTTAATACAACATTCTACACTCAAAAATCATTGAAATCTATGAATTTAAATTCTGTCGTACCATTATAAATAAATAATAATATCAATTAATATGTACCATAGTTAATAAATCTATATGTTTTAATCTATTTTACCCATAATCATTCAAAATTTGAATTTACATTATAATGATTTCTAAATACATCATAATTGTTCACTATAGGGATTGTAAATTAAACATAGCATATACCAGAATAGTTCCAAACTAGGTGTGAAATTATTCCTTTTTTTCATACACCATATGATGATATAATAGTTAACCAATCCACTATTTTTAATTTTTTTAATGCTAAATACATTTTTTTTCAAAGTCATATTCCACTTGTTGTATCCCGAAGGGATGTTATTTGTTTGAAATCCATTAAAACCTTAAATTACAAAAAAATTATATTTTTATCATATACATTATCATATACCTATGACATGTCCATAAGGTTTTCAATAATGTAATATAAACCTAATACCGAAAAATAACTAAACTGATCCTAAAAAAATAATCCATTGATACCATCTGTGGCCCCCTAGATCCACACCGCATGGTTTAATGTTAAAAATATTAACAAATATAAATTATTTTTGATACCATGTTTGATAATCCTATTTAGACCATTATATATTTCGTATTACTATTACAACTCAAAATAGTCTCATAGCACTCAATAAACCTTTCGGTAAAATTTTATATAGGACACATTACATAAGAATATTATTTTTCTGCATATATGAATTTTTATCCATATTTGAACTCCACTATACTCCTTTATAAAATTATAAAATGTTATTCCTATTTTCATATATTTTTTAAATGAAAAAAACAAGAAAGGTATGATCTCAAAATCTCAGAAATGGAATGAAAATTAAAATTCCATCAAGGGATAGATCATAAGACATTTAGAAAACCTTGGAAGTGGAGAACTTTACTACTAAAAACAATCTGAAAAAAAATATGTAATATATAAGTTTTGATAGGATGAAAAATAATATCAAATTAACAAATATATATCATAGAAAAATTGTGATGAAACATGATTAAAACACCATGCCCACAGATGTTAAAGACTTACAAATGGAAATTGAGTTTTCAGTCTTGTGAAAGGTTCATTTTTTGAATTATTACTCATAATAAAATTCAAGAGGTATATAAAATACAATGAGAATTTTTTCATGAGGTTCATGTTTTGTGTCATGACATAAATGTACAAGAGGATGTTGGTAGAAGGATAAAGTTCATAAGCTACATTCAAAGGATATTATAGAGGATTAACACAATTAATTGTACATTCATGTCTTGAATGTGTGAAATGGGGAGACAACACCTACCATAAGATTCATATAGTTAATATAGAAATTAAAACCTGAAACCATAAATCAAGAATATTTACAATGGACTTATACTTTATTTTATTGGACATCATATACATTTGGGGAGTCCAATTCAGTCAAACCCCCCTAACTCTCCCTCTTCTGTACATTGATGATCTTGAGGAGATGTCATAGTGGATCTATGTTATATTATTACTTATCTAATTTTTCCATTATAACCTTCTATACATGATGATTTTTTAATTTATTTTGTTTAGGTAAATTATAGGGATTTCACTAATGGTCGTAGAAATCAGTAGTTGTTTATATAGATTTCATGTATTCTAGATATATGATGTATTCATATGACTTCCAATTGTCCTTATTTTTTGTTTAATGAAATTTATATTTTATTGTAAATGTATTATTTATTTCATATGTTTAAGGTAAAATTTGATAATGTGATGAGTTTACATGTTGGTTATTTTTCCTTTCATTTGTTTGGATTCATTTTGGGGTTGACCACATACTATTTTTGGAGGGGTTGGTAGGACGAGATGACCCTAGTGAATTTTTTGTAAAAATTACCAACTAATAAAATATTAGTTTTGAATGTAAATAGTATAATTATTTAAAAATAAGTTATCATTAATTAATTTGTCCTATTTTTGAGATTTAGGGAATCATGTGGATTGGTGGTATCCAGTGGGGAACGAACAAGCTTAGATGGGTCTTGTAGAATCTAGGAAGAGGTGCTGAACTAAAAATTTAATAATTGAATTTATTGTGGATTACTTTTGGTGGTACTCATACTAGACATATGCCTTGATTCATGTTCTATATTTATGAAAGTGTGTGTGTATGACTATTCACATAATGTGGGACCTTTTTAATAGATAATCATTCATTTTGATTTAAATGATTATTATTCAATTAAGTTGAATGACTTGAGTGAGAACCCATGATAAACGAAACAATGTTCCAAGTGCATTGTGGACCATGGGTGCTAGCGTAATTCCAAGACCACTAATGGATTTGATATAGGATGAGACGATACCTAGAAACTTAAACACCCTAAATATGTGGGCGTGATGAGACTTGTAAGGGATGAACCAATCTGCTATGTGAGAACAGAAAAATGTGTTAGTCATTGTTGTTTAGTCCTTCAGAATATATTATTGGGTTTTATATGACATGAATAGTCTAGAGATACCATGGATATAGAGACATTACTTTGTCAATCGCATGGGACATTCAACAATATGGTAAACCCCAATGCCCTAAAAATCTATTTGATCACTATGGTGACAAAGGGGGATTATATGTTCCCTTTATATTGGGAATTATCTCAAGATACCAGTTTTGACTGAGGATCCTGATCTAGATTAGTACACTATAATTATCGCATAGGGAACCCCATTGGTGTCACATCAAGGGATGACCATGAGAGGGTGTATATGGATATGGTTAGAGATTTTTTCTTGTGGAACCATGGACTTGAATCAACTTGTAATCCCATAATTGGTGAGGTAATTAGAAAATTATTGGGAATCCACAATTTCCATGTTATATTTTATTTTATTTTTGATATTTTATTTTATTTCCTAGAAGATTTGGGAGTTTACTAATAGGACTAACAATAATGTGATTGTGTGGGATGTTTTGGAATCACTTTATGAGATGAATGAAACCCTGGGACCTGATATGTTTGTGATTTGGTCTCATGATATATTTTTTGTAGATGTTTGTCATGCCTAACAAAATATAATTTTGAAGATTTTAGAGTGGATTCCTAGAGGTAGTTCCTAGGATCCAACAAGAGAGAATATGTGGCCACATATATAGTTACACCCAAGATGGAATGGATTCCTCTAATATAGTGATAAAATTGTCAATTTCAATGTTTTGGAATTCAATTGACTATACCAATACCATGGAGAACTACCATTACTCCTAAGATGAAAATTGTGGTATGGGTTGTTTTGTGTCCATATTTCTTTAATTCCAGATTTTCAGGATTTTCTAGAGTGACTGTTTGATCCCCATTATTGATGCATAGGATGTACCTTAAGGATCATGTGTAAAAATTATTCTTAGTTAATTTAAAATTCTTAAGTAATTGGATTCCTATGATATTGGTTATGACATCCATAGAGGGTATTCCACTTTTATGTTCTGGGTATCTTAGGAATCAGTTACACCTAGATATATAGTATATATTTAGTCTACGAACTCTTCAGAATATGTTGTTTCTTTATGCTCACGTACACCCTAGTATTTCAATTTAATTATCACGGGTTCTCATGGATGAAGAATTTTTTTTGACACTCCTATCTTTTCTACACATTATGATATTAGTGTGAGCAAGGTATCCTCGGTGAGGGACAATGGTACCTTTATATTGATGCACATTTATAGAGAAAAATTGACATTCGATACGTAATGTATGATTTATTGTTTTCATGGAACATAAGATAAATAATTTGTGTTATTCAATTAAAATTCTTATGTAGGCATCCATAGAGAAATTAGGTTTCTTGTTATCTTATTCTTCATGACAAGCATAGATATATTCTGGCATCTGACTGAATTTGGTATGATTGGTGGTTTATTTATTATTTTGTAGTTATTTTTTATATAATCTGATCGTGTCTTGTGCATGTATCACTCCATTAAATTTATAGTATAGGTTCAGGTTGGTAGTTCCTTATTTAGTTATGTACACACAACCAACTCGAGTTTCCATTTTATTGGGGTACCTATGTAAAATTTTAAATGATTTCATAAACAGTTTGGAAAGTTGATCTAGTTTTAATATTCACATAGAGAATATTTTATAGAATTTTTTTTTGGGTTGTCATATGGATCGATGGTATCATTGATCCTCTCATGTACTTCGTTTCATTTTTTATATATATTTGATAATCATAGGGGGTGATCAATTATTTATACTTGGACGTCTGTATTTATTTTTATTGAAGTGTGTTTAATTTATTTATATTTTCATATATACTCTGAGTTTTATGATGTTTGAATATTTATATTGTTATTTAAATCTTGATTAAAGGGCTTAGATTCTCCGCATGGATCCTTTTAGACCCCCATGGGTATTCACTGGACTTCTATTTTGTTGGGAGGTGTGCCTCTGGCCACATGGTTGTTTGGTCATACAACTATTTGATGCGAGACAAGGTATTTAAAATTGGAATCAATGAATTATTTTTCATTACTATTTATGTCGTAGTAGAAAGGAGTTTTGGAATGTGGTGGGGCTTATGATGGAAACTGAGTTAGTGGGTTATGAAAGCCTTCACTTAATGAAAGTACAGGTAACCAACTGTTCATGATTTTTTATTTTACTATGTGATATTAAATTTGACAAGATTTTCCATTTGTGTGATTCATATGAGGTTTGCAGTTTTGGTTTTAAATTGGAAGATTGTCTCTTGACTAATTGTATGGAGATATGTTTTTTAATTTTTTTTCATGGCATGTAGATGAAAAATTCATCTCATGCATCATGTGTTGAAACATCAATGTCATATATGACACATGGACAATCTAATGTAATATTTTGTCACAAAACTAATGTTAATATATTTAAATTGTTATCATCGTCTCATAGAACATTTTATCATATTAGTACATGGTGGTATTCTATATAACAAGAACAACTTTTATACATATTTAATTTTTATGATATTTTATATGGAACTCCATTGGGAAGATTATGTATGAATATTACAGGGTCCCCTAGTGTATGGGACATGGAGTGACCTATGTAAGATAGTTATATAGGTGGTTCTTTTTTGGGAAACTGGTTGTGGGTTTTTAGTTATTATGTTTGGTTTCATAATGTGTTTGTAAAAACTTATGTTACATTTTTTCAATATAAATAGTAATGAACATATAATTAACCAAACCAAGTAACCATTTTTCACAAGATAATGATCTCCATAGTATGATTATAGTGCAATATAAAAAATTGGATTTGATATTAAATTTATTATAAAAACATATATGGAATTTTGTTGTATATAATGAAATGAAATACTATATAAGTGAACATTTAGATAGTTTTTAGTAGTATAGACATAATCATTAGGGTTATGACGATTAAATTTATTATATAGTATAAGTTATTTATAGTTTCATTGACAACCTATATTGGTTTTTCAAATATATATTATAATGTATAACTATCCAAAAAACATGATGTTTATAGTTCTTAATATATATTGGTAGAGGGTGATGCTGGTAGAGTTAATATGTCAATGTTCTGTGACTAGATTCACAATTATGTAATTTACCAATAACTACATATAGATATTTATCATATTTATATTTCAAAAGAATATAATTAACTAAACATATGTTATTTTTATAATGGTGACAAATTATCTAAGAGGATTCCTTTTTATATGGTTGACCCTAGATGTGATTTCATCTTCTAGTGACTAGTTTTTTATGTGGCTGAATTTTAATAATCAATGTCTATTGGGCTAAATTATTTATAAGGATAATAAAATTATATATATGAGGCTCTATAGTTGGTGTTTAGCATGGTTATTCCACTGTCTGATTTTTAGAGGGGTGTAGTGAGTATAGTCCCATGGGTTATAAACGTATGCAAGACTCTGTTTGATATGTTATGGCTAGGTGGGAGACCAAGTAATCATTGATATGATGTGTTTTCTATATGAAATTAACATTTTGTTATAGTTAAATGGTTTTAGAGTGTTGGTAGACACTCATGAAATGGAATATTGCCAGGTTTTGGATAAGTATTTTGTTGGATTTATGACTAATTTTATTGGATCATTTTTATCCTAGTTCTAAGGATATGAAACTCATATAATTATGTTTCTAATATCTACAATTGGGATGTATTTGATCATATTGTTATTTATTTTTATATGGATTTTAGGTAGAGATATTTATAGTTTCATGCGGTAACTTTTAAATTTGAATATGTGATAAACATGTGCGAGTTGAGGTATGATGATATAGATGCTTATGTGATTGTGGATTAGACATAGCAATATGTCTTAAGTTGTGGAATGTTTATTTTTGGTCATTAAGGAGAGGTATAAGGTAATTCATATGGTGTCAAGTGAACTAATAGCTATTTCAGGTAGTGAGCCACATTGTGGTTAGAAATTTAGAAGATGTTATGGATGAAAATATGGCGAATCATGAATATGTTAGAATGATCCTAGATTTGAAGTGTTAAGGATCAGACATTATCGATAATAAGGATGGTCAATATCTGTAAGTGAATTTTATTTTATCTCGTATTAATATAAATTATAGATCATGGTTCAGATTGGAAAATTAATGAATTACTGCTTTTGAATCCATATTGTTGTAATATCAATTTGACCCAACAATGATTTGTTTGGTGAGCCATGATTTGTGACCTATTTTAAATGGTGGTTCCCCATTTTGTGACATAGTTATTGAGGTGAAACAATCTTTGTGAAAATTTATAGTGGGTAACTCGGTTTTTCAAATAGTTCATGGCATGAATCAAGTGAATAAATATTTTGTGTTCTGTTATAAGGGCTAAAAATGTGAGAAAATTTGTTAATAAGACTATTTGGGTCAAATTGCCTTTATGGAATATACATGTGGTTTTTTGGAATCAAATGTGAGTAGGCCATTTGTGTGGGTAACTAGTGGAAAATAATTTGTTAGTGGCATGATTATTATTTTGAGGTATGTAAATGGGTGAAATTGATCATATTTTGTTTTTTGGGATGGTGGATATCAAGCATCTGTATTTCATTGTGAATGTACATGATATTGGGGAAACCATGTCAAGAGAATCTTGTGGTATGAAATTATAGGGACAGTGAAACACATGAGGAGATATTTATTTAGCTATTTATAGTAATGGAGATAACAATATATTGGAATCTACCATTTTTATCTACAGATAATGGTTGAGATAACCACTGGATGGATGATCCAGCGAACAAGACACCACGAGGTGTTATGAGTGAAGAGTGAGGTGATCACCATCTTGGTGATAAAATTTATTAGTGATCTAGTGGCTTTAATTACAATGGAAGGAATTTTTGTTATACATATATTCATACTATAATCTTATTGGGTATTTGAGGATCATGTATGATAGGTTGATTGTGAGTTAGAAACACATGTGGATTATGATTATTGGTAGAATGGATGGTGAGAATTATGAAGGATGATACGTAATATGGCAGGGAGAATTTAGAACACCTTTTCATTACTGGTTTTAGAATTCATGATTGAAATTGAGTTCTTCATTTAGATTATACATTCTCTCAGAATCGGGACATAGAATGATATTTTTGAGGTTTAGACTACCAAAAAAGTTGTTTTTATAAAAGGTTAAGGCCTCGATTGATGACTCGTGTGTTTCATTTTAGGGTGAAAAGAAGAGGGAGTTGCTGAGAAAAATTTAGTGGATATTGTAAGGGATTTATATCAAGAAAAAATTCATGGAATTAGTGGTAAAAACACGGTGGAAACATATTAACTATATATTCATACTACGAATATGGGTTTACACAATGATATTTACATTCAAAACATTAATGGTTGAATGTGGGAGGAAACACCAGACCTTATGATTTACATAATTAATAAAGAAATCATGTAATGAAACCATACATTAGGTTATTTTATGTGGGGTTCCAAACTTTTTTTGACATGCATACATGGGAGGTAGATAGAAAATTATCCCCCTCTTCTTTACTCCGTTTTATACAATCTGGGTGTGATCAGACAAAGGTGTTGAGTGAGGTCGGCTAATCCTCTCCCTCCACTATCTCATCTATCATTTAGGACTAATTTCAGTGTTGTTATCATTTATGGTATATATATATATTTCAATAGAGGATGGTTAAATCCCTAAATTTTTATCGGGCTTTCGTGTTGCCTAGATAGAGAAATATCGATATGACTTCCACCTGTCTTCATTCATAGTTTGATGCATATTAAACATCCTATATAATTTATTAGGTATTTCTAATGAATATGGATAAAATTTAATGAAAATTACTGTTTATATGATTATGATCGATTTTTTTGTAGGTTTGGGTGCATGTCGGGAGTGGAACATACATTTTTTTTGTGATTTCATCATGGATGAATGGGCCACAATGTTTTCAGTTATTATTCCAAATTGAGTTGATTTTTTTTATAAATTTAAATTGTATAATTAATATTAACTATGTTATAATATATATTTTTTTGTTTTTTTTTGAAATGTGTTAGGGGATCACATGGATTGGAGATGGGTGGTGGAGCATGGTTGGAATTTGATGGAAATAGAGAACACTAGAAGAGGTTCTAATCCAAGTCATTGGAATGTCAGTTTTCTTCATTCCAGGAAAGTGGTCCTTATACTAGTTTTATTGCTTGATGAATGTTGAATATATGCATGTCTTCTTATGTGGAATCACTAGTAAGGTAGTTGACCTGTTATTATTAAATTGTTTAATTTAGATTATTTAGGTTGATTTAAATGAAGTTTTCAGACATGAGTGAGTACTCACAAAAAAAGTGAAAAAGTGATAAGGCCAATAGAGTTCTTGGGTACTTCCCTGATGCCTCAACCACCAAAGGCCAAGGCCTATACTAAAAGGATACCCAGAATCTTTTCCATCCCTAATAGGGGTGTTGGATGAGACATCAGATTGGAAGACATAGTTGGATGGGTGAAGACTATTAAAATGTGTCAGCACTACGTGGATTCAAAAAAGGCAAATATTATATGGGTTATAATTATTTAACCGGGCTAGAGTGGCCTTGGAAATAGAGTGTTGAGTATATACAAAAATAATAAATAGAATAATTAATTTGAGTTTATTTACATACCATGGTGGCATCATTAATATGACTCCATTATGAATGGATTGCATGTATTGAATAGTAATTTAATAAGAAAGAATGAATTAATTAAATTTATAACAAATTTGTATGGATACATTAAATATAGTAGAATCATTTCAAAAAAATAAATGTCTCATGGATGTTAATAAAATTTTATTTGATAACTCATATTTTCAAAATTGAAATTAATGTAAGAGTCCACAAACTATTATCCTCACCGTAGATTTATTATCACCATCAGTTAAGTCTCTGTTACCTATTTATGGGTACGAAATTCATCGGATTTGGATCTGGATCTTGATGATGTTGTAATCCTATAGTGGTTGGTATCTTTTTTTTCTTCTCCACTAATCTTTTTTAGGAAACTCAAAAAAGAATATTTCATTGTATATATATGTACATAAATATTTTATCTTCATTTATTACAAATTTATTTCGTACAATATGGTTTTTTTATTCTAATTTTCTTCTTATTAATTGCGTATAGTATATACATTGAATGAAAAATTCTGGTATTAGAGGGAAATCCTCTTTGACTAATACAATTTTTCATTTTTCAAATTAAGATCAAATTTTACAAGAAGTTGAATGGGATAACTCAACCATGGAAATATATTTTAAAATTAATATTTTTATTTAATAATTAAATATATGTATTATTCAATTATTTATGTAATTCATGTTAAAAAATGGGTTATAATGTGAGAATAAAATTAATATTCATGGTTTAATGGAATCTATTTTATTATCCTCTTTCATATATGATAACTTTATATTCATTTCAATTATTTCAGAAAATAAATAATGTATCAATTTTATTAATGTGAATTCAACTTTGAATATAATTATATTAATTATAATTTTTTATAAAAAATGGAAATTTTATTTCCAAAAAATTATAAAAATTTAAAAATGTTCTTTATAAATTATTTAACAATAAATTATTATAGTTAACTAATAAATATTTCATATCGTATAGTGTATAAAAGTTTATCAATCATAAAAAAATGTTTTTTGGGTATATGTTAATTTATAAATGATTTATAACTTAATTAATTATAATTTGGTTTTAATTAATTAAATAAATATAAATGAAACATTTATTACCAAAAAAATAAAAATATTATATTTTAATATGAAAATTTTCTTTTAAAAAAATATTTTTTAGTACTTTTGATAAAAAATAAAATAATTATTTGATATCCATAATGGGTAATTCATAAATGGATATATATTATAAATAAATTCCCAAATATATATATTTTCTTGTTAAAACTAATGAATCATTCATGAATGATTTATTTGAATATAAATAAATTATCAGGGGCCTTATTTTTTGTAATTATCCAAAAACAATTGAAATTTACTAAAATAGTTAGTTATAATGAAAATTTAATTGACAATTTAATAATATTATTTATAAATACTCTAAATATAATGAAATAATTTTTCTGTTATATTTATAAAAATTATAAGGACTTTTTTAAAATTAAATAACTATATTATGCTCTTCGTTAATTGATTAAATTTTTTTGAATCCGTTTTAATTAATATACCTTATATAATTAAATATTAAATTTTATGATAATTAATTTCAAATTAATATGATTCATAATTTTTATAAATCATATTTAAGGATATTAAAAACATTTTATCAAAAATTATATGGTTTCTTTGTAATATTCATGTAAATTGTTTATTTAAGGAATAATTTTTTTTTCATGAAAGTGTTTATAAATCTCATAAATAATGTCAAAATATAAATGTTTTTATATTGATAATTATAATATCTTAATATTTATTCATTTGAAATTTGTAGAATTAAAATAAGGCCTTATTTAATGATATTATATAAAGTACATTTAAAGATAATTTTGGTTATTGATTTGAAAAAGATGTTTAAATAATAAATTGACATTCCAAATAACAAAATTATACAAAAGATTTCATATTGAATTTTGTATAAAAGTTATTATATTTCAAATTAAGTTATGTCCTTAATTATAGATAATTTATTAATGGTTTTATAATTTTATCTTATTTATGAATTGTCAATAAATAGATATCCAATTTTTTTTCATATATTTAATTTTTAGTTCAAAAAATATTCATAGTTATTAAATTTTTCTGTTATGAATGAGTATTTTTTAATTTTAATTTTTATACATATTCAAGGAGTTAGAGCCATGAGTTACAAGCTACAGGCGACACCAATTTTTTTTCATTTCATATATCATAAATATATATTTTAGTTGAAGTTATGAGTTTGGATTTAATTTTTAGGAATAGTTTGTGAATGTTTGGTTTTATAGAATTCATGAATATTATTCTCAATTGAGTATTTTCTCCCCATGTAGAAAAAATTTGGCTCAGACCACCTATCCTCATAGAGGCATATGCCTCATCTAGATTAAGGAATGGATATTATCAATATCATGTTTCAATATTCCATTACATGAAAATATATTGTAACTTATTCATAGGGTGCATTAAGTTATATATGAATATGTGTTTCTAATATTTTTAGGGTGATAAACACAATGATGTGTGTTATGTAAAATTTTTATATTAATGTAGTTAGATTACATGAATTTTTTGTTGGAATATAGATTCCATGAAAATAACATTATAATCTTGAAGATTGAAAAGGGAATAAAACAAAAGAATATAATGATTTTATAAGATGTAATAATTCTGAATTTAATATTAAAAAAAATTATAATAAATTAGTAATAACTTAAATTAAAACCCAAAAAATAATGATTGTGATATTTGTTATAATGAAATACACATGATGAACATTATCATCCAATTCTATAGTTACATTCCCTAGAATAGTTCCTCTTGATTATCCTTGGTGAGGAATGTAATTGATAGGTTATATTCAAAAACCCTTAGGTAGTTTCACATGAATGATTGGTCATCCAAGATTATCATTTGATAGACTATTTTCAGTGTTTCTGTTTCTGTTACACCTAGCCCTAAAAAAATTCTTTGAATTCTAAAGTAATAAAAAAATATTTCTATATAATAGATTTTCATAAAGGGTTATCCTCATAATTATCCATGTGTCACAACTACTGTTATTTGGATGAATCCCTACATAAATATATTATCTAATGAGTTTAGCTCCAATGTGGGGTTATTTCATTGTGAAATTTGGTTCCTAGATCACAAAATGGATATGATGTATGTCATGATTAATTTTAATGGATGTAATATCATTAAATGATTTCTATGAGAGGATATAAAACCGTGATATTTGTCTGATAAAAAATATTTCTGTTACAGATAAATTCATCACCAATATAAATAAAAAAATTTAATTAATCCTTGAAATTAAGATCCTAATGTATGTAAATCCTAAGAATAGTATCATGAAATAATATTCTATGAATGAGGAATAATTAATTTGTTCAAATAGGCTATTCATTTTTCAATATGAACATAATGATACTAATGGAAACATGGAATATATCATTTATGATTTCAATAGAACAAGGTGCTAATTTACCGAAGGAATTATATAATCATATACATAATATTATTGAATATTTAAATGATATTCTATATGATTGAATATGTTAATAGTTTAGAGATATTAAAAATCATTTATTAGGATTATTCTAGTTTTGAAATTTTTTATATTTTCATTGACAAAAAATTTCCATCAAATTGAATGAATTTAAGGAAATAAAATATGATATTCTCAAAATGTTGAGAATAAATGAACCATGAAATTATTTATATTTTATAGATCTTTATTAATAGTCAATATATTTATAATTTTTAAGGGAAATTAGTTAATTTTTAATGTCTAATAATATATCGTCAGGAATCCAATTAGGGTTATTTGAAACATAAGGATATTTTAAGGAAAGAATTTTGATTCTATATAATAGGATATCCTAGAATAATTGAAGAGGGATGGAAACATAATTGAATATCCAAGTAATGTTTTAATTTTATAAAATGTATTCATAGATTTTAAAGGGAACGTGATACCATGTGTATGTTTAAATATTTTTAAAATATAAGTGAGTTTAAAACCTTTGGAATAATTTAAATGATCATATATTTTTCATTAAATTTATGAAGAAACTATTTACTACATCATAAATTTAAATGTAATTTATTGTTACATGATATATGAAGAAATATATTGGATGTTTATATTTATATATTTTATAAAATATGTTTTATAAATTGTGAATTATTATGAAAAAATGAGATGAATAATTTTATACAATGTGTTTATGAATAAATGGATTCTCTTACAAGTTTTGAAAAAAATATTTTCGTAAAATTTTTTTATATAGGACATTGTATTTATCTAGATAGTTGTTAAAATATGATGGAATGTGATAATTTGTAGTAATGGGGTATTTTAATTAATAAATTTATTTTTTTCAAAATTAAATACTATAAAACATATAATTCTATATGAAATATAGAAATAATAGCGTTTTTTAGATATTCCTATGAAATGTAAGTACATATTATTTCATAAATCATAGTATAGTTTTTGTAGTTTATTAGAAATATTTCTTGATAATAATATAGTATTTTAGAGGCTAGTGGGAGTATGAGGCCCCAACCTTAAACCTTACTTAATATTGAATTAAATGAAAAATTCACATTGAGGATCTTTTCAGGTTTAGAGTTTTAGTGAATTAGAACATAACTATTACATCTCAAAAGATTACAAAGTAGAGACTTCTACAAAGTTTCCATAAAAAAAACTCTTAAAAAGAAACATGTCTAGTTCCATGTTTTATATAGCATGACATTCCCTTGATCCCATCCTTGACCTTATTCCACATTAAGTCCTGTGAAAAACATTTCAAAAAAACATGGGGTGAGCATAAAAAGCTCAGTAAGGTATACACAAAGAATGAAAACTGTTAGTTTTTCAAACATCAAGTAAACCATGTACACTTTATCAAAGTAATACCTTCACCTTCATGAAGTAGTAAAAAAACTCTTCACTGAATAAAATAGCATTACTTACCTTTTTGTAACCAAAGGATTACCATAAAACCCATATAAAGAACACATAACATATATTAGTGTAACTTGGGACATAAACATACTTAAGTGGAATAAAAATACGGTCGACTTCCACACATATCACTTAATGGAATCGCCATACGGCCAATTTCCATACATACATAATGGAATAGCCATACGACTGACTTCCATACCCAATTCATTGGAGGTTATAACGTAACCACCCGTCCTGGTAATCACGACACCACCCTTCATATGGTTTATCACGTAACCACCCGTCAAATTTCCAAGTACCAATATAAAATCATAAAACATAAAACCAATATAAAAGAATGATAACATTTCCACATTTCAATCACAATAAATCATAATAGAATCCTTTTTAAAAACCATTTTCAATACCAAAATACATAAAAGATTATATGGTATTTATTTTATTTTAAAAACATTACGGCTTGTTGAGGAAGCCAAAGACCAAATAATACTCGTAGCGGCGGAAAAGGTCGTTGTCACCGCGTACGTTAAAAAAAACATTCCATTTTGTCATTTTGTAAAACGCTTCGTAGAAAAAGATTCCTTTTGTATAAAAGTAATAGTCAAATGGGTTTATACACCATATAAAATAAAGTTGTGTATAAAACGAAATATGCCTCAATGAAAAAAGATTGAGACGAAGTCCCTTACCTCGGGTCCGACTTGACACGATCGTTCTTTAACATCCTGAATAATAAAATTGAGTTAATTTCTACTTGATTAAGAACGTTTTTAAAGTTAATTATTAATTTTATACCACTTATTTCCATGTTATAAACATTATGTAACCATTTATATTAATAATGTATGTTTTGTCGATATTTGGTTCTTAAGTCCAAAGTGGACTTCTTACAATTACATGTTGTTCATGTGGTCAAAGGTTCTTTATATCCAGAATGACATTCTTTATTTGGATAGCATATATATCATATATATTCATCATATAAATGTATTTATAATATTACAAAATCATTTAGAGGTAAGAAATGAATTGCACCGTCCATGGAGACGGTAAGCCGTACGTACGAATGAACACTACTTTCATTTCTTTTTCATATTAATGGAATTAAAACTAAATGAGAGTTATGTATATTTTAATTCCAGAATTATATTCATAATTTAGATATATCATTCATTATATATGTCCATTATATACATGTACATTTAATAGTACATTACATTTGAGGATAAGAAATGAAATGCACCATTCATGGAGACGGTAAGCCGTACGTACGCATGAACGCTACATTCATTTCTATATCATACTTTAATGGAATGAAATAATAATGATATAGAGGTATATTATAATTCCATTATAACATCATATATAATAACTTTAAATCCATCCTTTACACGTCCCACATATGGCATTAACGAATCACATCACTTTGAGGGGGCGGTAGTCCTCACTTCCATAAATGAAAATATCGTGTTTACCCATAATGGAAACCATAAAGCTATGAACAAAATGAAAAATACAAAAGATTAAGGAAAAAATAAACATATTATATATCATATATAAATATAGTGTCTTCTTAATGGCCTCATTTGAAGGTGTTAAAATAATGTTGAACAAGCATCGTTTCGGGAGGCCGAAATTCGCCATCCACGGAAACAGTATGTTCTTTAACCATTAGATGTAGGTGTGTGAAATTGTAGCTCGAATCCTTCTTATAACAACATCCTAGTATATTGGTGATAATGTATTTGTTACAAAAGAAATTAATAAAAAGATTTTAGGGGGTTGGAGAAGCAAAATAAAACAAAAGGACTCAAAAGAAGACATTACATTAAAATCAGGTAACTCTCAATGGTTTGAGCTCAAAGGCATCCATGGGAAGACTTCTGCCCAAATTGAGGCTTCAAGGAGTAATATAGGGATTTGGAGAGCCAAAATGGGAAGGGGTTGGCCGAGAGAAAGGCTTTGGGAGTGTGGGTAAGGAGGTAGAGGTGGGGGCCTTTTATAAGAGGAGAGGAGGGGCACTCTTGGAAAGTAAAAAAAAGTCACTTTGTTTTAAAATGTTATTCGGATATAAGAGGTCCCACATTGATGTATTTCTAGGATAATGTGATAAGGGTTCTAAATCTACTCATACAATAGGTTTTGGACATGTTTTGGTCTTAGATATTACATTATCATTCCATTTTATTTAAATCGTTAAATAATGAGGTCATCGCTGCATCATCATGATGTCATAAATAATTTAATTTATTTAATGTCTAAAAATTATAAAAAAATACTATGATGTAGGAAATCTTTTTAGATTTCTAATAAATATTTATAGTCAAATATATGACATGTATAACACCATGTTAAAATTGTTTTAGTAAAATAACTCATGTTTGTGTCATTTTTACTTTAACATAAAATAAAAAGTTATTTATGTCATTTTCCAACCAAAGTGGCTCCATGGGGTCCCCAAGTTGACCCATGGCTTTTCTTGGTCGTCCATGACACATCCAATGAGGTTAGGACATGTTTCAATCTCATCTGATATTATTAAAACATTATTTTTACCCTAAACTACACTAATTACCACTAATCGCGATTAAGAACTTAAAAGTTACTATTCACCAAAAATTATTTTAATCTCATTGAACCAAATTTTACTTCATAATGACAACCATGTATGTCAGATTTTTGAAAATCAAATCACAGAAGTGGAAAAGTTTCATTTAAATGGAAAATCAGTCTCTTTAACTACCACCTAGTGGTTTCACTATTCATCAAAAATTGAAGTTTTTCAGAAAAATACCAAAACATCACCCTAAGCTATATTTGATATTCTGAATTCAAAAATGAAGTCCATTTTACAAAATTCAAAAAATATAAGTCAAATTAATTATTTGAATAATTAATTCCCGATCTCATAAAAAATAGCGTGTTTTTATGAAACAATAAGTATCAAAAGATTGACACTAGTTTAAGTCCGATTTCAAAGTGAAATTAATACCAACGAACACTATTGGATTTAATGGTAAAAATATTTTCTAATTTCACTTTAAAACCAATTAAAAGGATAATCTAATCATATAAATAAATTATATTAAAAAGAGGTTTTGAATTAAAATACAACATTTTGCACTATTCATTAAAAAATGAACTTTATCGGAAAGATATCAAAAATTTACACAAAGTAAAATTTGATGTCCCGATTCTAAAGAAAAGTTTTATTTGGTCCAAAAGAATGTATAAGAGTTATCAAAACTATATTCAATGACGGTTCACCATCAAAAGGTGATAATTAAACCTTTAGTGAAAATTAGGGTATAAATGCCTAAAATTGAATTCGTTCGGTATTTTAAGCCTTTATCTTTTATTGGATTAATGTAAAAAAATTTAAAAAACATATATAATCATATTTTAGTCATTTCTATCTACTCCCGCCAATACAACAGCTACATGTTAACTACCATTTAAAATAATAATATTATATTTCTAGTGTACAACATAACTTTTCAAAGAAACTCATCGTTGCGTATCGAGTACTCTATCGAACGTAGAAACCCCTTTTAATTAAAATTAATATTTAATTAGTAAATATTAATAAATATGAAATTGTTTTATTCATTATTTACCTGGGATGTTACATCCTTCCCCCATTTTGGGAATTGCATCCTTGCAATTTTATTCACTTATCAAAATATGTGGTGGTATTTATCCCTCATAGCATTTTCAGATTCCCACGTTGCATATTCAACCATATGGTTTTTCCACCAAACCATTCCTAGTGAATTAACTTATTTCACAACACTTTCTCTCTTCGATCAAGAATTTGGACTGGTTGTTCTTCATAAGATAGGTTCTTTTCCAGCTGAACTACCTCTGGACTCAAAACATGAGATAGATCTGGCATATACTTCCTCAACATCGAAACATGAAAAACATTGCGTACCTGAGATAAACTCGGAGGTAAAGCCACTCGGTAAGAAACTGATCCAACTCTCTCCAGAATTTCATATGGCCCAATGAACCATGGACCCAGCTTTCCTTTCGTACCAAATCTCATCACACTTTTCCATGGATAAATTTTGAGAAAAAACATGATCACCTACCTCGAAAGATAGATCCTTCCTCCGGTGATCCGCATAAATCTTCTGCCGGCTCTGAGCTGTTCTCATGTGCTTCTGAATCAACTGAACTTTTTCTGCCATCTCTTCTACCAATTCTGGTCTCATCAGCTTCCATTGAACCACTTAATCCAAAAATGCTGGAGTTTGACACCGCTTCCCATATAATGCCTCAAATGGTGCCATCTGTATACTGGAAAAAAAACTGTTATTATAAGAAAACTCAACCAATGAAAGATATTGGTCCCAACTTCCCTGATAATCCATCGAACAAGCTCGTAGCATATCCTCCAAGGTCTGAATTGTTTGTTCTGACTGCCCATCTAATTGAGGATGAAAAGCTGTAATAAAATTTAATTCAGTACCCACCGACTTCTGAAGGCCTTTCCAAATGTTAGAAGTGAACCTGGGATCACGGTCAGATACAATGGAGAGAGGAACTCCATGTAACCTAACTATCTCTTTAAGATACAAATGGGAAAGTTGATCTAGGGAAAAAGTATCTCGTATAGCAAGGAAATGAGCAGATTTAGTCAAGCGATCAACAATAACCCAGATTGCATTATTACCTCTAGATGTCTTCGGTAATCCCACGACAAAATCCATGGATATGTTTTCCCATTTCCACTCTAGCACTGGTAAATGCTGAAGCATCCCTTTCGGTAACTTCCGCTCTGCTTTAACCTGCTGACAAGTCAAACACTTCACAGTTAACTCCGCAATATCTCTTTTCATTCCATCCCACCAGTAAAACTCCCACAGATCTCGGTACATCTTAGTATTGCCAGGATGAACTGAAAACGGGGAACTATGAGCCTCACATAACAACCCATTATTCAATTGTGAATCACAAGGCACACATAACCTCTTCCCAAACCTCAAAACACAATCATTATCAATGTTGAATTCATGAAACTTACCCTTTTGAACCAGCTCTACCTTTTTCTGCAACTCAATGTCTTCCCTCTGTGCTTGCTTAATTTTGTCTGATAGTGATGATCTCACTGATACCTGATACAAAACAGAAGAAATTCCTGCACCAAAAACTTCTATTCCAATGTTCATCAAATCAAAAACCAAAGGATCTCTTTCCAAACGTAACATTGTTAATGAAGCATTACTTTTTCGACTCAAAGCATCAACCACTTTATTTGATTTTCCCGGATGGTAGTGAATTGTACAATCATAATCCTTGATTAATTCCAGCCATCACCTCTGTCTCATGTTCAATTCTTTTTGAGTGAATATATAATTTAAAATTTTGTGATCAGTATATATTTCACACTTTACTCCATACAAGTGATGCCTCCAAATTTTTAAAGAAAAAACAACAGCAGCTAATTCCAAATCATGTGTAGGGTAATTTACCTCATGAGTTTTCAACTGTCGTGAAGCATATGAAATTACCTGATCATTCTGCATTAGGACACAACCAAGTCCTTTCAATTAAGCATCACTGTAGATAACAAAATCACCATTCCTAGAAGGATGTGCCAAAACTGGAGCATTCAACAATCTTCCTTTCAACTCCTTCGGTAGTAACCTGAGTCAACTGAGCCATCACTGCAACAAACTGTTTTGTTCTGATTCTGACCATCTCAGGATACTGATTTGAAAGGTCATTTCCCTCTGTATGCCTTCCCAGAAAAGCTGTTCTGTTTCCTCTACGAAAAACTATTCTTAACACTGAAATACATTAGGCGAAGCAACATGGTAATCTTTAAATGCTATTCCATTTCAATCATACCATAAATTAACTTATAATTTAACAATTTTATAACTCCTAAAGTTGTCTAAACCAACCTATGATACCAACAATAAGGCCCCGGCCTTAAACCTTACTTAATATTGAATTAAATGAATAATTCAAATTGAGGATATTTTCAGGTTTAGATTTTTAGAGTATTAGAACATAACTTTTACATCTCAAAATATTACAAAGTAGACACTTCTACTAAGTTTCCATAATAAAAAAAAACTCTTAAAAAAGAAACATGTCTAGTTCCATGTTTTATATAGCATGACATTCCCTTGATCCCATCCTTGACCTTATTCCACATTATGTCCTGTGAATAACATTTCAAAAAAACTTGGGGTGAGCACAAAAATCTCAGTAAGGTATACACAAAGAATGAAAACTGTTAGTTTTTCAAACATCAAGTAAACCATGTACACTTTATCAAAGTAATACCTTCACCTTCATAAAGTAGTAAAAAAACTCTTCACTGAATAAAATATCATTACTTACCTTTTTGTAACCAAAGGATTACCATAAAACCCATATAAAGAACACATAACATATATAAAGGTAACTTGAGACATAAACATACATAAGTGGAATAACCATACGGTCGACTTCCACACATATCACTTAATGGAATAACCATACGACCAATTTCCATACATACTTAATGGAATAGCCATACGACCGACTTCCATACCCAATGCATTGGAGGTTGTAATGTAACCACCCGTCCTAGTATTCACGGCACCACCCGTCATATGGTTTATCACTTAACCACCTGTCAAATGTCCAAGTACGAATATAAAATCAGAAAACATAAAACCAATATAAAGGAATGATAAAATTTACACATTTGAATCACAATATATCATAATATAATCCTTTATCAAAACCATTTTCAATACCAAAATACATAAAAGAGTATATGGTATTTATTTTATTTTAAAAACATTACAGCTTGTGAGGAAGCCAAATACCAAATAATACTCACGGCGGTGGAAAAAGTCGTTGTCACCCCGTACGTTAAAAGAAACATTCCTTTTTGTCATTTTGTAAAACTCTTCATCGAAAAAGATTCATTTTGTATAAAAGTAAAATTCAAAGGGGTTTATACACCGTATAAAAGAATGTCGTGTATAAAACGAAATATGCCTCAATGAAAAGAGATTGAGACGAAGTCCCTTACCTCGGGACCGACTTGCCACGATCATTCTTTAACGTCTTGAATAATAAACTTGAGTTAATTTCTACATGATTAAGAACCTTATTAAAGTTCATTAATCCTTTTATATCACTTATTTTCATGTTATAAACATTATGTAACCATTTAATTTAATAATGTTTGTTTTGTCGATATTTGGTTCTTAAGTCGAAAGTGGACTTCTTACAATTACATGTTGTTCGTGTGGTCAAAGGTTCTTTATATTCAGAATGACATTCGTGATTTGGATAGCATATATATCATATATATCCAGCATATACATGTATTTATAATATTACATAATCATTTAGAGGTAAGAAATGAAATGCACCGTTCATGGAGACGGTAAGCTGTACGTACGCATGAACGCTACTTTCATTTCTTTGTCAAATTAATGGAATTAAAATAAAATGAGAGGTATGTATATTTTAATTCCAGAATTATATTCATAATATAGATATATCATTCATTATATATTTCCATTATATACATGTACTTTTAATAGTACATTACATTTGGGGATAAGAAATGAAATGCACCATTCATGGAGACGGTAAGTCGTACGTACGCATGAATGCTACATTCATTTTTATCTCATACTTTAATGGAAATAAATAATAATTATATAGAGGTACATTATAATTCCATTATAAAATCATATATAATAACTTTAAATCCATCCTTTACATGTCCCACATATGGCATTAACGAATCACATCACTTTGAGGGGGCGGTGGTCCGCACTTCCTTAAATGAAGATATCGTGTTTACCCATAATGGAAACCATAAAGAAATCCCCAAAATGAAAAATACATAATATTAAGGAAAACATAAAAATATTATATATCATATATAAATAAAGTTTCATCTTAATGGCCACCTTTGAAGGTGTTAAAAGAATGTTGAACAATCATCGTTTCGGGAGGCCGAAATTCGCCATCCACGGAAACAGTATGTTCTTTAACCATTAGATGTAGGTGTGTGAAAGTGTAGCTATAATACTTCTTATAAAAACATCATAGTATATTGATGATACTAGAGTTGTTACAGAAGAAATGAATAAAAAGATTTTAGGGGTTTGGAGAAGCAAAATAAAACAAAAGGACTCAAAAGAAGACATTACCTTAAAATCGGGTAACTCCCCTTGGTTTGAGGTCAATGGCTTCCTTGGGAAGAATTATGCCCAATGTGAGGCTTCAAGGAGTAAGAGAGGGATGTGGAGAGCCAAAATGGGAAGGGGTTGGCCGAGACAAAGGCTTTGGGAGTGTGGGTAAGGAGGTAGAGGTGGGGGTCTTTTATAAGAGGAGAGGAGGGGCACTCTTGGAAAGTAAAAAACAGTCACTTTGTTTTAAAATGGTATTAGGATTTAAGAGGTCCCACATTAATGTATTTCTAGGATAAGGTGATAAGGGTTCTAAATCAACTCATCCAATAGGTTTTGGACATGTTTATGTCTTAGATATTACATTATCTTTCCATTTTATTTAAATCGTAAAATAATGAGGTCATCACTGCATCATCATGATGTCATAAATAATTTAATTTATTTAATGTCTAAAAAATATAAAAAAATA
Source organism: Viscum album (assembly GCA_963277665.1). Lineage (NCBI taxonomy): Eukaryota > Viridiplantae > Streptophyta > Magnoliopsida > Santalales > Viscaceae > Viscum > Viscum album. Next base: position 2,000,222,492 of record OY728146.1, on the reverse strand, counting down.
CTATGAAGTAGGAAATTGTTTTAGCTTTATAATTAATATTTATAGTAAAAAATATAGCTTTTATAACCCCATGTAAAAATATTTTTAGTAAAATAACTCATGTTTCTGTCATTTTTACTTTAACATTAAATAAAAAGTTATTTATGTCATTTCCCAACCAAAGTGGATCCATGGTGTCCCCAAGTTGACCCATGGCTTGTATGGGTCTCCCATGACACATCCAATGATGGTAAGACATATTTCAAGCTCATCTCATATTATTAAAACATTATTTTTACCCTAAACTACACTAATTACCACTAATTGCGATTAAGAACTTGAAAGTTACTATTCACCAAAAATTATTTTAATCTCATTGAACCAAATTTTAGTTCTTAATGACAACCGTGTATATCGTATTTTTGAAAATCAAATCACAGAAGTGGCAATGTTTCATTTAAATAGAAAATCAGTCTCTTTAACTACCACTTAGTGGTCTCACTATTCATCAAAAATTGAAGTTTTTCAGAAAAATACCAAAACAACACCCTAAGATATATTTGATATTCTGAATTTAAAAATGAAGTCCATTTTACAAAATTCAAATCATATAAGTCAAATTAAATATTTTATTAATTAATTCCCGCTGTCATAATAAATAGCGTGTTTTTATGAAACAATAAGTATCAAAAGATTGACACTAGTTTAAGATCGATTCAAAGTGAAATTAATTCCAACGACCACTATTGGATTTAATGGTAAAAATATTTTCTAATTTCAATTAAAACCAATTCAAATGATAATATAATCATAAAAATAAATTAGATTAAAAAGAGGGTTTGAATTGAAATACAACATTTTACACTATTCATTAAAAATGAACTTTATCGGAAAGATACCAAAAATTTACACAAAGTAAAATTTGATGTCCTGATTCTAAAGAAAAGTTTTATTTGGTCCAAAAGAATGTATAATAGTGATCCAAACTATATTCAAAGACGGTTCACCATCAAAAGGTGATAAGTGATCCTTTAGTGAAAATTAGGGTATAAATGCCTAAAATTGAATTCTTTCCATATTTTAAGCCTTTGTCTTTTATTGGATAAATGTAAAAACATTTAAAAAACATATATAATCATATTTTAGTCATTTTTATCCATTCCCTCCAATACAACAGCTACATGTTAACTACCATTTAAAATAATAATATTATATTACTAGTGTACAACGTAAGTTTTCAAAGAAACTCATCGTTGCGTATCGAGTACGCTATCGAACGTAGAAACCCCTTTTAATTAAAATAAATATTTAATTCGTAAATATTAATAAATATGAAATTTTTTTATTCATTATTTACCTGGGATGTTACAGGGAGTGTGTATGAACTTTGAAAACATCAAGGATAACAAATAATGAAAAATGTTAAATAGATCCATTGAGTTAACTTGAGAAAGACAATTTCAAAATTAACTAAATTATTATGCAATTATAAGAATAAAAGTGTTTATTCACATAATATTATGAAATTTTTAGGATACGTGATGGTAAATAAATATAATGGGTAATATTTATTTATGATGGGATTTTAAATAATAATTGTATACAAAGAATATATTTTAGGACATGACATTAACGAAAAAAAATTGTTAAAATTAATTACCATAATAAAGTTAATATCTTTGATATTTGAACACATTTACAATGTTTAATTCACTAGATTTCATAATTTTTATTAGAAATATTGGTGATGATAAATGTAAATTGTATCATGTGTTAACCATAATCAATTTAACGTCGCTTTATCCACAAAATGTTTAATATAATATTGATAATGTTTTGAAAGGTTACATTAACTCAAGTAGATTGATTGATAACATAATTTCATACTTGATAATGATGTTAAGTATATAAATGGAACTATATAAACAATAGATGATGAAATTATAATTTTTTTATTATGATGTTAAGTAATATGAAAACAGGCTTAGTGGGATGAACATAAGGAATATGATTCTTAAGATAAACAATTCTTAAAACAACTTTTCTTCCTAAATGTAAATCACTATGAGTATAGAGATATTGGTTTATCATATGATTATTTAGGGTTGCAACATGAATTATATATGTATTTGATGTTTAGAAAGGTTTAATTTAGGAAAAAAATAAGGTTTGTGTTTGGTCTTGGTGTTGAATACAAGAGCAATTGAGGTATTTTCTATAAAAGTAAATTTCATTTTTATTAAATGAAAACCTATTTAACATTCATTCCCATGTTCTAGTAAATTACATTACATGATCGGTCAAATGCCAATATACCCTTAATGTAAATACTATGAGATTACTGAAGGAACACAGGACACCCACAGATGGGAGGGGTGAATTAGGGTGTCAATTTTTTTTAAACTAATGGATCTTGTTCCCACATTGGTAAAAACCAATTTAACCTGTATGATGGATAAGGGAAGCAATAACACATTCACATACAATGATATGACACAACACATTTTACTTGGTTCACCACTATGGGATACGTCCCAGGAGCATACGCTGAAATGTTTTTGGTCATATGAAATACCACTATTCATCAATAGTTGTGGATTACAACGCTTTGGGAATAGTCACTATGTCCCAGGCTCACTGCATTTACAACTATTCAGGGATAGCCTACTGCATCCCTCAGGTCAGTCTCATTGACTCCCCCTAGATCACTGCTATTGATGAAGTCCTAGTCAGTTTATATATATGAAGGTATCTTCAATATATTCTCTTTGAAGTAATTTCCTCTACTTAGCACGATACTCTACCTACATCGAAGACTAGTAATGATGAACTTGAACCCACTGAACCATTGAACCAGATAAACAGAACGTGCAAACAACTTTCACTAACAATTGTGCGCAACAACAACCCTTAGCGCGCAAGACCATACTACTGCGCACATGTTTTTTTTGAACCGAAAAATATTTCGTGCAACAACACCCATTTTTCTCAAAATGAATCTTTTACTCACCACATCAATTGTTACACACAGCTCTACCTATTTTGCGCAGTCAGAAATTATTCGCGCAATTTGGATTTTTCATGCAACTCAGATTTTTCGCGCAGTGCAGAATTATTCGCGCAACCCCTTTACGTGAAGCTTTTACACGCATCAGACCTCAGATCATCTCTAAGTATTAACCTGTATAGAATGAGGGGGTACCACTTATTTATTGTAATTTTAGTCCCCCGCGCGTAAAACCCATCTTTGCACGAATAAACTCTCATTCGGCATGCAAAACATTTCGTGCACATCACCGGATTTTTCATGTAGCCCATGACTTTTCCATTTTTTGATGTTCGGATTCTAAAAAAATGTTCGTGAAAAAAACCTTGCCCCACTATTTTGCGCACCACACTATTTTTTTCACCCAACTTAAATATTTTAGGTAGGGCCCTCCTTCTTCACGCACCACTTCTTCTTTGCATACACCTCCTATTACCAGCAAACCATGTATTCATTTTCCGATTTTGAGGCCCCAAAATTTGGCAAACACTGGAAAACAGTGCCACCTTAAATATTGTTGTCTGCCTAAACAGTAAGGTCACATTGGTATCAGAAATTCTGAACATCCACTGAGGATTGAAAAAAAAACACAGCCCATAATCCAAATCATGCATAGAATATCCATGGTTCCAACAATCTCCCCCTTTGTGTTTGTTGTCAATCACTAAAAAATTCAGCTGATTACCATCCACAAGAAAACCAAAAGCGCAAGTAGCAACTCAGCCAAAATTCTAAGTCAACATGAGCAATGATTGGTGTAGAAATCAAGAGAGGAATCTTGAATTGGGTTCCCATGTTTTGGAAAATTCAATGACGCCCAAGCAATTTTATTAAATTTTCCCAGAGTCCAATTTATTCCTTCTTACCCTATAATCGAGATCTCATCGTGATACCTTACATGTCCCGAATTTATTCATTCTCCCCCATTGGAAATAAACCCAATGATCGGTATTTTCTCGTTGAACATCTCAATACACCCCTGGATAGTATCTCCCCCATAAACCTACAACATGTATAGAAAAAGATTAAAAATAGTTAAAATAACTGGGGAGAGGGGTATTTTGTAACCATTTTATGGACTGAGAGGTGGATGAACACCGAGGTTCAACCGAAGCTTTTCTTACACAGCCACTGACAGTGGCTTGGTCAAGTTATCTTCCACTTACTCATCAGTTCTCACATGATCCATTCTAATTACACCTTGATAAACATTTTCTTTGATAAACTGATATCTGATTTCAATATGTTATGTACGAGAATGGTGAACATGATTCTTCATAAGATCAATGGAACTATTGTTATCACAGCAAGTTACCATTTGTTGTTTCACCTCCTCAAAAATATTTGTTTGTTGTTTCATCATCCATAGTAGTTTAGTGCATACCTTTGTGATGGAGATATACTCGGCATCAGCAGTACTAAGAGAAGTACTTTCTTATTTCTTGCTCAACCGACCAACACATTTATTCCCAATATAGAATGCTCCACCACTGGTGTACTTTATGTCCACTACATTTCCAGCCTAGTCAGCATTAGAAAATTATGATAATTGAATGTACCTTCCTACAAGAAATTTTATGACACAGTTGTGAGTACCCTGAATATACCTCATGATTCTTCTTACAACTAACATATTCTCCTCCATTGGATTACTCTAATAGCGGGCCGCTAGACATGTTGCAAAGACAATATCTGGCCATGTCACTGTCAGGTAAAATAGGCTCCCAATTATCTTCTTGTACATTGTGGGATTTACAGATGTCCCATCCTCATGCTTTCCGTGTTTGGTTCCAACTACAATCAGAGTTGACATTGGTTTTGAGTATTTCATATTAAACTTCTTTAGAAGGTCTCTTATGTACTTTCCTAGAGAAATGAAATTATTATCCTTATTTTGAATCACCTGCATACCCATGAAATATGTGAGCTCCCCAATCATTGAAATATCAAATTCTGATTTCATGTGATTGGAAATTTCATCCATAGATTTCTGCCTGCAGACACCAAATATAATGTCATCCACATTGACTAGAACCATGAACTAATATTTTGGATAATTCTTCACATATTGATTGCAATCTACTCCTCCTCTTTTGAATTCCACCTTATTGAGATAAGATTCAACCTGGGAATACCATTCTCATGGTGCCTGTTTCAAACCATATAGATATTTCTTCAGTTTGCAAACCATTGTTTCATCAGTAACAAGAAGAAAACCCATCAGTTATTCAATGTAGACTTCTTCTTCAAGTACACCATTCAAAAATGTTGTCTTGACATCCATTTGATATACTTTATATCCACTTTACAGTGCCATGGCATGGAAAAGCCTGATTGACTCCATTCTAGCCACTGGAGAAAAGGTTTCTTCAACATCAACACCTATAATATGGGAGTATCCTTTACATAAAAGTCATGCCTTATTTCTAAAAACTCTTTCATGCTCATCAAACATGTTCTTGAATATTCTTTTTGTACCAATCATATTGTGACCTTCGGGTCACTGGACAAGATCATATTTTTGATTATTGTCAATCTGATCTAACTCTTCATTCATGGATTTCAAACATGATTCATCATTTGTAGTTTCTTTAAATGAGGATGGCTCCACAACTGACAGAAATGCAGATTGAGTGTTATTACTCATCCTCCTTTTTTTGTGGTTACACTCATATCCCCAATTATGTTAAATGGATCAATATAAGATCTCATTTTTCTCCTCTGAGGTTCATTTTAAATCTCTCCAGCCTACATTTCCTCTTATGATTCTTCTTCTGAGTCAACATCATGATGTGACTGCTAAGGGTTATGTCCACATTCCCATATTCCTATATTTATATTTACTCCATGTTCATTTTCTTCCTCACGTTCTATCAGATCCTCATAAGAAATCCGTGAAGCGTTTTTGGTTTTCTCTTCAATGATATTAACATCCCTACTTTCCACGATCTTTACTAATCGCTTGTTGAAACACATGTAGGCTTTGGTGATCATTGAGTATCCAAGGATAATTCTTTCATCTACATTGTCACCATACTTCCGATGATTTCCTTCTTTGTTCCTGATGATGAATTTACTTTAAAAAACACAAAATTATTTCAAATAGGTCTTCCTTCCATGCCATAATTAATATGGTGCCTTCGTCTCACCCATATAAAGTCTTGTTTGCTTTTGAATATACATTGCAGCTTGAAAATCATCTTTCCAGTAATGTTGTGGAATGCGACTCTCAATCATCATAGTTTGTGCCATGTTGTTCACATATCGATTCCTACATTAAATAACTCCATTTTGTTTTGGAGTTCACACAACAGCTACCTGATGTTGTATCCCATGCTTCTCCAGGTAATTTCAAATTCAATGGATTTGTATTCCCCTCCATTGTCAAATCGCAACACTTTTATTGTTCGTCCAATATCATTCTCGCCAATTCACCGATATGTTTTCAAGCATTCAAGCACCCACTATTTCCTGTGATTGACCATTACACATTCCATTATACTATAACCGTCTAGGAAAAGGACAATGTACCTTTCACCTTGAGTTCTGACAAAATTTATCTGCCCACATACATCTGTATGAATAATATAAAGAAGATGAGATTAAATTTTCTTCTTTGGCCAATATGAACTGCAGACCATCGTCCCACGAATGCAAGAATCACAAGAGATTTCAGGCTCATGTTTCAGGTTGGAAATGTCCATGAGAATCCTCAATTTTGATATTTTCTCTATGTCTTGTTGATTGATGTGTCCCAGTCTCCGATGCCACAAATTGTTTTCTTCTTCCATAGCCATGTAACAAACATTTTCATTACTATAAACCTGATACAAGTTGCCTTCTGTTCTGCGTCCCTTCATATGTGTATTGGATATCTTTCCCTTGATAGTGTTTCTTTTCTGTTTAAAATTTTCTATACGTCCAGAGTCACATAGTTGACTCACGCTGAGTATATTAAGACGTAGGTCATATAAATAAAGTACTTTAGTCTTCTTTATCTCTCCAATAGCTAATTCAGTAATTCTATTGCCTTTGATTATCATAGTTTTGTCGTTACCAAATAGTATTGTACCATGAACCTTGCTTTTGATATCTATTAACAGGCCAGCATTGCCTATCATATGAGATGAACAACCACTATCCAGAATCCATGTAATGTTGCTTTTTGCAGCTTTGAGGGAAACCTATGCAAGGTTGGATCTCTCAATTTTCTTCCATTGTTTCCATAAGGTATTGGAATGAGTATAGAGCACTGGTGGCCTTTCAATTATCTCATAGGTTTACATTGGTTTGTCATATTCGATGTATTATTCAAGTAGAGAAACCCTGCTTGTAAGAGAAACACTATCTTGTTGATAAGATTTGACTTGTCTCAAACTCCGGTATGAGGTGTCCAACTGCCTTCTCTGCCTTCAGTTAACAGCTTTATGAATAAGTTAGAGCGACACAAACAATATCCATAGAAATTATTTTTTCTAAATGAATTAGGATATGAATTTTTTCTTCTCCGTTGAACTCTCATATCTTCTCCATTTAGATAGCTTCTTTCCTATTCACAACAAGACATGGTATGACCTAAATAACCACAGTACTGACACTTCATGATAGGAAATATCTTCTCAATTCTCTTTATCCTCGTTTCTTTTTACAGTGCGATGACAGTTTGAGGGCCCCTTTTTCAAGGAGCCTCAAGGATAATATTCTTTTCTTATTTCAGATTGAATTGAGGGTTTCTATTTCTGCACATCAGAAGAATTTTCCACATCACCCACATTCAGCTGGAATTTATTTTGGTTACATATATTTGTAGCATATGACAACTCTACATCACAACCAATTCCATTATTTCTCATGCAGGTAGGTCTCTCTTCATTTATAATCCTTTCAACTCCATTATAGCCATGCTTTTCTCTCTCCAACAGCTCAACATTTGAGAACCTTACAATCTACATTTTCTTCCCTGATTCTTTTGAAATTTAATATTTTTCAATTTTACTTTTAAAAGTAACAAATTCCTCCTCAAGATGCTCATCAGTGTGGGGATTTTCCTCTAATCTGGAGGAGAGTTCCTTGATAACCTTTTCATGCTCTTCAATTCTCAGCTTCAGATCCACTACATTATAATTTCATTCAAGTATTTTTTACTGTACTTTCACCAATTCTTACAGTGGTTCAATTTCAGCTTCATGTTGATCAACATATTTAGTTGATTTTTCTACGATTTATTTCCACTTATTTCAACTCTTAAATTTAATCTTAAGCTTACTATCAACATCCTTACGTTTCCACTCGGGATTTGCACTATTTGTCAACTGATTTTATCTAAATGTATCTTCTAATTTTTCAACAGTGTCCATCATGGAAGCATGGTTCCCGGTTTTTAATTTTGGTTCTTCTTCATTACAGAATTCATTATCATCATTTTCCTCTTCAAAGAAAACACTTTTCTTTGTTACTTTCTTTCTTGATTTTAAGTCTCACCTTTGGAAAAAACATTTCTGAGGCTTCTCAATTTTTTCAGAATCACTATTCTCACCTTCAATAATTCTTGAACACTAAGAGGCAATGTGACCATCTTTTCCACAATAAAAGCAAGATATAGGTAACTGCCCTTTTAATTTCCCTTTTCCTTTCTAGAAATTATTTACAATGAGAGAAATAATTTCGTTTTCCTCATCATCTTCATCACTATGATATTTTTTGATTTTCAGTTTCCCAATAGATTTGAATGCCATTTCCTTACTCACTCGAGTCATAACATCTTCTTGTTTGACTCTCATTTCATATACCACTAGGCTGCTCAGTAGATCATCCAGATAAATATTGGAATGATCTACTTCCTCTAGGGCTGAAACCTTTGCATTGCGCAGGGGTGGAATTCTTCTCAATATTTTCTTCTTAATGTCAATTTCTTTGATTTCTTCACCTAGACCCGTAATTGCTCCAACCGCTTAAATAATTTTATTGAAGGGGTATCCACTCTTATTATCATTTATCTTTAGATCAATGAACCTATTGTGAAGGACATATAGTTTCGCCTCTTTCAATTTTCTATCTCCTTCATAAATATATTCAATTTTATCCCAAATGGACTTTGATTAGGTCCAACTCATATATTTTAGATAGATATGATCAGAAAGGGCTGTGGTGAGAGAATTATGTGCTTTAGCATCTGCATCAATAATTTTCCTATCTACATCTGTCATAGGTGTCCTTGTTGGATAAGTTATAGGTATACATTGTATAGTGGAAAAAAGTACATCTATTCCATGGGATCTTAGATGACATCTCATTCTGTTCTTCTAAATCTGAAAATCACATCTATCAAACAGAGGAACTCCCCTAACACTGGCTGAATTTTCCATGGGGGTATAATACATATCAAACACCAGCTACCTGCCCCTTATACCACTTGGAGGACCCCATGACACCCTGAGAGGGGAGGTGTAAATCAGTGTGTCAAATTTTTTGTTTAAACTGATGTATCTTGTTCCCATGTATGTAGGAAGTAGTTTAACATGGATGATGGATATGGGAAGCAATAAAACAGTCACATGAAAAGAGATGACCCAACACTTTTTACTTGGTTCACCTCAAAGGGCTACATCCATGGAGGATACACCGACAGATTGCCGATCGTATCAAATACCACTATTCTTCACTAGATGTAGATTACAAAAGTTTGGGAACAATCACTTTGTCCTAGGCTCACTTCCTTTATGACTGTTCAAGGATATCCCACTACGTCCCTCAGGTTACTCCCGTTGAGTCCTCCTGGATCAATACTTTTGATGAAGTCCCAGTTAGTTTATAAACGTGAAGGTCTCTTCAATAGATTCACTTTTAAGTCTTTGCCTCGGCATAGCACAAGACTCTTATTGCATCATAGACCGATAATGATGCGATTGAATGCACTGAACCACTGAACCAGATAACTAGAACGCGCAAACATGTTTCACTAACAATTGTGCGCTACACCAACCCTTTGCGCGCAAGACCTTGCTATTGTACACAATTTTTTCCTTTTCACGTGGAAATATATTTTGCGCAACAACACCATTTTTATTACAAACTGAATCTTTTAAGTTCCACCTCAGTTTTTACATTTTAACTCTACCTATTTTGAGCAGCCATGAATTTTTCTCGCAATTTGGATTTTTCATGCAACTCAGATTTTTTCATGCAACGCAGAATTTTTCACGCAACCCCTTTACTCAAACCTTTTACACACATAATCCTCAGATCGTCTATATGTGTTCAAATGTATAGAATGAGGGGGGTCACCTCTTATTTATAGGAATTTCAGAACCCCGTGCACAAAACCCATATTGGGTCGAAAACCCTCTTATTCGGCACACAACACTTTTCATGCAGGAATCGTTTTTCGGGCACAACACCAGATATTTTGTGCATCCCAAGCCATTGCCATTTTTCGACGTTCGGATTCTAAAACACTATTTTAGTGAATAAAATCGCTCCAATATTTCGCACATGACGTAGTTTTTCAAGCCCAACATAAATAATTCGCACAGGGCCCTCCTTTTTCGCGGACGACTTCCTCTTTGAACAAGCTTCTTTTACTGTTGTCTGCATAAACTATATGATCACTTTGCATGAAAATATTCTGAACTTCCACTGAGGATTGAAAACAAACACAAACCATATTCCAATTCATGCATAGAATAGCCCTGGTTCCAACAATCACCCTAATCAATTATTAATGTGGTGAATTATTGGTTGAAATTATATGTTAGGAATTGAATTAATAGATTCTTTTATTCATTTAAAATGGTTCCGTAAGATATATAAGGGTTATATTCATGAGGTAAAATGGAGACTTATTACCTAGAAAAATCCATGAATGACAAACAATGTAGTCATCGACATATCTAGTCTATTTCTATGAAACCTGAAAATATTATAAAGATATACTAAAATTACCTTTCATATATCTAGTGGTCAATAGATGTGAAGGAAAAAATTATTGTGTATGTTACATATCATGTATATGATACATATAGTTGTGTAGATATTCTCATAGATATATGAGAATATTTTATGTTGATCAAACTAGACCCCTTAGTATCTTGAGTAGATGTAATGATTCTACAGAGGATAATAAATATTTATATCTTTGAAATATAGTTTTCATATTTACATTCAACACTGTTATGGCATGTATGGTCACAAAGATAGGTCTTTTGATATGGTTTATGTTTTAGAAATTTTTTTCAAAAAATAATGATTTAATGTTGAAACCATATCCAATTAGATTTTAAGATGGATTATAAATTATTAGTGAATTGTTTATACTATCGTTATAGAATTTTTTGTTTGTTGGATATTACTGAATATGAACTTAATGGATTAATGGTTTATTTAATGTAGGTAAATTTATTTTCCATGTGGTTTAATTAATATTAACCTTCTATGAATTGATTAAATCGAATTTATTTTCATTTAATAGGATTTCGTGAATTAATGATGACGTGAATAAATGTAAATATATACATTAACCATGGAAACCACATATCATTAATTGAAATGAATCATGTATGGATAAATAAAGTAATGTGATTCCTTTTATTGTTAAAAATGACTATATATAAGCCTCTCAAAACACTCAGCCTTCTTGTAGCTTGTTCATTACTTTTTTTTGAAGAAAATAGAACCTATAAATATGAATGGGGTCCCTCTGATTGAGATTGGAATCCACATGATGGTGTAGTCCAATATGGGTTAGAAGATTTTGTTTATTTCTCATGTTATCATCATCAAGGAAACTTTTTGGAGATTATTTCATTAGCTGTCCAAATAAACACATTTATGTTCATCAGTTTTTACATGTTCAAAATATCAAATTTAGAAAATATATTTTCGCCATTCTTCATCTTCTACCATGTCTATTTTATAAACAATTAAAACCCAACATTTAGATGTCCCTTGAACCATCTATAGATATTATCACTTGTATTGCAAACACATGAGGACCATGATTACATTAGTGGAATGTTTTTGATGCCATTGGTTAATAAGTACATATAGAATCAATAATTTTCTTGAGATACTAGTTATTATTGGGGATCATAAAAAAGATTCCTCAATATTAGTTATACCATAGGGAACCTATTTGGGCGCCTCTTTAAAATATGGCCATGATTGTTTCACGACCCGACCAACAAGTGCCTTCCAAGCTGGTGGAACATCATGTGAGACACTCCAATACCATCAATTATAAGCTTTGGAATGATTATAAGCTCAATTTAGGAAAGGATAATGTGGAATCCCTTATACTATGTGCATGCACGAACATAGAAAACATGCTCTATCAAAATGTTCAACGATAAAAATAAAATTGTAAAAATATTGGGGGTAAACCATACATGAAAGAACCATTATGCAAGTATCAAATGAAAATAGTGTTGTTCTAATGTATAATGTTGGATTATATACAAAAAAATATAGAGGATTTACCAACCCCACCAAAATAGAAACATTTGACGGAAGATATCCAGACTCACAGTCTCCATTGTTGATCATCAATCATGGTCATCTAAGCATGGTATATGTCTTCTCTTCTGAATCATACTCCCAAAAATTCACCATTGATCTATATATCATCTATATAAGGTAAAAAACATTTAGGTCAATTTAATATAGGGGTGAGTATATATACACCAAGTAGGATTCCCAATAGAATGATAAAAGAGAAATAGAATGATACGATCGTCTTCTAAACTCCTAATAAAGAGAAAAAAACACAACATATAGGCTAAAAAATAAACACATGATAGAGAGAAATGATTTTTAAATATCCAATTCCCACCTAGAATGATGAGTTTTCCTCTAGATCCAAAGGTCCATGTCTAATTTCTAACACCATGAACAACCTCACAAGAGTTTGAGTGATGTTTAATCATCACTGCCTCACACTATAACCCCAGCAACCCTAAATGTCTTGGAGAAACCAATCACTATTGGAGCTTAAATATGTAGGAATACCATTATATAGATAAAATAATCTAGATCTTGGAATTTATACGGTAGAAATGCTTCTATCATTTTAATGGATATGGGGTACCCACTCCCTGGTGCAAGAAGGGAGTAATGACACATACATCTATTTGATGTTTTCACCAATCCAGTAATATTGATAAGCCAATGTTGAAATAATTTCAATTATCAAAACACCTCACAAAATTTCTCTAATTCCAAAATTATGTAATTTATATTGTTCTATGTTGAAAAATTCTCATGATTGGCTAATCATGGGCCCAGATTCGTGTTTGGAAAAAATATACACACATGGTAAGAGATTCTGAGCAAGGAAGATTACATGTACCTTGTGACACATTGTGTGTGACCATGCCTAGACGCATGGATGTGTCCTCACATGCATAAGGATTTGATTTCTATATAGAACTACATGGTATATATATATTTTTCATAAAATATTTATTGGATTTCCAGTAGCTACTAATGCCTTTCTTCCTATGACTGTGTACGTTGTCTCATTCCTATGTGGGCCCCCATCCCGTTTATATCTGTCATGTCTGGGTACAGTAGTTATGTTTAAGTACATGGTCATTCCCATTTACATTGGTCGTATCTAGGAAATTGTTAATGTATGTTTACGTGTATTCTATGAGTATATCTCGAGCCATTAGTAGATGACCACATGGCATTCATGGATCATACAAAACATTTGATATTAATCTAAACATGAAAACCTTCTAGTTATAGACAGTGGAATACACAATGTTTGTCCTCATCCTTATATAAAGTGAATGTCATGGTATTATAAAATCTAATGAAATTTCTACACATCTCTCTCGTGGTTTCATCAATAATATTTCTACCATGATTCTTGTCTGAGAGCATAGATATATGGCTTAATGAACCAAATTAAGCACTAGTAGTCCAATATCAGCCACCCAAACTTCATGAGTTTCATATTGTCAAACGGCACATCTCCCATTGAAAAAGTACTGAGATCTATAATCTAATACAATTAGTCGAAAATTACTACCCTCATTTCAACATGAATCATATTCAACGAAACATTATTTACCATTTTCACACATAAATTAATATTGTTGTTTCAATCATTGTTGAATCCGTCCCAAAAATACCAAATAAAAACCCCATTGAATAACTGTGAAATACATGATGAATGATGGAGGAAAAGAACATGAATGAGGTGATATAATAATTGTCGAATTTGTTCTGGACCAATTTTTAAATAACTGTTTAAACCTGTGGGAATTTAGGGGATTACTAAAATAAAATTTTGATGATTTAAAACTAAAAAGGCTGAGTTCATGTGAAGAATATAAATCATTCTTAAATTATATAATATAAAAATCAAGTCTCAATATATAGTTAGGGGAAAACCCTCCATTAAAATTACCATATATATATACTTCATTGATTATTGGTGAAGGATTCATTCTACAGAAAGGAATACGGTTACCCACCAACATTTTACATCAATATCATCATTAACCACCACCCATTTATCATCGAACCTTAATCCTGATCCACTAGCAATGATAAAGAATAATTCATTCTCTCAATTCTCTTTAGGTTATGGGGATAGTTCTAGTTATTTTCCATAAATTGTTATTTATAATGGATGTTTTTCTATTGGTCCATTAAATAAATTAATTATTTTAGTTAACACATGCAAAAATTACTTCCTCAATCAAAATCCCAACGTTGGCCAACATTATGATATAAAATAGGTAAAACCTATATTCTTTAATCAACAGTGGTATCAAATTCATAATTATTGTTCATTATCAATATGAAAGAAAATTATTCTGAAATGATGTGTGAACAATATTTATTATATATATATATATTAATATATTAAAAATAATAATTTCGGGTTCCCGTGGGACCTAAACACTACACCGCCTATAAGGAAAAATCCAAGGAAATATATTGAAATAGTCAATGGAATAAAAAAAATTAAAGAATTTTAATTAAATCAACATTCAAGGACTTTTCCCAAAAAATAACATGCCTCACAAAAAGTTTGGGGATCTAAACCCACACTTAACACTCATGATCGATGAATCTCTTTTACATATTCAGATACTACCAAAGGTCCCCAACAAAAGGGTTCATCCATCATTATACACTCCCATCGGTCCTTGATTGAAAATGGGTACTACGTGAAGGTGGATCTATCCTCATTTACCATATCTATGTTGTCAATAATATGTTTATGGTCATGAATGTATCTCTTCAGCTATGAAAGATGAATGATTTCATGATCTTATCCTAACTATGTTTTGAAGGGAAAGTTGTATGAATCCTCTCCAACCCATTATAGGATCTCAAATATCCTAATGAACTTGACATATAATAGTATTCCTAGTATAAATCTACACAATCATCATCATGGGGTGAATAATAAGAATACCTAGCATCCCTTCATGATACTAAAAGGAATATGATGTCGATACACATAATTTTTATGTTACCTATGTGTTTCCCTCGTTGGTTCACAGATCATTAGAACCCTCCTATTCCTCACCTACACCAACTCTTTCCCAATAAAAATAGCATTTATATATCAGTCCATATAAGGGTGAACTTAATTGAGTTATATATAGGGTCTCAAGAATTGTAATGCATATATTATATTGATATATATTATACAAATTAAGTGATACAATGTATTGTGATTACCCTATCTATGGTATAAGTTTAATTCAAAAACTCTATGTATAACCACCAATACATGGGTTTTCCTCTATTTCTATATGACCTTCTATGGGGAAATGTTATAGTAATCCATTACTTGTTCCAAAACTCCTCAAATTGACATCACAAAAAACTATGACATGAAAAAATCATTAGAATCAGAAATGATCATTGTTTTTTATCCCATGATTCTTGAAAATATAATGAATGTAATCCTTCCCCAAACACTCATCCAAGCTCTAGTCACCTTTTATAGGATTGTTTCCTGAGTTGGTGAGTTGGGGTGTTGGTAAAAAATCACCATGAAATAATCATGAGCCCTATCTATCTCCATAACCTCATCACGAAATACTTTAATATTTGATACCACTAATTTTATTCGATATCCATTTGTTGAGTAAACAATATTGGAACCGAATTTTCTTCCTTTACCTATTGACATGTGAGTCACCAAGTGAAAATCCTAGTAGTGCTCGACTTCGTTCCACCCCACCCAAATCAATATGAAATTTTCTTGTACATATTTTCTATACTAGGATGATCCACCAATGTAAAGGTGTTAAATTGATTCATCACCCCCATATGTATCATTATAGGGGAAACTGTCCACCCCATAAAATGGATTACACAATCTCATCATTTGAAAATATATCATCACATATCAACTCAATGTCAATTTCTACAAACAAAACATCACTCAAACCCTAAATAAGCGGTGGATTCACCACCACCAACTGAAGAAAAATACAGTCCTCTCCTCCACTAGGGTCCACATAAATTAATCAAAAAACTCATACTCCTCATCCACATTGTGAGAATGAGTGTGTCTGCTATGGAAATATTTCACCACATTTTATCTTCTATGGAGTATAGAGTATCTTAATATAATAAATACAATAGATACTATAAAAATTTAATTTGTATCATGTTGTGGTCTCTATAGGTGATAATATACGTATGACATTGGTGGTTGGTGTAAACTATAAAACCATCACCCAAAAGATAGTAGCTCTACATATTTATAGTGAATACTACCAATACCAGCAACATATGATGGGTCTTATAATTCAACTAACGGTGTCTGAAATGTCATGAACCATATAAAATCACCAAATTACTCTATGTTAATAAACAATCGATCCTAGCAACATAAGAATCACGAAGAACAACGTAATAATCGGCCTCCTTCGTTATTCTTAGAATAATAGAACACATCAACCTCTAACTCAACTCATCAAAGGATCTCTCAAACTACTTAGTCTTGAAAAACCACTACAAATTACACATCATAAAATTCATAGAATATTCTATCCTTAAAAATACTACTAACAACATCATTAACTACTGCAAAAATCCATAAAAATATACCCTTTTATCTTTATCTTAGGCGGCTCCCAAGAAATCAGTACATCAATATTCATTGGATCCACTGCTAAAAAACACTTATAAATGACACCCTATAAAAAAGTGAATCTCACGAATCCCAAATTAGAACATATATTGATTAAAATAATTTCGGTTTTATCAATTTATGTATAGAAACATCATAAAATGATCTCGATTCTGCTCCTTGAATATAGTGTAATGATTATGTCATGGATACAAATAATTACAAATCATTCCATGTATTGAAGGATTATCTAGTTTCATGGATCCACTGACACTATAGGGGAATGAATCACTCTAAAATGAATCTACATTAACTCATAGAATCTATATAGTCATCTAAGTGCTTTCTTTTCAATATCATCCTCCCACCACTAAATTGATTGTAGTTGTAACTAAGATAGTTCTTAGAGAACATACACACACCATCCAATTTTTATAAAAGTTGAAAAATCCTTATAATAAGGTACATTTAATTTATTATGATTAATTTTAGGAGTTGATTATCAATTCATGAAATCAATCTCTTCTCTATATTTTTCATGATCAGAATTAGAGTGGCTAGGTGGACACAGTAGATCTAAAAAAACATTCTCTTTAAGGTACTACAGCCACCCTCAATTACTATTGATTAAGAGGGTCCATATGTTAAATTTATAATAATATATTTGTGTTATTGGTGAGAAACCTGATGAATAAGTCAATCTCATACTACAGAGTTAGTTCCATCACATTTTTGGGGAATATGTATATACAATCCAATAATATTGTTGGAAACCTGATATTTGATGATCTCCCAGCAGCAACAGATAAACACACAAACTAACTGTTGATAGGTTTTTATTTAATTCTCAAGATATCCACTTTCACTTCAATGAGATCTATGTTAATCACAAGGGAAAGTCTCATCGCATCTTTGTAGATGCAATTATAATTCCAATGATGACAGTTTATTTGGGCATGCACTGTGGACAAGAAATCAATCCCTATGATGGAATAATTAATCTCATCATGTTGATTAAGATGCCCTGATGAAACAATATCCATTGAACACAAAATTTTAATATAATAATACGTGTGATATATAATAATTAAAAATTATTATAATCTAAATGCATATATTCTTGGATAAATTATCAACGGCAATCTCTAAATATCATCGAATGGAAATGGAGGAATAAAAATTATTTCGAAAATTTTCAAATTTTTTTGGATAAAAGTGTATAAAAAACATAGATAAAGCCTCAAATATTATTTTGAGTAGGATTCTCATTTCCCTATATTGATTAAAATTTCCCACACCCTCCATTTCTAGCACACTATTCTTTTCTAGTTCCACCTTGTGGTGGTAGTGGAAATACTATATAATGTCACCCTCCAATATTAGCTCATACATCATGATATGTACTAAATATTATGTTAGGAAAAACACCATAGAGTCCCCACATGGGACATATAATAGATAATTAATAATGAAACTGCAACTATCATAGGGGCACATCCACAACTAACCTCTAATCATAATAATTATTGTTCTGAAAGGAAGGATCCATTTAAGATCACCTGTCATAATAAAAAATTATCCCCCCAACAAGAAAAATTGATCCTATGTGGGAACCCTATTACATAGATCCTCATGTATGGGATTGGGAATGGATATTTAATTTACGCTAAGAACCATACATCTATTTACGGGAAGTTTCTATGATTGAATCAAACCCATGATGATCACTGTCAACTCCAACTGCATAGTGTACCCCTGTTAGGAATATATATATAGCCATACAACACTATATCTCTCTATAATTAATATTATTGAAAACTTAGTCTATAGTAAAATGAATTTCTTTGTGAAAGACTTTCAAAAACATGAATTCAAAAAATAAAAAACCTTGTACCATATCAAGGGAGTAATGCATGAGATCGATTGTCCAAAAATGGCCCACTGGGTACTACTAGGGTAGTGTAAGGCTGAGCTACTATGAATCCAATCCTACTTCCAACAGGATAGGGAAAAGAAACCCAATAAAAGAAGGTATATTATAAGGTAATTATACACCATCAAACACAAACATCTTTATGGAACATTGTAGTGATAATAAAACAACTAATAGAAAAAAAATGATATAATACATCTATTTGAAATTTAATGTGTAATAAAGAACTATAAGAAAGAGAAATATAAAAATACAACTAAAAAACTAAAAACTCTTCTCTGGATCAGAAATAGAGGTATTATATCAAAAGGATCTCCTAATACACACCTTGACTTGTCTTGTTCTCAATGATTGACCAACTCTGGGTCCTCCTTCAACAATATTGAATGGAATTTCATTTTCATAATATAAGAAATGAGTTGATAGTTCCTATTCAAGGGTGAATAAAAAATAAGCTATTGGATCCAAAAAAACACATATAAAATTGAATCAAAACATTCTTCTTTAAACCAAATCTCTTTGTGGAAACCCTACTAAGAGATAAAATGAACTTTATCTCGGCCACTCCTCAACTATATATTACTGGCCATCAAATCTCCACAGGTTATTTCAATAAATAGAGATGAAATAACCATTATTAGTCATAGAATAACCCATATACTATCGTCTTATAATCTATTCCTCATGAGGTCCCAACCTCAGAACCAGTTATAGGGCTGTTCTCATGAATTTATGGTATAAATCATTTAGGATTCCCACTCTAATATCCCTACAATCCTGTATGACAATAATTTAAGAGATATCACTCTACATATATTTCTCATTCATCCCAGAGGTCTGCCAACTAAGAGATATTACACCATCAACAAAATATCTAAAATCCCCGATGGGACTCATCAGAGTTATCTCACTAGATTATAAATTTCACTTCAATATCTAATGGAACACATCAAGGAGATGTTACTCCATTGGTAATATCTAAGGAAATAGAGAATCCACACTATCTTAGGTGGTATAATTATGATATAACACACTTTTCGATTATCACTATATTGAATGTCGCAAAGGAATCCATCAAATCATGATACTCAGATAGGGGATCAAAACCATCCTTGATGGGGGACTCCAATTACCCAATGGGAAACATAAAATGTCTCATTTCATATATGAGGGATGACACCAAATATGATTGGCGTACAACGAAAACCCATTACATTACTCTAGAGATCATGTCACTTAGATAGTACATCACTTATGGTGTTGTGTGGTCCAGGAAAATTCAACTAGCCCAATCTAGAACAACCTGATATGAAAGGGACCATATAAATGAGGATAAAAAACCCTACTAAAACTACCTTCAAGCGGGGAAATCACAAAACCAATGATTCAAAACACCATAGTGGGATAACATAATAGATATGTTACTACTCTCAAGTACTATTGGACATGATGATACTAAAAAAAACATAGGGGATATTACATGTATGGTAAGAATGAGTCATATCAATTTAAGGGGGTGGTAGTCCACACTTCCTCAAATGAAATTATCGTATTTACCCATTATGGAAGCCATAATGGAAGGATATATATGAAAAATAAATAATCATAGAGAAAATTCATATATATAATATATATCACATATAAATACAGTTCCATCATAATGTCCACCAAGAGAGTTGGTTGGCGATAATAGAACAATCATCGTTCTGTGAGGCAGTAGTTTGCCGTCTATAGAAACAATATGTTCGTATAAATTAGATGGTGGTTTTTGGAATTGTAAGTTCAAATAAGTATGATAAAAACATACAAATATATTGTGGATTCTGTTGGTGTTATGTAACCAATGAAAAATAATATAATCTGGTCTGAAGAAGTAGAATAATTGAATGGAATTTTAGAGATGATGATACCTCTAAAAACGTGTAACTCTATTTAATTTGAGACAAAAAGGGCTTCTTTAATTTTATTATTCATATTGGAATTCTACAAGGAGTAAAAGTGGGTTGTTGGTTGCTTTTTGGAGTAGAGTTCAGATCACCCAAGGGGGCTGATAGGTGTGAGTTATGGGTTAGAGGTGGTGGCTTTTTTAGGGGGAGGAGGGTCTCTTTAGGATGTTTTGAAAATAGTATTTTATTATAAAAATACTTTATATTTAAAAACGTCCAAAAATCATTGAAATAGAATATAAGGTAAATATTTTTTGAAATACACTCATCCCAGGGGTTTTAGACAAGTCTAGGGTATAAAATTAACCTCAATTTTTAACATTAACCTTTAGTTAACTAATTTAACTGTTACCATGTCATTTTGTATATTCATAATAAATGGTTAGTATATTTACTATAAAAGGCCAAGAGACCAAAAATGGATCATTAATGACATTATTAAATCATATATGTCATTTGAAATAATAATATAATTTTAGTATTATTTTATCATTTAATAAATACTTTTTATCTTAAAAACTCAACTATGTCAATTTATAAACTATGCATATCTTGCATTTTTCAAAAATCAATAACAACATCATTCTTTAAAAAACCTACATTAAATAATATAATAAAATCTATAAAAATCAATAAAATATATGGATGACATTAAAATTTTCAAAATACATTTATTTTAATATTTATAATTTCATTTATTTAAAATATCCATTAATGAGGTAATCATTATGTCATCATTGTGTCATAAATAAATAAATTTATTTGATGTATAAAATTTATAAATTAAATATTATGATGTATAAAATATTTTTATATTTCTAATTAATAACTATAGTCGAAAATATCACTTATATAACCACATATTATTTTTTTTACTAATTGATATATGTTGATGTTACATTTTCGTTACTATTAATTATTTTTTATAAAATATAATTTTCATATAAAAATGGCTCCCTAGGCTCCCAAAATATGCCAAAGTATGAACATGGCCAGAAATGTATCTTCCAATATGGTTAGGAGAATTTTTAGTGTAATTTTAATATTATATTACATATATTTTTTACCTTTATTTACCAGATTTACCCTTTAACCGTGGTAAATAAAATTTTTTTTGACATACTACTCATTATGTTTAAAAATAAAATTTATCAATGTTAACACTTTTTCCATTTTATTTAAAATATGGAAAACATTTATCCAAATTTTAAACACATAAGTTGAAGAAATTAATTTAAATTAATTTTTGTTTTCAAAAAAAAATCTTGTTTTCAAAAAAATAATAACTATAAAAAATTGACATTTTTATATGTTAAATTAAAAGATGAAATTACATCCAATGAAAAAAATTGGATTAAAATGTATTGATATAATCCAATGACACTTTAAAACCAATTAAATGGATTGTTTAATCATATAAATAAATTATACTATAGGGATGTTTTGAATTAAAATACATTATTTTTCACTATTCATAAAAAAATAATCATTATCATAAAAATAACAATATTTTACCCTAATTAACTTATAATGTCCTTATTATAAATAAGAAGTTTATTTTATCAAAATAAAGATATAAAAGTGTTAAAAACAATATTTAATAAGGGTTTTCTATCAAAAGAAGGCAAGTCGACATTTTAGAGTATTTAATGCTTACAATCGGATTCATTATTATTATAGGCCTCTAAAATTTATTAGATAAATCTAAAAACATTTAGCAATCATGCCTTATAATATTTTAGTTCGTTCTGTTCATTCCCTCTAATACAATGGCTAGGTAGTAACTACCATTTAGAATAATGTTATTATTATATTATTTTTTTGGTATTAGTCAATGTTTTTTTTCAACATATGATTTCAAATAAACCCATTGTTTCATTTTGTGTATACTATCAAACATAGAATCCCATTGATCGTATAATTAATATTTAATTAATTAATTTTAATAAATATAAAAATTTCATATTCTTTATTTACCTGGGATGTTAGTCTCTAGGTATCCCTAAGGCGCCTTTTCATACAGCTAGTGAATAATCATTGAATTATCATCGAATTCATTCCATATTATCCATTTAAAATCCTTCAATTTCTTAAAAAAAAATTTCAATGTACACTATGTTGTGATCGTATCAACAACGGTATGGTGGAGGATATAGGGAGTCTTGGATGCGATATGGAGCGAGACTATTTCATCAAAATCAATTGGTGGGTTTATGGGAATGTCGACTGGGAGTAAACTGGAATCAATGAAACGATTAGTCTTTTTCATTACTGTCATTTAATTAAATAAAATAATCTTCAGTACATAGTTTCTCAAAAGTATCCAATATGGAAAAAAATTTTAAAATTGATAACATATTACCATTGTTTTAAAATATAATATACACATCTATGATAATGAATTAATTCACATATAACATATGTGTTTGATAAATTATTGGATGACTGCATATGTAACCATTTTTTCAATTAATCATATTATTTTCATACTAAATTATTACCTCATAAACATCAAACGCCCTTGTAAGAATAATATTTTCAATATCCTGATAAAAAAATCTGTACACATCATGTTGTTGATGTGATTCAATGATAGAGGAAAATAATCTATTCTTTTACCAATATTATAATACTATATTTGTTTTCTATAAACAACTGCACTCCACCCTTGATCCCCAACATAATAAACATAAAATACAATTTTTTCTTATGATTACAAGGAATAAAAATCATGTTATTCCTTGTAATTGATATCCATTAATCGGTAAAATTTCAAATAAGTGCATTAGAAGGAATCTATTTTAACCCCACATGTAATATTGACCAATGTTCATTTGAGTAAAAGAACTAAAAACTTGTTTTTGTAGTTTAAGTTGATTATATAAATAAATATTCCAGTGAATTATAATTTAAAAATAATAAATATTTTACTTTACATGGATTTTAACCCCTCTTCCCAATTGACTATATGTAATCTCATGCCATTTATATTCTATTTGTTGAACATTCTGGACTATTTTAGAGGACACCATGATAGAGTCATAAGAAATTCAGAAAACTCATATTTTGAATCAGTAATCATGATCTAAAAAAATTATTATACATTATTAGGTCTTCAATAAAGATATGTCAACCAAATACTATTATTTATTAATACTTTTATGTACATAAATGAAATAAAAACAAATCTATAATACCATTACTATAAACTTTTGTTATTATATTCCCATTTTGTGTTCTTCCTCATATTTATCAATTTTATTGTATCCAAATAACTATAGTAAATGGATTCATAATAGCATTATTTTTCAGTAAATACCTTTGTTCCCATAGGGATTCTATTTCAATTAGTGTAATATTTGAGCTCCTCCCAATAGATCTGCCAATACGGTGACAGTTTTTGGATTTACTATCTAGATGATATTGTTTTAATGTTTCATAAATACATGAAACTAGATTTAATATTGATTCAATATCATCCATTTTGTAGAACAAAATCCATGAAACACGTCTTATAAATAGACTTTTGAAATAGAGCCTTATGGTTGAGATTTATTTTTCACATATGATTTCTAATTCTCTAAATATCTATAAAATAAAATAAATAATACATATTTCTGTATTTAAGGGAGATTAATTTTTTTAATTAAGATGGAAAAAATATCGATAAATTACCTATCAATTAGATACATTAGTCAATAGTGAAAAAGGCATTTTGTTTTTGTTTACATGTCTAAATGTACTATTAAATACATAATAAATTTAAAAAATATTGATGAAATATCATATCCATTGCACGAAGAATAAATAAAAAACTATTCGGAAGGTTTTCAACTTCAGATGGTCATATAGTTTTCCCACATAAATTAATGAAGAAAGTGAAAAAATAGATTATTACAACAGCAATATTTTTAGGTAATAATGTTTACAATTCCAATGGTAGTATCCAATATAACGAAATATGTGAATCATGAATTCTCAATCCATGTATCAAATATTTATTTTTCTCAAAATACCTTGATATGTGACATGGATACACATCTTATACCTTCACATGTTTTAAAATTTGATGTAATATAACTTTTTCTGCATTTTTTATTTCAAAATTTCTAGTGCATTATTTCTATTCCCTTTTTGAAAAATATAATGATTTCTGTTCAGTGTTTTTATGTCCATATGATCATTGAGATGGTCCATTGATATTATATGATCATTAAGAAATATGAAGAACAAATTTTCACAAAAATCCTTTTTAATTAGCATAACATCATGACTATTCAGTGCCAAATTAAATTCCCAATACCAAAGTTTTATGATTATGAATTTTTTTACATCCATTTTAGTGTACTAGTTTCACTATATGGTGAACTTTGAACACATTTCCCAATATCATTCAAATAATAAACCTTCCCAAAATCAATTTAATCATTTACATGTTGTACAAATATTAGATAACTTATTAAAACATTTGAGGTGGTCTATGATGAATAAAAAATTTGAATTTTGACATTTATATTATAAATCTATGAGTTGCATCAATAAATAATTTATCAAACATAAAACACCAATTTTTTCTTTTTGGTAGTCCTTATAGATGAATATTTATATTAAAACTAGGAAAATAAAAACCCATGTAAGTGTTCCAAACAACTAAATTCTAATGTTTAGGGAAGTAACTAATTGTCCACATTAGTGAAGTATGCATTTTGAACAATATTTTAGAAGATGCACCATGTCACAACATCGTTACTCCTTAACTATTATAATTCATCAAATAGAGGCTGATGGTATACATTAATATCATTTCAAGGAATAAGTTTTCATGTAATAATCATTAAAATGATAAAATAATTTTTTTTTCATACACATCCTTGGAGGAATATTGTCAGGTCCAAAGAACCGTCCAAACTCTATAATTGGGTTTCAAAGACTCAAATGGGTTGAATCCATCAATAGTTAATCCCATTCACTTATTTCTTGGAACAAAGGGATATTTGGTTTTAATAAATGCAAATTATTCCCAAATTTGTAATTTCTTAGATATCACAGTTACCTATCATTGTATTTATATATAGAATTCCACTACATGGGCTCAGTGGTTTTCAATCACATGAATAATAATAAAAATCAAGGATTTAATGTAATATAATGAAAATCCATTGAAGTTGTTTTATTTTTCTAATTATTCATAGAAGTATGTCGATTTAGACTTGAAACATCACCCATTTAAATCCATCAAGAAATATATCATTTTCTGTAATCTTTCCTACTTGAATCATCTCCCTAACAAAGAATACCATTATTGGAAGAATAAAGAAATTTTTATCATTAAAACCATGATCTTGGACAACATTGTCTGTATAATGAAGCGACTCAGGGAAATTAGGTTAAATAAATTCATCATGTAACAATTTCAATATCTTGGAAATCAACTTTTTTTAATTCCACATAGGTATTTGATATAGTAAAACATCAACCGAAAAGAATTTTTTAAATATTTCATACATCCACCATACAACTATTTGTTTCCATAGTCAACTACTACATGAACGACATATTTATAATTAGTGAATTTCTCAAATATATTTTTCACCAAAAAATCGAGGGGATAAACTAATGTTATGTTATAGTCTTGATTTGGTTGTCTTATAGTTTAATAAACATCACATTTTATGTTTCCATTTGTATCACCCTCACCTATTTGTTGTAATATGTTTTTATGTTGATGTAGTTATATTTAAATGCCTAAATAAAAATTTATATGGGTTTTGATTACATTTTCAATTGTATGTGAAGTTGATAGATCATTTGGTCTACTAACAATAGTCCTCATCCTATTGGTAATGTTCGATTGTCCATGAAAAATCCAAAAAAAATTGTTGAGTAGTGAATCGCTTCAATATATTGTGTTCTTAAACATCATCTCTAATACAAAATCTTATAATTTTACATATAGGAAAGGTAAATCTTATTATCCCATAAACAAATCAATTAAAAATTGAATAATATAAAAAATACTTTGAAACCATTGCATAATGAGGTGTGTTTCTTTGTAATGTGATCCCACTTTTATTCATATATACCGCAATATGACTAATATTAATTACAAAATACTACAACACATAACTAATAAAATTAATGAAAAGATATTAATGGAAGTGAAAAAAATCCAAATCAGTAATATTAAGATTCATAAAATTACTCAGAAGGTCAAATTTTAAAAAAGGTTATCATTCATTAAAATTCATCACCAATAATTGTCATATCTAGGATTAGCCTCAATCGGGGAAGAAAAACATTTCACACCAATAATCAAAAAATGAAACACCCAGAATTAGGTTATAATTTAGTTGGGATGTGTGATCAATGACACCAATGTAAAAAAGGAAAACCGAAACAATTATCAATGTCTACATAAATAGTGTAAATAAGAGGGAGCATAAATGCCGTGTTTGATATACACAGTGTAAATTTTTTTGGGAAATTTCCATATTTATCCTAACCATTTATCTAACTAACCATTCACATGATGCATATAATATTGGAATGAAATTATATATTTAGGATATTCCAAGATTTGACCCAATAAGACCTACGTATTGACGATGACCTACCATTACAACAAATAGTTGTAGTTTTAAAATATATAATGTTATTAGTATATTGTAAAGGAACTATTATAATTTAATTGGTTAATTTCACTTTTACCCTAGATAACAAACTAAATAAATTCACCACTACGTAACGGGAGAGAATAAAATGTTTTAAAATAGATTAAGGGAATATATAAGATATTCAAAACCAATACGTGTTAGAAAAACATGACACACAACTCTATGAATCCCACCCTAAAAACCAAAGAATGTTTTAAAAATCATTATGAAAATAATAAGCATACACAATTCATGACTCATAGAAATATTTAAGGTGAAATGAAATATAGGGGATACATCCGTTTAGTACACCCAAATAATCCAATAGAATTTGTTAATTTCAACCTACGTATTATAAAACATAATATAAATATATACAGAAGATAAATAATCATGGATATGGACTCATTACCCATCATTGAAGGAACTTTCATCCCCCTTTATTCTACTCCTCAAAGGTATTTGGGATGACGAAACATGATTGAGGGGGAGGAAGTGATGTCCAGGGGGAAGTGTTGGGGATTAGGTGGAGTAGAGGAGTGGTAGTGATGAGGGGAGTAGGGTTTGAGAGTGATCGAGGGATAGAGGGGTCGGTAGCTTTGGATTGAGCATAGGGAAATCAGAGAGAAGGGGGTATATAGGCGATCAATGGGATTTTGAGAAGTTGTGGGAGAAGGGGGATGCCAATTAAGGATTGGGGGAGAAGGGGTATAAGTGAGAGTTCTTGGTCATTGGGGTTTTGGGGAGTTTGGAAGGGTGGTTTTCATAAGGATGTCATGGAAGAAGTGTCATTTCTTAAAAAATATTGATTTTCTTGCAGAGGTTATTTAGATATAGGTGCTAAATGTATAAAACTTTTTAGGGGTGGTTTCAGAAATATATGTCAAATACCAACCACTAATAGCTACTTTTCGTTTAGTGATTCATCTCTAAAATGTCATCCGAAATTCAACATAATCCATTCCATAAATGGTTAAACAAACAAAACTTCTAGAATTTTATTTTTATATGTAACATCACTAAATTTAACAGAATCATATGAACATTATCCCTAGAAAATTCAAATAAGTAACTCTTAATTATTACATCCACCCATGTGAGTTTTGTGGTCATATACTCTCTCGAAATAGGGTAATAACTAGTATTATCATAAATGAATATTTCAAACATAAATTCATTCAGAACCAAAATATTTATTTACAAAACAATTCATTATTAAATTTATTCCATAGTTTGAAAATTGATAAAAAGTATTTCATTAAAAACATATTCCACTTTTCTAAAACACCGTTAATCAGTTCTTGGTCATCAATAAATTCGATTTTCAATTATCAATATCAATTTTTTCTATATCCAATCCAAAAATAATTTTCACAAAATATGTTACAAATTAAATGTTTTTCCATATAATCATGTGTTTTCATAAAACATCACTATTCCATTAAATCCCTTATCTAGGTCCACAAAACCATTCAATGTATTCTATCAAATTGTTAATTAAAAACTTATAAAAAATAATCTATATATATATAACTATTATTATAGCATAATTCATGAAAATCAATACAAAAAGACTTCAACCATTACATTTTCATGACACATTATTAACCAGACATCATCTTCTTATTCCTTAAAAATTATTTCCCTTTCAATATCACTTGTATCCTGTTTATCAAAATTTATAAAACTATTAATTATAAAACATTTTTGATTTTATTCATAGTATTTAATTTTAATATCATCCATTTTGTTAACTTAACTTTTCAGTTATCCCCCCCAATTTCAGTCTATGTTTCCTTATTTTGTACACTAAAACAAATTCTCATTCCTTTGAGGCATTACATGGAGTTCATGTTCCCATATTCTTATCATTTATTAAATTAATTATTATTTCGTATATTTTCACCCCCACCACAACTCTCAATGTATTGTATCATTCTCTCATATGGTGAGTCCAAGAGTTGGTTAAGCTGCATGTTTCTCATCATATATTGCGATAATTTCTTAGCAAAAACCACAATATCCTTCACTATAGTTATCATACCATTTGAATTCTCATCAACACATACTCCAAAAAATTATATTCTAACATGGTTCTTTCTAGATTACACCATAAAATACAATAAGAAAAAATAGTGTCAAAAAATCATAGTGGGGAAACCACATAATCATGAAAAATTACTTATAGGATCACAAAATTATGAAACCTTATTTTGAATCTATTTAACCTCAGTCATAACTGAGGTCATCCATATTAATTATTAAAATAATTAATGATGATTAGTAGTTTAATTTCAAAATTTTTAATCATATCCCCTGGGCATGTCAAACCAGGTGTGTAGCATGACCCATTTCCATGAACTAGATGAAGATCAAGGCGACCTTAATGTTCACTTGTAATAGTTTTTAACCATGGGAACCTATGTTATATATCCACATTCATATGTTGTATCTAGAAAGGGATTTAATTTCATGGAAACACTCACCGTATTCATTACCATAATTCAGGGAAACTAGTAATCCACTCGTGAAAATGCAAGAGACTATTCAATTTTCATTACCATCATCTGGTTATTCCTCATTACAAAAATGTAATATAATTGTACACCGTGTAATGATTCAATTTTTTTCATGTCACTGAGAATTAAATATTGTATTAAAAAGAAAAATGTATATATTAAAAATAATGGAAAAATATAGTCTATATAGAGAAATACAATACATGATGTATCATTAAGATCAAATAAGAAAAAGAAATAGTAATATCGATACATTAAAATTGAATCAACAATTGCATCAGAGTTGATTTTGTGTTCAACACATGGAAATAAAAACAAAATTTTTTGATAGATGGTTTAGATAAAAATAGTTGGGTGAAAAATATTTCAATAACTGAATACATTAACAAGAGATGGTTTCTACATGGAGTCAATCTAGTTTCAGAAAACTATGCTAGTAAAAATCTTCATGAAGTGGGTTCTCCTGGAACGGTGGTAGGCATGTACTTGTGGTCTCTTTTTGATAGTAATTTGGTACCTTGACATGTTCCTAATGTAGATAAAATAGTGTTAAATGTGTAACCTCTACGTGATTTACTCATCAAATATGGTATAGTTGTGTCTTATATGTGTTCACCCACTATTTTTGTATATTTAATAAAACCGATGCTAATAGTGGAAGTAAAAAATTTAAATATTATTTAAAAAATAACAAAATCAGTAATATTTTTCAAATACCTTTCAATTACATCACCACATTTTATTAAATTTTGTCAGTTTTCTTGTAGATGTTTTCTATTAAATGGGGATGTTGTTTAGGGACATTCTTTCCCTCAGAGTCTCAAGACGTAAGAGTTTTTTGGACGACATCTTCAAAATCAGACTCAGTAGGTAGACTTCTCTACATGAATAATTGACATCAATAAATAAGTTGAAAAATTTTATTAGATATGTAATTAGTATAGATAAATTATGATTTTTATGAATTCAAAAAATATATGATCAAATGTAGTCAGTATTAGTCATGCAACGTAAAAAATAAGTTATAGAAATGGTGTAGGTGGGATGTCAGTCCGTAAAGAAACATAATAGCTTATTGAAAGAGTTATCGTGCCTTTGAAATATTAGTAGTTTCACAAGTATAATACGTGATAGAAGAGTTGAATTTCTATGTAATATTCTGTCAACTATTATCTCATTGCTTCCACCTGTTGGCACATCCCTCTATTCTCCTATTATAAGAGTTTAATTCGAACATAATGCTTAAAAAATATGTTAAAAAACTGAATAATCATAGTTTTATCAATATTCTAATTGTATTATGTTACATTACATGATTCATAAGCATTGTGATAAAATAGCACTAATCCATATATCTCGTTTCAATGAAAACTAGTTATACGTACTCAGAAAAATTGTAACTGCATATTTAAAAAAACCTTTATTTAGTTAATATGGATTCATTTTTTAGAATACAGAATAGTTGATAATGGTATTTTTTTCATTATAAAAATTGATCAATAAACATAATAAATATAAAAGTACAATCTCATCAACTTCGTACAGTTAGTATAATCAATTGGTTAAACATATCTAATATCCCTATTCCTTTCTTTATTATAATACACTACATGAAAAAATAGAGAGCGTATAATCAATAAAATCATCTAAAATAATAAATCATTAAAAGTATATCTATTAATATAATTAATAGGGAAATATTAAATAGTTACCTATAAAAATGCATGAGTCCAATATTAAGTGGAAACCATGGAATTTGAATACCGCTAATCGCACTACTAGTGAAATATTGAGGCATAAAACTAATTTTAGTCAAAATTGAAAGGCATAAATGAATATTGATAATTAATTTTCTTATATATATCAGTGTTAATGATGAAAACCAAATTCATTTTATTTTTCAATTCACGATTAGAAATATAAAAATTAAAAAAAATCACCATGAACGAAAACTTGAACCGAGTGATAGAAGTAGTTATAGAGTGTTAGTTTTTGGTTTCAATGCTCTCTTGAATTGATATAAGAAATGGGTATGAATTGGGGCTCCCAAATTCATTTTCGCTTATTCGAGAGATTCAACAATGCGAAGAAGCTTCAACAGAGATCTCTCAACCAGCTTCGAATACCCGACCACATGAAATTTATTTAAAAAATATATTTGAAGACATATTGAATCCTGTAGTATCATAAGTTTAAGTATCACCATTCAATTATACATCAAATCTATATAAATAATAAGTTCATGAAGAATATTCAAAGACACATAAGTGCATACATTTTAAATATTTCAAAAAATTTATTACTATATGAATGCAATCAGCACAACTAGTGTATAATTGGTTATAATCACTATTGAACACATGAAATGAAATTCATTTTTTGAACCAAGTGACTAGATAATAAAATGTAGAACATCCAACATGATAAATTAATTCACTGAAAAATAAATTATGTCTACTATGAAAACCTAAATTAGAGAATAATATGCATTTTCATTTAATTCATAGAAGAAGATAATGAAAGAACCATCATTGAGTTCATTAAAAGTATTAGTGTTTTAAATATCTAATATTTTGAGCACTAAAAACACATATAAAACATAGTTAAAATAATTGAAATGAATTTGTATAAAATGTATAGAAAATTGACCTAATTATTATCATAGCATGTATGATGAATTAATTTTTAGTTTGTGATAGAAAAATAATATCCAATTAGAAATATATGTGAATCATTAGTTCTATAAGACAAGTACTAATGAAATGAATGATTATACTAGATGAATAGATTAATGTGTTTTCTAGAATAATATTATTTACATATCATTAGTTAATAAATTCAAAAACTAAAAATATCTCAACAAATGAGAGGTGACGTGAAGGACGTTCAGGCATGAAAAATATTGTTGAACAAGGGAATAAGCTGTCATAGAAAGGCATGTTCAAGAGGCACCCACTTGAATTCAGAGATGAATCACTAGTTTATAACCATAAATATTTACAAATAATTAAGAGCACCATACCATAAATATGAAAAAATAATTAAGCGAAACTAAAATATTCACAAAATTAAAAATATAATACCAAATGATATTTTACTATGTATCCAATACATTCACTAATTTTCGAAAACATACTAAATTTAAAAAAATTGTAGTAAAACATGAGACATGATAAAACACAAGACATGTGATGAAGAATGGTATGTTGATACTACATGAATAGATAAATAGTTTTCTGGAATAATATTATTTACAAAACATGAGAAAGATATTTCAAAAACTAATAATATCTCCAAATATAATTGCATAGGTGTATACTACAATTATTAAGAGGTAGATGAAATCTGAAACTATGAAATAATGGAATCTATGTGTCTAATAATATAAGATAGGAATATGCCTATCATTATTATATAATCTTGTGTGAAAGGAACCATGCAGTTCTGTAATTGGAATCAGTTATATAAATAGTCTACTTTTTGTTCGAAGTTGTTTTTATGAGTCTGATTATTTGAAATTTAGAAGTATTTATCTAGAGACATAATTAGATAACTACTTATTAAATGGAATTATTGTTAAAAATATATTATAATAAGTTATTTAAAAGTAAACTATCTCAATGCATGAAGAGTTTCCTATTCCAATATTATTTAATGAAGTGATTACTGTGAATTATGAGAGAAATGGATGTGATGTATATGAAGATTAAACCTTATCAAGTGCAATGGGTCCCGTGACTCCTGGAAGAGTGGTTATGAAGAGATATTTACGTAATGCTGGTTGCATCATTTGGTAGAATAAAATAATATCCCAACCAATATTGAAAGATGTCCGATCTCCAATGTATAGCTGAAAAGACATGTAATGGATTAGAGGAAAGTGTTGGAGTTGTAGGAATTGTGACTAAATAACACTAATATATACATATTGTTTCAATGAAATTCAGTTATACATATGAGGAAAAAAATTTACTGCAGATTTTAAAAAATCTATTATTTAGTTAATATAGATGAATTTTTTGTAGAATATAGAGAAGCTGACAATGGGATTTCTTCCCTTCTAAAAAAGATCAATAAAAGTAATAAATAGAAAATTCATAACATATCAACTTATTAAAGTTTGTTTCATCAATTGGATAAATAATCTAATAACCTTGTTTGTTTCATTATTAGAATAAGTTCGAAGGAACAATAGTGAGTGTATAATCAAGAAAATAATCTGAAATAATGAATCATGAAAAGTATATTGTATCAATATAAATAATAGGAATATATTTAATTGTTTCATTTATAAATTCATGTATCTAGGATGCAGTGGAAACCATGGAATTTGAATATTACTAATTCCTATAATAATTAAATATAAAATTAGAAAGGTAATTTTAGTCGAAAATTTTAAGTATAAATGAATATTGATCATTCATTTTCTTATTCAAATAAGTCTAAATGATGAAAACATAATTCGTTCTAGTTTTCAATTCATGATAATAGATATCAATAAGAAAATGAAGATTTAGTATGCATGAAAACATGAACTGGTTCATCGATGCATTTCAAGAATGTTGTGTGGTTTATTTTAAATATATTTGGTATATTGATAAGTAAAGAGTGTGATGAGGGGATCCCAATTTTTTTTTCTAATTAGAGAGATTACTCCATGATACGAAGCTTCAATAGAGATTTTTATACCACTTTAGAAGCCCTAAAAGCATTAAATTTAATTAATTGACAACACATTGAATCATGGGATAACACGAAAATATATATCACCATTCAATTAAACTTAGAATTAGTAAAAATATTTTGTTCATGTTGACTATGCAAAGACAAATAAGTGCATTCATTTAAAAAATTAAAAAATTTCCCTAGATTAAGAATACAATCATCACAGCTTCTGTTTGATGGGTGATCTTCTTTGTTGTCCCCATGAAAAGTATCTATTTTTTCAATCTAGATGACTAGATGATAGAAAGTAGAAAATATAGCATAAAAAATGAATGCACAGGAAAATAAATTCATGGCCATTATGAAAATATAATTTAGAGAATAATATGAATTTTAATTTCATACATCAATGAAGAGAATGAATGAACTATTAACCATATGATTAATAGTAATAGTGATTGCAATATTTAATATTTTTGGAAGTAAAAAAGCACATATAAAACATAGTAAAATTAAGAGAAATGTAAATGTAGAAAATGAATAAAAAACAAAAAAAATCATCCCATCACCTATACGATGAATGAATTTCTAGTCATGATAGAAACACAATATATAATAATAAATTTATGGGATTCATGGTTACTATAAGACAGGTGATGTAAAAATGTATGATGATAAACCATTAATATATTAGAGAGTTGTCTAGAATAATAATATTTACATATTGATAGTCAAAAAATTCAATAACTAACAATATCTCAATAGTTAAGAGGTGATGTGGAGGAGGTCAATGCTAGAACATTATCGGTGAACATGGGAAAGACTAGTGATAGAAAGGGATGTATAGGATGTGCCCACTTGAAACTAGAATAAAATAACTAGTTGATAATAATAAATATTTACAAATAATTAAGATAATCAACAAATAAATATAAACAAAAAATTAAGATCATCAAAACCATTAAAAAATTACACTATTAATACCAAAATATATTTTACAATGTATCCAAAAAAATAACAAAATTCCTTCCACAAAATAAAATAAAAAATTTGTAGTTAAACCTAAAACATAATTCTACAGAAGACACATAATGATGAAAGGTATGATAATAATCTATGAATAGAATAAAGTGTTTTCTGTAATAATAATATTTACAGATCGTTAGTCAAACAATTCAAAAACTAACAATATCTATAAATGTAATTTCATTGGTTTATACTACTATTATTTAGATGTACATGATATATTTAAATATGAAAGAATAGAAGACATACATTGAATAAAATAAGATAAGAATATATCTATCTGTATGATATAATTTGGTGTTAAATAAAGCCTGCAATTATGTAATTGGAAGCAGTTATGTAAGCAATCTGATTGTACTACAAAACAGTTGTATGAGTCAATATATTTCAAATTTAATAGTAGTTATCTAGAAACAAAAATGAGATACCTACAAATTAAGATTTAGTTATTTGGAAAATATACATATTATATGCTATTTAAAAGTAAACTACCTTAACACAAGAAGTGTTTATTGTTCCAATATTCTAAACTGAACAATTGAGGGAGAATTATGAGATCAGTGGATGTGCTAGAGATGAATATGAAACATTGTCAAGTGAAATTGATCACGTGACACCAGTAAGCTGGATTATGTGGAGACAATTATGTAATTTGGGTGTCATCATTTAGTTGAAAGTAATAGGAACCCTACCAGTACAAGATGATCACCCAGTGACCATGTATAGGTGAACGACCTTGCAATGTATGGGAGGAATGTGCGGGAGTTCGTAGCACTGTTTCAGTGTTAGTAATTATTTGAGTATTTTAATATTTTCATATGTGTAATAAATATTTGTAGTAGGTTTGGTTACTCGGAGTGATTTATGAATGATGAGCGCAACAATAATTATTTAGTAGATGATTTAAGGTAAATAACGGAGTAGTGGAAGGAAAATGGTTTCTTTAGATGACTATATAGTCGATGAAAATGATGATCTATAAGCGTTGGGGGAACATATACACAGTAGGTCTTTGGGAGTGGAGTGAGTGTTCAGAATGACAGTAGATTATAGAACCATGGAGTTGACAATGGCCAGAGGTGGATGGTGTGCAAGATCTCTTGGTTTTTCGGGATTAATATGGAGGAATAAGCTGTAGGTAGAATATGTGTGGTAACCCTAGGTTCTTCAAGTGTGTGGGGGATGAAACAAATGAAAATATGAAGGAGTGATGGTTGACCGGGAAAGGGAGGATGATAGAGGCGACTGTTTTAGTGGTTTCTAGGTCACGATGATCCATAACCTTAGCAGGAGCAGAATATGGAGTTGGATAAAATATGTGAAACCACACAAATGGGATATGTGTAGTAGTGGAGGGAGCACACATATGGAAAAACTGATATTGAGGAATGTGGAGGTGACATGTGGACACTAGAAAGACTGGAATAGTATGTAATGTAGATTCTACCACATTTTGAATAATCCATAAAAATATATAGAGGTATTTACTAAAAGTAATCTCATACTTATTTCTAACAGTATATTGAAAAATTCTTATGATACCAAATAAATATCACATATTTTTAGATGAATATTCCATACATTTCATAAAATTATGTTATAGGACAATAATAGTTAAGTATATTTGGAGGGTAGAAAAAAATTACTTTTATATCATGAATGATCTTCCGTATCTCCCTCTTTGATATTCTCACATAGTACTCATTTTATAAATATTGTACCAGAACCATTCCTTATAACCATAGAAATGAAACATAATAATTTCTGAGATCATATTCTATGTAAGGGTAAACCAAGGACATATCAATAAATGATCATTTTAAATAATGAGATAAGGAATAAGTTATTTTATTAGAAATATAACATATTAATATCATACACACACTATAATAGAATATACACATGGGTCAGGTCAAATTTTTTGAAATTTTAGAATACATGGTCGATAAGACTAAGAAATTTTAATCACACAATCATACACCCTAAACATATTTCATAATATAGTGGCAGCATCATTTATATCTAAATCCCTTAAATATGTTATTGTTAACTACCAAGACAATCCACATAGTGGATATTGGCTTATCACTTATTTCTGATTGTGGATCATGTTACACTTGTTTCTTATAGTGGATATAGAATCACATTTATCTCCTAGTATATCAAGATCTTAAACTTATTTACATTTGTTATCACATGAGATATTAATATTTACATAATTTATTGATTGGATATATTGTTCCCATGCATCTCAGAATGAAAACTATACTTTTTTGTACCATAATATCATAACAAATTCATCCTATCACCGGATTAGAACTAGTATAAAAGGAAATGTTTCATAATCATTTCATCAATTCATCAAGGAATAAACTGGGAAAAATTAATTGGATTAACAATCATTTCATTAACATAAACATTAACCATCTGTATAATGAATAAGGTTGGTATAAATCAATGTTATCTCGAGAAAAGAATATGTAAGATCGTAGGAATCCATCATAGTTGGAAAATGATTTTTAAATATCACTTAGAACATTTCATGCAGAATATTGAATTTACATATTAAAAAACAATTCATAAATTCAAAATCATTTCAAAATACATTTCGTTAAAAATATCCTTGGAATATTATAAAGGAATAATTAAACATAATTTATAATATTTGTTTTGGAAAATATCATTTTTGGTGGGAAAAAATAATTTTAAAACATAATGTTTTTTGAAATAAATTTCATTTAAAGTAAACATGAAATATATTAAAGGAATCATGAAAATTAAAAATGATCATGGTAGATGGAAATTAAATAGATGATATACAATTTAAAAAAAATATTTATATTACCTTTTTAAGAAAATAAAAATAGGCATTTATTGAACAATAACACGATGATTCCATTCAAAAAAATTGTATATAGTACTTTTTTTAAATGAAATTAACTTTTTTATATGAATAATTTGAAAAATATTTGTGAACCCATTTTTTGAAATATAGGTTCTATTAGAAACACGGTTTTAGCTCATGTGTGAAATAAAGAAGACTTTTCATAAAATAAGTAATTTGAAATATTTATAAGATAAAATAAAATGAATAGAAGAAATGTATTATCATGAAATGATTAGATGAGAAAAAATTCATGTGTTTATTTTATACATATATTATAATATTTCTTCATTGGATGCATAATAATAATCAATCCTGATAAATGACAAGATAGTAACATTAAACCCTGGAAAAAATGAATCATAATCCACGTAAAGGAACTAAATAATATTAAAATAATAATATAATTAAAATACATAGATATATTATATAACATATCCATGGTTAATTATAAACACCCCATATAATAATGTGGTTGCATAATATAACATTGGTCTAAATGAGGCAATTATCAGATGTATTTCCTTTACTACATTGGTAACATTTCTAATGTATACACCATGAATGTGATATCATTAAATTGGTATATAAACATCCATAATTATAAGTACAAAAATAATAAAATATTTTAATGGAAATTATATACACAATATAAAAGAAATATGTGGGGAGTATGTAATGTGTCTTATAGATGTAAAAGGTGATATATGAATCCCATAATACAAGTCATGAATTCCATTAAAAAGACTAAATAATAATATATAATAAATATATTTATATTAAAAATATATTAACTAACCATACATATAAATATAATACCATTCAAGATTTCATTAACGTTTTAATACTTATTTATTAATAATTTTGTGTTAATGATATTTTTCGTGTAATAACCACTATATTTTTGAGCATATTTTTTATATTTTCTATAAATTTTATCATTATTTAATAATATATAGAGTATCAACAAAGATAAACATTTCATAAATATTCATAATGTTTATATTTATAATAATCCATAAATTCAAGAGATATATAATCAAATAAAAAATTCTTGGAGACCATAGATTGTACAAAATCATGTAAATAGTTTCCATTTCCATGACTGCTTAAATTAAATGTAGATAACTAACATATTAAAATTTTAAAATTCTTTTATGTTCAATATATCAAATGTATTGATGAACATGGTCATTGTTATCGGCCATGTAATGTTTTCACGGGTCATATCACTTTGTTAGGTGGTTGTCCATTCTATACATGAGTGATGTTATCGTATTCCCACTTTAAAGAAAATAAGAATGTATTAGTTATATAATAATTCAATATTAATAATACTATCATGGATATTAAATATTAACATTTTATACATCATTAGATACATATATGATGGGTGATAATTGAAAATGAATCTCATCGTTTTGTGAGGAAATAGTCCTCTATAGAGATGAATAATGATTTCAAAAGCCATTTAATGGAATAGTAGAATGATTTATTTTATTATATTAAAATAATAAAATTATAGTATATTTTTAAATAATTAGTATATCATATATGTTTTTTATTAATAATTTAAGGAGTTGGTGGAAGAAAAACAATCAAATGCTCGTTTAGGAATATTACCTCTTCAGACAACATATTTTTGGTTTTCGCCAAAAGGATTCATTGATTTGATTTATAACCATCATAATTATTCTAGGATGTGTTGATGGAATTATGGAAGTGATTTTATAAGGTATTTTCCTAAATAATAGGTTTTTAATTGCAATAAAGTGATGAGAGGGGGTGGCCATTTATTAGTGTGGTTAGGGGAAATTTTGAAATTTATGAAAAATGGTTTTTCTTATGTTGTTCACACGAGTCATGGTTAAAAAATAGAAAATTATATACCATATAAGATTAAATTTATAAATATATATATGAAATGGGATTTGGATTTGTTTTTATTAATTTTCAACACCTAAATTTTTATTTTTATCCCCCAAGAAAACATATTTTTACCTTATCTATGGTAAATAATTTAAAATGTTTCTAATAATACATATTGGGATAATATAATTTTAACTTATTAAATAATAAATATTATTCATATTAATAGTATGTAATCAATTTAGTAAAATTCTATTCACAAAAGTCGCCATATATAACTTAAAATTAGTCCCGCAAATGCAATGAAAAGGAAGTGTCTCAAAAAGAAATTTATTAAAAAAATGAAAAGTTTTTATATCAAAATATAACATCAAATTTATTCAAATGACATAAATTGGATTAATATATATATAATTGAACTAACATTACCATTAATAAAATTTTGATTTTTATTTATTTAAATAAAATAAAAAAACCAAATAAAAACAAATATCTATCCATATTCATCGATAAATTTATCTTCTTAGAAAATTTAAACAAGTCACTATAATAAATTTATGAAATCATTAATTTGAAAAAATAATGTACTTTTTTTAAAATTAATTTTCTAAAAGTTTAAAAACATTAAAAATATTAGCTAAAAAGGTGAAAAAATAGGTTTTAGATAAATATTATTTTAGAAATAAATTAGATTTATTATTATATATTACTTTGAATATTCTTAAGATAATTGATAAAAATGAGATTTAAAATATAATATATAAAATTCATTAAAACCATTAACCAATTTTTTTGCAATATATTTATATAAAACATATTGGTGTATATAAAAATAGTTTTTTCAAAAAAAGATTATCTTTATTTTTAAATGTTTTTTATTTCCATTAATAAATAATTTGTATCAAATGAATTAATTATATATAATTTTTTAAATCATATATTTTATCAATTTTCTTAATAATATTCATACGCACAATTCTATTATCTATGAGACAAGTATAATATTAAATAAAAATATTTTAATATTTTTTCATGTTTTTATAAACATAGTGTTGTTACTAACATATCATTACATAAGTGTTGCATGAAATGGAGGATAAAATCAATTACAAATTTAATGAATGATATACTTGAATTTAATATAATTTAAAATATAAAAAATTTAAATTTAATAAAAAAATTACCAAATATTAGGGTCTTAGATAACATGGGTAATTTCCCGATATTCCCAAGAGTCACCATGTGAGATATATGAGACGTTGTGTTGTTCTACATGTTATGGATCTAGTATCCTAGTATGTATGGGAAACTATTTTCTTTTCTAGAATCATGTTATTTGGATGATATGAGAGTGGATGGGTAGACGTGTTACCTATGATCCAATATGAGTTCACATGTAGTTGTGGGTATAGGATAAAATCCTGAGGGAATGGGATCATATGATATTATTATACTATTGACAGTGTCTAGGTGTTGAGATTTGAATAAAGATTCCTGTATAAAATTTTGAACACTCGTTATTCATATGAGTCGAATGGGGGTTTCAGGTTCCATGTTGACGCATATCATTGAGCAGGACCTTTCAGACATCCAGAGGGTAATGATTATATCCCCATGAATGAATCATAACATACCCCACTGGGATCACGTGGATGAACTAGTTTGGATGAGTTTAGGATCCATGATATTCTGGATTCCTATGATATTTACTATAGGATATTTGTGGCGTATTCTATTTTTATTACCTTAGTTTCATAGTAATAGTTATTTCATAATTTTATAATAATTAATTGGGAGTCCCTCTCTTATAAATTGGCCATTGTCCTAATATACATAATTTAAATGTACTATCATATAGTTCATCATAACATCTTGATGATGATGAATCCAATGTGATTCTATAGGGTTTTATACTCTTCATGAATGAGTTGTTTCCATAGGTTCCATACAAGGGTGACATCCCCCCCCCCAGTGATGATTCCCAATCTTAGAGACGCATAGACATTGTAAGAGTAAGGTATAGTCAATTAGAGTCATTGTACTGCTGATTAATGATGTTTAACAAACCATCTACCCAAATTACGTATTCTAAAAATGGGAGGTTGGGTTGTTGGTTGGCTTGATCCTCACGATGTCCTTAATTTTATTCTATTATCCAATAAGGAATTTAATAATGGAGGTTTAACATTTATTTATAAGAATATTTATATTATGATCATGTCATATGAACAAACCACTACATCACTAATATAGTACGA
The DNA here is from genome assembly GCA_963277665.1 of Viscum album. NCBI lineage: Eukaryota > Viridiplantae > Streptophyta > Magnoliopsida > Santalales > Viscaceae > Viscum > Viscum album. Next base: position 2,000,179,610 of record OY728146.1, on the reverse strand, counting down.
GACTACATTGGTGGTTTCATACTTATTAAATTCCCTAGGAACTGATTTTGTTTCATACCTAGTCAATGTAGTCTCGTACTACATTGGTGGTTTCATACTTATTTATACTCTTCATGAATGAGTTTTTTGCATGGTACAATATAATCAAACTTATATTTAATAAATTTAATTTCATTTTTTATTACACAATAACACACTTTATAAAACCAATATGATTTAGATTTACATTTTAAATTGGGGATTATATATATAATATTCCATTTAAAAACAATGATACATTGATTTACTGAAAAATTCCCTAACATTGTCTTAAATTTAAATCACATATCAAAAATTTCTTATATAAACATGGGGATATTTTTATGAAATTGTTAAGAATTAAATCCACATAAGGGTATACAAAAATCATGGAATATAGTATTGTAATATATGTGATCCAAGAGGCTTAAAAATGTAACATAACATATGAGAATAAAATTCATAAACAATGAGGCTAGGTTCCACATGATATCATACATGAAACATGGGAATGTGGGAACAATTTTAATCATTGAATTGAATTAGTTTTCCAATGTTATCCAGTAAGACATCATAATTTTTTTCATATCCTAATTTCCAATGAACATTACATGGTATGTCTTGAGTTTAAATCATTACCCAATTCATTTGAGTGATAAATATGCGCAACCATCATAATTACATTATGTATATGAATAAGTGTTTCCAATAGTTTATATAATAGAATAACTTAATTAATAAAATGTAATCCCATGATTTAGTAACGAGGGTTATATAAATGGATGTACCCAATAAAAAAATTATAGCTACATATTGGTGAATACCCACGAGTGGAATTAGTATTATATTTCACATATCAATCATTTCTCATGAAATATTGTTGTGAAATTTTTGCAGGATAATGAAATCACATTAAGATTCATAAAATGGATTAATGACAGAGAAATGGGTATATATTAATTTTTTTAAAAAATTGTTATGACCAATGTTTAAAAACATTTCCCAACATTGGGAATTTTAAATAAAAAATCATAATTTATTGATAGCACTTGAATAAAAAGGATAAGGAAAGGATCCCCTTAATTTTGGGGGTGTTTGAAAAAGAACACGAGGAGATTCATGAGACCTTGGGGGAACCCTTTCAGGGAAATAAATTGGTAATGGAATAATATTTGAATGCTCTATGGGTTTTTAGGAATGTGAAATTAGATATATGGTGTGTTTATTATTGAAATGTGAGAGATTACTTTATAATATCCTAAACATTGATTTTGTAATATATATAAAAAATTAATCAAAAAAACAAACAAACAATACATTGATTTTTCAGAAGGTTTCAACCAAAGAGGTGTGGTTTTCATTACATTATCTGTCCATGAACCATGGGTATCAAAATAAAACCCTTGGTTATTTGGAATCCTATAATGTCTATTAAGAATAGATTCTAAAACATTAAAAATATAATATTGGTTTTTCGTAAATATAATGGGTTAGAAAAATTAATCAAATAACCAAAAATATATTTTTTAAAGGGGAAATATTTATTTGGCATGGGATATATTTTATGGAACATATTACATAACATTGGGGTTATTATTATTTTAGAATAAAAATAGTATATATATGTTTTGTATAATTTTTCCTCATAATTTTAAAGTATTATGAAATAATGAAGAAGTAACTATTTGATAATTTTAATTTTATGAGTTTAGAAATGTATTCCAAATAAATAACTAAATATAATAATTTACATTTTCCAATCTGAATCTCGATGTATTGAAAAATGATTGTTTTTAATAATTTCAATTTTTTGACCCTTGTAATTTTTTTCATCATAAAATTATATAATCACTTATACTGAATAAATATAAGATAATAATAATATATTATAAAAATGTAAATTTTTAAAAAATTCATTAATTATTAAAAATGATTGTATAAATTGAACGTTATTATTACCCAAAAATTTACATCAAAATTATTCATATTGAAATCTATTTTTAATCGAACACATTATTGGATAATTTATAATGTAAAAAATTAAGAATAAATATAATTATTATTTAATGTAAATACAAATATATATATTAACAAATATAGTTTGTGCAGTGATATCAGTGAGATTGAAATTATCCTATAAATTAGTTCTGTCATGATTTAGTTAATGAATATCAATTGGGATTTGTCAATGGAAATTCCCAATGATGGGGTATTCCTTACAAGATTTGATAAATGGGATTCATTAGGTATGATCCTATTATTTAAGGACATCACATCCTTTGTATATATCATTTGGATTATCATAATACATAATATATACTAATCCTCTGATAAATGTTCAATTGAAATATTATCAATGGTAATGATTCTTTATAGTCCACTAAATCAATATATATCATGTAATAGTCTATTATAACGAATGTAGTGAATTTTTTTCTATAACCACTTAACATAAATATGTAATTTGATTTAATCACATAGGTAAATTAATTTATAAAATTATTTATATTTACATTATTATTCCCCAATATAAATCTTTCTTCACAAATTTTCATTTCATAAAATTGAACAAAAGAGGGTACTGCTATTTTATCACCTCTTATAGTTCCCAAATTGATTCCTTAATCATTTGGTTACACAAAATCATAGTGACATGGCTGGTTCTCTTGTTTCATATAACATTTCTCTATGATCTAATATCTTCACAGGTTTCTCACCGTATCGAAAAGATGTTTCCCATGGTACCACCAATCGATTAAGTACTTAATTGGGATGTTCATTTACTTTTTCAAGATTGATACATGGAAGACATCATTTAATGGGGATATGTTATGTGTGAATTCTATTTAGTATGTAAAATTTTTTATGTGATCGATGATATTAAATGTGATAATTTATCTCATAAATTTTTTTCTCTTATTTATATCAATCATGAATATCCTCAATGTTAATTTAGTGAGGAACGAATCATCACTGATGTCAACCTATAAATCCTAAATAAGATTGTATACATTTATTTTCTATCATATTTGTCTAGATATCATATGAAATTGAATGATATGAACCATCTCTGTCATCAATTATATGATATCATGTCCAATCACCTTCAACACTCCAACATCATCCATTCATGTCAAATTCAAAAAATGTTTCCCATGTAGAGCATGATATGGTTCCATTTGACTGATCAGTTAGAATATACTGTCAAATAAAAACACTAATAAGGTAGGGTATTTATCCTAACATCATTGAAAATCCATTTAACATGATCTCAACTTATATTCCAAGGATTTAATGATCTTTTCATACTGTCAATCTCTCTAAGGGTAATAATAAATTTTGAAGCTCAATTTTCTAATCAATTCCTGATGAAGTATTATAGAAAACCATGTTGTAATGCTCTAATAATTATTTCATAAAATATTAATATTAATATTATATAGTCTTACCATTTCTCTTGTATATATATTTGTGATATAGACATGGGAAGAAATTTCTTTAATAGAAATGAAAATATTTGAATTTCTAAGGCTATCGAATTCCACATAGATAGAATGATTAAATTTATGATTCCTAGGAAGTATTATGAAAAAATATATATTTAAGTATTCCAATTTCCATACCATAATGAGAAATGGTTTATTCATACCCTCAGACTTATTTAGTTCATCCTAAAATTATTTTCATACCCATAATCAGTACAAAAAAACTATAACCAATATCATCATACTATCCCACAATAAATTTGTCATCAAATAAAATATTTTTTTCTAAAACAATGATTAATTATGAAGTATGATCTATTAAAATTGTCCATAAATTAAAAATTTTAGTTCTAGTTTTTATGGGACACATATCCAGATTATAAACCATATAAGTCCCTTTTCAGCATGTTTATACTCTACTATATTTGCAACATTCTTCTGTAGTAACTCATCAACTTCTATGAAAACTTGATTCAGCAAAAAAGAGATGATTGGGATGTTATAAGAGTTATGTATAATAAAGATAATGTTGATATTTACATATTGATCATTTTTATATTCATGAATATTTGATCCCCTAAAATCCTTATCAAGGATAGAGTTGGTGGATCCATTCTACTAAGAGAATCTTCCAATGTTTTTTCGTTCATAGGATGGTAATGGATTGAACAATCATAATGACACAACATCCCTATCCACATATTTTGAATGATATTAATTTTTTCATTGTGAATATATACATAAGTTTTTATTATCTATATATATAACACTTATAACAATGAAGTAATTCCATAAAATATTTGACACAATTATCATTGTATCTAATTTGAGATCATATTTTTTTATTTATGATAATGGACAATTAGTTGGTGGGAGGCATAAGCTATCACGTTTTCATTTTTCTTGATTACAATAGACAATAAAAAATTAGATGAATCGTTGTAGATCATTAATCCTTCCCTAGTAGTGTGAAATTAGATCACATGTATATTGATAATTCTCTTTTTTATCATAATAAAAAATTAATTAAACTAATCATTACAAACATAATTTTTTTTAGTAAACTTGGTGAGGGTTATTGATAATAATTATATGTTTCGCACGAATCATTAATAATACCCTATTAAAGTAGGGAAATAATATATTTTCATCATCATGGTTACTCTTTTCCACCATTCAATCATATTAGTACTTGAATGATCCATAGATTTCCCATTTAGGAAATAACTTCCAACTGAAAGATAACTTATCTATCCAAAACCCACATTTACATTATATTGAACAATAATTTCTTTCAACAATGTAATCAATATAAAAATTTGGTTTTCCTCTTGATCCACTATTTATTTAGAGTAGATAGGAATATAGTACTTATTAATACAATATTTTAAAGGTAATCCATAAATTTTATATTCCTAAAACCCTTGATGATTTCTGTAGAATTAGTAAGGCCAAATGGAATCCCCATGAATGTATAGTGTATATAATGGTACGAATACATGTGTTGGGGATCTCTTACATCGTCACATTTACATTATAATATCCGAATTAATGATCTATATTAGATAAATATAGTAATTTATATCGATGATCATACCAATCATAAATCTGTGGTAGGTTAACAGTTATCATTATCGTGAACTACTTTAGATGAGAAATCGATTCAATGTAACATTGACCCATAATTCATCATAAATAAGAGGACAAGTTAACACAATGATGAATCACATGGGTGTGTAAACCCCTTAACTAGATTCCCTTTTATTTTTTTGCTTAACTCAATGAGACAACCAAAGATCATGACATTAATTTTATTCGATATTTTCAAATGTCTAAGCATGAGAATGATTGAAAACTCAACCTCTAGGAAATTAGTAATACTGATCAATTATTTTGGAAATACATTCCCTTATTCCCTCATAATGAAAATATCATCAATGATGATCTTTTAATTGTTCAAAATTCATTTTATAAATATATAAATGCATATTAAGAAATAGAAAAAATTATTAAGATATTGGTACCAAACATGATTCATCATCATCCTTGCACTAGAATTGAATTATGGGGGGGGGGATGGTGATACATATGTTTATTTCCTTCTCTGGGAAACTTATAGTGGATCCATATGAGAAAAGAGAAGCCATTCCTAGAGTTTCATCAAATTCTACTAAAGGGGGTATAAAAAGGATCACTGGGAAGGTGGTCAAACATTTGTGAAGAGGGGAGGAGTTATCTAACTTAAAATGCAATAAATCTATGATTTTATATTTTCATTGACACCTCTACATCTATGATTTGTGGTGTTTTTTGAAATATCTACTAAACTTGTGATACACTAAAGAATTCATAAAAAATTTAAAAAATATTTTCTATTATTGATGGAATATCTAGAATACCTATCAGTATGTAACTATTGGGATCCACATAATTTATTATGATGGCATATTCTTTTCCTTTCTCCTTTGGTGTATCTTTTGATTGATTGTCTTCCACAACCCTTATCTTAGGATAGTGGTTCATAAAGTTACCTAGATTCTTATAATTTATTCATTAGAAAATAGGATGTGTATTTGTTAGAGAATTCATCTATTCAATCACATTGGATTATTTATCATGTCACTAATCTCTATCTAGGTACCCATCCTTTCCACACTGAAATCATTTCCTTATCCCCTTATGGTAATTTTCATTGTTCTTCTTCCTATACCTTTGGATGTGATATTTTGGAATATTATTCCACTGTTATGTTTTTCCATTACACAACATGAGTTAAACTAAACATAACTCTCCTAAATCCCACGAGACACATGATTTTTTATAATCTCACCAACAAATTTGATGTTATATAGTATAATTGTCACATAATTATCAATGTTCAATTTTTCGATGGATATTCATAGACACATATTTATTCAATCAAAAAAAATTCAACATTATAGTTGGTGGTAAGGATAAAGATGTGGAATATCATGCATGTTTGGTGAATTTTTTCTTGTACAACCAAATTGATTTGATGTAATTTCCCTAAGGTAAAGGAAACCCCTCTCAATTTTAGTCAAGATTTCAAGTATAGTTATTGTCCAATTTTTTTTATAATTTATTCCACTCCATCACTCTTATATCATCCTTGATCTTTGTATTCTTAACCAAGGACTATTACTGATCAAATTATTCTTCAATTTAACAAAAAACCAGTATGAATATCACATGTTTTGAGCATTAAAATAAGGGGAAGATCAATTAAAAAGATATAATAAATAGTTAAATTTTTTTGGTATCAGATGATCTACAAATGGTTAGAGGCCTTTGACACATAAAAGACTCAATTGAATCATTTTATTTATTAGGGAGATTCAAGATTTCCTCTTGGTTCGATTTTTTAGTTAAAAACTCTATTCAATTGATGATTTATAGTCACAATGTTCTTGATTCTAGCTCTAGTCTCTTGAGAATCACATTTTGGATGTCATCACATTATCCCTCACATTTTCTATTGACTCATTTATTCTTATTTCTATCCATTAAAAAGAATAATTTTAAAATTTATGATAATTATTTTCAAATTATTAAACACATAAAATGTAATCTATAAAAATTAAATAGATAAGTAAAAAATGACATATGTTCATTAATATTTGAATTTATATATTTCAATCTAATTATCCATTAAAAATTATCATAAAATAAAATATTATAGGAATATTTTGTTCTTATATTAATTTTTTCCTAATAATATTGGGAATTTAGCAAATAAAATCCCTCCAATAGTGTCAAAATATGTGTGAAAAAAGGATCATTTTCATACAGAAATTCTCTATCTACTCTTCTTTGATACATTGTTATAACGGTTGTTACACCTATTTACATTTTTGTGCGGACCAAATTTATTTTTAGGATCCCAATAGGGATGTTTTTTCATTGAAACCACATACTAAAAACAACATCAAATTTTTTAAATTTTTTCCTACGTTCATTCTGATTCATAATGATTGTTTGGTGTTTTATAATCCGCATCCTATGACAACTACACATTCCATTGATATGAGATTTGGAGACCATTTTATTTAATTCACATTAATTCTAAATTTTTTAGATTAAAAAATAATTAAAAAAATATAGAAGATTGATAGTCCTTGTGTAACTTAAACATATTATATGTAACATGACATCATAAAATTGGAATGAAACAACATTTTTAAAACGTCATTAACAAGCCCTTAAATATACACAACTGTTCTAAATATTCATAGGACGACCTAGGGAAATATTTAAAAAAGGGGTGTGTTATAAATCACACTAAAAGAATAAAAATAATGGAAATTTTCAAGTAAATAAATGTGATCCAAATCACAAAACATGAAATATAATAAATGAAAATAATAATCCTGAATAATGATGTGTGATATAATATGGCAGAATAAGTTCCACATGGGAAATTGGAATCAACTTAAAACATAAAATAAAATTGGTAAGTCAATCATAAAAACTAATAGATCAAAACATAATGTTATTAGGATAACCAATCATTCACTTTAGATGGAATATAATGACATCAAAGCATGAAAAAAAATTATTGTCACAATATCTGGGAAATCACATCATAAACATTTCATGTACATGAACAGGTGTGTAACAGTGATAATATTTCATAATAATGTGTTTCATTAAAATTAATTCCGAAATTAAGAACTTCTCAATACATAAATGGAATTACTCAATAAATTTTTTATAGGTATATATAGTTGAACACCCTTGAATTGAATTGGGTAAATAAATTCACTTCCAAATAATTTGTCCTTCAAAATCAAAGTGAAATTGTAGTAGCATGTTAAAATAAATAATGTATTCATAAAATGGTGAAATGAGGAAGAAAGGGGTATATCAACAGTTTTGTATGTATATGAATTTTTTAGGGACGTGAAAAATCATAAAAAATCATTTTCAATTGGTAATAAAAATACCTTAAGTAAAAATGGTGCTTAAATAAAGAGGAGAGGGAGATGATCCCCTTACATAGAGAGGGTATTTCTAAGATATTGGGATGAGCTTCATGATTTTTTGGGGACACCATAGAAGGGGTTTATAGAGATTATATATGAATAATGATATGATCTGAGATTTTTTAGTGAAAAAAATTGGAAGACATTGTGGGATTATAGAAGAAGGTGGAGGGGGTTCTTTATTACTTCCCAAACATAGGTTTTAGACTCTATAAAATAAAAAAATGAAAATGTAAAACCAAATAATGGTTTTATTCCATAGTCTCTACAATACGATTATTTTTTATAAAAATATAATTCCACAAATTGTAATAATTTAAATGATATCCCCAGTGATGTGCGAAATGTTATAGTTTACAATGAATTGATTTAAAAATATAGAAATATATAATATATGGATTGGAGGATTCAAAATGGGTTTATAAATTTATTAAAATGACCTAAAATAATTTTTTATGGTGAAATAGATTCGGTCATGGATACAATTTAAGGAATGTATTCTGTCATTTAACTCATGAGGATATCTTAATTAAAACCGAATATTTATATCATATATAATATTTTCCTGAATAATTGATTATATAAAAATATTATGATATATTAACCATTGGAAAATATAAAATATTGAATTAAAAGGTTCATTTGAATAAATCATAAAAAAATTAGAATTTAATTTTTAAAAATCAAGTCCCATATTATTTGAAATTTCCATTTTTATAAAGAATAGTATTCTAACCCTTATAATTTTTTAATTGGTTAAATTCTATATTCATATTTAGAAATTAAATATTATTTAATTATTTTCTGTTGTTAAGGTATCATATACTTTGAAAATTCATGAATTTTTTAAAAGGAATGTCTAATATAAAATTTGTTATTATCCGAAGGTACAATTTTATTTTTTTCATAATGAAATCAAATTTTTATCAAAGTTATTTTTAATACTTGAAAATGTAAAAATGATAAGGAATAAATATTATCATTATTTCCAAAAATAATAAATATACATATTCATGATGTTATGGTTGTGATACATAGACCTTCATTACATCAGTGACCTCCTAATGGGTAATGTGTGTAATGGGGAGATTTTATTATGGTGGTTTGAATAGAATGGTTTGTGTTGTGATTTTGATGAGCTTGAAATTATCCTATAAAATTATTTTTTCAAGAATTAGTTTTTTTACAATAGCTTTGTCTTAGTCAATGGAAAATCAAAAAGAAGATATCTTAATTTGAAGCAATGATAAATAGGATTTATATGGTATGTTCTACTAGATGAGTCCATAAAATGCTTTGTATATTTCAGTTCGATTTTTCATAACACATAATATATACAAATAAAAAGATAATTGTTCGAGGGTGATATAATTAATGGTTATAATGCTTAATGATTTTATAAATCTGATATAAAATATAAGATCAGAAAATTAACAAAATAATGCATGTGTTTTCTATAACCACGTAACATAAAAAAAGTGTTCACTTTAATCATAAAGGTAAACTCATTTATAATTGTTCCTGTAGTTACAAATAATCACCCATGTATGTTCTTATGCTTGGGATAATCATCTTGTATACACATTTTGGTAGGAAAAAATCACATGTGTACCCCTTTGGCATGGGAAAATCCCACCATATGCCTTTTTTAATGCAGAACATACTCTTATTTTACACTTTTTTTGGATTAATCATCTCATGTACCCTTTTTCATGGGATAAATCCATCAATATATCCATTTTCATGGGATAAATCCTCACATGTACCATATTTCCCTCACAAAATATAATGAAACCAATGTATTGAAGTGATATGTGATACCCCACCTATTATATATCTATTTAAATGTGCTTTAATTGAAAAAACTCATTAATCACGTCATTAAGGACCCTTGTAATAAAAAGTTAGTTTCATATTGTCTCTGGAAGAAATCACACAAAATTGAATTCAATTTTGTGAACGATCGATACCCAAAATTCAGTCAACAAAAATATAATTTTTTAATAACATTTAGAGACCGATTCATCAAATATATTTCCTATGTATTTATTGAATTTAGTGGTTATGTGAAATGTTTGTGAAATTGTAAATGGGTTTTTTATAAAATGATTTTATCGTTGGGTAAATGAAGAATTAATGCATACTTTTAAAAGGTTAATTTTTTAAATATTATCATATTTTAAATGAAATTTGAATAGTGGTTAATTGGAAAAATATATAAAGACTATAAAAAAGTAGTTTAAAACATGATTAAAAAGATTAATTTTCAAAAAGAATGGTAAATAATGCGGACATGAAAATAAAAAAACACTTTCAATTATTAACAGTGAAAATTATTAATATGTTTTAAGGTTAAATAAAATATAAAATTACTGTGATTTGGTTGTAAATAAATATTCTGATAATAATGGTTGAGTGGTAGATATCTAATTTTTTTTTGAAAAATTGGAACCACATTTTAATATATTGGAATACCATTGTTGAAAACCTACATAATAGAAATTGGCCATAAAACATAACACTAAAAAGCTTAAAAGGAATAAAGGGATGTCAAATAAAATAATATATTACTATTATTTCCAAATATAGAGAATAAAATTAGTAATAAAGGAATATATAAACTCCTATGGAAAGCCATCATAAATTTTGATCATAAATTTTATCAATAATGATAAAATTGTTATGGGAATGAAATTCATTATTGGGGATTATTTGAGTAAATAATATGATTTTAAACAAATATAAAGATAATGTATCTCGAAAATAAATAAACAGTTTAAATAAAAAGATATTTAATGAATTATGTTCATGAAGACACATTATAACTCAATGAAGGGAGTTTAGTTATTAAAAAACCATTATAACATTGGTATAATTTGAAACAAATTCTATTTAACTAATTAATATAATATGAATCTTAAAACTCATGAATTCATGTATATTTTGGTGGAAATTTATTATACATTATTTGTATCATTTATAATAAATTATGGTGAGAAATATCGAACATATCTCATGAATTTTATGAGGAGGATAAAAAACATACAATATTAGATGATTTGAGTCAGATCCCCTTGATAGTTATGATTTAAAATGAACATTAAAAACTATATAAAATTATTGTTTCTTGATAAAAGTTTTAATGACTAGTATATACATCATTACAATGAAAAATGGAATAGAATAAGAAATATGTCTCATCAAATTAAATGTGAGACATGAAAAATTTACCTTATTTTCTTTCATTAACTAATGAGAATGAACTTCCTGTATAAAAAACAACTATCATAGTTACTGAATTAAAATCCATATCCATATATATATGTATCCATTTATAAGCTAAATTTATAATTATTTTATACTTTTTTATAAGATATTTTTTTATTTCTCATCAATATCAAATTTCTGTAACCCTGATCATATAAAACTAGCATCAAAATAGTGTGGTTGTTTTTCTTTAATTAATAATTGTAAAATACCACTATATTATACGTGGTACACGAATTCATGATATATAATTATTTATTATTTTATAATTTCATTCAATGATATTTTTTATTATAATTATTATTGATTAAATTGTAATAAGAATTTTTTAGTAAATTTTAACAAACAAAAAATTGTTTACAAATTAATGAGTTCATATTAATGTTAAAATTATTGAAAAAAATTATAAACATATGTAATTATTAATATCATACATTACTAATAATTATATTTATTATTCAATCATGATATTATTTCCTAGCACCATTAATTTAGGTGGTTAGACTGACCCAAACATGAATATCCGGTATTTATTGGTTACTTATTACAATGAATGTTTTTTATTTTGGGAATAATGTCAATAATATGATAGAATATTTATATAAATTACATAATTTTAAGGTGGTATATTATATTTTAGTAGAGTTTTTTAAATAAATCATACTCCAGATAAAAAATTAGATATGTTTCTTCATGGTAGAGGTCGCTCACACAACTAATAGTAGGCTGTTACTTTTCTTGAATAATGATATGAAAATGAGAATTAATATAATTTAGAAATAAATCATAAAATTATATATATATATATACATATGTCAGTGTATTTCCTCAATTTCACCTTTATAATTGCAAAATATATGGAGTGGACAAATTATGGAATTTATTGATTCATGGAGGATGCAGTCCACAAAATGCACAATTAACAATTTTATTTTTGAAAAAGGGAAAATGGATAAGTTTATAATAGTTTCTTACATATAATAATAAAATTATATATAAAAATGATAATCATCAGAAAATATTTAAATAAAAATATTATATGGGATGTAAGATAAAAATAAAATGATGTTTTAAAAATCGTGTATATTCAATTGAAATATTTCTGTCTCTCTTAGAGGATAAGAAAAAATTGAGATATATAGAAAATATATTTTGACCATATGATCAATGAAATGAAATGGAATTATAGTATATGGAAGAAATAATTTTTTCACGAGGAAGCTAAATTCATTGCGTTGTTTGGAAGGGGATGTGAGAGGGATATTTTATATGAGTTGTTAATGGCATTTTTTTAAATATTTAAAGACAATATAAAGAGATTGAATGTTATTTATTTGAAAAATAATCCAAAATAAACATAAATGGATTGATATATGAAATAATTATGATAATAACTCCAAAACCATTTGAAAATTTTTATATTCTTTTAAGGACAATTACATATTTAATTATATCTTTGACAATTTTTTTACTATGGTAATAATTTTACCTGTGTAATTATATTTTAATGGATAAAAATAAATTATTCTTATTAAATAATTTAAATCTATAGATTCCATATATGAAATACATTTTTACATATATTATTTATAAGGGTAATAAAAAGTATCTTTTGCAGTATATCATTTAATATGTAGAGAAATTTTTTTAAAAAATGTCTACATAAACAATTTAAAATTATTTATATGGGGAAATTATAAATTTATTAGATAAATTGGTGTATTATAAAATAAATAAATTTCATTACTAATTCAAATTAATAAAAAAACAAATTTTACAAAAATCAAATTTAATTAATATAATTAATAAAAAAATATTGTATTATTTTAAAATATAACAAATGATTTTAATAATTGGATTTTTAAATTCAAAATATAATCTATAGATGTATTATTTTAACATATAATATATATTTAATAACGAATGTTCTGTGAATTTATGTTACACTAACTTTTTGATATAGTCATAAACTCTAAAATTTCAGTTAAAATATAATTTTTATGTATTCATCGAAGATTCAATTATGTTGAAATAATTCTAAAAACTAACACTAATATAAATATAAAACTCTCAATTAAAAATTAATGTAAATTTTATAAATTTCAAATTATATAATTATATTTCTTTTAAATCAAAATACTTTTATAAAATAAAAACAATTTTTAATAAAAAATATGTTTTTTATCATCATTTGTATTTAATATGATTTTACATTTACATTTTAAAAAAGAAATATTAAATATTTATTTTAGAATCTACATATTACCTATTATATTTTTTTAAGTGTGATAAATTTAATTTTTTAATGTAAAATAGAATAACCTAATTTCAAATGGCCCATCTAATGGTATCTTTTTTTTAAATATAATTCAAAGAAAAATAATAACATATATTTATTATAATATATTATTAAATGATTATTTACTAATGATTATATTATTTATGTAATTTTGTTTATGTGTTTTGTTTTATTTTGGTGTTGTTTTAGTTATATATCTCTTGTGACACTGTCTATCGATGATTTTATTAATTTAAAAAATCCAAATCATGGTTAATTATAGAAGATAACCAGATCTAATAGCTAGGTTCAATCACTGTGAATAGTTCTAAATATATAGTGAATCTAGTTGTTTATCCAAGAAGGATAATTATGATATTCTATATATTATGAATTCTTCAATACACCATGAATTTCCTAATCATCCCATATCATACCCAATAAAGTTGCATCAAATGAGAAACTAAGGGTTCCCAAAAAAAAGAGTCCACAATGTATGATTTATATATCCCATTAATATGTTTTATCTCAATGGAATCCCATAAGAATCCTTGGAGACACATGTCTTGATGAAATTCATAACACTTTACCTCTACATGTGCAATAATTCCACTAGAAAACCATTGCTAGGACCATGATCATCATTGAAGAATGTTTTTTAACCTTTGGTTTATAGTATCATCTAACAAATCATTGTTGTACCATTGATTATGTAACCGAACAAATAATTCTATTAATGAAGTGTCATATTGAAAGAACTATAATTGTGGACCCATTCCTCATTTATTTCTTCATAATAGTAAAGAGAGTACTGGAACTAGTAGAGGACCCATTCAATGCATGGCCTCGTAGATTAGGCAGTATTGAATCTAGATATAAGGGATGCACACACTAGTTTTGTATATGAGAGTATTGATTATATCTATTAAATATTTTTCAGACACATTATTTTAAATTACCACACCATGAGGGGGGTAGGGGTAATAACCCAATATCACTTTGAAAATCATGAATGAACCATGTTGTTTCAATCATTGTGAAAATTATAATTTTTTATATCTCACCTCACAAATTCACTTGGATGAAATAAAAGATATAAAAAATTATCTATATAGAATAATTATAAGTAGGTACTATCTATTTATTGAAAATTAATAACATTTGAATAAAATACATTCAACTATATAAAAAATTTGAGATGTTACAATATAGGACTTTTGGCCAATGCATTTAGATGGATTTGGGTACTAAATTTTGGTCTTTAATTGTTTTTTTTAATATCCATTTTTTTATTCTAAAAATAATAAATTGTTCTAATATATTGGTATTAATATACAACTAAAACAAGAGTATTTGTAAAAGTAATAATAATAATTATAAAAATAATTTTATTATATTTATGATGACGATTAATAATATTATAATTATAAATATATAATAGTTCATATATATGAATAATGTGTATGGGGGTTTCACAACTAAAACACATGTAGTGATGTGTCCTCATCTATTAATCAATGTGTTATTCCAAATGATCTTTTAACAATAAATAAATTTCTTTTTTCTTAATATAATTTCAGAAATTTAAAATATGAAAGTAAGGGTTTCAAGTCCTCATATCTCATATATAAATATGGTTAGAACTAGTGACATAGAACCACCTTTTACGTATGAATATAACATTATGCACAATATTGCATGACCAAGAATGAATAAGTTGAAGTTATCCATTCCCTTCATCCATCGATCACCATCAGGGATACCTTAATCCATCTATTGTTGGGCTAACCCACACGATATATGAATCCCAACCACCATGTTATCACCATCGACCTAGTCTGAGGAATCCACTCAAAAATGCAGACACTTATTATCACCGACCAATACCACGATTTATAGAAACTATCGACCCATGAGATAACAATGATGGAGGATATGGAAGAAAAAGTGAGAGAGATAAAGAAGAAAATTATGATAGAGTATAATACATATATCGTGATTGAAAATCTTCCATAGTATCTATCAATTCATCTTGACCAACACTACTATAAGTACAGGGTTATAAGTTGTGTGAATTAGATTGAATAAAAATGAAAATATTGATTTTCTAAATTGATTTAATTGAATTGATACATAATTATTGAAGGAATCTGAAAACATAAAATATATCTAAATCAAAAATAAACATTAATTCCATAAAGGATGAGTAATCCATTTATAGTAATTAACATATGATATTTTTTCTGAAGAGAGGAACACAAGGGAAATCCTGATGTTAAACATCAATAGTGAAACAAAATATGATATAATACATTTAAAAATCCATGTTATCATTCCTCATAATCACATGATATAGTCCCATTATTCGATATAATTTCTTAGGCACCCGAAATTTTATTTCTCCACCGTACATCAATATTGTGTTTATATGAATGACTAATGGATCCCCTATTGTGATAAAACATATTTTTAAAACATAAATCTTCCAAGGGTTTTACTACTGTACATAAAATATGTAAATATTAATTAATTCTTTTAATCTCTTAATAATGATGGATCAAAACCCTAGGACCTGATGCAAACTCCAAATATATAACTACAATGGTGTAATAAACAACATAAATGAAACTGAAGTATCTATTTTATAATCCAATACCTCATCTACTAGATATAATTAAGAATTCAAAAATAAATTTTCAAGGTTTATTAATATTTATTTTAGGATTAAAATAATATTATAAAACTATTATGGTTTTATAATTCCGGGTTGGATCATACCAATGGTAGTCACCACACCTATAGGTCAATAGAACCCTGGTATATTATTTTTAGGCCTTATACTATGGTTAATTAACCTTTTAAACCTGCTAAGGTCTGGTGACATTAAAAATAAAAATTATATTATTTATCTCTTGGGGAAAACCAAGGTCACTACACACTAGTAGGATATCAAATGCTATCCTAAAATCAAAACACTATAGTGATCATATATCTCACTATTGATGGAATGAATCACAACATGATCAGGAAGCTGACAAAAAAAATATGACAATTGTATCTCCCTGCACTATGTGTAAGAGATCATGAGATTATTATAGCCTCAACATTTGAGGAAAATGTCCTTGAAGAACCTCAATAAAAACTCCTCCCATGAATTTACCCAGTTTCTACTGGCTTATAGTTACACATCCCATATAAATCTATCTGGCCCTAAAGTATATATGTCTTTAATATCTCTATCCCCACTATAGGAATTTGAATATTATAAAAAATATATACACCAATTCATTCTAGAATTAGTGCACTTAGAGTCCCCTCTATCAAGGAATCATGGGTTATTTTTAGGACTGAAAATATTTTGTTAGACAATCCACTGACATCTAAAATCCACAGTCCTGTGACAAAAGCATTGAATTACCCAATTTAGAAGAACCCATATTTGATTATCAATATTTAATACTATCCAAATTATCTCTTCTTTTAACCTCGACACATCCGAATGATGCGTATTCTCGTTTATTTTTATAGGGGACCCAAAAATTAAATCCTTGTTGGAACCACATCTTCTCCCTATTAAGATTCCTATAGTGGCCATTAATATGCAATATCACTATGATCAAAAGTCTTTTCTCAATAGATATATAAGAGCTAAAATTTATAAATACAGAATGGTTCAATAGATATAACATCTGAAAAGCCCATAGCCTAACTTACCCACATACTAGTTCCATGTGATATATACTTAAGGACATTATTACCCATGATAGGGTTAAATATCATAGACATCATACACAAGTAGGTTCAACATACCAAAAAACAATAATAAAAAAAACTCCTCTTAGTTGAGTAGATATCCACTACTATACTATATGAGAAGATACTATATAGGATAATTCTAAAACATTAAATATATTAATATCATCAAAAAATCAAATATAAATGACAAGTAGGTACACTCGTATCATGTGAGTCCTACGTTACTTGAAAAATACATACCTAGCACCAATTTCTTCTCTAGGATAATATCCTTAAATATAAATTTGTAACATACCCACCATATTTTTTTAAAAGAAATTATCTAATCTCGAATCAAAATATTCAAAAAAAAAATCATTGATTCCCAGGTATATTATTCATTGACCTATAATTGTGATATTGATATACACATCATGACCTACATCCCATTTACCAAAACAACACATAAACAACATATTATTATACCACAAATATGATAAGAAAACACTTATCGATACAACATATTGGAAACCTTACTCTGATACAACTTTTTAACATCTATTGCATGAATCACATAAACCTCATTTGTCAAATGTTACATATTCCATCAGATAGCCTCTATGTACTCATAAGGCCTTTAACTAGCTGTGAGGGTATAATAGGCGATGTTGGGGATATTATAATATAAATATATATATATATATATATATATATTCAAAAATCTCATACATAAATAACATAACCTTACATGATGAATATATCTACAAATGTATCAGATATAGTTAAAAAAGTAAATATAAAATATTATTATAGACATTATGAATAGAAAATTATCTCACGTAGGTTGGTGGAATATTAAAAAATAAAATAATAATTAAATAACTCCAAATTTTTGTTGATA
Source organism: Viscum album (assembly GCA_963277665.1). Classification (NCBI taxonomy): domain Eukaryota; kingdom Viridiplantae; phylum Streptophyta; class Magnoliopsida; order Santalales; family Viscaceae; genus Viscum; species Viscum album. The sequence goes on along the minus strand of OY728146.1, from coordinate 2,000,160,923 downwards.
ATATACCATATCCAACATAATGACCCAATAATTTTATGATAAAGAATCCAGTACACCTTCATCTATTAATGAACCTATTTTGGGTCCCATACTATTTACCTTTGTAACCTACCCCAAAGTTATTAAATGTATTAGAGGTCCCATGGAGGGTGAAAGTTTGAACATATAGTGATACAACCAATGATGGACCTAAATATTATCCACCAATATAAGAGTGAATAAAATGTAAAATATAAAAAACACATATAATTAATACAATCAAGTATATTGTGTTCATAAATAATCATGGGTAAAAACTTTACATTGATTGTATTAATCAAAATAGGCTTCTTGAACCCTTGGTCTAAACACACACTGAGGGATAATGAGGAATCACCTCTCATCTCACAACAAAACAACATATCATAATCTCTTATATTTTCACCAAGTGATATTGATATCAATAAACCACATACCACACCAATCATTCCGATTTCTAGGATAAATGTGCAAAAAAATTCTAATAAAATTAATCACATTAATAATAATGAGAGTACACCAACTTTTCAATTCAAAACCCATCTATCGTGATGTTTTAACTCATATAGAAATAACCCTTTCCCCATATGATGATCATAAACATCCCTTAATTCCCTGAACTCCTATAACATATGACATATTAGTTTCAAATGGTCAACACCATCACCATAATACACTCATCTATAAAAGAAAATGATTATATATTGTTTTAAAAACCAACTCATTGTACATTTTCTATGTTGACATGACTGCAACAACCTCAAAATAATGGTTTGAGGAATAACTAACCATCATATGAACATAGCCTGGAAAGAAATCATAACCCTAGAATTGGTAAATGACATATAACCATATCAAATTATAGTTATCCATAATATCTGATATTCAAGTATGATAACCCCATAACATAATTAAATAACAAAATCAATGAACACATCTCATGAACCACCACTTTCTAACACATGATAAAATTTCATCATAGAATGAACAATGATAAACATAAGGTACTATAGTAATGTATGTTAACTTTTTTTTTATAATTCATGTAAATATGTAATGGTGTAAATATGAATAATGTATATGATACCAATAGTAAACAAAAATGTTCTATATCATTAAGGATGGAAAAATCATGGAATATTTTATGACTGCTGAGTAGGATTGATAATGAATCAATGAGTTGTATCGTAATTGGTTATTGAAAGCATTATAATATACAAATATATGAAGTATAAGAAGATGATTATTCAAAATATTTGTGAGTTTCTTTGTAATAAAATAAAAATATGATATGAATTAATGTGAGTTAGTACAATTCTATAATCGATCTTGATGATCCAATATTATATGGAATGTCATTTATCTGATTGTGGGAATTTAAAAATATGATATTGTGTATATATGTGATAAATAAACTATATAAAATTATAAAAATTAATTTCATCCATGTTATTGAGTATAATTTTTTAATTAATACAAAATTTTTTGATATAGACATATATTCATTTAAGAAACCTAAATTAATCACTTATATAAAAAATATTCTTTTGGAATTTTGATGAATATATTAATGTTGGTTTGAAAAATTATTAATGTCAATTATGTTTCATTAGAAGATTTGGAATGGTTATAGATTCCTAGAAAGTATATGAATATGTTTCGAGATGATTTTTATTGGTATTTGATTTTTGAGTTTGTGTAGAATACTTTCCAAAGACACACAAAATAACCCACAGAAGAAAATAATATTAAAGTACCAAATATCACTAAGATACATATGATTCTCTAATGGATAAAAAAAATTGGAGTTACAATGTGATATATAACATATTTAAATGAATTGAAAATATATATCTACGATTATATAATATCTAATAGGGATTAAGAAAGAGAAATCATTAGATCACACTGAAATGATGAAAAAGAAAATGGTTCAAAAAGATACATGTGATAATATGAATCATAAAAAGGATTTATAAATTTCTTTGTATTGTCTCAATTGTGGTATACAATATTTAATATTATTATATTCAAAATATGTGAGATCATTTTGAGTATATAGAGGTTATTTTTTAGGATGTGAAACGAAATTGACAATGATACGGTCATATGTATAATCAACTATTTATTATATGTTATTTATTTATTTGAAACATGAATGAATGGTGAATTAATAAATTAGATGATACTGATAATGTTCATTAGTGATTAATTATCATTAAGATTTTAGTTAATAGAAAAAATTCTAGAATAATATTCTACAGAACTAAATGATAGAAATTAGAAGGTATGCAATTATTAAATATTTAATTTGAAATAAAATTATTTGGATCCATTTATAAGGATCAAAAATGGGATATTTTATTGAATATTATTTTTCCCAATTTAATTTAGATAACCAGGATATTGGGGAAAATGATTTTCAAATTTTTAATAAGAAAAGTATTCAATTGATTATCATATGTATTTTTGTATGGTCTCTATAATAATATAAATAAAAACGGATAGAAATCAAAGAGAATTAACCATCAATATTAGTTGGTATTTAAATGTTTAGGATTTTTAGGAGAAGATTCCCAGGTTCCAATGATGATATTTTAAAAAACTCAATATATAATTACCATTATTAAATTATTATTTATATAATTAAATTATAGAAATGAGTAATTGTGATTTTATTTTTATATTATAAATGAGTAAAAGAACAAGATAGAATTTCATGATTGAAATTAGATGCTGATGAACAACAAACCTGTCATATTCCATTTTTATCAAAGGTAATAAAGAACAAATAAGTGGTTAGAGGAAAAAAACAATTTTTTTAATCATACTTTTGGATGATGATGATGACATAGAATTTTGAAGAAGGGAACCAATAATATTTCTGTTATAACATGTGATTTTGTATATATTTATTGACAACTTTTTATGTTATTTGGTGTGAAAATAAATCATAATGAGATCTATTAATCCTAAAAGGTGTAAAGGATTGAATATTTAAAAGAGATTTTATTATGATATTATTTTTTTAAAAGAATTTACACTTATTTACCCCATATTAGTATCACTATAATATATAATTTTTATCTTCAATTAGGGTTATATGAATGTTTTTGAAATTTAATGGATCCATTTTATTGAATAATGGTTTAACCTATTATACAGGATGTACATATCGGATGAATTCATTTCCCTATAATAGAAATAATATAGAATATATATAGAAAAATTAGAAGAATAGATAATATATAAATTTGAGAAATTTCTCAAATGAGATAAAAGAGAAATTGTATCCATTATAATTTTTTTAATCAATGTTGAAATATATCTATAATATTTTGGTATAATTATAAACATATATAATCTTTTCTATGGTTGGAAAACATTTTCTATTGAATTGGTTGGTGATATTTACCTTGATATAAAATTTTATTTTAATATGATCCAATATTATGTATTCATAATAATTATTTATTTTATAATGTATTCAATGAGTCAGAAAACATATCTATAGTTGAAGGCTGGTGCAATATAAAAATAATTACAATAAATTCATTAATTGGACAAACTCTTAGAGAAGTTTTTTATACCAAATTAAAATAAATATTATATTACAATTAATTACTTTACCCATTTAATAAATAATTAAAAAATTGATATCATCAGACATGTGAGAGAACTATATTCTATTAAAAGAGGCTTTATGAATTTGAAAAAAATCTTACTGATTTCATGAATATCATGAATTATCAATCATATATCAATGATAAAAGAATAAAGGTGATTAAAAATTAATTTTAAGAAGAAAAAAAATACTCATAATGAAATATGGATATGGTTAAAAAATTATAATGAAAGTGTGAAATCTGTTGAGGATCATAAGAATAATGAGATAATAAAATTTCATGAGCATGTGGTCAATTTGAGGAATCTAAAAGTGGTACATGAAAAATATTATCTTCATGATGATATAAAAAATTCCTCTATGGATGTTTCTCAATGTTTTATTGTTTCAATAATTGATCTTTATATATAAATGAAATTAATTAACTCTTCTATATATACACATAATACTGCATGAATGAAAATGATACACCTTTTCCAAGAAATTTTTTTTACCGATTTCATTTTTAATAAAATTTGTTTCTAAAATAATGGACACAAATGCCATGAGAATATTTCTAAAAAATTCCACAAAAAAATATGCGATAGATGATAACATAAGAATGAGGCAATTTTATCCAATAGTTTATCATATTATAGGTGTCTTCCAATGAAAACACCAAAAACCCGTATATTTCTATATTATAGTTATGATTTTTGGTGTACAAATTTCTTTGTGTTGTTATTTATATTGAAGCTTTTGATATACTTATATATATTTGAAATATAACAAGTCAAAAATAAAAAACAAAACTAAATACTATATGAATAATTTGTAATTCTATAACGAGGGAATTTTCATATAAAATATAACAATATTGAATCAATCTAATTTTAAAAATTTAATTACATTGATAATTTATATATAATTTATGGCATTTGTTATTAAAAAGAAGATGAGTGGTTATATAAAACAACCAATGTTGTAAAAAGTTTATTAAGTCTATATATACTAATAAAATAATATTTTTCCACCTTGAATCATGTGAAATAGCGAGTGTAACGAAACAAGAACCCAAGAATAATGCTAAGACATATTTTAAAATGATGAGGATATATATGTAATATTTAATAAATGCATACATCTTGGATAATTATTGAAAATCAAGGAGTAGTAGGGATTATTAATTAAATCTGGAGCAGTAAATAAAATCATTCCTAGAATGAAACATAAGGATTAGTTTGGTGGAAGAATTATATGATGTAATCATAAAATTTCATGAGTGTTTTCTAAAGGATGGGGATAAATGAATTATTGGGAAGTGAAGTGGATGTTTCATGATAGGTATAATATTTATTATTAATATAGGTATGTATGGGTATCAATGTCAGTTAAGATAAAGATGGATTAATATTAAAAATCATTCATGATTATTTCTAGTAATTTTTTAAAAACCGAATTTTATATATGGTTAATTTTGATAAGAATAAAATTATCATGCTTCCCAAGGAGGTTCATATTTAGAAAATAAAAGGAGTATAAATAATGAAAGATAAATAAAAACTAGTGTTTAAATTAAAAAAAAAATTCATTAAGAGAAAAAAAATTATACAGTTTTTCTCATTAAGAAGCAATTATGAATCCTCCATATTAAATAATATATTATTATTTTCAATTAATTTAATTAACACTGACATTATTAAAAGGAATATAAAAAATTATATGAGAGATTTATATTTAAATAAAATATCCATAATGAAATTAATTAATTTATATTATGTGAAGAAGGATGCTATTTGTCCCTTGTGTTGAATTAAGAGGTATACAGATGATACAATTTCAATATTTCATATGAATATCATAATGTTTATTATGATTTGGTAAATATATGATAGAGGATTTATATTAAAACTTCTTATATATCAATTCTTGATGAATTAATTATTATTTATTGGAGTCAATGTGTTGAGTTAGAAAATAATAAAATTCACATGAATGTAGGAAAAATATGAATTTGTTTGAATGTTTTTAAAATGATCACTGAGTTGAGTGTGAAAAATAAATTTAAATTATAATTAAAATTTTCATTCAGGATGATTTATGATGTGGCATTATATATTAAGATGTTTTATTGAAGAATTTTATTTCAAGAGAAATATTTTATTTTTTAAACACTAATAAAGCTATATAGAACTACAAAAATTATTAATTTATGAGTCACTGCTTTATGAAAAGTGTTTTTAGACAACGTTAAATTGTCTCAAATTTCACTATTACTAATGGGGAGAAGAGGATTGGTTTTATCTTGGTTGAATCATTATACAATTATGAGTATCCCTTTCCATTGATCCTTTTTATTTTTTATCTTTAAAGTGATGTTTTATATTAATATTAGAATAGAAATAGTTATTGAAAAACTAAAAAGTGGTGAGATTAAAGCACCTTATTGTCTATAATCAAGTGTGTTTTATTAATTATCAATAAGAAGTAAGGTAAATATATTATTTAAATAAGAATTTAGAGTGATGTAATAAATCATAATGAATAATGAAGATTGAGATAGGTAATCAATTTGAAGAATCCATTACAAAAGATCCTAGAATATGTTATCATTGTTATGATATATAGATATTGAATCAATAAGAATTTTTGTTATTGAATTACAAAAATAATTGTTTACTATATATAAATATAGTTTTAGAATCTAGATATTAAAAATCTTATTTCTTATTTAATTTAACATTGAGAATATTTTAGTGAATTAATATGAGTTAAAATACTTCAGTTATCAAAATCTAATATTCTATAATATATAAAATATCTCTTCGATGATAGGGATGATTAAAGAGGGTGATTATTGACACTTTTTTTAATGGTGTTTCATTAACTTTGATAATCATTTAATGCACTATTTTTATATATAATTTATTAATTATTATAAGAGATATTTTATTTATTATTTAGTGATTGAATTAAAAAAACTCAGGTACTTATATAATAAATATTCATTTAAAAAGTTTCTAAACATGTGTGTGATATTTTGAAAAAAATTTAAAGTTGTTTATGTTGTTTTATGATGATTTGGAGTGGTTGGAAATTACTATGGAATTATTAAATATGTTTTCATATAAGATATAGAAATCTTATGTATTTAATCTAGATTTTATTAATTGACAAAGGAATATATATAATGCTATTAAATATAATTTTGGAAAATTACAATAGCTCACTAAGATTCGTAAGACTCTCTAGAGGATACATAATAAATAATAGAAGTTACACTATGATATGTAATATATTCTTATTGACATGTAACATAAATGTGATCATGCAAAATATCTATAATTGATTATGGACTAAAAATCATTACTTCATATAGAGATGCAGAGGAGGAATGTATTCATTGAGTTATGTAATATAATTTAAAGTTGATAGAACATTTATAGATGTTATATGAAATATCTTACAAAGGTTACATCATACTTAGAACACATATTTAGGAATATGTATCATCTTCTTGACATTATGGAACATAATTTCAAGTGTTCATTAGAAAAATTTTCACATGGCTATGTTTTATGTATGATTACATATTTCTTATAGGTGTTTTAATTATTTTAAAAATGTTATAGTTTAAATAGATTAAATCAAACAATCCAAATTAATTTCATCTTTTATTTACTTTTCAGGTTATGGGATTGGATTATATGTGACTAAAAAATAATTGTTTATATAAATATAAGAAACAATTAGAATCTATTTTATATTAATCATTGTGTCTAAAATATAATTACTTTAATTCCTTTATAATGATAAAATATGGGATATTTTATTAACATTATTTGACTAATTTAATGTTATATAATGAAAATACCTATGATCAAGGGATTTTTTTATTCTTAAATTAAAAAAAATTCCTTGGATTATCATAGGTATTTGTGGAAGATCAGTTAAATAATCATAACCAAATAGAAAATGGATAATGGGGAACATACTAATATGACAAGTTGTGAATAAATACTATGGATTATAATGACTAGAACAACATGGTTCTATTTAGATATTGTAAAATTGAATAAATAAACTATTCATGGTTTAATTTTAATTTCCAAAATTAAATTATTGGAATTAATTAAATGAATCGTGTTATATAAAAATAATTTACTTTATGAGGAGTAAGAGTAATTAGTGTTGTAAACATGAGAGGAAAAATATAATATATTTTTGAAATGCTTTTATTTGTAATGGTGAAATTGAAAAAAGAAGTATAGATATGGATAAACTATAGTTCCATTATATTATAATAAAAAATTGTGATGATGAAGAGCATAGTTTTGGTACACATATACGAATACTATAGATTATATGCTTTTATATTATTTAATAAGAAGACTAAAAGTTGTGTAATAGAATTGAGTGTCTTCTATTACTTAATATAATAGTCATCAATGATGTTATTTGACTGAGGAAGAATAAAATATGAAGAAACAATCCATTTAATTTTACTGATCATTCAGATATTGATATGTTAAAACTAATTATATATTTTTAAAGGAACACTTCATATATAGGTTCTAATAATCGAAGAATAACTATCCCATTTATGTTGGGGAATCCTAGAGAAGAAAAAAGATATTTTTCTATTGTTTTTTGGCAGATGATTATAAAATTGAGGTTTCCTATTTAAAAAACTAATATGAAACTATAACTAATGGGAAACAATATTTCTAGTTAGGGATGATATCTTTCTACTATATTCACATCATGAAACTTTCTAATATATATTTCACAAACAATATGTGAATAACTCACGAATTTAGTCACCCACATTGGGGGAGAAATTTGTAATCATTTTTTATTGTTATATTTATTTATTTACCACTCTTTCATGTATTAGAGTGTGGTGTGATGAGAATTATTATCTGTTTCAATTAATTTTAATTATTTTAGTGGGATTTATTTTAATATGGGTTATTTATGTGAGAAATAATTTAGTAAAAATGGATTCACAGTGATGGAATAGCCTATCCATGTGACTATATAAAATCAATAGATTCCTAAAGTAAGATATACATGGATTATATCATCATAAAATTCAAAACATTACCCTTCGGAATATCATTGTGACAATAAAAAATTATGTGTTTCCCTTTAATGGTCTCACAAATGACCATATACAAGCCAAAAAAATACAAAATATATAAACACAAATATAATAGAATAAATATCTATGAAAAATCTATGTGGTATTGATATATTTATCCTTTTCAAATATATTTTTCTAATTAATATTTGGTATAATGAAATTTTGAATCAATTGGAAATCCAAAAAATAGTGATTTTAGTTGTAACCCACTACAACACCAAAAAAAAAACTAACATGGGACAAGATGACAAAAACCATAATTTTATTGATATATGTTTCTAAATGATTGTATAATAAACTAGTGAGATCTCATAATGGGGTAGATTCTAATGATGGATAGAGAGTTGGGGTTGAGTTCCCTCTAGATGCGATGAATATTAGGCTTCCATTTAATTTAAATAGTTAACTAATTATCCAATAAATTATAAAAACTCTCATGAAGGAAAAAATGTACCCAATACCATTTTTTGGGTACCCACTAGAAACCAGGTACCCATTCAAACTCCTACATATTCTTGGTGGTCCTCATAATAGAAGTCCACTAAGTTCATGACTCAATATTGTATTATAAGAATATGTCACACATTGGGTGCATCTACCCCATACACTGATCATAGATTTTACTAATCCATCCAACAACAAAAAATTTTCCATGTACACATTAAGAGGAAAAAATTATACTCAAATTACATCACCCAAACACTAAATCTATAAAACTTATTTTACCTTGGGGATAGTGGAGCCATTATAATAAAATAATTTATGTTTATGTTTTTTAGAAGAGTTATATTAGTTTTCAAACTTATTATCTTTCAAAATAATTTCTATATAATTAGGTTTGGGTAAATTATTAGATTCATTAATTATTTGATATATATAAATTAATAATATATTGATAAGAATATTATTATTATTTTTCTTTAAATTAATTATCAAAATTTAATTATATATAACATTAACATATTCATCCCCTAAGAATGTTTATGATTCCACTTAATATTTAATAATTATGTTTTTTATAAACCTAAACAATATTTCCTTTTTACAAATTCACACATTCTTCTAAATTTATCAACTACGCAAATGATAATCTTTAATAATTTTTTTTATCATTTTTTTAATATTATCTATATGATAATCATTGAAATAGAATATATTAGGTTAAAAATAAATCAATATCATTCATAATTTTTTATTCAACTTATGTTTATTATTCTTTATTATCACCATTATTGTTGATTATGATTATTATTTCTTTTATCCGTGTGGAAAAATCATTAGTGGCCTAATATTTAATTAATTAATTTTAATAAAAATGTAATGAGAAAGTATAGAATTTTGAATATTTTAACTTATTATTAGTTGTTTGATTTTTATAATGTTCTTCACACGATTTTTAATTCATTTTAATGATATTAGTATAGTTAATTTCTTATAACAAATAAAGGTATAAATCTTACACTTCCATATCAGTTATTCTCTATATTCTTTCATTAAAAATATATAATTGAAACTGTAATTTATAATGTACCAAAACCAATAAAAACTATATAAAAATTGATCATAGTCAGAGTGAATATTATATCATTATATGCATTAATAAATTATATATTATTCTGCAAAATATTTTCATTTTTTTTTTGAATTAAAATAAAATAATTGTTTTATAATTTTAATAATTTTGAGAATTTATCGATAATATTGCATGATATCTGAGATAAAAAACGCGTGTAGTGTATTTGAGGATATAAAACCCTACAGAGAGATTGTTGTAAACAAAATTTGGGTTTTCTCATTTGTATGTTATTAATTTCATAATTAATTAATATAATTAATATCATTTTGTGATGTTGAAACATCAATATAAGGATAATAATATACATTATTCTTAAATAATTATTTTCCTTGTAATTGTGATGGATTATTTGAATCGAAATTAATGTATTTGTGTCATATAGTTGTTGATGATGATATACCACCATCTTCATTATCAGTTCCATTATTAATTGAAATCATGTGAATTTAAGGAAACTATTCATACCAAATAATTTTTATAGACACTATAGAAAGTGATTATTAAAATTGTGTATCTCTTTCTCATAATATAACTCACATATTTGTTCTGAAATGAAAGGAATTTTTGGTCAATTTTTTTAAATTAGTATTATTAAATTTCTTATAAGGTTGTTGGCCACATAAATTTTCTCTAAAAGAAAACTGATCAAAATAAAAAATATCTAGGTTTATAGAGGAATGTATATCATGTGTTTATATGGGAATTTCCATGGACGTGAATGATAGTTCCATACCTATATGTCAAGGAGTTATCAAAATCTACTAACATGAGACCACTTATGTATTAAGAACACCAGACATCCCTAAAGTTATATAGTTATAATATAACTACAGGTAATGTAAAATTAAATCACTGTGAGATTAGTTCGACACATATTACCAAAGGTATCATGCCAATTTATTGGAATGAGTCCATTTTAAATTTAAAATAAATTCTTCACTAACTCCGCAATTTTCCATATGAATACATCATTTTCTATTTCGACAGAAGTATAAAATGAAGGATATTTCCTCTATATACCACTTTATGTAAATTGTATATTTGTGTGGGTTATTTTTACCAAAATAGTTTTGGAAATTACACTTTAAATGAGTGAAAATCAATATTTTTATAATATAACATCTATTTTCAATTTATAGTAGACCGATAAAACCAAAATCATCACTTATATGTGAAAAATTACACTATAAAAATTGGATAACCATATTCATTATGTAGTTTTCAATGTAGAACATATTCTCAAGGATCTATTAATCATAAATTAAATTATATACAGTAGAATTTCCTAGTTATATAATAATCTATTTACTTATGTTCCAAAAACACTAATGTGAGTTTATTGGCATGAAAATTCCAATTAATTATTTTAACACACTATAAAAATGTTCAAAATGTTTTGGAAGCCATAACATACACATAAAATAAATAAAATATATTATGATAGTGAGAATATATATAAAACTATATCGGATTACTTTGATCATAAATAAAAACTTATGCAAAATAGAGTGAACATTACACACAATAAAATATTTCACTTTTTCAATAGGATCAAACCCTATTATAAAATATCCCATTTCATTCTACCTTAAAAATGGTTTCATAAATATCTTGTATCATATTTGGGATAGTTACTTACCTTTAAATAAGGCCTTATGAACACCTGAAACATCATGTTATTTTTGTATAATCCCCACTAATTTATATGGTCCATTCAAGTGACTACTCACCATCTACCATATTCAATAGAAACACTTATACATATTAGATCATCCATATATAATAATAAATTATTTTACAAGGGTTTAGAATGTGGGAATATCTTGGTTAAACTCTAATCACTTGAATAAAGTACATTAAAATGAATTCTTCCTTGGTATACTAATATATTTATGAGATAGGGTTTCCTTTACTATTGGAGTAGTCATAATGCTCTAGTTTATCTACAAATATAATAATGTCTATCAAAAACAGGAATATATTCTGATAAAAGGCATCCTTTATACCTCCACCATACCCATCTATCATAAGAAACCACCCATAGGGAATCTTATTCCAGTGTTCTTCTCTTAAACATTTCAAGAACCATTTTTCATAGTTATCATTGTTATATAAGAATAATCTTCAAGGACTAATGGATGTGGGTATATGAAATTAAAAATAATAACCTTAGGGTCTCGATTAATAAAAATAAAACGTACAACCAATTTTCTAACAACAAGATCACAAATGACACAACCTTTTGTTCTCATCACATGAAAATTAAGGGTATGGTATTCCCTTTAATATTGATATAAAAATGTGACATAAAACTATAACGGTAATGATTCCCTTCATTGGTATATGTGAGAGTATACTGTTATGCATAAAATACCAATATCACCTCAACCCATATATCCTATAAAGTTTTGAAGGATTCATAGATAAAACAAAATTCTTCCGTGGCATTAGTTATATATTCTCTTAAGTAAGAGTAATCCTTCCTAAACCCATGCCTTGTTAGTGATAAACGATCCAACCAATGATTTTCCAGTAATCCATAAATATGATAATGGTCATCTAATAGTTCAATTCTATAGTTAATAGATTGAAATTTTATATGGTTATGAAAAATTAATCATAAAAATCACTATTAAATTGATTTTATGTCCCAAATCCATAGGTGATTAGTTAGTGAACCTATAATTTTGTTAATGGTAATAAAATTCTCTAATCATACAGGGAAGAGCCTGTAAAACCATGAGTCACTGGTAATTCCCCGGTAAACACCATTATTGGCTGATGACACCAATCTTAATCTATCTATTAGATATCCAAGATTTAGTGGATACCTTTTTCTATTGGTAGTAATCTGTTGAATACATTTAATGCATTGATGATCATCCATATAAAAATTTCATAAATTTGTAATAATTAAATAATAAAATATACTGTCTATGAGTAGGAAAAGTCAAAAATTTAAAGAAATAAACTATTCAAATGCCATACTAGAAAGAAATGATATAATAATCCTAAAACATGGCTTAGGGTGGGATAATAAACACCTAATCTTCCACATGATGAGGAAGTAAATCCCAAAAATAATTTAGGAATTATTCATATTAATAGTGAAAATAAAATAAACATTATCCCAATTAGATATATGATAATAAATTATTCCACTAATAATAATCTTTTAAACAAAACTTTTGATCCTTTCTCAACAAACACATCAACTATATGGAAGCCTTCATAGGTGAAAATAAATCCCTATTTTCCAACTATTTGTATTTAAAATGTAGAATGACCACCGATATTTTTTCCCACTGAAACAGGTATTGGAATCCCAATTTCATGTACAAAAAATTTATTTATCATACTTATAGTGTCCTTTTAAAAGCCTTGGTCAGATGATCCCTTTAATCATAGGTATCTACCTAGTTATTTTGATATTAGATGTAAAATAAAATTGTAAAATTATATTTAATTATTTATAGACCATTATAAAAATTTAAGGGTATTATATTAGAAAATAATGTCTGTTTTGAGATTATGTGACCTCTCAAACAGTTTATTTTTTCATTTATGTCTCACAAAACCAAACCAAATGGTTTATATCAAAGAAGAATTGAAAATATAGGTTCAACGAAATTTAAATTTGTGAATAAAAAATTAGTTGCCTCCACATGTCAAGTATTCACATATCCATTGCTCTTTAACATAATTTTATGGATATTGAAATAATGAAAATCCTATATATATCATAATATCATAGATTTATTTTATTGAATATTCATGTATGATATAATTTATTATCCAAATATTCTCATTGAATGTTATATATAAAATAAAATTATGATTGAAAATTTATATGATAGTATTTACCCATATGACATATAAACCACCATTATTAAAATATATATTTGATTAGATATATAATCTTTAGTATAAAATTCATTCAATGTGAATTAGGTAAAAAGAGTCCATATTCGAATGGTTGATTAGAAAAATAATATTTATTATGATTCTATCATAAAAATAAGTAACGAAGATGAATAATTTTGTTCCAATTAGATTATAATGACCTCAAGATAATTTTAGTCTGTTGAATAAAGACATCATGAAAAATAAACCAATAAAAATGACATATGAAGTGTATAAAAAATTATTTCATTGATGAAAATGTTAATGAATTTTTAATAATGTACTAACGAGTAGAATTATATAAACATATCATATTTAGTGAGACATTATTTTAAAATAACTAAAATTTAAATGTATTATATATTATAAATTTATTTTTATTCTTATTCATCCGGTTGTTAAAAACTTATTTTTAGCAATAGGGTTACCTTAACAAGATGTTTCTTTGATTGGATAGGTGTTATAGTTGGATTTACAATATAGAATAGTAGTTTAATTGTGTTTTTCGGGATTCATGATGAAAATACAAGATCATGGGAACCTCATGGTTTTATGGATGAGGATCTCTACTATATCGGTATGGATAAGGGGGCATAACATTTACATAGGTCCAATCACATTGATAACAATAATGCCACACTATAATGAGGACTAGAAGGTCTATGAATCTTGATATGGGATTGAAGTTGGTTTATACCAATATCATTGTGTTTTTATAAAAACAAAATTTTATTTTAAATTTGAACTATACCCACATATATCATTCATCTTTCACTCCCTTGACCTCTATATAGATTCAGTGATTACTAGGGATTTTACATCATGATTTGGGACCGTCTTCCCTAATTTTGTAATTATTAGAAGTATTATTCATCTAAAAGTATATCGTTGGGAGAGTGTAATTATAAGAAATCAATAGTTTATTATTAACACTAGGTTATGTGTTTTTTCTCATTTATATCCTAATGTAGGGATATATAGATATTTTTTTTGGGATTCAGTGGTTTGTGCATAACTCATGGTTTGTGTTTTTGAGATAAAACATCATTAATATTGAGTTATATGTTAATTAAAATGACATATAATTAATATAAATTTATATTTACATAGTTTAATTTAGGTGTGTGTATAAAATGTGAGAACACTACTTTTGGTATTAAGTAGATTTTTTAGGATTGTAAGGTTATTGTTGACCCCTCAAAAAGGATGGGGGTGGGGTAAATGGTTAATGACTTGGAAAGTGTATATTAATTCCTCATTACATGTTAATAGGTGGAAATATCTATGGGTTTATTTAAAATATAGGATCTATTTAGGAAAAGATAACAATCGGGTAGCCAAGTAGAAGTGTGTATAGATTTTGGGGTTGAGTCTCCTTACATATGGTGGAACATGGAGAATATTATTTCATATTTTCAACTATGTAATTCCTAATTTCTAGTGATTCCTTGAGTAATTATATGTGTTCTAGGAAATGATATATTATCCTATAGTGGGTGAGATAGCATGTTTGGGATTATGATAACAATGTCTATATTTAGTGATAAGTTGTGTCATTAAACTTGGTGGCTGAACAACCATGAGTGATAAGATGATATATTTTGTATGGTGACCTCCTAAGATATAAGAAGTTATTTTTCATGTTTTTATAAATTTACCATATATTATGTGCCAAGGCACTATCTAATCTTTGAGTCACATCCAACATTATGACATACTTTTCATTCCACCATTATACAAAAAAAGTATATGGATGTGAATAAATGGCTTATTTGTTAACTCTTTATGACCTAATATGTGTTGTATTTTTAATTTATAATTTAGTTTTATCAATTTATCCACATTTATACACCTACTGCTTCTATGTTTAAGGCTCATTTCTATTATCATACTAATTTTATACTAACTGCTTCCATGAGAATCTAGATGCATGTTCAGAATTTATTGATATGGATCCGGCCAATTTAATGGGTCTATTATGAACTAATATTAATAAAGTTATTGATAGGTATTATGGTAATATTAGGACAAGATCAATGATATTTAATGTGATGCATCGATTTTTATTTCTCATAATTATGCATTTAAAATGAATTGATCTACATCATCTGGGAATCCCCTTTCACACCAAATATAGGCTATTATGTTATGTTATTATATTTTTAGAGATTATGTAATATTAGGAATTTTTATACACACATATATTTTTCCTTCCATTTATGAATTTATACTTTTGGTTATAAAATATTAATGGTGTAACTGAAACACCCCGAGTCTTTTTTGATTAATGTAGAATAAATTATTTTCCATTGATATTTTTAATTACCTTAAAATAAAAGATATGTTTTCATTACACCTAATTGTAATCTAATCAGGAATTATATAAAAACATTGGGTCATTATTCATTACATATGACACACAACTTTAAAAAACCATGATTTATTAGTAAAATATATATTAAAACATTATAGTTATATGTTATCAATTAAATATAGTGATAGAAATTTTAATAACAATTATTTAAATATTAATTATATTTTTTAAATAAATGAAACATATCGATAAAAATTAATTTTTTTATAATGTATTTATATGTTTTGAAAGTACTATTTCTTAAAAAAATTACTTATGTGATTTTTTAAAAAAAATATCACATATTTGTAAAATTAATTTTATAAAAAAAATATTATTTTAGAAATCATCATGTCAAAATTAATTTAGGTTTAAATTTTTGTATTTTTATGAAATGTGTCACTTTAATATAAGTAGTGAAAATAGATAATTTTAATTAAAAACATATTTTTAAATATAATTTAATTATAATGTTAATCGATATATTAAATTGGTTTTAATGTAACATTAGATCTACTATACATTAATTAATAATATTTATCACAATTTAATTAATTTCATATTTACTTATGATGAAAAAAATGATATAATATTTTTTTCATTTTCTCTTCCAAAACCACCTTTTGCATAGAATATTCAAGAATATTTTTAAATAAAATTTTTCCTCTTATGTGAATGGAATTTGGAAAAATATATTATATATTCTTAATAATAATTATTTATATTATATAAAAAAGGAAAATTAATTTTCGACCAATATGAATAGGGAATGTAGTAAAAATAAATTTCCTTGGTTGAGGACATAATGTGTTTAAAATAGGTTGAAATAAAATGATATCAATTAAAATTACCATTATATATCAGTAAATAATTTAAATGATGGTTTACCATATGTATTCTACGATTGAGAATTTTTCATTATTTTAGCATTGTTAAATGAAATAAAAATGGATGGAAATAATTAATCTCAAAAATTACAAGTGTGTCACTCACCTCATTTATAAAATTCCACCCCAAGTCCAATATTTGTCACACATTCAAACCATTTTTTTCAGTACCATGCATACCCAAATCACTTTCCTATATAACACATCATATCCTAGAGGACTTAATTTTTGTGTAATGAAAACCATGGAATTCTTTAGGTGAAATAATAACGAGGATACCTAAAGAAGAGGTAACTTTCATCAATGAGCAATTTTGTTTTATCTATTCTTCCAACTCAGCCAATTATTATAATAACATAATGTTATAATAACCTCATTATCTTACATATATTATGAAATTTTTATTTTTAGGTTTAAACATAAAACAATATCCATTTCCCTCAAATGTTTTACAAAATCATTGTTTGTGTGTGTTCTGTACTACAACGTCGTGAAATGATAAAATTTGAATTTAAATTCCACTTATCATGGATGAATATAATGATTAATTTTGTATTTATTACATATTTATGAAATTACTATTATTATTGGATTATTATATTCCACATACCATCATACTAATTATGTTGTGGGAATATGATAACAACAATTGTGTGTATGGTGGACGACCACCTCATGAAGTACTCTAATTCATTCAAACTTTAAATGATAGGTAATAATGATGGTTAAAGGAAAATATATGTTATTTATTAAATAAATATGAATTTTTATTGATAATATATCATTTACAAATAATTTTTCTGAATCATATAAGAAAATGGAAACTACGTTTATGAGTATAAATCACCACACATCTCCATGGAAAATACATTTCACTTTATATAACTAAATTTTATGGACTACTCTAAATAAATATATAAAAAATATTTATTATTTTTATATCAGGTTAAAATTATTTAAATAATGAAATCTTGATTAATGTAAGGGATAAAAAATAAAATAAAATAAAATAAAGGGAAAAAAATTCTTTCCAATTGAGTGTATTAAATATTGATTTGTGAACAAAAAAGTAATAAAATTTCATAAAAAATAATATTTTGTGTCATATATATATATATATTTATAATATATATATATGAAAAATTATAATTATTATATGTTTGGTTTGAAAATTTACCATGGCAGTAATTACTTAAGGTAAGAGATTTTGAGTCTCTCTTTTATTTTTGGGAAACATATAAAAATTAAACACTCATTTATTTATTTTTTGGTGTATATAATAATAAATTGAATTTTAAGGTAAATAACCAAATTATATAAATTTTTTTGATGATTCATTTGTAATTATTATCTTCTATATATAACAATTCTTAATGTTTTCAATGTGGATGGAGATTTGTATTCTCAATTTTTGGTTTGTGATACGTTCATTATGTTATTATATTACATTCTATCATGAGGTGTATATTCATCCACTTTAGAAGGTTTAGAATGGTTATAGATTCCTAGAAAGTATATGAAGATGTTTCGAGATGATTTTTATTGGTATTTGATTTTTGAGTTTGAGTAGAAGATTTACCAAAGAAACACATAATAACACATAGAAGAAAACAATACTAAAGTACCAAATATCACAGAGATACATATGATTCTCTAATGGATATAAAAAATTAGAGTTACAATGTGATATTTAACATCTTGTAATGAATTGATAAGATATATATATGATTATATAATATCAAATAGAGATTATGAAATAGAAATCATTAGATCACACTGAAATGATGAAAAGTAAATGTTTCAAAAAGAAACATATGATAATTTAGATCATACAAAAGATTTATAAAATGATTTGTATTGCCTCAATGATGGTACACAATATTTAATATTATTATATTCAAAATATGTGAGATAATTTTTAGAATATAGAGGTTATTTTTCAGGATGTGAAATGAAATTGATAATTATATAATCATATTTATAATCAGCTATCTATTATATGTGATTTATTTAAATGAAACATGAATGAATGATGAATTATTAAATTAGATGATACTGATAATGTTCATTAGTGATTAATTACAATTAAGATTCTAGTGAATAGAAAAAATGCTAGAATAATTTTCTACAGAACTAAATGAGAGCAATTAGGAGGTATGCAATTATTAAATATTGAATTTGAAATAAACTTATTTGGATCTATTTATGAATATCAGAAATGGGATATTTTATTGAATATTATTTTTCCCATTTTAATTTAGATAATAAGGATATTGGGAAAAATGATTTTAAAATTTTCAATAAGAAAAATATTCAATTGATTAACATATGTATTTTTGTATGGTCTGTATAATAATATAAACAAAAACGGATAGAGATCAAAGAGAATTAAACATAAATATTTGTTGGTATTACAAATTTTAGGATTATGAGGAGTATATTGCCATGTTCCAATGAT
This sequence comes from Viscum album, assembly GCA_963277665.1. Classification (NCBI taxonomy): domain Eukaryota; kingdom Viridiplantae; phylum Streptophyta; class Magnoliopsida; order Santalales; family Viscaceae; genus Viscum; species Viscum album. The sequence goes on along the minus strand of OY728146.1, from coordinate 2,000,140,978 downwards.
GATATTTTAAATAAACAAATATATAATTTCCATTATTAAATTATTATTTATATAATTAAATTATAGAAATGAGTCATTGTTATTTTATTTTAATAATATAATCTAGTAGAAGAACAAGAGATAATTACGTGATTGAAATTAGAGGCTGATGAACAACAAACCTATCATATTCCATTTTTATCATATGTAATGAGGAACAAATATGTGGATAGAGGAAAAACAAACAATTTTGTTAATCATACATTTTGATGATGGTGATGACATAGAAATTTGTGGAAGGAAACCAATAATATTTCTATTATATGTTATTTAGTTCAAGGATCTTCAAGATGATGTAAAAAATTAAGTTATGATTGTTGTATTGTTTTCACTAGAATATATTTTTTCAATTAATCATCTAATGTGAAGGAAAAAATAATAACATGAAATAATCCTCTATATATTTATCTTGATCATTCAGATATTAAGAACACCCGCATACATGTTATGTTATCGGACATCCACTAGATGTCAAAATCATAATAATTAAAGAATAAGATTTATCTCATTAGTGTTGTGACATTATGGAACACACTAATAATTATATACATTTGTGGGTTTTTAAAGGTCCAGTGTATACAAGTGATATCCAATATGAAGAAAAATTGGGAGGTGATAAACATATGGATATAGAACTATGGGTTAATTAAGGTCAAATTTTGTTTTATTCACTCAATGAATTTACTAGATATATACATCTCAATATAAACCAAAACACTAAAAGGATGTTGTCTACCACATGAGATGAAACCCTTTTAAATAACAAGTGAAATTATAAATATTTATTTTAATCTTTTTATGTTATTTGGTGTGAAAATAATTTATAATGTGATCTATTAATCCTAACAGGTGTAAAGGATTGAATATTTAATGGAGATATTATTATGAAAATGATTTTTTAAAAGTATTTAACACTTATTTACCCAATATTAGTATCACTATAGTATATAATTTTTAACTTCAATTAGGGTTATATGAATGATTATTAAATTGAATGGATCCATTTTATTGAATAATGTTTTAACCTATTATACATGAAGTACAAAATGGATGGATTTTTTTAGTTCCCTATAATAGAAATAATATAGAATATATCTTACAAGATGTTGAAAATTTAGAAGAATAATTAATCTATGACTTTGAGAAATGTCTCTAAAGAGATAAAAGAGAAATTGTATCCCTTACAAATTTTTGGTAATCAAGGTGGAAATATATCTATAATATTTTGGTATAATTATAAACATATATAATCTTGTCTATAGTTGGATAACAGTTTTTATTGAATTGGTTGGTCATCTTTACATTGATATAAAATTTTATTTTAATATGATCCAATATTATGTATTCATAATAATTATTTATTTTATATTATATCCAATAAGTCAGAAAACAAATCTATAGTTGGAGGCCAGTGCAATATAAAAATAATTACAATAAATTCATTAATTGGATAAACTCTTAGAGAACTTTTTAATGCCAAATCAAAATCAATATTAAATTACAATTAATTACTTTAACCATCTAATAAATAATTAAAAAAATGATATCATGAGACATGTGAGACAACTAGAGTCCATGAGAAGAGGCTTTATGAATTTGAATAAAATCAAAATGATTTCATGAATATATTGAATTATAAATCATATATCAATGATAAAATAATAAAGGTGATTAAAAATTTATTTTGAGAAGAAAATAATAGTCATAATGAAATATGGAAATTGTAAAAAAATTATAATGATAGAGTCAAATATATTGAGGATCATTAGAATAATCCGAATATAAAATTTCATGAGCATGTGGTCGATTTGAGGAATATGGAAGTGGTCCATGAAAAATATTCTCTTCTTGATTATAGAAAAATATCTTTCATGGATATTTCTTAAACATGTATTATTTTAATAAATTATCTTTATAGATAAATGAAATTAATTAACTCTTTTATATATACACATAATTCTGCATCAATGAAAATGATACACCTTTTCTTAGAATTTTTTTGACCTATTTCTATTTTAATAAAATTTGTTTCTAAAATTACTGACACAAATAAGATGAGAATAATTCTAAAAAATTCCACAAAAAATCTACTATAGATGATAACATAAGAAATGGGCGATTTTATCCAATAGTTTATCATATTATTGGTGTCTTCCGATGAAAACACCACAATCCCATATATTTCTATATTATAGTTATGATTTTTGGTGTAAAAATTTCTAGGTATTGTTGCTTATGTGGAAGCTTTTGATATACTTATATATATTTGAAATATAACAAGTCAAAAATAAAAAATAAAAATAAGCACTATATGAATAATTTGTAATTCTATGAGGAAGGAAATTTCATATATAATATAATAATATTGAATCAATCTAATTTAAGAAATTTAATTAAATTGTATATTTATATATAATTTATGACATATGTTATTTAAATGAAGATGGGTGGTTGTAGAAAAAAACCAATGTTGTAAGAATAATATTAAGTCTATATATACGGATAAAATTTGAAGTTTCCACCTTGAATCAAGTGAAATGAAAAGTGTAAAGAAACAAAAACTCAAGAATAATGATAAGAAATATTTTACAATAATGAGGAGATATATGTAATTTTTAATAAATGTATACATCATGGATCATTATTGTAAATCAATGAGTAGTAGTGATGATTAATGAAAGCTGGAGCAATAAATAAAATCATTCCTAGAATGAATCATAAATAATTATTTTGGTGGCAGAATTATATGATGTAAACATAAAATTTCATGAGAGTTTTCTAAAGTATGGGGATAAATGAATTATTGGAAAGTTAAGTGGATTATATGAGGAAGTTATTACATTTATTAAGAGTGTAGGTATGTATGGGTATCAATGTTAGTTAAGATAAATATGGATTAATATTAAAAAAATCATTATTATTTCTAGCTATTTTGTAAAAACCCAATTTTATATATGGATAATTTTGATAAGATTAAAATTATCATGATTTCCACGGAAGTTCATATCTAGAAAATTAAAGGAGGATAAATAATAAAAGATAAATAAAAACTAGTGTTTAAAATAAAAAAATGTTTTCATTGAAAGAAAAACATTTATATTGTTTTTCTTATTAAGAAGCAATTATAAATCCACCATATTAAATAATATCTTATTATTTTCTATTAATTTAATTAACACTGAAATTATTCAAAGGAATATAAACAATTTTGTGAGATATTTATATTTAAATAAAATATCCATAATGAAATTAATTAATTTATATTATGTGATGATGGATGTTATTTGTCACTTGTGTTGAATTAATAGGTATAAAGAAAATACAATATAAATATTTCTTATGAATATCATAATGTTTATAGTGATTTTGTAAATATATGATTGAGTATTTATATTAAAACTTCATATATATCTATTCTTGATGAAGTGATTATTATTTATTGGAGTGAATGTGTTGAGTTAGATAATAAAAAAAATCACCTGAATGTGGTAAAAATATGAATTTATTTGAATGTTTTTAAAATGATCATTGAGTTGAGTATGAAAAATAAATTAAAATTATAATTAAAATTTTCATTGATGATAAGTTATGAAGTGTCATTATAGATTAAGATGGTTCATTGAAGAATTCTATTTCAAGAAAAATATTTTTTTAAATACTAATTAAGCTATATAGAACTACAAAAATGATTAATTTATGAGTCACTACTTTTATGAAAATTGTATTTATACATCATTAAATTTTCTGAAATTTCACTATTACTAATGGGGATAATAGGACTGGTTTTATCTTGGTTCAATCATTATACACTTATTAATATCCCTTTCCATTGATCATTTTTATTTATTATCTTTAAAGAAAAGTTTTATATTTACTTTAGAATTGAAATGGTTTTTGAAAAACTTAAAAGGGGCGAGATTAAAGAACCTGATTGTCTATAATGAAGTGTATTTTATTTATTATCAATGAGAAGTAATGTAAATATTTTTTTAAATAATGATGAAGGGTGATGTAATAAATCCTAATGAATAATGATTATTGAGATAGGTAATCAATTTGAATAATCCATTACAGATGATCCTAGAATATGTCATCAGTGTTAAGATATTTATATATTAAATCAACAAGATTTTTTGTTAATGAATTAAAAAATAATAATTTTTTACTACATATCAATATATTTTTAGAATCTAGATATTCAAAATCTTATTTATTATTTAATTTCAAAATGAGAATATGTTAGTGAATTAATATGAGTTAAAATCCTTCAGTTATCAAAATCTAATATTCTATAATATATAAAATATCTCTTTGATGATGGGGATGATTAAAGAGGGTGATGATTGATACTTTTTTTAATGAATGATGTTTCATTAACTTTGATAATAATTTAATGCACTATTTTTATATATAATAGATTAATTATTCTAAGAGAAATTTTTTTATTATATAGTTATTGAATTACAAAAAATCAGGTACATATATAATAAATATTCATTTATAATTTTTCTAAATATTGTGTGATGTTTTGAAAAAAAATTTAAGCAGATTATGTTGTTTTAAGATAATTTAGAGTGGTTGGAAATTACTATGGAATTCTTAAATATGTTTTCATATATGATATAGAAATCTTATGTATTTAATTTAGATTTTATTAAATGACAAAGGAATATATATGATGCTATAAAATAAAATTTTGAAATATTAAAAGAGCTCACTGAGATCCGTAAGACTCTCCAGAGGATACATAATAAATACTAGATGTTACACTATGATATGTAATATATTTTGATTGATATGTAAGATAAACATGAGAATGCATAATATCTATCAATGATTATGGACTACAAATCATTACTTCATATAGAGATGTGGAGGAGGAATGTATTCATTGAGGTATGTAATATAATTTAATGGTGATAGAACATTTATAGAAGTTATATGCAATATATTACAAATGGTACATCATACTTAGAACTTATATTTAGGAATATGTATCATCTTCTTGAATTTATGGAAAATAATTTCAAGTATTCATTAGAAATATTTTCACATGGATAGGTTTTATGTATGATAAAATATTTATTACAAGTGATTTAATTATTTTAAAAATGTTATAGTTTTAATATATGAAATCAAACAATCAGAATTAATTTCTTCATTTATTTAATTTTCAGGTTATGAGATTGAATTATATGTGACTCAAAAATAATATTTTATATAAATAAAAGAAAAAATTAGAATCTCTTTCATATTAATCATTGTGTCTAAAATATAATTACATTAATTCATCTATAATGATAAATCATGGGATATTTTATTAACATAATTTGAATAATTTAATGTCATACAATCATAATACCTATGATCAAGGGATTTTATTATTCTTAATTTAAAAAAATTCCTTGGATTATCATAGGTATTTTTGGAAGATCAGTTAAATAATCATATCCAAATAGAAAATGGATAATGGGGAACATACTAATATGACCACTTGTGAGTAAATACTATGTATTAAAATGACTAGAACAACATGGTTCTATTTAGATATTGTAAAATTGAATAAATAAACTAATCATGGTTTAATTTTAATTTCCAAAATTAAATTATTGGAATTAATTAAACGAATCATGTTTTATAAAAATAATGTACTTTATGAAGAGTAAGAGTAATTGGTATTGTAAACATGAGAGGAAAAATATAATATATTTTTGAAATGCCTTTATTCATAATGGTGAAATTGAAAAAAGAAGTATAGATATGGATAAACTATAGTTCCATTATATTATAATAAAAAATTGTGACGATGAAGAGCATATTTTTGGTACACATATACTAATACTATAGATTATATGCTTCTAGATTACTGAATAAGAAGACTAAAAGTGGGGTAATAGAATTGAGTGTCTTCTATTACTTAATATTATAGTCATCAATGATGTTATTAGACTGAGGAAGAAGAAAATATGAAGAAACAATCCATTTAATTTTGTGGATCATTCAGATATTGATATGTTAAAACTACATATATATTTTTAAAGGAACACTTGATATATAGGTTCTAATAATCAAGGAATATCTATCCCATTTATGTTGGGGAATCCTACAGAAGAAAAATGATACTCTTCTATAGTTATTTTTTGGAGGATGATTATAAAATAGAGGTTTCCTATATAAAAAACTAATATGTGACTATAACTAATGGGAAAAAATATTTCTAGTTAGGGATGATATATTTCTACTATATTCACATCATTAAATTTTATAATATATATGTCACAAATAAGATTTGAACAAATCAAGAAAGTAGTCACCCACATTGATGGAGAAATTTGTAAACATTGTATATTAGTATATTTATTTATTTAACACTCTTTCATGTGTTGGAGTGTGGTGCGATGAGAATTATTATGTATTTCAATTAATTTTAATTATTTTAGTGGCTTTTATTTTAATATGGTTTATTAAAGTGAGAAATAGTTTAGTAAAAATGGATTCACAGTGATTCAATAGCCTATCAATGTGACTATATAAGATCAATAGATTCTTCAAAAAATCTATACATGGATTATATCATCATCAAATTCATAACATTACCCTTAGGAATATCATTGTGACAATAAAAAATTATGTGTTTCTCTTAATGGTCTCACAAATGACCATATACATGCCAAAAACACACGATATATAAACACAAATATAATACAATAAATATATAGGAAAAACGTATGTGGTATTGATATATGTCTCATTTTAAAATATATTTTTCCGGTTAAAATTCTGTATAATGAAACTAAGAAATTATTGGAAATCCAAAAAATAGAGATTTTAGTTGTAACCAACTACAACACTGAAAAAACTAACATGGGACAAGAAGACATAAACCCTAATTTTCATGATATAAGTTTCTAAATGATTCTATATTAAATGAGTGAGATCCCATCATAGGGTAGATTCTAATGTTGTATAGATAGTTGGGGTTGATTTCCCTATATATGGGATGAAAATTAGGCTTCCCTTCAATTTAAATAGTTAACTAATTAACTAATAAATTAAAAAAACTCTCAAGATGGAAAAAATATACTCGATACCATTTTTTGGGTACCCACTAGAAAACAGGTACCCATAAAAACATCTACAAGTTTCTTGTGGACCTCATAATACCAGTCCACTATGTTCATGACTCAATATTCTTTTATAAGAATATGTCACTCATTGGGTGCATCATCCCAATACAGTGATCATAGATTTTATTGATCCCTCCAAAAACTAAAATTTTTCCATGTACACATTATCATGAAAAAATTATACTCAAATTACATCACCCAAACACCAAGTCTATAATGATTATTTTACCTTGAGGATAGTGCAGAAATTATAACAAACTAATTTATGTTTAATTTTTTTAGAAGAGTTATATTATTTTCAAAATTATTATCTTTCAAAATAATTTCTATATAATCAGGTTTGTGTAAATTATTATATTCATTAATTATTAGATATATATAAATTAGAAATAAATTGACAAGAATATTTTTATATTTTTATTTTCATTAAATTAATAATTAAAATTTAATTATACATAACATTTACATATTCCTCCTCCAAGAATATTTAAGAGTCCACTTAATATTTAATAATTATGTTATTTATAAACCTAAAAAATATTTCCTTTTAACTCATTCACACATTCTTCTAAATTTAGCCACTACTCAATTGATAATCTTTAATAAACATTTATATCCTTTTGTTTAAAATTATCTATGTAATAATAATTTAAAAAGAATATATTAGGTTTAAAATTCATCAATATAATTCATAATGTTTTATTCAACTTAGGTTCATTATTCTTGATTATAATGATTATTTTTTATTATAATTAATATTTTATTTATCCTTATGGGAAAATAATTAGTGGCCTAATAATTAAATAATTAATTATATTAAAAATTTAATGAAAAAATATATAATTTTGAATATTTTACCTTATTAATAGTTGTTTCATTTTTATAATTTTCCTCATAATATTTTTTTCATATTAATGATATTAGTATAATTAATTTCTTATAACAAATCAATGTAGAAATTCTAAAATTCTATATTAGTTATTCTCTATATTATTTCAATAAAAATATATAATTGAAACTCTAATTGATAATGAACCAAAACCAATAGAAAATTTATAACAAAATGATCATAGTTAGAGTGAATATTATATCATTATATTCATTAATAAAATATTTTTTATTCTGCAAAATATTTTCATTTTTTTATGAAATAAAATAAAATAAATTTTTTATAATTTTAATAATTTGGAGAATTTATGGATAATATTGCATGATATCTGAGATAACAAATGTGAGTAGTTTATTTGAGGATATTAAACCCTAAATAGAGATGGTTGTAAATAAAATTAGAGTTTTCTCATTTGTATGTTATTAATTTCTTTATTAATTAATATAATTAATATCAGTTTTCAATTATGAAACATCAATATAAGGATAATAATATACATTATTCTTAAAAAATTACTTTCCTTGTAATTGTGATGTATTATTTGAATCGAAATTAATTAATTTGTGTCATATCGTGGTTGAAGATGATATACCACCATCTTCAATAGCAAATCCATTATTCATTGAAATCGTGTGAATTTAAAGAAACATTTCACACAATATTGTTTTTGTAGACACTATAAAAAGTGATTATTACAATTTTGTAGATCGTTCTCATAACTTTACCCACATATTTTTTCAGAAACGAAAGGACTTTTTGGTCATTTTATTTAAATTAGTACTAATTAAATTTTTTATAAGGTTGTTGGCCACAAAAATTTTCTCTAATATAAAACTGATCAAAATAAAAAATATCTGGGTTTTTAGAGGAATGTATATCATGTGTGTAGATGTGAATTTCCTTGGTCGTGAATGATAGTTACATACCTATATATTGAGGACTTATGAGAATCCAATAACATGAGACCACTTATGTATTATGAACACCGGACATCCCTAATTTTATATAGTAATAATATAACTAGAGGTACTCTAAAATTAAATCACTGTGAGATTAGTTCGACACATATGACCAAAGGTATCACGAAAATTTATTGGAAAGATTCCATTTAAAATTTAAAATAAATTATGCACTGACTCCCAAATTTTCCATATGCATACTTCATTTTCTATTTTGACAGAAGTATAAAATGATTGATTTTTCCACTATATACCACCTGATGTAAATTTTATATTTGGGTTGGTTATTTTTACCAAAATAGTTTTGGTAATTACACTTCAAATGAGTGAAACTCAATATTTTTATGATAGAACATCTATTTTCCATTTTTAGTAGATTGATAAAACCAAAATCATCTCTTATATGTGAAAAATTACTCTATAAAAGTTGGATACCCATATTCATTATGTGGTTTTCAAATTAGAACATATTCTATAGGATCTATTAATAAGAAATTCAATCATATACAGTATACTTTCCTAGTCATATAAGAATATATGTACTTAAGTTCCAAAAACACTCATGTGAATTCATTGTTATGAAAATTCCAATGAATTATTTTAATACACTATAAAAAAGATCAAAATATTTTGGAAGCCATAACATAAACAGAAAACAACTAAAATAAATTATGATAGTGAGAATAAATATTAAAAAATATTGGATTACTTTGATCATAAATACAAACTTCTGAAAAATATAGTTAACATTCACACAATAAAATATTTCACATTTAATATAGGATCAAACCCTGTTATGGAATATCCCTTTTCATTCTACCTTACAAATGGTATCATAAATTTCTTGTATCACTTTTGTGATAGTTACATACCTTTAAATAAGGCCTAACGAACACCCGAACCATCATGTTATTTTTGTATAATCCCCACTCATTTATGTGGTCCTCTAAAGTGACTACTCACCATCTACAATATTCAATAGTAACACAGACACATATTAGATCATCTATATATAATAACAAATCATGTTACATGGGTTTAGAATGTGGGAATATCTTGGTTAAACTCTTATCGCTTGAATGAATTACTTTGAAATGACTTTTTCCTTCGTATACTAATATATTTATGAGATAGGGTTTCCTTTACTATTGTTGTAGTCATTATACCCTAGTTTATCTACAAACATAATAATGGTTATCAAAAATAGGCTTCTATTCTTATAAAAGGCATTTTTAATTCCTCCACCCTACCCATCTATCATAAGAAACCACTAATAGGGAATCATGGTCAAGTGTACTTCTCTAAAACATTTCAAGAACCATTTTTCATAGTTATCATAGTTATATAAGAATAATATTCAAGGACTAATGGATGTGGGTATATGGCCTTAAAAATAATAACCATAGGGTCTAGATTAATAAAAATAAAACATACAACCAATTTTCTATCAAAAAGATCAAAAATGACAGAACCTTTTGTTCTCACCACCTAAAAATTAACTGTATGATATTCCCTTTAATATTGATATTAAAATGTGACATAAAACTATATCGGTAATGATTACCTTCATTGGGATATTTGAGAGTATACTATTATGCCTAAAATACCAATATCACCTCATCCCATATATCCTATAAATATTTGAAGGCTTCCTAGATAAAAAAAATTCAAGCGTGACATTTGTTATACGTTCTCCTCATTGAGAGTAATCCTTCCTAAACCCATGCCTTATTAGTGATAAACCATACAACCAATGATTTTACAGTAATCCATAAATATGATAATGATTATCTAATAGTTAAATTCTATATTTAATAGATGTAAATTTTATATGGTTATGAATAATTAATCATTAACATCACTATTAAATTGTTTTCATTTCCTAAATCCATAGGTGATGACTTAGTGAACCGATAATTTTGTTAATGGTAATACAATTGTCTAATAATATTGGGAAGAGCCTCTAAAACCATGAGTCACTGGTAATTCCCTAGTAAACACCATTATTACCATATGATACTAATCTTTATCTATATATTAGATATCCATGATTTTGTGAATATCATGGTCTATTGGTAGTAATCTATTAAATACATTTAATTCATTGATGATCATCCATGTAAACATTTCATAAATTTGTAATAATTCAATAATCAAATCTACTGTCTATCAGTTGGAAAATTCTGAAATTACTAGACATATATTATTCAAATGTTTTATTAGAAGGAAAATATATAATAATCCTACAACATGGATTAGGGTGGGAAAATAATCACCTAATCCTGCATGTGATGAGGAAGTAAATCCAAAAAATAATTTAGTAATTATTCATATAAACAGTTATTATAAAATAAACCTTATCCCTATTTGATATATGATAATAAATTAGTTCACTAATAATAATCCATTAAACAAAACGTTTGATCCTTTCTCAACAAACACATCAACTATATGGAAGCCTTCATAGTTGAAAATAAATTTTTATTTTCCAACTATTTGTATTTAAAATATAGAAGGACCACACACATTTTTTCCCTCATGAAAAAGCTATTGGAATCCGTATATCATGTACAAAAAATTTATTTATCTTACTTATAGTGTCCTTTTAAAAATCATGGTCAGCTGATCCCTTCCATCATAGGTCTCTAGCTAGTTATTTTGATACAATATGTTAAATAAAATTATATTATTATATTTAATTATTTATAGACCATTAATAAAATTGAAGGGTCTTATTTAGGAAATAATGTCCTTTTTAAGATGATGTGACCTCTCATACTATTTATTTTTTCATTTATGTCTCAGAAAACCAAACCAAATGGTTTATATCAAAGAAGAATTGAAAATATGGGTTCAATGAAATGTAAATTTGTGAATAAAAAATTCACTGCCACCACATGTCAAGGATTCACATATCCAGTTCTCTTTAACATAATTTTATGGATATTACAATAATGAAAATCCAATATTTATCATAATATCATAGATTTATGTTATTTAAAATTCAGGAATGATATAATTTATTATCCAAATATTCTCATTGAATGTTATATATAAAATAAAATTATGATTGAAAATATATATCATAGTATATACCCATATGAAATATAAACCATCATTATTAAAATATATATTTGATTAGATAGAAAATATTTGGGATAAAATTCATTCAATATAAATTAGGTAAAATGAATCCATAACCTAATGGTTGATTAGAAAAATAATAGTTATTATGATTCTATCATAAAAATAAGTATTTAAGATTATGAATTTTGTTCCAATTATATTATAATGACTTCAAGATAATTTTAGTCAGTTGAATAAAGACATCAGGAAAAATAATCCAATAAAAATGAAATATGAAGTGTATACGAAATTATTTCATTGATGACAATGTTATTGAATATTTTATTAATGTAATAATGATTATAATTATATAAAAATATCATATTTAGTGAGACATTATTTAAAATAACTAATATTTAAATGTATTTTATATTTTAAATTTATATTTTTTCTTATTCATCCGGTGGATAAAAACATAATTATAGAAATAGTGTTACCTTAACAAGACGTTTCTTTGATTGGACAAGTTTTATAGTTTGATTTACACTATAGATTAGTAGTTTAATTGTGTTTTTTGAGATTCATGATGAAAATCCATGATCATGGGAACCTCATGGTGTTATGGATGGGGATCTCCACTATATTGGTACGGATAGAGGGGCATAACCTTTACATAGTTCCAATCACATTGATAACCATAAAGCCACACTGTAATGAGGCTTATAATGTTTGTGAATCATGATATGGGATTGAAGTTGGTTTATACCCATATCATTGTGTTTTTATAAAAACAAAATTTTATTTAAAATTAAAACTATACCCACATATATCATTCATCTTCCACTCCCTTGACCTCTACATTGTTTCGGTGATTGTTATGGTTTCTCTTTAATGATTTGGGATCATCTACCATAATTTTGAATTTATTAGAATTATTATTCATCTAAAAGGATAACATTGGGATGAGTGCAATTACAAGAAATAAATGGTGTATTATTCACACTAGGTTATGTGTTTTTTTCTCATTTATAAACTAATATAGGGACATGTAAATAATTTTTTTGGGTTTCAGTGGTTTGTGCATAACTCATGGTTTGTGTGTTCGAGGTAAAATATCATTAATATTGAGTTATATGTTAATTAAAATGACATATCATTAATATACATTTATATTTACATATTTGAATTTAGGTGTCTGTATAAAATGGCAGAACACTACTTGTGGTATTAAGTAGATTTGGTAGGATTATAAGGTTATTGTTGACACCTAAATGGGGATGGGGTGGGGTAATTGGTTAATGGCATGGAAAGTGTATATTACTTCCTCATTTCATGTGAATAGGTGGAAAAATCTATTGGGTTTATTTAAAATACAGGATCTATTTAGGCAAAGATAACACTCAGGTTTTCAAGTTGAAGTGTGTATAGATTTTGGGGTTGAGTCTCCTTACATGTGGTGAAACATGGAGAATATTATTTCTTATTTGCGACTATGTAATTCATGATTTCTAGGGATTCCATGATTAATTATATGTGTCCTTTTAAATGATATATTAGCCTATAGTGAGTGTGATAGCATGGTTGGGATTATGATAACAAAGTCTATATTTTTTGATAAGTTCTGTCATTAGACTTGGTGACTGAACAACCCTGAGGGAGAAGGTGATATATTTTTTATGCTGACGTCCTAAGATATAATAAGTTATTTTTCAGGTTTTTATAAATTTCCCATATACTAAGTGCCAAGACACTATCTAATATTTGAGTTAAATCCAACATTATGACATACTTGTTTTTCCATCATTATGTAAAAATGTATATGGATGTGAAAACATGGCATATTTGTTAACTCAATACGACCTGATATGTGTTGTATTTTTAATTTCTAATTTAGTTTTATCAATGTATCCACATTTATACACATGTTTCTTCTATGTTTAAGGCACATTTGTATTATCATACTAATTTTATACTGACTGATTCCATGAGAATCTAGATGCATATTCAGAATTTATGGTTATGGATCCAGCCAATTTAAAGGGTCTATTATGAACTAATATGAATACAGTGATTGATAGGGATTACGGGGACATAAGGACAAGCTCAATGATATTTCATGTGATGCATCATTTTTATTTCTCACAATTATGCATTTAAAATGAATTGATCTTCATCATGTGGGAATCCCCTTTCACACAAAATATAGGTTATTGATTTATGTTTTTATATTTTTAGTGATAATGTAATATAAGGAATTTTTATACACATATATATTTTTCCTTCCCTTTATTAATTTATACATTTGGTTATCAAATATTGTTGGTGTAACTGTAAGACCCCAAGTTTTTGTGAATAATTTAGAATAAATTAATTTCCATTGAGATTTTGAATTACATGCCAATAAAATATATGTTTTCATTACACCTAATTATAAGCTAATCATGAATTACATAAAAAAATTGGGTCATCATTCATTACATATGACACACAACTTTAAAAAACCATGATTTATTAGTAAAATATATATTAAAACATTATATTTATATGTTATCAATTAAATGTAGTGATATAAATTTTAATAACAATTATTTAAATATTAATTATATATTTTTCAAATAAAGGAAACATATCAATAAAAATAATTATTTTATAAAATGTATTTATATTTTTTGAAAGTAATATTTCTTAAAAAAAATTATTACTTATGTGAGATTTTTTGCAAAATTTTTCATATTTTTAAAATTAATTTTATAAAATAAACATTATTTTATAAATCATCATGTCAAAATTAATTTAGGTTTAAATTATTGTATTTTCCGGAAATGTGTCACTTTAAAACAAGTAGTGAAAAATAGATAATTTTAATTAAAAACTTCTTTTTAAATATAATTTATATATAATGTTAATTGATATATTAAATTGGGTTTAAATTAAAATTAGATCAACTATACATCAATTAATAATATTTATGAAATTTTATTTAATTTTATATTGACTTATGATGAAAAAAATAATATAATATTTTTATCATTTTCTCTTCCAAAACCACCTTTCTCATAACATATTCAAGAATATTTTTAAATAAAATTATTCCACTTATGTGGATGTAATTTGAAAAAATGGATTATATATTCTTAATCATAATTATTTATATTATATAAAAGTGAAAATTAATTTTCGACCAAAATTAATAGGTAATGTAATCAAAATAAATTACCTTGGATAAGGACATAATGTGTTTAACAGAGGTTGAAATAAAATGATATCGATTTAAATGACCATTATATTTTAGTAAATAATTTAAATGACGGATTACCATTATTATTCTAGGATTGATAATTTTTCATTATTTTAGCATTCTTAAATGAAATAAACATGGATGGAAATAATTCATCTCAAAAATAACAAGTGTGTCACTCAACTCATTTATAAAATTCCACCCCTAGTCCAATATTTTTCACACATTCAAACCATTTTTGTTAATACCATGCATAACCAAATCACTTTTCTAATTCACACATCATATCCTAGATGTATTAATTTTTGTGTAATGAAAACCAAGGAATTATTTAGGTGAAATCATAACGAGGATACTTAAAGAAGAGGTATCTTTCATCAATGAGTAATTTTGTTTTACCTATTCTTCCAACTCGGAAAATTATTATAATAATATAGTGATATAATAACCACGGTATCTTACATATATTATGAAATTTTTATTTTAAGGTTACAACATAAAACAATATCCATTTCCATCAAATGGTTTACAAAATCATTATTTGTGTGTGTTCTGTAGTACAACGTCGCGAAACGATAAAATTTGATTTTCCATTCCAACTTATCAAGGATGAATATAATGATTAATTTTGTATTTATTTTATATTTATGAAATTACTATTATTTTTGGATTATTATATTCCGCATACCATCATACTCATTAAATTGTGGGAATATGATAACAATGATTGTGTGTATGGTGGACGATCGCCTTATAAAACACTCTAATTCATTCAAACTTTACATGATAGGTAATAATGATTTTTAAAGGAAAATATGTGTTATTTATTAAATAAATATGAATCTGGATTGATAATATATCATTTAAAAATATTTTTTTCTCAATCCAATAAGAAAATGGAAACTATGATTATAAGTACAAACGACTATAAATCTCCATGGAAAATACATTTCACTTTATATAACTAAATTTTATGGAATACTCTAAATAAATATATAACAAATATTTATTATTTTCATATCAAGGTAAAAATAATGTGATAATTAAATCTTGATTAATGTAAGGGATAAAAATTATAATAACATAAAATAAAGGCAAAACAATTATTTCTAATTATGTGGATTAAACATTGATTTTTAAACAAAAAAGTAATAAAATGTCATAAAAATCATATTTGGTGTCATATATATATATGTATATGTATATTTCTATAATATATATATATATGGAAAATTATAATTATTATATGATTGTTTTGAAAATTTACAAAGGAAGTAAATACTTAATGTAAGAGATTTTGAGTCTCTTTTATTTTTGGGAAACTTATGAAAATTCATCACTCATTTAATTTGTTTGGTGTATATAATAATAAATTGAATTTTAAGGTAACTAATCAAATTATATAAATTTTTTTAATGATTCATTTTTAATTATTATCTTCTAGATATAACAATTCTTAATATTGCCAATGTGGTATGCGATTTGTATTCTCAATTATTGGTCCATGATACATACATTATGTTTTTCTATTAGATTCTATCATGAGGTGTATCTTCATCCACTTTAATATGTAATATCAAGAAATTATTGGAACAAAATATATTTTATGTTCTTTTTTATTTCATTCTTTTGTGGGGATTATGATTTAATGTTACCAAAGTGGTAAATTTTAATTATAATATTTAATTACTTATCTAGATTTTTTAAAAACATTACAAATAAAAAATACTACATTAAATGTATCAATAAAATCATATTTTCTTGTTATTTAGTTATTCATTATATTTAAAACTATTATTATAAAATTCCACTATTTTTACTTAAAATAATAGAGTAAATATTTTAAAGAAAATATGGATTTATTTTCCTCTTCAATCAGATTTCATTTTTCATCCACACCCCTATTTTTTAAAAATAGTTTCAATTTTTTTATTAATATTGTATGATTTTTAAAGGAATATTTATTACCAAGATTTGATTAATTTTTCTATGGATTCATCATGAAACTTTTCATATAATTCAAATTTGGATATTAATTAAGATGTTAAATAAATTATTATTTTAACATGTTCATGATGAATTAATATTCCTGTCATGATAACCATTATTTAATTTAAATAATACAATATTAGTTTTCAATGTTATTTCATTGAATTTGTTTTCAATAAGTTTTATTTTTTTCAATGTTTTTTAAAGTGCAAATGGTTTTCTATTTAATAAATTTTTTAAATGATCAATCATTATAATTTCCTATCAATTATGACATCGTATCAAGTTACTTATCCATTTATAAAGACATTATACAAGGATTGAATTATTATTCTATAATTTATTCATTTATGCTTTTAATTTACTGATTTTTATAAAGTCTATTTATCTTCCTTGGGTTATTTAGTAAGAAATTATAAGGAAATATACTCCCTTTAATGTGTTTTTATATAATTAAATGATGAAAAGATTATGGAACCTATCTCATTCGCAAGTGTTATGATATGCTGAAATGTTAATGAAACTAATATCATTACATTTGATTTGATATGAAGATATTTTTTGGATCTTCTGGAACACATAAATATTTTTTTAATTATGATTCTAGTGTTACATATATCTATCTATAATGCATTGGTTAAAGATTTAAATATCATGAGACAAATTGGAATGGAATGGGGAGTTCGCCGAGTTCAGTAAGGGAATTTATCCTTTATGATGGTATATGAAGTAATCCATAAATACTATAATGGTTTTGGGGATGAACACAATTCACTATGATGTCCTTGGATGTTAGCCTTTTCTATTAAAGAAATGATTTTATATTATTTTTTGAATTCCAAAAAATATATTTTTTAGGCTAATGTAATGATATCGTAGATAATGTTCATTGATTCAATAATGATTCTTATATTTTAATCCACCAATATTTATTGCATGATTTGAAATTATTTTCTTTGATATTATGGGTATGGTTCTTAAATATTTTGATAACGAACTCATTCCCATTAATTCGTATTATTCTTATGTGTATCTATTTCATACCATTACTGAGAATCTATGGTCACACTATATTTTATTTATTTTCTTCTTGTTATAAATTAATATATTAAATATGATATTACAATAAGGGTTCTGGTTATAAATAATATAGTGGTAGATACTGTATTTTACATATGGAGTTGTTGATTGGGTTTACTAGCATCAAATAATAAGAAACTATTGTGATCGTAAGGAATGTGTTAGTTTAATTTAAAAAATATTACATAAATTTTGTAATATCTATGTAAAGTATTCTTCACTTTTTAACTTGTTATCATAGGATATTTTTATTTATCCTTTAGAAACTAGGATAACAAAAACCATAGTGAAATCCAAAATAATTTATATCAGGATTATCATAATTATAAGTCACCGTATAGTAAAATGTTCATGAATTCATTTATATAATATATCATGTGGTTAAAACATATACATACATGTATGGATTCTAAAAGTGTATGTAGCTCTCACATAGAGGTACATAGGGGTAATAACATAAAAACGTGTTTATTGAGATGGGCCCCATTGTCACCCAGTGCATGACAACATGCCTTTCAGCACACCTGGTTTGACACTCCCTAAAAAAACTTATTTTGAAATTCAAATAAACATTACGAAACACAAATAATTGTTTAAATTTAATATTAAAATGAATAACCTAGGATAAAACTAATGATTCAATTTTTATAGAATATTTTTTTATGATCTAGACATCATAGATGTTATTTTTCATGACTATGAGTTTCCCCAATATGATTATTGTTACATATACTATATTTTTTTAGTAGATGTCCAACACTTGAGAGAACCATGTTATTGATAGGTATGATGAAAAATACAATTATTTTCCTCCCAATAAGACACATGTAAAGGAAGATTGAATGAAAAACTTTTTCTCTATAGTCATACAACATTCTCAATCTATCAATAATGATATAATTCAAAAATAAAAAAAGGTGGTAACTTTATTAGGTTTAGTCCTTCATTATCAAGCTTCCACAATAATTTAATGGAACCACTAATCCTATAGTTATTTTGAAATGAATTAGTACAACTAAAAAAATATTTTCACTTCTCAAGTGTTCAAAACATTAAATGCCATTTTTTATCTTTTTTTGAATGTTTAATGGATAAATAGTGATACATTATTATGAATTTGAAGAAATGTGATGAAAATTAATCCCTGGATTGAGATAAGTTCATGAAAATATTTTTTATTAAGTACATTATAATTATTATTTAGATGATTATCGATAATGATTACCTTAATAAAAAAGAACTGAATTAAAAATTCTTGTGTTCTTATGAGGATACTTTTATAAGACTTGTGAGGCACACTTATGGTATTATCATCCAATATAAATGAAATATTCTTTGATTATTTAGTGTCTGAAATTCAATTATCTAAAGTGTATTATTTACAAGACACATTAGTATCTATGAAGATATTGTGTGATTTGCAATCATGGTAGATGTGGAAGTTGGGGTTAAATATCAATCTCATTTATTTTATAATAAAAGGAAAATAGAATTCAAAGGAAAATATAAGAACCATGGGGAATAGAATATGAGATTTCCATTAATCATAATCTGTGGGAACAATCATAGAGTAAATTTTATTAAGGGGACTAGTAGCTATTTTACGTATTGAAGGGAAGGTCATTGTTTAATTGATTGAAAATTTGATGGTATGAATATCACTATCAATAAAAATAGATAGGAATCTATAAAAATTGTACCAACCAAGCCGAAATGTTTAAAATGAATGGAGTGAATGAATTATGATATCCAAATACCAGATACAATAGTTAATTATAATGAATGATGTCAATAACCACTTATTCATAGATAAAAAAGGAAATCTCATTAAAGCAGTCTTGATTATGAGGGATACAATAACAATGTTTGGATATATACACATTTCATCCAATCTATAAATCATGATGTCTTATTTGACCCTAGATATACCAATTCAATCATATATACAGAATTCAATATGGGAATAACGATCCCAACAAAGTGTTTTGATTTAATTTTACAAGTGAAAAGTCTAATGTCATGACCATTACATGTCATGTATTTTTATTCCTCTCATGTTTATGTTGGTGTATGTTATTCTAAAATAATCATATAATTATACCTATGGTTTAATTTTATGTTATCTTGGCCACGGATTGGCGTTTTATATATAAATCTATCATCTATTTCAGGGGAAGGGAAGTCACATTTGATATTTGAAACCAATGTATGATTATATAGCAATTTGATGATATGTACAAACTTATAATGAGTATCACATTGACTATTTTGGTCATAATTCCCATTCATAAGGGGGGGTTTATTTTTAATGGTTACGGAGAAACAATGAATCGATCATATTAGAAATGTATATTATCACTTTGTACTATATCCAACCCCATCTCATGTACATAATGTGTTCAACATATCTCTCATAAGTAAGTACATATCTTACTCTTCACATCTACTAAACTCAAAGATCATATAATTGGAGTCAGATCATTCTTATGAGGAATACTCCATAGAGATTATTGATTTTATAGAGTATGTTGTATGAAACATGACCTCTCACCTTGTTAATGTCTTGTGGTGAAACTAATATTTTAAAGAAGCTACATGGTATCATTAGGAAATGATAATTGAGAAGTATCCATATTCAGTTATATCTGGGTGATGATTTTTGATGCGAAATTGTATTTTAGGGGGTAGAAAGTAACAACTCATGTTTAAGACAAATTTATATTAAACAAATCATTGATTACATGTGTTAAAGGGAAACCATGTTAATATTTTGTTGTATGCAACACAAAATTAATCATATGCTACACGTAACACTAAGTTATCCTGCATTACACACGAAATAATGACTTAATAAAACTATGATATATTAATAATGTTTCCAATTAAATTTGATGGCCATAAAAAATTCTTTAAAAATTGTGATGTAAATATTAATAAATAATTTTTGAAATATGAGTCATAAATATTTTTTCATAATGGAAACATATTGTTAAAAATAGTAATTTATTTTTTATAATGTTTTTACGTATTTCTAAAATCCAATTTTCTAAAAATAATACTTCTTATTTGATTTACATATACTTTTTATAAATAAAATTTTACACTATTATAAAAATTATTGGAAATATTTTACTTAATTTTTTATATATTCATGTAAAAAAACATAGGTTGAATTATGATGATTTTTTTCCTAAAATTTTTCATTTTTTGAGGATTGGGAAAACCATAGAATTTAAATTCAATATTTCCTTTTCATATAATTTATTTATGAAGTAAAATTATATCCTAAATTTATTTTAATATGAAATATATTTTATTATATTTCTATTAATTCAATTTATTTCATTGGAATCAATTTCATATTGAATTAAAAAACTCTGTATATTATTGTACATTTTCTCATTAAAAATCATCTTTCTCATCTCATCTGTGGGATAAATTGAAAATTAATAATATAAATTTATGTGAATTAAATTTGGATTAAAGGATTCCATATATGGTTGTAGTACAATTGTTTTACACAATAATTTGAAATTAATTTTATTCTAAAATTAGTCATGAATGAAGTAAAAATTAATTACCCCTATTAATGTTGAATTGCATTTTTCGAGTGATTAAACAGAAACAATTAAGGTATGAATGACAAAAAATTTCAAAATACTAATTTATGGATATACATAAACATTTTTTCCTCTATTATAGATAATAGACCATTATTAGTGCATTTTTACATGAACAAAATTTGAGTGGAATTCGTTCTTTTTGAAAATTAAATTTGTCCCACTCACATATCATATAAAAGGCCATCCCTATCACCAATTCTTAAAATCATAAAGACATATTATTAAGATAAAAAATTAGAAATAAATGTATTATTTCTCTTCTCATATCATAGAATTTATTTTATTTTTGATAGAATCCAACTAAGTAAGGATTTTGATGTAAACTTATTGAGGGTACCTAAAGAAGAGGAAACTTCAATCTGTGAGTGTTTTAATATTATTTCAACATCCAAATCTATATATTATTAGTTAAAAATATAATATAATACAATTTGTATCTTAAATATACTAATATTTTGTTATTTTATGTTCATTAGCTAAAAATATATCCATTTTCATCTAATGGGTTACAAAATCATAAATAGTGTGTATAGTGGAATACCGCCTCATGTATTGATGTCAATCATTTTCCAATTTCAACATCTTATGGATGAAAATAACGATGCATATATTGTTTATATATACATTTGTTATTTCTATGATATTATTATATTTATGAAATTTTTATATAACAAATACCATTTACTCTCCATATTTTGGGAATACGATAACATCGCTCGTGTGTGTAATAGACTACCGCATCATGAAGTGATGTGGATCATTAATAGATTAAATGGATGGTAATATATATGTGATGAATGATTATACATGATAAATAAGTAAAATATTATTCTTTATGGTAATATTTCATTTAAATTTCATTATTTTATTTTGATAAGAAAATTGAAAAAAATTCCATGCCTACGTACATCTTACAGTCTCTATGGACATTGTATTCAATTTTAAATCACTAAATAATTTCATATTACTATAAATAAAAACTTAATTGATTTAAAATGATATTTTAATAATATTTCAACTTATAAGGATTATTGAATCATGATCAATGTAAGGAGAAAAAAAATATAAATGGAAAACAAAGTAGATATTACTAGAAACATGGATTCAAGATAAAATTACTAATAAATTGTTTATAAAAAGGTCATAAGTAAATCATATACGGTTTAAAATTTATAATTATGTTTATTTAATATATTTATAAAGAACTTATATTTATTATAAAATTGTTTTTATAGTGAATGAAGGTTGTCAAGACATAATGTTAGGGATTTCACGTCCCTGTTTAACTTCAGAGAGACAAAAAAAATTCACCACACTTTAATTTAGTGTTATATATACCATTTCATATAGACATGAGATATAATTAATCCCATTGTTTTAATGACATTTAACATTTATATTTTCTATTTTCTATTTTTTTATGATCTAAAACAATACCATAGTGTTATGTTAATTTTTCAAAATTCTAATATATGATATTTACGTTAGGTTATACAACTAAATTATTTCACGAGGGGTGTATAAAACCACTTTACATGTAAGATACATAATATATTTATTTCCATGATATGTTGAGTTCAACTTTATTTTATTCTTTCATGGATATTAGGATCAAATGTTACCATAATTGTAATATATTTTAGGTATTAGTCTCATCATTTATCAAGATTGGTTTTTAGTATGTTTCTAATGCTAAAATACACTAATATAAATCTCATAAGACTCAGGATTTTTATTTTTATTTTTATTCAATATAATTGTATGTAATAATACTATTTCCAACTCATTGTTACTTAATAATATAGATAAATTGTTTTTAAGAAAATATGACTGTATCTCTCTATATTTTCATAAATTGGTTTTCTTCCAAAAACCTATTTATTGAAAATTAAAAAAATTATTATTATTATCCAATGATTATTAAAATACATTTTTACCCACGTTTTATTTTTAAATTTCTTTTGAAAGGAATATTTCTATTTTTTCACACAATGTAGGTTTGGATTTTAATAAATTATTTAAAGGAATGTTTTTTTAATGTGTTCTAATTGAACCAAACATCACAAGGGAAATAAATTTTTTTCATTGAATAATACACTATATGTTTTATTTTTTATTTTAAAATTTGAATATATGCAAAAGACATATTTTTATAAATATACATTCAAAGAGAAAATGTTTTTTTCATTAATTGTTTTTAAATGATCAGCAAAAATCTATTTCTAAATAAGAGGTCATCGATAAATGTTACCTATGAATTATGGTGGTTATTATCTAACGATTCCATTCACATTCATTACTCTAGTTTTTTTGTGATTATGATGGAATTATGATTATGAAACTCATTTCTATTCAACAAGTTATACCATGTTTAAATTCTTACGAAATATGCTTCATTTTATATGAGTAATGTTACAACGAAATTATAAAATTATTATAAAACCTATATATTTCCTATAGGTTTTGTAATAAATATATGTTTATGAAACCCTTTTCATTTCATAGATTATGATTTTATAAATGATTTATTATCTTATGGAATATATAAATATGATTTTAATAACTAGATAGCGGGACCTATACCACTATCATATTTTTAGGGTAATGATTTATATATCATGTGATAGAATATACTATAATATTGATTGAACCTAGTTTTGTGTGTTCAATTATATGATATGATTGTATTGGGTTTGAACCATGACTACTATGATTGTTTGGGTAGTGAACCAATTCCACAATGATATCTTCAAATGCGACCTTTAACTATTTTATAAAAGATGGTATATGATTACATGTATTCCACAAATATATTTATTACACTAATTATATTATATCATGTATTTGTTATATGATTTAATTTTTATTCATGTCTTGTAAAATAATGGTATCTTTTAAACGGATCTATATTATGATCAATCATATGAACGTTATATTTTTGAAATGTTAATCTCATGTTCTAGAACCTTATTATTATTTTTATTCTTATGTATCTACTTATTCCATCCTTGTTGAGTATCTAGATCATCGATTATTATGTTTCCCTTCCAAAGGTTATGAAAAAATGTATTATATATGATACATATAAGGTGTGTGATAGTTATGAAGATGGTAGTGGGAGATGATTTAATTTATCAATTGGACATGTATTTATGATTTTAGGATTCCAAAGGCACAATACAGTTACAGATTTAAGGGATGTGTCGGTGTAATTTAATGAATATACATAATAAATATTGAAATAACTATGTCTGGTAACCATGATTCCTGATAATATTCTCCCGATTGTTCTACACAGTTCCTAACCCATAGTATGTAACCACTTTTGTATGTGTGGGATTGGATGAAGTCTTATGTCGTATCTTATTAGACTCGGTTTTCTATGATGTAGTGAAAAATCTTACAGAATACAATTTTATATTTAATTACCAATTATGGATTATTATAATGGAGATATGATGATTTGAACACATGTTTAATGAAATTATTATGTCTTATAACACATGTATTATATAAAATCTATTTACTAGGGCATGGTGATTTATTTTATTAGATGTGACGTTATTGTCTCATTTAGTTATCTTTTAATGTTTTTGTTGATATGATTTAGGTGATTTTATTTACCCCTATTATTTATAGTGGGAAAGTTCACAAATCATCGATAGAAGCATAGGTTCATATTTCACATGATTTATTTGTAAACAAATTTTATGTTTATATTGATTAAATGACTAAAATAAAATATTCTACATTTTCCCAAATACATAATTAGAGAAATATATTTAATTTAACATGATCATGTTAATTATTTTTTTCATATTGTTGTGACAAACATGCATTTACCGTTGACCAATGACTAGGCCATATAGGGGTATTTGGGACTTATTCCAAGTATTTGTGCGTAGACCTAATGGGAATGGTTCCATATTTTACTAACCATATATGTACCAATTAATATCATAAATACTATTTATATTTTAAATATTAATGTAATATATGTGTATCAATATTATCATTTTAGATAATGACACCTCACATCAGATCTAGGTTTCCACTTTGGTTGTACTGAGAGTATGTTCACAATGTAGGGAATGTTCTTTTTGTTCCTGTAAATTCTTAAGAGGTAAAGGATGAGTATTCATTAAATTATTCCATATTGTTTAGGTGTGAGGCTTTTTTCATGTGGAGTTTTCCAAATATAGTCAAAGGGAGGTAGGAGATCTAATCAGAGAGGGCATGAGATAAAGGATTCCTCCGAGTATTTCAAGATATAAAAACCATTATCCTTTTAGGGTGTGGTTAGTCCTAGGGATGTTAATAATTTGATCATTATTCTTCAAGGGTATTCATGAATTTAGATATTACAAATTATCTTTAATTACACATACATTTAATTGTGAAATTCTCTTTTGAATAATTTCACTATTATGTTATGTAGATATGGAAAATATATGAACTATATTTCCTTTATATACATTTTAAACTCAATCTATAATATGTAAATATGTATCAAAATAAAAATAATCATTAGAGAAATTGCTAATATAGTTTTTCTATAGTTTCCATGAGGGTCAGTATATATAAAGTGTTAAAATAATTCAAATTGACAAAGAAGCCAGAAGTGATTACCTTGACCAGTAGCATGATACCCAATAATTCATAGTTATCAAATAATCCAAGGCAGATGGGATCAATGGGATTTACCGATAACCAATTAAAATTATATATTTTTAAACAGAAACATGAGTGAAACCACTAGTAGGATAACTTAAAGATTATAATGATCATCTCCTAAACCAAGTTCAACTAACTGCACCTTGAAAGTACAACCAAAACACATATTACAATTAGGGTGTATGTTGGTGTTGTTAGGGTATATATATTGAAATTTTAAATGTAAAAATTCATATATTTTGTTTTATATAATATAATTACTATATTAACCACTTTTGAATCATAGTATAAATATACATTATTATATAATGAGTCTGAATAAGAAATTTCCTTTTTATTTGATGACACCTAACATTTATTTTTGAGATATATATTTTTTAAATTAAAAAAATCTTTATTTGTAAATTAAAATTACTTGGAATAAATGTTAATTTCTTATAATAGTCATATTTATTAATATTTAGTTATATATAAATGATATTATAATATAATGAATTCCAAAGTAATTTTTATAAGGGCCAGACTATTATTAGATTCGTAAAAACAATTATTTTCCACTAAATAAAGATTTTAATTTAGAAGCTGAAATTAATATATTTTGGAAATTATTTTTGTAAAATAAATATTATTTTTTAAATCATGACAATAAAATTCTCCAATAGAAAATTTATCATAAATATATGAGACATCCATTTTTTTGGTAAAACACAGATATGATATAAAAATATAGTATGTACTATGACATCATAATATTTCAAAAGTGACTATATAAAAACTTTTAATTGAATAAAGTGCATAAAATTTAATTCCCTTATTTAAAAATCTGTATTTAATGTCATTTTAGTAACTTTACAAACATAAAATGAATCCTCCAAAGCCAATATTTTATTTAATGTTCAAAAAAATAATTATGAACAAAACTAATTTCCACATCATGATTATAAATATTTTAATGAATAAAGTTATCAACATTAAAATATATTTTAATCCAATAATTTATTTTTTAAATCATGAATAAAACTATGGAATGGTTTTAGTTTTGGATTATTTTATATCATAGATTCCTAAACCTATGTTAAGAAATTAATAATGAAAAATCCATTATTTTTGTATATATACCTATGAATAATCAATTTGTGTGTCAGTAAAATAATTAAAATTAAATTTACTCTCCCAAAACATCAATAAATATATCATAATTATTTAATATCCTCATAAAAATTTCATTTCATGATTTTAAAAGCACCATCTCACTATAAGGGGTTCTCTTCCTCTTCCCCCTCATTAATGTATTTCCATTATATTTATGCATTTTTATATTAATTTATTATATTTTCATGTTTTTATACATTTTAATTTATATTAAAATTTATGTCCAAGATTTATTTATTATATCTCCTCACTAATTATAACATTTACCTAAGTTGTTATAATGCTAATGTGATATATTCTCTTCATCCTTTTCTTTATTCAACTATTATTTCATCGAGCCTTTTAATTTATAATTTTCCATCATAAATGATGTATTTTAAAATAAATTACTATCTAGACAAATCCCAATTACAAATATACAATATTTTTATCTCATTAACCACATTTCGGAATCATTATATACTCTTGTTATGATAATGAAATTATCCATTGATTTTCATTTCAAAACATTTGTGTTTTGAATACCCATCCCCATTTCCAATCAATGGTATTCACATAGTGGTACATATAATTCATTTAGTTGGTAAATATATTTTTAAAACCCACACTCCATAACATGGGATTAAAATTGTTAAAAAAATTTCTATGTTGCGTGATCTATGTGGAAGACAAAACAATTTACAAGATATGAACGTTGGGGATGGGCCAAGAATTATATAACCCTCTTATGAAATAGGTAATGTTTTTATCTCAAGAGACACCATATATTTTTCACAATATATTATCCTTATAAAACTACGTTATTATTGTAGAAACTGGGTCCCGGTGACAGCCCATACACCCAACCTTAACATGGTCGCTGAGCCCTGGACCGCTAGGTACCACTAGTCGCCCGAAAAACAATTTGTCCCCACCATGGGGCCCACCCACATGCCCAAACGTTTCATATGATTAATTACTATGGTCATAGGCCAACATATTCTTTTTCTAGTTTTCTTTTTCATCACTCGTACATAGCCTTGGAAACCTTCCGAAAGGTCACCCATCGTAATCACAACTCCAGGAAAATAATGGTTAACTCTGCACTTCTAATCAAGTATTCCCTTGAAAAATAAAGTAAAAATTTATGACATGAGTCATATAATATTTTAATTTAACCCAATATCATGTTTGGGAGTTACATTCCACCCTTCATAGCACAACATCCTCGTTGTGGGCCCTACATATCAAACCAGACAGTGAACCACACTTAACGATTGGTTTCTCCTCTGATTCAAAATTTGATAACTGGGTCTCAGTGACAGCAAATAAATCCCTCCATTGCATGGCCTCTATGTCCTGGCCCGCCATGTACCACCAATTGCCCCTCAAGTATGTAGACTCCACCCTAGGTCCCACCCATGTGCTGGAATGGGTTATCCGATAAATGACTATCCCCACAGACCAAACCATCTACTTTCTAGTGTGCTTTTTCCAAACTCACAAACACCTTAAAAACATTAATAATGTCACCCATACTAATCACTAATTCAATCCATGCATGATTTACTATGAAATTATAATAAGGTAGACTCTTAAAAAGTAAGGTGCACCTAGTTGATAGTAGTTAGATCACTTAGTCATTTAACCCTTTATCATTCTGGGTTGTTACATTCACCAAATATGATGCCCAGAACCCATAATGTATCTTTTAAATAAATGAAATTTTTGGTTTAATATAATTTTTTTTCATGTAATGAAATTAAAATAAAATTAATTAAAAACCTAAGGAATGAAAAGAGAATAATTTATTCAATAAATCCAAGAAACCTTACAATATAGTAAGTCCCAAATACATTAAATATCATAAAATACCTATTAAAAGGCATACCGAGATCACTAGAAAAACACCAATCATTAAAAGTAGACCATGTAAGTAGTAAACATCCCTCGAGTATGTCATAATGAATAACATTATGGAATTTACAACCACATATATACTATATTTCAAGGGAATATATAACACCATCCTTATTATCCAAAATTGTTTGTCGTTTTATACTACCCTAAACATATATTAATAAGGACATTGTAAGCATCGAAGATAAATATGACTATTATTTTCTCCTAATAGTCATTGGAGATCCGAAAAGAGTTACCATTGTTATTTTTATATAACCATTATATTATCATTAAGTATTTCTAATGTTTTAAAATGGAATAAATATTTTAATGTTATATCTCCGGTTAAATGATAACATAGTTTAATTTAAGACGTATTTTATATTTTGATATTGAAATTATAATGTTTTGAAAATATATATAAATACCAACTTATGAAAAAAATAGCATTTAGAATTTTTATAACTATGAGATAAAATGTTATCATATATAATTAAATTAATCTATATGTTCTGTATTTTATAAAAATTTAAGTTTAATAGTTTTTTGATAAAAATATGGTGAGTTCCTCATCTTAGTGAAGAAATAATTGAAGGCCATGTCTTCAAGCACGGTGGGTATCATACAAAGGCAACCGAAGTCAGGCCAAGTACACCTGAGAGCATTCACGTTGCATGATGAGTCGCACAAGAGCCATGTGTGGTTTGGTTATGCACATTCATGAGACCATGTATAAGTCCTAAAAGAGCATGATGTGTTGTTTAGTACAAACACTACATGGAGCCCAATTTGTAAGATCCCCTATGTGTGTGCGTGCGTTATTAACATATGACCGGTGATTCATCACTTATAAGGTGGTCTAAAAGACCTGACTATTTTGATTTGGGATGGAAAATTTTAATCCATGGAATTAATCTTGGCCATTGGTTTCTCCTCACATCATCCCAACTATTCACCTCTATTAATCCACTCGATTCATCGTGGAAACTCTAGATGTCGTCTGATAAAGAAGTAATTTTCTGATTCATTCATCCATTTTCCTCTTCTTCTTCGATGAACCATTGATCTAGTGAGCCTCAACTCATGGATTGCTCCTCCTCCATTGTTATTCCTCAACAAATGACCCTCTCATCACCCCACACGGACCCTGTCATTTCACTACATCACAAGTCTACCATTGGTGCATTATTCTAATGAAAACCCAATTAGATTCTCATGAATATTTACAATAATATATATATATATATATTATGAAACCGTGCATTAATTTTGGATTTACATTGATTACGATTTTTGTTCTTTTCTGTGATTTTTTTATTTTGGTTTCATGAAATAGATTTTATGTTTGGGTGATAGGATATAAAATATAAATATATTCAGCTTATATAAAGCAATATTGTACAAAAAAACCTTCATGTTTTCGCCTCCCCAAACTTCTATCATCCAATACATGGCTCAACATCAACCTTGAAGTTATGTAAGGATTTTATTCTCCCTTCTAATTATATAAAACCCTTTTATAAATTTTTTTGTATGTACGGTTATATATATATATTAATCTTAATATAATTTAGGTTTTCATTTGATTTATATTAGTGATTAATTGATGTTTTTTAATAATATAATGTTTATATGGATTTATTAAAATTCATTTTAGTTATTTACATCCAATATATATAGATCTTGTAGACCCAGTTTTATACAACATTCAATCCTAAACTATTTTATGTATTTTAACTGTTGATTATCGGTATTTAATTGATTTTTATGATTCTTATAACAATTGGTTTTCTATGTGATTTTTTGGAGTTTTCTAAACACATATATTTATATTTGTATGTACAATATTGTAGAAATGTAATAATCAGCCTATTTTAGGTTTACTTTTAAAGGAGGAAAAATTATTTTTAAAAGGGGGTTTTCCTACGTACATATTTTATTTAGGGATTAGTTTGATTCTATATTTTTTAGGAAAAATTAATATATATATATATATATATATATATACAATTTCATAATTATATGTAAATATTGTTTTAAATTAAATAAGTTTTCAATGATATTATATTTTTTATAATTTTATTTTTTTAATGTTTTACAATTGATTAGATCAAAAATAAAATTTAGGATTATGTGTAAATATATATGTATAATGATATTTATACTCACCTTTTTACATGTTTTACAATTCTATTTCAATAATTGAATTCATTGTTTTCGATAACATGTCCTTATTGTATGTGTGATCATGAATACTAATTTAAAATTGAAAATGATGACCTTGTTTTGTTATTGTGTACCCAGAATTTTAAAATGGATCATTACCTTTTTATCATTACATGCATACATCCCAATTAATAATTTTAAGATAAATGGCTGGATTAATCTTCTTTTTAATACATATACATACATGCATAAAAATATAATGTGATGTG
This sequence comes from Viscum album, assembly GCA_963277665.1. Lineage (NCBI taxonomy): Eukaryota > Viridiplantae > Streptophyta > Magnoliopsida > Santalales > Viscaceae > Viscum > Viscum album. Next base: position 2,000,108,826 of record OY728146.1, on the reverse strand, counting down.
TTTGTATTTATTTTCATATGGATAAATATCTCACATGAAATAAATGTTTTATATTTATAAATACTATGTTTCCATTAATGATGAATCTTCAACAATGAATACTAATAATTAATAAAGATTATTATTAAATTTGATTGACACTCCGAATAGTTAGTGTATTGTTTTATATTTATTCATGACATAAGTGTTTTGAAATTACGATTCGTGATTTTATGTGACAAACCTAGACAATCTATTATTTTATGTGCACCCATTATCATCACATGTGAAATAATGTGTCTATTTGTCCATGCATGTCATTGATAAATTAGACATATCCATATCCTATAATGTAACTGATAAACCATGAAATTTTTAGAATAAAGAATACATTTATTGTATGATTCACTTTATTTATAAATTTAGACAGTTAGTTTTTGTTTTGTACATATAATTTATAAGAAAATATTGATTAAAAACTAAATATTCTTAAGTGGTATGGGGAACATTGGTTCTTTTAATGAATATCATTTATCTATGAATATGATTTAAATAAATAAAACTGGTATGAGAAACATTGGTTTGATTGATTAATTTATTTAACTGTTGATAAAGATTAAAATAAATTAAATTGTATGGGATACATTGATTTAATGACATATTTTTATTAGATATATGAGGAACACATATGAATTATTATTTAATGGGTGAAGCCCACTATAAACTCCTTATACATCGTTTGGTCTCCTGAGACAAAGTAGGTCATGTCACGAGGCCTTGAAAAAATTAGTATGTATGATCATATCATGACCCCTTGAAGGAATGTTTTTGATGTCTTCATTATGAATTCCCTCATAATGATTCCAGTAAGTGATATTCCATGTTATTATTAAAATAGTAGAATAACTATGGTTATGAATCAGTCTCTTATGATTAATTATTATTCAAATGTACATTTTAATGTGCTCATGGAATACTGTTTTATAATTATACAGATCATTTTTTAAGATGTGTTAATTGTTGCATTCCAATCCAAAAACAGATGACAATAATTTTTCTATCATTTTATAGATTTAAAATAAGTGTTTTGATGTCATTTTCCATGAAAATAAAATCCTGTAACATTTCAATTGATGAACTGTATCTGCAAACCTGGCATGCCATACGTAATTCTGTTTGGGCATTATCGAACTTATTGGTGGCACTACATGAATTTATGATCATGTACGTGCATATTTTATATTTCATTATATTCATAACTCTTAAATAAGTATTCATGTTTTGGTTATGATATATCATAATAGTTGTATTAGAGTCACTAAATGAAATGGTAATAACATTATGTGTGAATTATTAATCTCATATTTTTAATGAATGTGTTTTAATGAAATGATTTTGATGAACAAATATTTCTTAGTGGTTTGGTTTTAAAACCCCTTACTAAGAATTTTAAATTCTCACGCAATGAATTTAATTTTTTTATTGGATTAGTAAATATTTCAAAATTTAGTTATTCAATCTGGTGGAAGCACAATAGAGTTTTTCTTGTAAATTTACAAAAAAATTTATCACCTGTATCTGGTTTTCCAGAACATTGATTGGAATGATACACTGTGATGATTTGTGATGTGTAATTTTATAACAATATTTTTATAAAAAAATAGTACCCACATTTAAAGCACCAACTCCAGTATTTATTGGTAGGGATGTTATAGTTGGTATTAATGCAGCAGTCTAGACAATTCTGATAAATTAAAATGAAAAAAAATTAATCTATTCTTTGCTGAATAGAACATTTTCGTAAAATTATTATATGTAAGATTAGATAGCACCAAAAACCCTTTTTATCTTCATATTAAGATTATAGAAACAATAATTTTCAAATCATGTTCAGATGACTTTATTCCCTTTGGAATCCTTCATTTGACCTATAATCCTCTTTACCACATTTCTAACACTCCAAGTATACTTCACCCATCGAGGATCAATATTTATTTATTTCCTCATGGTTCATGATCAACACCCATTCTATACATGTAAATGAATGATCAGTGAGGGGCTCTTTAAATGTTCCACCCAAGATAATTGTATTTCATTCATGGTTATTTCCAAGAAGCTATAAGAGAGGGTGACCCCCATTACTCATATATATGTCAAATCTTATCATACAGTGTATATTGTCGAGTTAGAGACCTTGAAATTATAGAGGTCGATCCTTGACATTCGTTTTACAAACATAAAGTCCATTCCAAAGTCTCCCAACTTCACACCCCTCATTTAACTCTCTCGAGATACAATAAAAATGTACATAAGATTGACACAAGTTTCACATACTGCATCTTGACTATATAAATCAATGTATTTGAAACTCTATTGAGGATTTGTTTAATCAGATGGAACTTGGAATATCGCTGACATCGATGGAACAAGTGAAGATATAAATTAATTTTTTACCGTTATTTTTTTAAATTAATAATACATTGGACTGTTATTTGTGAAATCGGTGTAGATGTCAGTAGGTTAGTGCCTGTAAGATTGTGAGAGTATGATCGAACTATGAGGACACCATTATTTTGTGGGGGGAATAATGTGATGGCCCAAACCCAAAAAGTATCTTTAAAATCAATGAAATTATATTTAATATGAATAATTATTTTTGTTGGATGTTATGAAATTAAAATCAAAGGAATTTAAATATATGGAATAAAAATAGAAACTTTTATTCTTTAAATCACTAAAAGGTTACATTATAATATGGACAAAAGACAATACATACCCTAAAATACCTATTACAAAGCCAATCAGGATAACCGAATGACCACCAAGTATAAAAATTAGACCATGTAATTAGTGAACATCCATCGAGTCTATCATAATGAAAAATATTATAGTATGTTCGATGAAAAAATTACTAAGCATTAAAGGAATGTTGAGCACTATAATTATAAACAATAATGGATTGATGTTTTGAAATACCAGCAACATATATTTATATGTAACTTGTTACCATTGAAGATAAATATGTCATTTAATTATCATAATAGCCATTGTAGTTCAAAAACATGTGATTTTTGATTTTTTATAAAACCATTATATTGTCATTATATATTTCAAATTTTCTAAAAAAATTAAATATTTTCATGTTATATCATCGGTAAAATGATCTCATGGATTAAATTGAAGTTATATTTTATATTTAGAATTATAAATTATGATATTTTAATACTCAAAATGAATACAAATATATGAAAATAATGACATTTAGAATTATTTATAACTATGATGATGAATGTTTTTATATATAAGGATATTATTATATATGTTCTATTTCCACTATGAATTGTGTTCACAAAATAATTAATTAAAATATGTTGATTACCCCATCTTACTAATGACATACTTAAATTACCAATTACTCAAGGTCAGTGGGAATCTCACAAAGGAAACAGAAATTAGGCCAATTTAGGCTGAGCGCCTGCATGTTGCTTGCTAGGTCGTGCATGAGATGTTCTTGGTGTGGGATAAGCACGTACACGAGCCCTTGTATAAGGCATGTAGGAGCATAGTGTAGGGTTTTGGATAATGCCAAAGTGGAGCCCCATGTGTTGGAGCTGTTGTGTTTGTGAATGTGTTATTTGCATATGGATGGTGCAACATCACTTATAAGGCAGTCCAAAAGCCCTAGTCATTTTGATGTGGGATGGAAAATTTAACCTAAGGATATATTCATGGAAGATGGTTTCACCTCACGTCATCCCAACCATCCACCTCTATTTAGCTGCTCGATTCATCACACCCACCCCTGCATCTGTCTGATAAAGCTAAAAGGATCTTATCCTTCCATCACATTTAGAATTATTCTTTGATGAACCATCAAACCCATGAGCATGAACTCATAGATTCCTCCTCCTCTATTGTTCTTCTTCATCCCGTGACCCTCCCATCACTCCCATCAGACTTAGTATTTTCTTTTTTCTACAAGTCTACCATGGGTACATTAGTTTAATGCAAACCCCTTTCAATTCTAATATATGTACCTCAATATATATATATATATATATTATCAAATTACTGATATATTTATAATTTACCTTGATTATGTTTTTGTTTCATTTCATAAATTTTTAGATTCAGGTTTCATAATTTTGATTTTATGTTTGGGATAGGATATAAAATATACATATATTCATCTTATATTAACCCATTTTGAACTCAAAACACTACCCATTTTCTTCTCCCCAACCATTCATCATCATATCATCGACTCAACCTCACCCTTGATGTCACGTAATTGCTTGGTTTTCTTCGTTTTGATTATGCAAAACCCTTATATACAATTTTTTGTATAATAAATTATATATATATATATATATATATTATTCCTAATCTGATTAGGTTTTCATATGTTTTATATTTGTGATTAATTGGTATTTTGGATGTATATAATTCTTATAAGTAATTAATTTATTTATTTATTCGAATCCCATATGTACACATTGTGTATATAAAGTTTTATACCTCATTAAAACCTAAACATTTTTATGTTTTCTAAATGTTTAATACTTGTATTTAATTAAGGATTATGATGTGTATATTAATTTTAATGGTTCCCTAAGTGATGATTTTAGAATTTTATATACTGAAATATATATATATATTTATTAGGGTTTTTAATAAATAGTTTACTCAACCTATTTTATTATTCATTTCAGTGGGTAAACAAGTATTTCTTATTGGGGGTTTCCATTCCTACATATTTTACATATGGTTTTATTTTATTCTATATTAATTTATCTAAAACCAATATATATATATATAAAAGTATTTATTATTCAAAAATATATGTCAATTTTTTTCATTAAAATATATTTTTACTTTTATTACCTTGACATTGATTGTAGGTTTTGAATGTTGTACAATTGATTAGATCTAAAATAAATATTATTTTTTTACATAAATATATATGTATAAACAAATTTATTCATACCATTTTACATGTTTTACATTTTTAATTCAATCCTTCAATTTGTTTTCTTTTATCACATGTCATAATTGTATGTGTGATCACGAATACTAATTTATAAGGGCAAATAATAAACTTGTTTTTTTATTGTGTGGAAAAAATTTGGAAAGGGAACATTACCTTAGTATCATTACATGCATACATACCAATTGTAACACCCCAAGATTTCATAGTGTGTTATTTTTCAATGTAATTAAATAACTTGCACTACACGCAACATTGAGTTCATGAACACCACGACTAACCAAACTAGCTGTTCAAAAGTGGTTATGAAAATTATTAACTTAATTTTAAACATTATTTAATCCCCATAATTTTATAATACATATTATGAGTTTCTTAGATATAATGTAATAAAAAATTCATTTTTCTTAGATAAAACAAATATTTTTCAAAAAATGCAATATTACTGCCTTTTAATGGAGAACCCTTTTTGAATCCAAAATTTGTAGCATTAATATATTCATTTTGTCAAAGTGAACATCTTCTTTAGAATCGGGAAATATGAATTTATTTTCAATAAATTTTTGGTATTTTTCTGATAACTTATATATTTGGGTGAATAGTGAAAAATACTATTTTTAACTAAAAAAATTTATAATCAAAATAATTTATGGTGTTGAATTATATATTTTAATGGTTTTAAAGTATAATTTAATTATATTTTTAACATTTAATCCAATGGTGGTCATTGTATGTAATTTCAATTTGAAATTTTACATAAACAAGTGTCAATCTTTTGATAGTTATTATTTTTTAAAAATTTAATTTTTGGTTTTGAAAACTGGAATAAATTTTAAATTAATTAATTAAACTTCTCTGATTTGAAATTGGTAAAATAGAATTCATTTTTTAATTCATAATATCATAATTAGATTAGGGTAAATTTTTGATACTTTTCTGAATACTTTCAATTTTTGATTAATAGTGACAAACAGTAGTTATTATTTAAAACTGACTTTTTATTTAAATAATTATTTATTTTATTTAAATGTATTTTAGGTAAAAATAGATACATAATACCTATATATGTTTAATTTAGTTCATTGGAGTCATATTATAATAATTTTCGATATATGAAAATTTTATCGAACTTTTTATCGTCTTTTACCCACCTCCTATGAGCATTTGCAAATTTGTATAAAACTTAATTTTACCGCTTCTGTGAATTGAATTTCAAAAATATGAGAGACATGTTTTATATCAGTAAGTAAAATGTGGTTCAATAAGATAATTTTTTTTAATTTTGAATAGTAACCTTTTTGCTTTTATTTACCACGGATAAAATAAAATGGGGTAAATAAGGGTAAAAATGATATTATTATTACCCTAACACATGTCCTAATTCTATTTTATAAGTATAATTCGACCAAAAAGAACCTTGTGAATAAAATTTGAACCTATTTTTTCCACTTGGATTATATTTGGACATTTATTATTATTTAATTCAAAGAAGAGTTAAAAGAGTTAAAATCAATGTTTAATAATAAAAACATTTCTAATATTGGGTTACACATAAGATAAATTAGAATATAAAAATTAATTAGAAATATAAAATTATTTCCTATATAATGGTATATTATTTATATTTTTTAGACATTATATAAGTTAATTTATTTACGACACAATGATGATGAAGTAATTGACTCATTAACGAAACATTAAAATAATTGATATTAAAAATATCCAAATAAATGTAATTTGAGAATTATTATGAATTAAACTAATTTTATAGGTTAATATGACATATTAGGGTTGGTTATATGTATTTTTTGATGTAATAATGCTGTTATTAATATATCAAACACAAAATACCAAATAGTGTCAAAATTGACATAAAATTGTTTTTAAAACAAATATTATATTATTAATTTATATTCTATTCTTAAAAATCTCTGGTTTGGTAAAAATACTTATATAATGATATTTGTATCATGAATTAACCACCTGGGGTTCTCTTGGAAGTATATTGTAATTTTATTAACCATATAATAAAAAAATACAATGAGAAATGGTAAATGTGAAAGTATATAACTAAGAGTTTAATCTAAAAGATAAGGTTGATATAGTGACCCAAACCATTCTAAAACCTATTGTATGAGTGGTTTTTGACCAATACCCACATTAGAATTTATATAATCCATTTTGGAGACATTAGAAACTGAAAATTATTTTATTATAAAATAATATTTCTAGATTTTCCAAAGGTGACCATCACCCATCTTATAAATGAGAACTCCCCATTCTCTCGAATGTACACCTTCAATGCCATTTGGCTCCACCAACCCCTACCCCAATACCCATTCAACTGTCCTCCCTTCATCCTAGAGGCCATTATTTAGTCATGAATTCATCCTAATGAGCCCTTTTGATCAAATCAAAAGGAAGAACCCGAAGAAGAGGTAAATATTTATAATCTCTTTCATGTTCCTTTATTCTTCCAATTCCTCATTCCTTTTGGGTTCTATTCTTAAATAACCACTCCATTATCTTACATATACATATATGTTATAATAAATATCGTACAATCATATTAATTATTCTTTCCATCATTTTAATGACATGTCACCATATGTGCGTACGTAAGGCTTACTGTTCCACATCGTGGAGTAATTGTTATTCAATTCATTATTATTTGGATGGGTAAAATAATGATGTCTAATTGAAGTAAATAATAAATATAACATGATTATGATTCTATATATATGATATACCATCCAATTACATACCATTTCTCCATCAATATACTAATATTGTTGATCGGGCGTTCGTATGGATTTCCGTCCCCACGATGTGATGAGATTCATTTCCACTTTCACCATTCAAAAATGATTGTAAAATATATATCATTAATAACAATGTAATATATGAAATAATAATTCTACTAAAGATATATATGTGTGTGTGTACTTACATATATCATATTCACTTAGTTCTGTTCCAGTACAATAAGAAAACGGAAACACGGTTTATGCGTATGTACGTACTACCGTCTCCATAAACTGTGTTTTCCATTTCATATATATGTCTATTATACATATTTATATTCTAAATATATATGATATATAAATTATGTTTTATATTTTTGAATTATTTAAATCATTTTCTATATGAAACAATAAAGTGCAACATCTTAAAACATGTTAGATAAAGAAAGAGATTATTAACCGAAATATTAATTTAAAATAGAAATTATTATTAAATGTGTAGTAAAATTTCATAAATGAATCATTAATTATATAGTAAATATAAATATGGTTTTTTTATAATTTAATAACAAACTAACACCTTAATATAAAAGGATAAATGTACCCTCAACTAAATGAAAGTGCAGGGTAAGGGGTTTCTTATCTCAAAATAAATTCCTTGAGATTTCCATTATTCACCACTTATTTATTGCATGTGAAGTATTTTGTACTTCCATTTGATATAAATTAACATGATTATCTTTATATTAATGATATTATATGATTTATTTGGTGGTTATTGACTATTTTTCATATGACTCTACTGATTTCAACAAGGTAAGGGTTATATCTTCAATCTCATTATTATCAGAGATTTTTCTTGTGTAAGTGTTTCTGGGACATACTTATCATAGATAGACATTTCTTAGAAAAATTAATAAAAAAGGAATATTTTAAGGTTTAATGGGAGGGTCTATTTAACTAGATCATCAATTTAAATGTTTTAATGATTTATCTTTCTAACAATTTTATTTAATGTCAATGTTTTCAAAATGTTTTTCAGGATTTATTTTTATGGAAAAGAAAGTTTTAAAATGATAATTATTTTTAAAAGATTCAATATGGTATGGAAATTTGACTCAAAAATCCATTTTAAATGACTACCATCATAAATTGTGAAAATTTTAAATGATTAAATGAAAAATGGGTATTCCTCTCAAAGAATATTACTGATCATTTATATCTATGTCGACATATATTAATGGATTTTAAACATGTTTGAAGTGGATTTAACGCCACGACCACAGTTACCTAGAGTCAGTGAATTATTAAATAACATTGGCATGACCACAAAAGATCAAGTATTGATAGACCGATTAGTTTAGTAGCCTTGGAAACACTAGATACATTCATAAAGTTTACATTACATCATAAATTGAAAACTACAACAACATCTAGTCTCCAAACTCGTATCCCCATATACTATCCCTACAGGTCATTCATAAAATACTTTTGACGTCTTGGTAACAATAAAACATAGAAAGGGGTGAGCTCAGATGCCCAGCAATGATAAAAATAAAGCGTAAAATTTCATAAATAAGAGTAATAATTTAAGGCAATGTTCAACTAAAACGAAATATTTTTAAAAATGAAATTCAAAATAATATGGAAAAAATAAAATGAGATAATTCCATTTAGTTATTCAGATGGATATTTTACTAGTCGAATAATGACATGAAATTTCAATAACCACTTTCATAATGATGGAATGCATAATGTGAGACTATCATAACCACATAGTCGAGGCCTTGTGCCATGTCTACAAATATGATTTTGTCAATGCCTTGTACCAAGACACTAGTTTTTCTCATGAGACCTACCGATGCATCAAGGAGCTATAGAGGGCTCCAACTGTCACTTATTATGTCTAATACATTCCTCATATGAAAAGGTTTAAAAATAACCTAAACATTCATATTAAAACTAGAATATGAAATTTCAATACTTTCTCCATAAACCTTGAATTGTATAAAAATAACACACCCATAGTCAAACATATCACAAAACCTTCAATACAATATGAAAGTTTTTTATCAGAATAAATCAACTTCAAATAAACTTAACATCCATCAAAGGATGTTGGAATAGATGAAATCAAAAATATTTGAGAGAAATATCTCTTTTTATGAAATCATTTAAATGTCACATAATTATAAAAGAAAACATTTAATTTGAAAATATTATTATAAGCATGTAAGGGATGCTTCAAAGATTTTATAATGGCAGAAAATTGCTGCACCCGCCGTATAAGTTATAAAAAGACATTCTTACCGTATTTCTATCGAAAAGTTTAAAAAGGACCTTGTTTGGAAAATGACCAAAAGATTAATTTAAAAACTTCTTATAAAAAGTAAAACAAGGGTATAAATGACTTTATCCCATATTCTATAAAATAGTATGAATTTTGTGAAATACATTTTTACGAAACATGGATGTGGATGATAAAGAGTTCCAAGTAGATAAATACGTAATAACAACCTCGGATAATTAAGATATTGTGAAATAAACCCTTATGATGAACTTTTCCTTGGTAGAGGGTAGGTTAACCTTCTGTATAATATTTAAATAATTTTTATTAAATTATAAAAGAATCATATACGTAAATATGATATCATATATGATCTTTTAATATTGCATTTTTAATAATATTTTAGTATTATCGTCGTTTTGGGTGTCCAGTTACACATTTTATTTTATATGTTCTGTAACATACGCCATGTTAGATATACATAGTTTGTGTCTTATTAATTTACAGAACTATATCAATTTAATATAAATTTTTTTAATCTTGAAATGAAAATTAGTCTTCAATGGATACGATTGGGAATGAATCTCATCGCGTTCGTGGAGACGGTAGTCTGTACGTACGCACGAGTGACAATATCATTCATTTTATATTAAAATAATATAAAATTGGATGGGATATCATATATACAGAATAATTATCATTTTATATTTATTACGTACATCAATTACACATCATTATCATACCCATCCAAATAATAATGTTTTGAATAACAATTTCACCATGACGTGTAGACGGTAAGCTCTATATACGCACGTATGGTTACATGTCATTCAAAGGATGGATATAATAATGAATATGGTTGTACCATATATATAATAACATCACAGTATATAGAATATACTGGAGTTATTATTTTAGAATGGAAATAAAAAATAAAGAAGAAGTTGAAAAAGAAAGGAACTTGAAAGAGGGTAGTGAAAACATTACCTCTTCTTCGGGTTATTTCTTTTGATTTGATCTAAACAGATACTTAGTTTTGATTTATGACTAAAGTAAGGCCTCTAGGATAAAGTGAGAAAATTCTAGAGAATATTTTGTCAGGGGATGGATGCGACAAAAGGCATTGAATGTGTGAATTAGAGAGAAAGGGGAGTGCCCTTTTATAAGAGGGGTAAGGGGCACATTTTGAAAAGCTAGAAATATTATTTTATAATAAATTCATATTTGGGTTTTAATGGCTGAAAAGTAGATTATTTAAATTTTAAGGTGGTGATAGGTCAAAAAAACTCATCCGATAGGTTTTAGATAGGTTTGGGTCACTATATTAACCTTATCTTTTAGTTTTAACTCTTAGTTAATTAGTTTGACATTTACCATGTCTCTTTGTATTTTTTTATTATATAGTTAATAAACATACTATATACATCCAAGAGACCCTCATGTGGTCCATTAATAATAAAAATATCATTATATAAGTCCTTTGGCTGATCATTTGATTTTTATGAGTAGAATATCAATTAATAATATAATATTTTTTATAAAAACTTATTTATGTCAATTTAGACACTATTTAATAATTGATTTTTGTTAAAGTCTTAACAACATTATTATTTCGAATAAAATTTATTTAAGAAATAATAACATCTAATAATAACCAATAAATCTCATGGATTTCATAAAAACATTCAAATTATATTTATTTTGTCTTTTATAATACCAATTATTTGATTCGTTCATTAATAAGGAAAATACTGCATCATTATGGTGTCATAAATAAATTTAATTATTCATTGTCTAAAAATTATAAATAAAATACCATTATGTAGGAAATCTGTTTATATTTATAATTATTATTTACATCCGAAAATATAACATATATTACCCTATGTATATTTTATTTTTCTAAATGATATATGTTTATGTCATTTTTGTATTTACTTTTACGTAATTAATATAAAGTGTCATTATCACTTACAAGTGGATCCATGGGGTCCCAAAATCGACCCATAGATGAACATGTTCGGAAATGTATCAAAAAATAGGTTTAGGACACATTTTAGGGTAATTTCTTAATATAATAATATTATTGTTTTACCCTAATTTGCCGGATCTACCCTTTAACCATAGTAAATAAAATATTTAACGAAGTAATTATTCATAATATTTAAAAATATTACCTATTTACACAATTTATACCTCTTGATTATAAATAAGGAATCCATTTTTCTAAATTCAAATCATAGAAGTGGCAGAAATTAATTTAAAATTAATTCTCGCTTTCAAAACAAAAAGCGTGTGTTTAATAAATAATAACTATCAAAAAAATTGACAATTGTGTATATATGGTTTAAATTTGAAATTATGTCCAGTGACCAAAATAATATTAAATGGTAATAATATATTCAAAATATACTTTAAAATCACTCAAATTCATAATTTATCAGTATTAATTATTTCGAATAAAATGGTTGTTTTTAATTAAAAGTAATTTTCACTATTCATCAAGATATGAGTGTAATAAAAAATTTACCAAAAACTCACCCTAAGATATTTTTGATATTATGAATACAAAAATGAATTCCATTTTGAATGATAAAATGTATAAAATTTCAAAAGGTGGGTATTACTATTTATAACTGCTAGTTTGATTGGTTGTGGTGTGTGTTAGAACTCGAAGTGGCATTCAACACATGCTATTGTATTATTTAAAGAGACGTATACCGTGGAGGCTTGGGGTGTTACATTATCCCCTACTTCAAATAATTTCACCCTTGAAATTTTTATAATACTACTACATGAAATGACTCGGGTGGTTCTTTATCATAATTTACTTGGGTTCCCACACTGCCTCTTCCATCTTATGGTTTCTCCATAGAATTTTTACCAGACGAGTCGTCCAGTTTCTCAGCACTTGTTATCTAATATCAAAAATCCTAACGGTCTCTTCACAATAAGACTATTCAGGTTCCAGTTCTAATTCCTCATCGGTGAGTACATGCGTTTGGTCAAGCATGTATTTTCTTCATAGTGATACGTGGAACACATCGTGATCTTTGGGGAGGCTTGGTGACATTGCCAAATGGTAAGATACAGCCTCAATTCGTTCTAGATTTTCGAATGGTCTGATGTACCTAGAACTCAATTTTGCCTTCATACTGAAATGTAGAACACCATTCCATGGGGATACCTTTGAGAAAACATGATCTCCTTCCTGAAATTCTAAATCCTTCCTTTGGTTGTCAACAAATCTCTTCTGCCTACTTTGAGCTTCTTTGATGTGGTTTTATATTACCATCACATTTTCCATCGTTTCCACCACATGTTCAGGGCCTATGAGTTTTCATTCACCAACATCATCCCAATTGGTTGGTGTGCGACTTCTTTTTCAGTATAATTCCTCATATAGTTCCATCCGAATACTCGAATGGAAACTATTGTTATAGGAAAATTCTACAATAGGTAAATATTGATCCCACAAACCTTGAATGTCATGTGAGAAAGATATCAACATGTCTTCTAAGGATTGAATAATTCATTCTGATTGTCCATCTGTTTGAGGGTTGTAGGCAGTGCTCAAATGAAGATCAGTATCTGAGGCCTTCTGAAGACTCTTCCACAATCTTGATGTAAAATGTGGATCACAAACAGAAACAATCGATATGGGTACTCTGTGAAGTTTCATAACTTCATTAATGTATAGACTTTCTAGACGTTCAAGTGGTAGATCTTCTCTTATAGTAGGAAAATGTGCTGACAGGGAACGACGATCAAAAATGACCCATATTGAATCTTTCATTATAGGAGTCTTTGGTAGTCCCATGACAAAGTCTATCGTGATATTATCCCATTTCCAACCAGGTATGGGATGATATTGCATGACTCCTACAGGTTGTTGTCTTCCAGCTTTCACTTGTTGACAAACCATACATCTTGATAAAAAATCAGTAATCTCATGCTTTCTATTGTCCCGCCAAAAATGTTCCTTCAAATCACTATACATCTTGGTGCTCATAGAGTGTATAGAGAAATAGGAACTATGAGTATCATCCATTAATTCCCTTTTTAGAACAGGTATATCGAGAACACAATTTCTCTTCCAAAATTTCAAAATTCCATCTTCATATAGAAAGTCACACAATCTCCCATCATTCAGAGATTTAATCTTCATTTGAAACTATTCATCATCGGTCTGAGAACTCTTAATCATTTCTAGTAAGGATGGTTTGGAAACAATTTGAAAAAGAATTGATGCATCACCTTCCATGGTTCTTCCCATGTCCATCTTCCCTAGATCCATGGAAATAGGATCCCTTTCAATTCTCATATTTTTCAGAACTCCATGATCCTTTATGCTCAAAGAATCTTCCACCTTATTTTCCTTCCCCGTGTTGTAGTTTACCATGCAATCATAATCCATGAGTAGTTCAAGCCATCTATTTCCCCTCATGTTGAGTTCATTCTTTGAGAAAATATACTTAAAAATCTTGGGATCAGTATAAATCTCAAATTTCTCACTATAGAGCTAGTGTCTCCAAATCTTCAAAGAAAAAATTATCGCTGCTATCTCAAGATCCTGAGTAGGATAGTTTTTCTCATGAATTTTCAACTACCGTGATGCATAGGAAATAAAACTCTCATTCTTCATATGTACACTACCAATTCCTTTCTTCGATGCATCACTATAAATAACAAACACATCACTCCGGGATAGTAGAGTCATTATAAAAGAAATGACTAATCTTTTCTTCAGTTTTTCGAAACATTATTCACACTCTTTTGACCAAACAAATTTAACCCCTAGTCATGTGAGATTTGTTAATGGGTTATCCAACCGGGCAATATTCTAGAAGAAAGGTCAATAATAACCTGATAAACCAATAAAACTACGTACCTCAGGTATACTCGTCGGTGCTGGCCATTCTTGGAATGCTCTTATCTTAGAAGGATCAACATAAATTCCATCATTAGAAACAATATGTCCAATAAAATAAATCTCATGAAGCCATAATTAACAATTGCTAAACTTCCCATATAATTCATGTCTTCACAGAGTCTTCAATATAATGCTCAAGTGATTTTCATGATCTTCGTAGATTTTGGAGTATACCAAGATATCATCAATAAATACCACTACAAATTCATAGAGGTATTCCTGGAAAACTCTTTTTATTAGATCCATGAAAACCGAGGGTGCATTAGTCAATCGAAAAGCCATTACTGTAAACTTGTAATGATTGTAACTGGTTCAAAATGATGTCCTCAGAATGTATTCATTTTTCACACACAACTGATGATATCCAGATAGAATCTCAATCTTTGAAAAGTATTGAGCTCCATGCAGTTGGTCAAATAAATCATTAATGTGAGGTAGGAGTTGATTTTTATTTATTTTTATAGCATTGATCTCCCTTTAGTCGATACATAACCTCATGGATCCATGTTTTTTCTTTACAGAAAGGACAGGGGATCCCCATGGAGAAACGCTAGAGCGAATAAATCCCTTATTACTCAATTCCTCTTGTTGTATCGTTAGTTCCACTAATTCCATAGTGGCCATTATATAAGGGGTTTCTTATATGGGCCTTGATCGAGGAATTAAATCAATGGAGAATTCAATTTCTCATTCTGGAGGATGTCCAGCTAAATCCTTTGAAAAAATATCGACATATTCTTTCACAATAGGTACATCCACTATTTGAACATTCCTTTCCTCACCAAAATTTATTTCATTCTCTTCCAACCCCATAATTGAATTTAGTTATGCTACTTGGTGTGGATATAGATAAGAAATAGGTGGTGACGATTTGGCTCTAAAGATAAGGTGTTCCTTATCATCATCATAAACAATCGTATCCTTCTTCTTCTTACAATAAATATTCACATTATTGTCCAAAATCCAATCCATACCAAGGATTTTATCAAACTAAATCATAGGTATGACGATGAGATCAGTAGATAAAGAACATTTATATTCTCTAATGGGAATAGATTCACAAAACTTTGTTGTGATGATACTCCCCTTAGGATTTTAAACTGACAACTCCCTTATTAAATCAAATTGGAAATATCTAATTTTCTTAGGAAAATGAGAAGATATGAAACAATGTGATGATCTAGAATCAAATCATGCATTTGATAAACTTGAGAAAACCATTAAACTGTCTGCCACCACGTCTTTCGGAGCTTCTACCTCAGCAGTTGTAATAGCATAAGCTTGGCCTTAATCCCTTGTCATTTTCTGAGGTATGTTTCCATGACACTTAGGACATTCATTTTCATAATGTCATATCTCCCTACAATTGTATCATTGAACATCAGTAGCTTCATTCTTCCCCTCGCAATCACGAGCTTGGTGGCCTTTTTTACCACACTTGTAATAGACTCACATTCCATTTAAGAAAGTACCAGTGTGTTTCTTAGCACATTTACTCCAAGATAGATATTCAACTTTTCACTTCATCAACTTATTTCCATTTACCGATTTATCAGCAGATCTATTATTCTCTTGCTTTTCTTTAATGTCATAAGACTTGGAGAATTATTTTTCTATCTTGATACCACATGAGACAATATCGTCGTACAAAGAGAAGTTTTGCAAGAATAATGCTCGACATAGAAACGGTTTTAACCCATAAAAGAAATGATCAATCATATTTCTTGGGTTATGTATATAAACTGCAGAATACCTCAATGACCATTTAATGTTAGCCTCATACTTTTTGACATTCTTATCCTCCTTTTGCCTCAGACACAGAAATTGACTTTCCATATCTGATCGATGGCCACAAGGAAAGTATTTTTCTAAGGAAAGATCTATGAACTCCCTCCATTCCATATTTGATACTTCATCATCTTCCTTTGTTTTTTTATCAATGACCACCATTGGTCAGCATCTCCAGTGAGGCGGTAAACTGCCATGATAACTTTTTTCATTTCACTACTCCCCAAGGCATGTAATATTATATCTAAACCATTTATCCATTCCTTCGCTACTAGTTTATTTTACCCCCATTGAATGTTGGTGGTTGTTTCCTCATGAAGTGATCTAACATTAATCCTCCACGCTGCAGATCATGGTGCTCCATACGGGTAATGTTATTATCTGTTACCTAAGTGAGTTGTCCTAGTTTGGTGATAAGCTGATCATCACTAGTTTCATCACTAGCTCCAATATAATTATCTTGAGCAGGAGTGAACTTCGTACATGGAGTGCATGCATTGATATGTTTTCCATTTCTTCCACAAGGTGCCATTTCCAAACAATGGCATACACAAGATTAGTTTATGAATCACAATACATAAATCCAAACTTTTCAAAACCTTAACATAAATTGAACAGTTTATGGATATAATCTATAGTCAAAAAAATGTTTTCATTGAGGAGTTATATACTCATAAACCCTTAATAATGGGTTGTAAAGAAAATGAGAATTATCCTAAGCATATCCCCCAGGAGTGTCATAACCAAGAGTGCAGCAATGCCTGTTGTGGTTTACCAGTTCCCGTTCGAGTCTAGCTCAAAGCGGTGTTTTCAGGATTTACCCCTAGGTACATCTGTTCCAAAGATGACTCTACATGCTCGTATCTGGACAAGGATATATTTCTCATAATACTCACAAACTCTACTATAGAAAAATTTCTAGGAAGTTATTATCTAAAAATATTTAATATCTACTTTCGGGCCATGTGCTCTAATCAGAGTTTATCTAAATCTATCTTCAAAGTATTGTACTAAACATCCTCTGATACCAACTATAATGACCCGAACCCAGTTACCAAGAGTCAGATTACTATTACATAACATTTTCATGATCACAAAAGTTAAAGTCTCTAAAGACCGATTATTTTAGTAGCCTTGGACACTCTAGATACATTCATAATGTTTACATTACATAATAAAGTGAAAACTACAACAACATCTTGTCTTCACACTCATATCCCATTTTACTATCCCTCGAGGTCATTCCTAAAATACTTATTCACATCATGGGAAGAATAAAATATATGAATGGGTGAGCTCAGATGCCAAGTAAGGATAACAATACATCGGAAACATTCATAAATAAGTATAAACATTTAAGGCAATGTATAACTAAAACCAAAGCCTTTTAAACGTGAACTTGAGCATAATATGGATAAAATAAAATGAAATACTGCCATTTACTTATTCAAATTGATAGTCTACTAGTCTAATAATCACATACATTATCAATAACCACTTTCATAATTATGGAATGCATAATGTCATACTATCATAACCACATAGTCAAGGCCTTGTGCCAAGACTACAAATATGATTTTTTCAAGGCCTTGTGCCAATACACTAGTTCGTCTCATGAGACCTACAGATTCATCGATGATCTATAGTGGGCTCTTCCCGTCACTTATTAAGTCCAATACATTCCTCATATGAACAGGTTTAAACATAATATAAAAATTCGTATTAAAACTAAGATACAAAATGTCAATACATTCTCTATAAACCATGAATGGTATAAAAATAACACATACACAGTGAAACATATCACAAAACCTTCAATACAATATGGATGTTTTGTATCATAATAAATCAACTTCAAATAAACTTATAATATATCATAGGATGTTGACAGAGATGAAATCAAAACTATTTGACAGAAATATAACTTTTTTTGAAATCATTCAAAAATCAATAAATTATAAAAGAAAAAATTTACATTGAAAATATTATTATAAACATGTAAGGGAAGTTTAGACGATTTGATAATAGTGGAAAATATCCACACCCTCTGTATAAGTTAAAAAAAGACATTCTTAGCTTAATTCTGTTGAAAAGGTTAAAAAGTACCTAGTTTGGAAAAAGACAGAAATATTCCTATATAAAGTTCTTATAAAAAAGAAAAAATGCGTATAAATAAAATTAACCCATATTCTATAAAATAGTAGGAATGTTTTGAAATACATTTTTTAAGAAACAAGGATTTGGATGATAAAGAATTCCTAGTATATAATTACGTATAAACAACCTCGGATAATGAAGAGATTGTGATATAAACCATTACCTTATACTTTTCCTTGGTCGAGGGTAGGTTATCCTCCTTTATAATAGTTAAATCATTGTTATGAAATTATAAAAGAATCATATTCATAAATATTATATCATATATGATCATTTAATATTTCTTTGTTAATAATATTTTAGAATTATTATCGTTTCAGGTGTTTAGTTGCTCGTTTTCTTTTATATGTTTTGTTACATATATCGTGTATGTTATCCATAGGTTGTATCTTATTTTTTTCCTGAATGATATCAATTTCATATACATATTTTTTAATTCATAAAATGATTATTAGTCTTGAATGGATACTATGTGGAATGAATCTCATTGCGTTCGTGGAGACGGTAGTTTGTACGTACTCACGAACGACAATATCATTATTTTTATATTAACATAATATATAATTCGATGGTATATCATATATACAGAATCATTATCATGCTATATTTATTATTTACATCAATTACTCATCATTATCATACCAATAAAAATAATAATGTTTTGAATTAAAATAACACCATAATGTGGAGATGTTAAGCTATACGTACGCACGTATGGTGACATGTCATTAAAAGGATGGATAGAATACTGAATATCATTGTACCATATTTATAATAACATCACAGAATATAGAAGATACTGAAGTTATTATTTGAGAATGGAAATAACATTGAATGAAGAAGTTGAAGAAGAATAGAACTTGAATGAGGGTGGTGAAAACATTATCTCTTCTTCGGGTTCTTTCTTTTGATTTGATCAAAAAGGTTCCATAGGTTGTCCTTCTAATTAATGTAAGGCCTATAGGATGAATTTATGGATGTTTATTGAATATTTGGTCTGGTGTTGTCCTAGACAAAAGGATTTTATGGTGTGAATTAGAGTGATGGGGGAGTGCCCTTTTATAAGAGGGGTGAGGGGCACATTTGGAAAAGTTAGAAACTTTATTTTACAATAAATTCATATTTAGTTTCTAATTGATTAAAACTGGATTATTTAAAGTTTAAGGTGGGGATAGGTCTAAAAAAAGTCAACCAATAGATTTTAGATAGTTTTGGGTCACTATATTAACCTTATCTTTTAGTTTTAACTTAGTTAATTAGTTTTGCATTACCGTGTCTCTTTTTATTTTTATATTATATAGTTGATAAACATACTATATACATCCAACATCCCCCAAGTGGTCCATTAATAATACACCTATCATTATATAAGACCTTTGGTCGAACCATAGATTTTTTATGTATATAATATCAATTAATATTATAATATTTGTTATAAAAACTAATTAATGTCAATTTTGACACAATTTAATTATTTATTTTTGTTAAAGTCATAAAAAAATTATTAATTAAAATAAAATTCATCAAATCAATAAAAAAATGTAATATTAACAAATAAAATTCGTGTATGTCATAAAAACATCCAAATTATATTTATTATAACTTTTATAATACCAATTATTTGATTATTTCATTAATAAAGAAAATATTGCATCATTATTGTGTGAAAAATAAATTTAATTATTCAACGTCAAAAAATTATAAATAAAATACCATTATGTAGAAAATATTTTTATTTTTCTAATGAATATGTATAGTCTAAATGATAACATATATAAACTTATGTAAAATTTATTTTTCTCAAAGATATATGCTTATGTAATTTTTGTATTTACTTTAAGTTAATTAATATAATGTATCTTTATCACTTAAAAGTAGATCCATGGGGTCCCAAAAACGACCCAAAGATGGATATGGTCGTACACCTATCAACCAATAGGGTTAGGAAATGTTTTAGGGTAATTTATTATTATTATAATATTATTGTTTTACCCTTATTTACAGGATAGACCCTTTAACCATGGTTAATAAAATATTTATCGAAGTAATTGTTCAAATTGTCTAAAAATAATAAATAACACTTTACCCAATTTGGACCGCCTGATTCTAAATATGGAATCCATTTTTCTAAATTCAATACATATAAGTGGAATAAATTAATTTAAAATTAATTCCTGTTGTTGAAAGAAAAAGCGTGTTTTTGTGAAATAATAACTATCAAAAAAATTAACACTTGTTTATGTCGAGATTAAATGGGAATTTAGTCTAATGAAAAAATTGTATTAAATGGTAAAAATATATTCTAAATATACTTTAAAATAATAACAATTCACAATTTATCACTTTTAATTATTTCAATTAAAATAGTTGTTTTTATTTAAAATTTAGTAATTTTTACTATTTATCATGATAAGAATGTTATCAGAAATATACCGAAAATAGACCCTAAGATAATTTCGATATTAAAAATCCAAAAATAAAGTCAATTTTGAAAGATAATTTGTATAAATTTTAAAAAATTTGGTATTACTATTTACAACAGCTAGTTTGATTGGTTGTGGTTTGTGTTAAAACTCGAAGTTGCGTACAACACACGCTACTGTATTATTCAAAGAGAAGCATATCGTGGAAGCTTGCGGTGTTACATTTGATTTATTATGATAAAAATCATCCATATTTTATTGAATGTATTGTGATATTTTTGACTGTGGATCTGTTATTTTTATCTCATTTATGGTTTATGGATAAAGTATTGACATTTCATGAGCTAGTTTTAATATGGATGTTAATGTTATGTTTCATCCTTTTCTTATGATGATGGTATTTGACTAGTATGTTCCAGGTTGGGGACCTAAAAAAGTAAGCCCTCCGGGTTGGGGTCCGATTACAGCATACCCTCTGGGTTGGAGTCCGGTAACAGAGGCTCTCCGGGTTGGAGTCCTATTATAGAGGCTCTCCTGGATGGAGTTCAGTTACAGAGGCTCTCTGGGATTGGGTATGGTTACAGTTATCCCATAAGTCCTAGCACAATGCCCTGACACAGAAATTAATGTCTAGTACTATACATTCCATCATTAAGAAATTAGTTATTACATGTGATTATTCGACTAGAAAAATATCCTTGTGCATATTTATAAGGTAATGTTTGATTTATTTTTGCAATATTATGTTCAATTTTATGTTTAAAAGGCTATAGTTTTTATTACACATCTTGTCGTAAATGTTTATAGCTTCCTCTAAATTAATTACCTTTATTGAACATCTGAGCTCACCCCTCTCTTATGGTTTATTTTCCAAGGATCCCATGAATTGTTTTATGTTTGAGATGTAGGGTTAAGGTAAGTGAACAATGGAATTTTGAGAGTATTTTGTGTGTGTTGTATTTCAGAAAGTTTAATATAACTTTCATGTACATAATCTATTTTCCAAAAATTCTAAACTGATCGGTCTTTCAGGACATGGTACATTGTAATCATGCCAATGTATTAATATAATGCACCATCTCTAGGAATCTAGGGTCAGGGCGTTACAATTTTAATGAGAGGATGTTTATAAATAATCATGGAATCGTGATTTAAATAAAATAAAAATAGAAAAAATATCCCTAAGATAGACTTTGAGGATTATTATATAAGAACTTCCTATAATTTTGGTATGGTAGAGATTTTTTGAGTTTTCCCAGAAATACATCCATGTTTTGATACAAGCATGTAGAGGTGGATCTGGGACTAATGTACCTATGGATAAAACCCAAAAACACCGCTTTACTCGAATGAGAACCAGTGCACGATAACGGGCCTTGTTGCACTCTTGGTTACGAAACTCTAGGGGGATATTCATAGGATAATTCACATTATCATTACAAAAAATTATGAATGATTTATGAGTATATAACTCCTCAATGAAAATATTTTTATGATTATGGATTATATCTCTAAAATGTTCAATTTACATTAGGTATTTTACAAGTTTGGAATTATTAATTTCAATTTATAAACTGACCTACTGTATGAAATTTTATAGAAATGGTGCCCAGTAGATGGAATGTGAACTCCATCAATACGTATGATCAAAAGAGTAAGAAACAACATATCTTTCACAGTTTTGAGACAACATTTAGAAGGGAAATAATCTTCCATGTATTCTCATAATATGAATAAATAGTATCATGTGTTAATAAGATAATTAAAGAATTCTATTAGTCCTATGGATTTGAAGGGAAGCAAGAGAAGAAATGAATGCAAGAGAGAAAGATGGATAAAGTTAGGTGGGAAAAGAATGATTTTCCCATATGTGATTACTATGGAATGAATCAACATGTTAAATGCTTGAAGGGAATGGGAGATTGTTATATGTGTTGAAAAAATGACATTAAGTATGTGATTGAATGGGTAAGAAAAGAGTTTCAAATGCACAATGCTTCATATGCAAGGAGTTGGGACACTGCATGAATCAATGTTCAAATCGTCAAAGAATAACCAAAATGCTACAATTGGATAATAATCAAGTTATGATAATATCTCATATGAAGAGGAATGACTAGTATTCTAATGTAGATATTATATAATTATTTAATTTTAGTTTTGTATCAACACCATAAATGTTATATGAATTATGGAGATAAATAAGGATTGTATTGCAGTAATATTTTATTGAGGATTTGAGATTATATGGTTAAAAAAAGTGACATATTAGTACGCTACATTTAAAAAAAATACATGGTTGAAGGAAAGGTAATCATTAATATGGTCTTGATAATGAGGTAGTGATTTTGGAATAAGAGATAGTTTATTTGGATAAATCATATTAGATATTCTTGACATCCTTGGAACTGATTAAATGTTTTTTTATTTCATCATTGATGGAATATTCAAAAAAAAATTGACTTAAGGAATATATACAGTATTCTATAAAACATAAGAGAGAATTAATGTAATAAATAAGGTTTTATGGTAATTTATGGTTCTACCATGTTTTAAAATAATACATGATGAAGGTGTTCACATGTTATTACCGGGGAAAAAGGATCTCCATTATGTTTAAATTCCCGATAAATTTTGGACAGTGAGTTTCGATAGAGCTATTTTGGATAAGTCTGAAATATGGAATGGATTATGTTTGTAATTCGATACAATTGTTAATGTTATTTTTGGATTGTCATAACATGGAAAACCTAGAGGTCCGGCAGTAACCAGTCGCGTTCGGCAAGGCCGCGAGACTTGAAACCACAACTGAAGGGCGATAAGGGTGTCTCACCTACAACTAGCCCACATGATGTCTTGGATTGAGTAATGTGGTTTTTTTAAAAAGGTCTAGTAGATGAATTATAAATTCATTTTTTTTAACCTATATGAATAGGACAAATATAATATTTTTTAATATTATCTTATATTTTATAGTGAAAGATGATTTTGTGGTAGAGATTAGTTAATGGATGGAACTCTACTTGTCAAGTGTATATTGTTATCTTCTCTTAATCTATGAGGAGATTAATTCATAATCTATTGGTAAGGGATCATAAAACTAAATATTTTTTATCCTAATACCTTATGTTTTTTAAATAAATATAGATTAACGGAATTATGGCCCTCAATCCTACAATTGTTTGTGATTGATGATCTCAATCACTCCCTATAAATATTTACATTTTCCTCCAATTATGTGTCTCTAATTTCCACCAATGTTCTCCTAACCGAGATTATAATTTTGTGGTGACCCTTTAATTTCCATTTTCCTCTTATTAAGTCTGAATTTTATTAACCCAATTTCCAATGAGGGTTTTCCACAAAGGTATTTTACTATTTTTAACCAACTATTTTTTAGGAACAATTTAAAACTGTGAGGATGTAATTTTTTAATATAGCGAAGAATTTAACACCCAATGATTTCATAGTACGTTATTTCTTCAAAGTAACTCAATAATTTCCACTACACAAAACATCGAGTTCAAGCGCACCAAGACATATCAATCTAGCTGGTAAAAAACAGTTCTGAATATTATTTACTGAATTTTGAACATTATATAATCCTTATAATTTTAGAATCCATATTATGATTTTCTTAGACATAATTTAAGAAAAAATCATTTTTTCAGATAAAAGAATTTTTTTACCAAAAATGCATTTTTAACGGATTTTAATGGAGACCTTTTTTAAATCCAATATTTGAAACTTATATATATTCAATTTGACAAAATAAACATCTTCTTTAGAATCGGTACATAATAATTTCGTATCAATAATTTTTTTTGTTTTTCTGATAACTTCTATATTTGGGTGAATAGTGAAAATACTATATTTTAACTAAAAATTCATTTTTTAATCAAAATAATTTATAGTGTTCAATTATAAATTTTAATGGTTTGCAGGTATAATTGATTTATATTTTTACCTTTTAATCCAATGGTGGTCATTGTAAGTAATTTCACTTTGAAATTGGACACAAATAAGTTTCAATATTTTGATAGTTATTATTTCATAAAAATACACTTTTTGGATTCGACAATGGGAATGAATTTTAAATTAATTAATGAAAATTATATTTTTTGAAATTGGTAAAAATATTTCATTTTTGAATTCAGAATATAAAAATTAGCTTATGGAGGATTTTTGGTATTTTTATGAAAAATTTTAATTTAAGTTGAATAGTGAAAACACTGAGTTACTATTTAAAATTGAATTTTTATTTAATTAAATATTTATATAATTTAAATTTTTTTAGGTCAAAATAGATACATAATTTTTATATATGTTTAATTTAATTCATTGGAGTCAGTTTATAATAATTTTAGATATATAAAAACATTATCAAACTTTTTACCGTCTTATAACAACCTCCTACGAGCATTTGCAAATTTGCATAAAACATAATTTTACCACTTCATGAAATTTAATTTCAAAAATCCAAGAGACATGGTTGATATTCTTATGTAAAATTTGGTTCAATAAGATGAATATAATTTTTCTGGAATTGTAACCTTTTTAATTTTATTAACCTCGGTTATAAGTAAATAAGGTAATTAAGGGTAAAAAGGATCTTATTATTACCTTAACACATGTATTAATTCTATTGGATAAAAATAATTCGACCAAAAACAACTATAGCAATAAAATATGAACCTCTTTTTTCCACTTGGATTAGATTAGGACATTTATTTTTATTTAACTCAAAGAAGTGTTAATTGAGTTAAAATCAATGTTTAATTACTAAAACATTTGTAATATAGGGTTACACATAAGATAAATTCTACTATAAATATTCATTAGAAAGATAAAAAAATTTCGTTCAAAATAGTATTTTATTTATATTTTTTAGACATTATATAGTTTAATTTATTTATGACACAATTACGATTCACTAATTACCGATTTAAGGAAATATTAAAATAATTGATATTATAAATATCCAAATAAATTTAATTTGAGACTTTTTATGAATTCCAATAATTTTATTGGTTAATATGAAAAATTATGGTGTGTTTGATGAATTTTTATAGAATCAAAAATGCTTTTATGAGTTTAGAAAAAACAACATAACAAATAGTGTCAAAATTGACTAAAATTCGTTTTTAAAACAAATATTATATTATTAATTGATAATCTATTCATAAAAATATATGTTTCAGATGAAATACTTATATAATTATATTTTTATCATTAATTAACCACTTGGGGTTCTCTTGGAAGTATATATGACATTTATTAACCATATAAAAAAATACAAAGAGACAGGGTAAATGTCAATGTATTTAACTAAGAGTTAAATATAAAAGATAAGATTAATATAATGACCCAAACTTGTCTACAAACTATTTTTTGAGTGGTTTTCGACCCATCCCCACCTAAGAATTTAAATAATCTATTTTTGAGCAATTGTAACGCGAAAAATATTTTATTATAAAGTATTATTTCTAGCTTTTCCAAAGGTGCCCCTCACCCCACTTATAAAAGGGCACTCCCCATTCTCTCTAAATCACACATTCAATGCCATTTGGCTCAGCCAAACCATACCAAAATACCATCTCAACAATCCTAACATTATCCAAGAGGCCTTCATTTATTTAGAAATCCAACCTAAGGAGACCATTTGATCAAATAAAATGGAAGAACCCGAAGAAGAGGTAAATATTTCATCACCTCTTTCAAGTTCCTTTCTTCTTCCACTACCTCTTTCTTTGTTGTTTCCAATCTAAAATAATAACTACCCCATTAAATGGAATTCACTACATCATCAGTCACTAAGTTGTAATTGAGCTATGATGACTCTAATTCCAACCATATCATGGATATGTAGGATGTCTCCCTAAGACTCGAGATGAAATACCTTGTTCCTTTGTGACCACATGTATGTCCTTCCCATAAGTCATCAAATAGTGCAAGTTTAAGGAATTACATGGGTTTTTATTCTTGTTATAAAAAATATATTGTGCACACATCACAATTTCTCAACTCCATCATCCACATGTATAATTCCAAACTACATGGAGGAAAATGATGAAGATAGGTACTATATTGATTCAACATAATATAATATACACATCAATTAATCAATACCCCAATATAAATACAAATGAATTCACCAATAAGATTCCTCTTTGTGAAGAATCACATTTAACATATGATAAATTTTTAGGTTATTTATTATTATGTTGTGATTAGGAAGATATTATCCAACATATATTAATTATATAAAGAGTACTGGAGTTGGAAAAAATTATCCCTAAAAGGGTGGAATGAGGCCGACCTCCCATCCTCTTCACCACTGTATGTTCATATGATTTGTTGTTATGAAACCACAGTTGACCACCTAACATTAGAATGTTTAATGGTAACAATTTGTGGATATAGGAACCATTAGTAATTTCTATGAATGGTATGTGTTAGTGGTGAACTACATGTCAAAGATTGTACATACATTGAACTCCCCACAATTAAACCACCAGTAAAATACTCCAATTTCATTTCTTGATGAAAAAATGTCAACATGGTGGGAAATAATCTAAATTATGAATCTCACTCACAAAATAACTTGGATAGACTACCCAATTTACCGCACACCCTTTCATTCTCCTCATATTGGTGATATCCATCAACATGAATCTACTTGGGATAAAACAAAAATGGTGAAACAAATGTTAATATCTCATATAAAAAGATGAATGTTTTCCCATATTATTTTCCATGTTATTTTTATATCCTAAACAAACATGAATAATATGAAATGAATCTTATAGATGATCCTATCTAGCTAGGGTTCTCTGAAAGCATGTCCATCCACACTTTGACATGTCCATGCAACAAGAATGGTCATCCTAGTATAATAAATGGAATTTCCCCCCGAAGAAAACATGACTGAGCACATATAATTCATGTGACAATTCATCTATTAGTGACCTCGATAATTATAGTCATTATGACCACATACAAATAGCTCACAAACTACAGTCTAATTTTACTTGTATTTATCATGCAATCCTTCTACGAAATAAACTACAACTACAATGCATGTTGGTCTTCAAATGACCATACCCACCAGAAATCATCAGTGTAGGGTGGTGAATGTAATGGTCAAATAATATGATCACAATAGTAATATCCCAATAAATGAGGAATCCCCCAAGGTTATCTAAGTAATAGTGCAAAATATTCTTTAATATCCAATTACTGTTGGGGTTAATCTAATGGAACTCATCACCGATTCAAATTTCATTAGGAGCATATCCCCAAAGTGACACAATAACCACCATCAGTATATGATGAAGGTGGAACAAGGAGTCAACTGTGGATCCATTCAAATTTAGTTGAAAGAGTAGAGGGCTCTTAAACTTTTTTTCACGGTCCCTATCCCACTAATTCCTTATTTTTTCCTACTATGGTTACTACCCTATACACATCATCCTATGACACCCATTCACATTAATTAAGGAAGAAATGTCAGAAAAAATGCTACTGATAATAATGAGTGTGATCATATTACCAACTGTACAAATGATTTTTACTAGTATAGTCCTCCAGCAGGAATGAGAGATGTACATATCCCCATCCCTATGCTAGAAGTCATTCAAGATTTTCTGATGGAATAAGGAGAAAATAATTGGACCAATATACTTATTTCTATTTATGATATATTCAAGTATGTATAGGATATGGAAAATATATATTCATACATACATGCACACACCTTACTAAATTGGAATTTCGTCTTAGAAAATATAGAAGGACTCCACTTGTATATTCTGGCACTAGTACTAACAACGAGACAAGTGCACATTTCTATCCATATAGTTAGGGAATCACAAAACACTGATTAGTATGAAAATATTTTTGACCTAGAAAAGAAGACATTTCTTCTCCCATCTAGGGTGATTACTGGCATATTCCGTTAAATTATGAGGCACCCAAACAAGCTCATATTCCCATTCCAATTGGGATTTAACATGTGATAGTGGCACACACCTTAGGATATAGATATTTTTTTAAAAATGACCATGGAATATTTCAAAAATCCCATGATTGGTCTTCTACCCCTGCTTTGGCCGGGTCTCACAATGTGAGAGGGACACATGCCTCGTGGCGATCTCATATTTCTGTGAATGATGACTAGAAGCATACTTTAAAGTCCAAGGATCAATATCATATCCCCATTCAAGATATGTCTCACAAAGAGAGAGTAGCATAAGACTTAATAAAGGATCTTATTCCTAATAATGTGCTTTTTATATGTATTATAGAAGAATAAGAAATACAAGCTCATATATATACATTCACGAACAAATTAATTCCCTAGAAAACTTCAGATGAAATATAAGAGGAGGATCATATCAATTCATCCATTTTTGTTGACAAAGGAACATGAACTGGATCATATCTCAATTATAACTGAGGCTCATGATGAATGAATAACACATAACTCATGGATGGCTCATATTCCTTCAAATAATAAATAATATCATTTGAATAATCCATTATCATCCCTGTAGTGGTATTCAATTACTGCAACATGAGAAAATTGTCAATATAATATGATATCTATCATACAGAAGTCTCATTTCCCCGAATAATCGAAAAAAAGGCAAGTTGGTATATTCCTACCATGACATAGAAGGAGTCTAATATCCCTAAACTATTAAATTATAGTATCATTTTGTCTATTCAAGGCACATTATCAACACCCAATGATTCCTTATACTATTTAACTGAAGCATAAGGTGATCATTACCATGATAAGCCACCTTGGAGTAGTGTTGAGATCAATAACATGGACTCTACTCCTAACATCCACCATAGTCGACCTCCGCATGGTGATATCTCCCCCGAACATGGAAACCCTCCACTTTCCATGACACCACCATATAAGGAGATGTTTAAAAATCATATTAATTTATATATATATATATAGTCTCAGAACATTATGGTAAAAGTCATGTTGTTCCTCTATAGTCTTCCAGAAACACCCCACACCAGTCAGCATGTGACCCCAAGAAATACCTCCTGCAGAATCAGAGGTGAATCATAGAAAATACTGTCCTCCATAAATATATCAAATAAGTCATCAATGTGATGACAATTATAGTTGTTATTTTTTATTATAATTTTTTCCCAATATCCAATTCACGACCTTGTTGATAAATCATTCATCTTGATAGAGAAAATAGGGGCTCTCTATGGAGAAACACAAGGGTGAATAAATCCATTATCGCTAATCTCTTCAAGTTGTTTCTTCATCTAAACTAATTACACAATGGTAATTTTATAATGAGTCATTGATATTGGCCATTAATCAAGGATATAATCAATAGAAAAATAAAATTAACTGTACTACGAATGTCGAGGTAAATCCTATTGAAATACATCAATTTACTCTTAGAAAATATTTAAAACATCAATTTGAATAATTTTTTCCTCATATATAGATGATGTCTTATCATTTTACTCAATAATTTAATTTATTAGTTATACTAGAGATGTATATGAAAAATAATCATTTGATGATGTTTCTATTCTAAATATATAGGATTCTACATCGTCCTCACAAATAGTAACATTATTCTTATTGAAATTGATTTCAATTCATATTTGGAAATCAATTATATAAAATGTGATGTTTGAAAACAAACCATATGTATTATTATAATGAATGAAAATAAATCTGGTCTATGTGTCAAAAAATGGACTAAAAAACATCTTTGTTATATTGATACTTCCCATATGATTCTTTACTGAAAAATCCATTGTCAAATCAAAAGAGAAATGTGTAATTTTTTTGAAAATTTTTGAATATATAAAAAAATATAATGAACCAGAATAAAATAATGAATTGGATAAGTTAGAGTAAATGATTACTATACCTATTACCATATCAGTAGGAATTTCAACCTTCACCTTTTTAATCACATCAGATTATCCTTTCGACCTTGGAAATTTATGGGGAGAATTTATTTTATGATTAAGTACATCATTTTCATAGTGTACAATATTGCTATAATAATAACATTGATCATTGGTAAATTATTTCTTTTCTAGGAAATCGTGAGCTTCGTGGTTGTTTTCTCCACACCTGTAGTAGGATTCTTTTTATTTTGGGAAAGAACCATTGTGTTTCGATAAAATTGTATCACTCATTGGAAAATTATCCTTTTTATTTTTCCCTTTATCCATACATTCCTCTTTCACCATATTATTCACATTTTTCTCATTTACTCATAATAGATAATTCGTTCCTTCCCCATCCATATAATGCATGAGACTATATCAATATATGAGTAGATTTATTGGGGGAATAGTGGTTTTCAATGGAATGGTTTAAACCCATAAATTAATTGGTCACTCTTGATCCATGAATTAAATATGTTGCATGTGGAATACATTTATAAAATTGTAATGTTGGATTCATACATGGATACATTTTCATCCTCTTTCTATGTTGAACTGAATATTTTTGTCCCCATATATGTTCTCTATTAACAAAGGAAATATTTTTCTTTGAAAATTTCCAAAAAAATCATTGAAATAAATATTTACAATTTTATCATATACAATTTTGTATTGAATCAATGACCATAATTAATCTGCATCCCCCGAGAGATAAAAAACATCCATGATAACCTTCTCCCTTACATTACTTCCCAATGTATGGAATATATTCTCTGTGATAGTTATCCACTTCTAAATTATGAATGGTTTTATAGTCCCATTGAACGATTGATTTTTTTGTCTCATGAAGTTGTTTAATATTGTTCTTCCACATTGTATACGAGGATTCTCCATTGAGGTAAGGTTATTATTCATAACACGAGTCATCTTTCTCACTAATGATAAAAAATTATGAATACTGTTTATAGCTCATGTACCAACAATATTATCTTTCATAGGAGGGTAATGTCTAAATTGGGTTTACATGTTGATATAGTTTCCATTACATCCACTATTCTCAACAACTAGATAATGTAATTCATTTAATTCAGTTATTAATCAAAATAAAAAAATTTGAACAAAAAAACACATATCAAAAATTTGATATCAATGCATAACAAGTGTAATAGTCATTAAATAATTCTATCTGGGGACACATTTTCATTTAAATCTGTCCTAATAAATTTTTATGAAAATTTGAATTATCCTAAATATATCTATATGGAGTGTCAAACTAGTTGTGCAGTAAGGCACATTTTCAGATACCATTTTTCCCTATGTCTGGTCCGAGACCCCATGTTTGTGTTGATACACCTAGGAAAATATTTTCAAGAACCACATCTGATTGTGGTAACACGACATTGATTTATTTCTAATAATATACACATAATATCTACCATACTAAAATTCAAAGTTGGTCATCAATAATATTGCTCAAATTCAATCATAGGGTTATGTTCCCTAATCACTATGTTCTAACTATTTATTCCATGGTGTCTACTAAAGATTCTCTGATACCAACTATAAATACCCCAATAGTGGAAACCAGAAGCTGGTGCCTTGAATTATTACATTGGTACAATTAAAAAGAGCTCACCTCCCAATGTATTGAATATTTTATTAATTTTGGAAAACAAAATACAATAATCTCTTTAACATTATAACATTAATGAAAAAAACATAGAAAATTCACTAGTGACAACCATAAATCCTTGATAATCAATATAAGTCATTCATTATATAAATCTTCGCATCATGGTGAAAAATAAAACATAAGAATGGGGTCAGATCAGATTCTCATTATGGGTAAAATATAAAACAGAAGAAATCATAAACATAAATAATGATGTGTCATGAATAAATAAAACACATTTTAATAAAAAATTATATTGAGCATAATCTGTCATGAATAAAAGCTGAATAAATAATTCCATAAAATTAAACACATGAATCATAACAATGGATGATATTCTGGTTAAATAATTACATTGTTAATCAGTTCCTAATATCATAAATAGGGAATTTATAATTTTGGACTACTAAATAATACCTTAAAGGCCCCAGCTAATACATATGAATATAAATGGTCTGGCCTCATCCAAATTCATTTCTGTTTTTTCTAATGAGACATAATGATGAATTGCGGGGTTATAGTGGGCCTTAATCATCACTTATGAAGTCCAAGGAATTCCCCATATAAATTGAGATAAAAATAAAAAACATATACATGCTAAATATAAATAAATTCCCCAAATTTTTAAACATACTCACTAATCATTCTATGTAGTATGATGAATTGTATCAAGATAGCACATCCATTTTCAAACTGATCCCAAGCCAATTAAAAGAATATGGTCTATGATAATCATAAAAAATCATTATTAATTAATCATATGTCTCAAATTGGTTTCGAAATATATGAAAATACAGTAATAAAATCATTGAGAAATTTTTGAGAGAAATACACCTTTTTTACATTGCAAAAAAGTGTTCATTTGGAAAAATAATTTGTATTTTAAATATTTTTTTGTATAAAACCATAAATGAAAAAATATAGATGTTAATGAATTTTTTTATGAATTCATAAAAATTGGAATCTTATAATAGATTATATGCAGTACTTGAGAATGGGTGACAGATCTAGAAGTTATCTTTAATCGGGCGTTTTTATTGGGATGAATTGAGAAAGGAAGCTATAAAACACATATTTAATGATAAAATTAATATTAAATGACATTGATACATGAATATGTAACATATATATAATAAAGACATTTTAATAAAAAATAGTGAATTTCAATGATTTAAAGAGAGAGAAATCCAAACTCGAATGAACAATGTCGCTCATGAAGAATCACATAACATATGTCTGAAAGAGTTCATCAAATTTAATTAATGTCATGTTTAAGGAAATTATATTTATTAATAAATTAATTCATAATTTAGAAAAAAAATTATATTATTATAATGTTCATTTAAGGCACTGTTGAGTACTTTTGTTATTCATTTTAGTCATCTGTGTGTAATTTTCCTTAGTTTCGATGATCGGTATACTTTTACACGTATATGGAAGATCATGTAAAATAGAAATAGATCTCCAAAAATAAAATTATTTTATATTAATGAACGTATAAATATTCAATGTTATTATATATTATTTTTTTCTATATATAATAATTATATATTAGATATAAAATTAATGATAATTATTCATATTATTTTTGATGGTTTTTTGAGAATCAGAAACCAGTTTT
The DNA here is from genome assembly GCA_963277665.1 of Viscum album. Taxonomy (NCBI): domain Eukaryota; kingdom Viridiplantae; phylum Streptophyta; class Magnoliopsida; order Santalales; family Viscaceae; genus Viscum; species Viscum album. The sequence goes on along the minus strand of OY728146.1, from coordinate 2,000,074,287 downwards.
GTCTTATTAATTAATATTAAGTTTATTTAATGGTTTTGTAATAATAAATAAATAATAAAATTTATAATAAAATTTGGAATTTCCCTACTAATATTTTTATAACCTGACTTGAATGAGGGATGGAAAACTAAAAACACATCTACCAGACAGGTTCTAAATCAGCACATCTCGAATGACGTTTTCAACTTTTAAATAAAAAGAAAAAGGGGAAGAGTCTTAATAGTCGATTTCCCATTGAAATAATAAATTTATGGTTTAATAAATATTCTAGAGTCATCATGTATCTTTGGATTGGAGAGGTGAGGGATAGATAATCAAATAATAAAATTGTAAGGAAAATAATAAAAAAGAAATAATATTTTTACGTCTTATATTCATCTCCCTAATAACCTCTATATGGTCATTAGTTTTGGTATTTTGATGAGACAAAAGGCTCATGTTAATTGAAGGGGTTCTTGAGAATGTGTTGTAATAAAAATGGAAATGTATGAAGTAATGGATTTTGTGAGGTTGGATGTGGTGAGCGTGCTATTTATAATGAAGAGGGGTATTTTTTTAATTTAATCATTACTTTATTATTGTGGATCAATAACAAATATATTTTGGGAATTATCAATAAATAAATTAAATAATGAATTATGTTTATATATTATGATGATCAATCATTCTGGACTCAAGGAAAAGGGAATTTATCTTATAATGTATAGATCCCATAAATTACTAAATTTCACTATTCAACATAAATCAAAAAAAAAATATACACCATAACTATTTTTAATAGGTATAATTTAACAATGGAAAAAGTTTTATTATTATTTTTCTAAATAACAATAATTTCAAAATTCATATAAATTCATCGTTTATTTGAAAAACACTGGTTTAAAACAGTAATTGACTTTATAACACATTGAAAAACGAATTAAGGTCTCGTTAAATATTCCTATAATCATAAGAAATTAAATTATTAATATATGACTTGTTATTAAGTAAATAAGTTTAAATTAAATAATTATATTAATTATACAATTTTAATTAAATATGTATGAATTACAAAACAATAAACACATTATTTATTATTTTAAAAACATTTAGATACTTATATTAAGATATTAAATTATCATTATTTAATTAATAAATACCCAAATTTTATTTATACTTTAATATGTGAATTTACTATAATAATGGTTAGTTAGTATTAATAATTGTCACATAATAGTTTTAAAATTCAATTTACAATTCCATTATTATAGGTATGTAAATTTTTTGAAATACCCCATATTTCATTCATTCTTCATTTATAATGTTTTTATTGAATTATCTAATTGATTTTAACTGACTAATAATATATGGATTAATGATAAGATGTAATATTTCATTTATAGAACTATGGGTCATTACATTCTAGTTCGTAAAAAAATATCATCCTCAAAATATCTATATTTTCACCGCAAAATTTTTTTTGTAGTTCATCATCATGACATCCTTTGGTTCCAACATCACCTCTTCAATTTTATAATTTTTTCAAAAGAACCTTTAATAGATCTGTTTTCAAAATCCTCAAAACCTATTATTAAATGTCAATATTTTTAATGGATCTCCAATGTAAGATAAATTATGTTCCAATTCAGTTTTTCCAAATGTGGGAACAATCATTTGGTTTGGGATGTACTACATTAAAAAATATCAATGTTAAAAAACATGATATTTGGAATGTCTAAATGGAATTTCAAAAGGTTGTTCCCAAACTCAAATTATCAACTTTATTTCAAAATGTCTGATGTACCTGGGGATCAGTTTCCCATTCTTACCAAACCATATGACACATGTCCATGATGATACATTCAAAAAAAACATTATCTCCCATTTAAAATTCCAAATATTTCATTCGGTTATCATCATTTTTATTTTTTATACATTATAATACTTTGATATGTGCATAAATATTATTTACGTTTTCTATTATTCCCTCTATAGGATCTGTCCATAGAATCCTCCATTCAACAACTTCATCCAAAAAAGTTCTTGTATGACATCTCCCTCAGTATAATTCTTTTTATGGAAATTTTTTTATACATGAATGGAAACATCTATTGTAGAAAATTATAACAAAGGAAAATATTAATCCCATGTACCTTGAAATTCTAGTGATCATGATTTCAACATGAATTCAAATATTTGGATTTACCTTTCTAACATCCCATTAGTTTGAATGTGATATGGAGAACTCAAATAATGCTTAGTATCAAAATCATAAAAATTATTGTTCTATAATTTAGATGTAAATTGTGGGTCATGATTTGCCAATATTGAAATATTTTCTCCAAGAAGTATTAAATATTAATTAACATTGGGGTTTCTATTGTGTTATAGTGAAAAATATTCCCTTATAGAATTGAAATATGTGAACATAGTATTTCATTCAACAATTTCACATATTTCATCATTGTTTCATGGTGTTTTTGGGGATCTACTATCGAAATCCATAGTATGATAATAACATTTACAAGTAACAATAGGAATAGTTCATACAAATCCTCTAAGATGTTGTATTTCAGCCTTCACCTTCAGAAATATTAAAATTCATTATAAAAATTCGTTAATTATTTACTTCATATTATCCCACCAAAAATAATCCTTCCAATCTTTATACCTCTTCATGTTAACAGGGTGTATAGTGAAATTCGAACTATAGGAATCATCCAATAATAAAAAAAATCCGGGTATAGAGGGGAAAAAATAAGCTTCCCAAATTTAAAAATTTCATCAGAAAACTATAATTATATTAACTTCACACCATTCATAGAAGAATGTTTTCTTTGAAAATCCAAATCTTCCCACTGAACACTTTTATTCCTTTCATGTAAATATTGTTGGGAAACAAACTGAAAAATTAATGTTGTCTTACCATCCTTGATAATCCCCATATCGATCTTCACTAGATCCATTAGTAAGGTATCCCTTTCAAACATCATTTTAATTAGAAATTCATGAACCTTCTAACTCATTACATCAAATACTTTATTTTCCATCCCCAGGTTATCATGTATTTAAAGGTCATAATCTGTGAGTTTCTCAAACCATTACCTTTGTCTCATGTTGAGTTCTTTCTATCAGAATATATATTTATAGATCATGTGATAATTATATATATATAAAAATTATCAAGAGATATAGTGTCTCTATATTTCTAGATAAAATATTACAACTAATTACTCAATATTATGAGTTAGATAGTTTTGTTCATGAGTTTTTACTACGTTTATTATTTGGTAAATATTCTATCATTCTGTATAAGGATAATACTTGGTACCTTATTTGAGAATTCAACATAAAAAACAAATACACCTTTTACCAAAGGTAGATTGAAGATAAATGAATTAACTAATCTCCACATAATTTTATCAAAAACATTCCACAAATAGTTTTTTCTATTTAGACGTAACCCATTTAGATGTATCATTGGTAATTGTGTTATCTAATCATGAATAATTATGAAAAAAATGTTGGTAGTAACATGATAATCCAATGAATCTATGAACCAAAATTATATTTCTTGGGAAAGATAATTATTGAACAATCTTTTTCATTACATAATCAATTTATATTCCAACCAAAGAG